>CM069863.1:92074522-93274522 GCA_036172795.1 Pelodytes ibericus
AAGCAACTGCAATTTATTTAAAATGATGGTAAAGATGCAAGTCACAAGGGTAAAGAAATAAAAATAAAGATGGAGAAAAAAAAAAAAAGTACTTTTTTAAAAATCTTGATTAAAAAAAACCCAAAAAACTACCAATTGAAACATTGATTGGTTCCTTGTGCCACAAAAAAATTAAGGCACTTTTGAAAGAGCCATTAAATGCAACATTACATTTTTCACCAACCCGAATAGTCACTGCTCCCATTATTTCAGTTTTTCCATTAATTTAGCAGTGATTCCAATTGGATAGCATGAACCGGTAATGGACAGACATCTCATTAACCCATTAGTGACCGAGTGCTATGCTGCATTTGATGTACCTTGAAGACCAGAATTCCATTATTTTTGTCAAATGTTTACTGAACTGTGAATTTCTTTCTTTGTGTTCAGTCCACCCACACAAATTATATATCATTTTTTAAAGGACGGATAGGGCTTTCATTTGATACTATTATTTTCATCATATGATATCATTTATTATTAAAAAAAATATAAAATATAATGAAAATATGCCATAAAAAACACTTTTTCTAACTTTGACCTGATTTTTTTTTTTTTTTTTACACAATTACAAATGGTAAAAAAGACCCCGTCTATATATTTCTACTATTTGTCCTGAGTTTAGTAATATCATTGTTTCCTTGTTTGTCTATGTTTTATTTCATGTAATAGGGCAATATAAGTGTTTTTTTGGTTTTCTAACCATTTTCTTCTACAGTGATTTTTTAACCCGAACCCTAAATTTACCCCAACTCTAAATTTACTCTAACCCTAAATTGACCCCACCCCTTAATCTAACCCTTGTTATCATCCGAACCCCCCTTTAACCCTAATTATGACCCTAACACTAGACCTAGGTTCAGTAGATCAAGGGTTAGCTTTTTCCATTTATTTATTTATTTAATTTTCTATTTTTAACTGTAATACTGTCTAACTGCCTGTTGGGGCAGTCAAGTAGCGGTTTCAGAGCGACGGAAGAGATTTTTTTTCTCTCTCTTCCGTCGCTCTCCTCTGGGCACGCTGTATCGGAGGAGCATGCTCCTCCGATACAGCACACACCCGTGATCACCGGGTGATCGCGGTGCCCAGAATGTGTTGCATGATGCCTCGATAGAGGCATCATTGCAACACTTTACACACATAGGCAGTGATCAGCTTTCACTGCCTATGTGTGTTAACGCTCATACGATCACATTCGCGGTGATCGTATGCGCGCGGGGGGTGAGGGGGGCTGAAAGCCCTCTCAGAGGCTGCTTCGGATCCGAAGCAGCCTCTGAGAGTAGCTACAGACATGCTCAGGAGCGCAACACTACATGAAAACGGAGGATGTATATATACGTCCTCATGGTCCTTAAGGACCATGCTTTTCAGGACGTATATATATGTCCACATGCGTTAAGGGGTTAATGGTTGACCTCCCACTCAACCCACGCTTAAACACTTTAAAAGGTTATAAATGAAACATACATCGATGCTGCATGCAGGTTTGCAAGTCCAAGGTCTTGACTGCTCTTTTGAGGGGTTGTGTCATCTACTGGCGACACAAATCCATCTGCATCTTCTTCCAGCTGATCCAAGAAGCTCCTCACACTGAAACCCGACTTCATTGTCACTACAAATTCTGTGCTGACATTGCTCTCATCTTCTGACCCTTCCTCTTCTTCCTGAATTATTAGGGGAAGAGAACAAAAATAAACATGACATCAATACACAGGCCCTGATTAGACTGTGTATGGTACATGGAAAGATCTTCATGAAAAGAAAAACAGAAAATAAACGAAAACCAGTTTCAAACCAGATTAGTAAAGGTCACCAAAACACAACCAGCGCAGTTAGTAGCAGTCATGATTCCTTACATGCTGAAATAAGAATGGTCATTTAGTCTGACGAATATGATGATCTTCTTCTCTTGACCGGTTAAAAAATATCACATGTAAAAAGATCAAATTAGGTCTTCAAATGTCCGAAGGTGCACAGATTAAACATCTGAATTTGTTATACAAGAAATGTATTGCCTTATCCAGAAGTGTTGTCTCAGCTTTAACCAAGGGTTACACTATAAAAAAAAAGTCATAATAATAAGCAAAGGTCGATATTCTCTCGTTTTCAAATTAATCTTGTGGATATGACTCTTAACCAATTTAATGGTACTTATGTTACAAATTAATATAAAAGGATAAAGTCAACCACTCCAGGAACTGATCCTGCAACCTCGAGGATATAGCAGAGCCTATAATTGATGCATTAGCCCACTGAGCCATCTCACAGCTTAAATGGTACACAGACCATATTATCTAGCTGGGAAAACTTTGAGGGGAAGATTAATGTTGATATGGCATAAAAGTTTGTTTCATTTTTTTAAGGCCCGAACCACTTACTGTGTTTATAGGAGAGTTAAAATCTTGGTTGTACAGTTGGTTGCATGTTTTTCCTTTACAACAACAACAAAAAAATGCCTTATTGGAAATACGATGCAACTTACTTACACCATGCATTAAAATACAGGTTTGGCAATGAAACACTCCAAAAAACCCATTTAATGACTACCCTTAGTCTCTCCATTAGAGAAAGTTGGGGGCAAATTTTAAACCCACATCCCCATACAACATCAAGAATAGGGAGCACATTTAAGGCAGTGTACCTCTCTGTGCAGCAGTTTTCATGCTGCCCTCTGAGAAAAATGTCATTAACCATTAATGTGGAATCAGTCTCTCTGTTAAACGGCTTTGCACAAGAATGAGGTAACACTGTTGCTTTAGCAAGAACAAATTAAAATATGAATCTGTTTTTCTTTAAAACTTTACATGATACAACAGTTATTTAAGAATTTGTTTTGCACTCTGCTGGCAAAAAAATATGATAAGAGGGGTATGCATATTAAAATATGATTTAACAATGCGTTGGGATGCACTGAGAATCTGAGTTCACCCAGTTAGTCCTGAGAATGCCATGGCCAATTTTATTGGTGACATTCAATGTGGAAATATGGTTTAAAAATGTATTTGCTGTAGCCACTGAAATCATCTTCAAAGAGTACCTTTCACAAAAAGGTCAGTAGTTTAAAAAAAAATAACAAATAAAAATATAATAATAATAATAATCTTTGTCAAACTGCAACCTTAACATAGCCTTTCAGAATTTAAACAGGTTTTCCCCTTTATTTTCTCTTAAAAATCAACCAGTGTTAAGGTTTAAAAAGTAAATGCTGCAAGCAATTCACTAAAAGGGAGGTGTGGGTGAGTTGAGACGAGAGGAACATTTCATCTCACGGACAGTCTAGTCCCAAAACACACTTTGGTGCAAGATGAAGATTACTGCTTTTTTCAGCGCACAGGTTTTTTTTTTCCCAGTGTGATTTCATGCAGGCATTCTGCATAAATGACTTTTTTTTTTTATATGCGACTCAAGCCCTCTCCCAGTGATTACTACAGGTTCTGCAGCACTGATAGCATAGACACTGAGCGTATAAAGTTCTGTTTCATTAAGTGACTTCCTGTGCTGCTGGAATATACTAAGTTGTGTGGACTGTAAGACTTGCTCTTGTACACAGTAGGATATCTTAAAAGTGCGACACATTGTCTGATGAAATCATTAGAGACAGGAAATTCCATTAATTAGTGTTGACAGTCCTGGTTTACATTGTGCAGGGACAAAAACTAGTGAAGTGATTCTGCTAGATCATTATGCAGAACCAATTGAGCTCTTCTAGAAGAAACCCACCACGTATGTCCCTGCAAAAGTATATAGTTAAGTCAGTGAGAAGAATTGTTCATCTCACCCCAACTCACTCACTAACAGTCAGGCCTTTGCACACACATATACATATATACATATATATATACACATACACACACACACGTATATATCAGATGACAACATATTGAAAATATACAGCCCTGATAAATGCATATTTTATAAGTGTTCCTAAGCAGAAGGCAACATGATGATAAGACAGTATATTATTCAATGGTAAATAAAACATTTGTAACCGTTTACTCTCTTTTACAAGCAATGTGTTAAGTTACAGCTTTATTCCCAAACTATTTAATTAGTTTCATTCTGTAAGAAAGATTCCCAGAGGTAGCAAGCCAAGAAGAGATCATATTCCTTAGCAAAATGCTGGGACAAGATAAACAATAAAAGAAGGGAAAGCTTCAAATAAATAGGAAAAAAGGGAGGGAAACGAGCTGTGAAAATCATACAGAACATAAAAAGCCAACGCAATTTGGACGATGGATCACATATGGGAAGCTTTTACACAGCTGGTCATAATGCAGCAGCTACTGATTTTTGGTAAGCACTGCAAGGAATCAATGCACCAATAACAAGAACACAAAATCAGTAAAACAGGGTTGATTGGTGGGATTTTGATGCAGATTTAGCATATATTGTAGTTAGCAGCTGACGTCTTTCACCTTTACCTCCTTGAAGAAGGATGCTGTTTCACCCTCGATTATTGGCTGCAGCAAAGGGCTTCTCCGCTTGCTTGAGGGGGATCCCTGTGATGAGTGTTAACAAGTATGTTACACTGTGAAGCCCTCTCTATTAAAACATTCCCACCTTATAGCAACTATCGTGTCTACACTGCCAAGCAGTACTAACAAACCTTACAGGCAGAGCTGTTCAAGGACTACATAAGCAAAGCATTATTATTACAAGCTATTCCATAATAGTAGTGTTTAAATAGAATAAGCATTCTTAACAGAGTGCAGCTTCAGCACACACCCTACAACATCAAATAGATATAATCAAACCCATGCCTATTTGAAAATGTAACATTCGCTATATTTATCCAAATTTTATGCAAAATATAATAATTTAGTTACTAGAATACTTTAGTAACACACCCCATACACAGAAACACACAGGATTTTTATATGCTTCATTTATGTATTACCCACACATTCCAAAAGCAAGCATGGAATACGAATGATCTTATATTTGACCTTGTTCTGTAGCATAATAACTTGCTAAAAAAAAAACACTTTACATAGCCTGAACAACACTGCATTATTTATATTTATATATTTTAAAGGTAAATTAATAGACGCCTTACAACCAGTCACATATGAAAGGTTAATATTAGGCAGTTTCTATCATTCAAAAAAAAAAAAAAAAAAAAAAACCATAAGGCAGGTAAATACTAGACAAGTCAAAGAAAATAAGCTCTGGCCTTCAGTTTGCACTGAACGTAGCAAAATTAGGGGATGGATATAGAGATGCCGAAAACGTCTTCAAATCAAATTTATTCAAGGCTTGCATTTTTGTGCAAAAATTCTTCACTTCTTAAACGTTAAATAGACTACCATGTCAAAGCATGGAACGATTTGCTTTTAAAATGGACTAGTATTGGCTATGAATATTACTTTGTGTAGATTTGTTTTCTGCAGTGTGTAGTTGAGGTTAAAGGGCAGCAGAAAACAGATTGAGCTTGAATGAAAAAAAATTCAATAAATCACAAAGAAAAGTAAATATTTGTAACTTCTGCATCATGCAGGAGTGTAGGGTAGGATAGATTTATAAATTAAAATATTAGTATCTTACAGACTGCAATCAGAGAGTTGAAGCTCGAGTGTATCCTTGGTTCTAAAATCAAGAACACCTTTATTTGTGTCAAGGTACTTTAACCTTTATTCCCAACGTCAAAATAAAACCATAATGCATAAGTAGTGCCACAATGCCAAGATGGGCATACTAAACAGACTAATTGCACTTAAAATGGAGAAAACCGGATTGCTTTTATACAGTAAAATGAAAGTCACAGTGCAACAGTTCTCTATAAACAGGCCTTCTTGTTTGGGGGCAGCTGCCTTGGGCGCAGTAATTAGACAAAACGGCCCTTTTCTGTATCTCCGATATCTAAAAATGCCATGTGATTATGGTTGTAAATGCAGATTTCAGCAGTTGATGGCACAACCGGTGGTCAATACGTGAGGACATTGATGTGCATAGTCCAGGAAAAGGTCTCAACGTTAAGTCAGAAAGTCATGCAACAGAATGACCCTGCCTGTGTGCTATTGCAATGGTAGAACAGGATAGTACATGTAGACAACTAGGCAAGAAGCATGGATTTTGGGTCTAATTACACATCCCCAATGATAAAAGTATTTGGACATTTGGTACTGTCCATAATCATGGGCAAACAAGACAAATTTAAATAGGGGAGGGTGGTGTAGCTGGCAGTAAAAGCAAAAGAAACCAGAAAGCAACTTGTGGAATTGAATTAACTCATTTCAAGTTTCTGGGTAAGAAATGTAGTCACGCTACACATTCCAAGCTCATATATTTCATGTGCAATGTATGTACTATCAAAGTACTAAAAGCAGTAGTTGGAGGAAGGCATGTGCGTAAAACTTTCACACCGTAAGCCACATACATGGGGAACCCACTGCATTTCTTTTGCAGAGTAGACTGGGGTAAGTAGCCAGTCACTGGTGTAAAGCTTCGCTTTAACAATGATTTACAAAAATTCTGCACACTCATGTAACATTTTAAGTTTTTAGTTGCTGCAAAAAAAAAAAACTTTCATCACAGTTTAATTTCAGCTGATGACTTGTATAGGTTCCGTGAACTCCGCTTAAAATAAAAAGGAAAAAATGTTTTCAAAAGTGAAAAATGCTATGAGGCAAAGAAAAAAATGATTGCATCTACCGCTCTAGATAAGCTCTGCATAAAGGAAGCTTGCTACTTACAATGACTGGTATAGTGTTTGCTCGATAAAGAATCTGCTTGAATAGTCTGTATCGGTCATAAAGTGGCTTCATCACCAGCCTCTCGTTCCTCGTTACCTGCCAGTGAAAAACACATTACAAGCCATGAATGTTAAAGCTCTGTCAGGAGTAAAGACAAGCACAAACAATGCTGACAAATAGTTTGCATAGAAGAGGAGAGAAGCATGCCACAAGTTGCCTTTGCACCACAGAGTTAGTATAAAACATGTTTTTGTATACCTAACCTTTTTCTATCCCAACCAGAGCCTCATCAGAGGAAGATTGCTGCCTAGCTTACACATCAGGGCATCTAGAGAACAGTCTGGGATCAATTGCCCCTTTGCCAGCCCTCTTTTGGGTCCATAACAGACACACTATCAGTATCACAGCCACAGTTAGCCATATTGGCCTAGTGGGGGGCCCAGAAACGGTTTTTTCACCAGTTCTCTTAATGGTCTTGTTTCACTGCTAACTTATATCAGGTTTTGAGGCATTAAGATGGCATAATTTGGAGATCTCATGGTTAGGAAGATTAAATATTATAAAATCCTATGTCCTCCTAACTTGGTTGTATCCGTTTAGGATGTTCCCTCTAAAGATCCATAGACACAAACTAAGTAAAATATACAGGTTATATAGTTATTATCCCAGGACTGTATTTATGCCAGCAAAGAAATGCTTTCAATATATAATAAAAATGAAATAGCTTGCATGCTGTTCTATGCTGTAGTTTGTCTTTTTTTGTGGGGCTTAAGTTAGTTTAATAAATTATTCTGAAAGCTGTACTTTTCCACATGGTAGTGATGCCAAGAACGAAGAGAACAAAAACGAAATTTTAATTAAATCTCAAGAAAAAAAAATTGGCTTAACTCTGTAGGAATATATCTTCTGGCGTGGTTAACCCCTTAGTGATAAGTTATCCTGGGATATTTTGTTGGTGTGTAAATAGCTATAATTTTTTTTTTTTTTCTAATTTAGTGTAGCCATATCAATTTCATCCTGCTTCTTTTTTTTTTTGCCCTTTCCCTTTTTATATTTTATTATGTCAAAGTGAAAAATATACATTCATATGTAACACACGTACAAGACCAGGGGTCCTCAAACTTTTTAAACAGGGGGCCAGTTCACTGTCCCTCAGACCGTTGGAGGGCCGGACTATAGTAAAAACAAAAACTATGAACAAATTCCTATGCACACTGCATATATCTTATTTTGAAGTGAAGAAACAAAACGGGAACAAATACAATATTTAAAATGAAGTAAAGTTAAATCAACAAACTTACCAGTATTTCAATGGGAATAGTGTGCCAGTCAGATGCCCAGGGATATTATGCCAGTCAGAGTCCAGTAATATTATGCCAGTCAGAGCCCAGTAATATTATGCCAGTCAGAGCCCAGTAATATTGTGCCAGTCAGATGCCCAGGAATATTATGCCAGTCAGAGCCCAGGAATATTATACCAGTCAGATGCCCAGGAATATTATGCCAGTCAGATGCCCAGGAATATTATGCCAGTCAGAGCCCAGGAATATTATACCAGTCAGATGCCCAGGAATATTATGCCAGTCAGATGCCCAGGAATATTATGCCAGTCAGATGCCCAGGAATATTATGCCATTCAGATGCCAAGGAATATTATGCCATTCAGATGCCCAGGAATAGTGTGCCAGTCAGATGCCCAGGAATATTATGCCATTCAGATGCCAAGGAATATTATGCCAGTCAGATGCCCAGGAATATTATGCCAGTCAGATGCCCAGGAATATTATGCCAGTCAGAGCCCAAGAAAATTATGCCAGTCAGATGCCCAGGAATAGTGTGCCAGTCAGATGCCCAGGAATAGTGTGCCAGTCAGATGCCCAGGAATAGTGTGTCATTCAGATGCCCAGGAATAGTGTGCCAGTCAGATGCCCAGGAATATTATGCCATTCAGATGCCCAGGAATAGTGTGCCAGTCAGATGCCCAGGAATATTATGCCAGTCAGATGCCCAGGAATATTATAGAAACATTGAAACATAGAAACATAGAATGTGTCGGCAGATAAGAACCATTCGGTCCATCTAGTCTGCCCAATTTTTTTATTTTTTTTTTGAGTACTTTTATTAGTCCCCCGTTCCCGGTCTTATAGCTAGGATAGCCTTGTGTCTATCCCACGCATGCTTAAAATCCTTGACTGTGTTTACCTCTACCACTTCTGCTGGCAGGCTATTCCATACATCCACTACCCTCTCAGTAAAGTAATACTTCCTGATATTACTTTTAAATCGTTGCCCCTCTAATTTAAGACTATGTCCTCTAGTTGTGGTAGTTTTTCTTCTTTTAAATATACTCTCTTCCTTTACTGTGTTGATTCCCTTTATGTATTTAAATGTTTCTATCATATCCCCCCTGTTACGTCTTTCCTCCAAGCTATACATGTTAAGATGCTTTAACCTTTCCTGGTAAGTTTTATCCTTCAACCCATGAACCAGTTTAGTAGCCCTTCTCTGAACTCTCTCCAAAGTATCAATATCCTTCTGGAGATAAGGTCTCCAGTACTGCGTACAATACTCCAAGTGAGGTCTCACCAGTGCTCTGTACAATGGCATGAGCACTTCCCTCTTCCTACTGCTAATACCTCTCCCTATGCAACCAAGCATTCTGCTAGCATTTCCTGCTGCTCTATTGCATTGCCTACCTACCTTCAAGTCCTCTGAAATTATTACTCCTAAATCCCTTTCCTCAGATGTTGAGGTTAGGACTGTACCAAATAGTCTATATTCTGCTTTTGGGTTTTTACGCCCAAGGTGCATAATCTTGCACTTGTCCACATTAAATGCCAGTTGCCACTGCTCTGACCATTTTTCTAGTTTAGCTAAATCATTTGCCATTTGGCTTATCCCTCCATGAATATCAACCCTGCTGCAAATCTTTGTATCATCAGCAAAAAGACATACTTTACCAACAAGACCTTCTGCAATATCGCTAATAAAAATATTAAAGAGAATGGCTCCAAGAACAGATCCCTGAGGTACCCCACTAGTAACAAGACCTTGCATCGAATATACCCCATTGACTACAACCCTCTGTTGCCTGTCACTCAGCCATTGTCTAATCCATTCAACAATATTGAAATCCAAACTCAAAGATTTCAGTTTATTGATAAGCCTTCTATGTGCGACAGTGTCAAAAGCCTTACTGAAATCTAGGTAAGCAATGTCTACTGCACCACCCTGATCTATTATTTTAGTTACCCAATCAAAAAAATCAATAAGATTAGTTTGGCATGATCTCCCTGAAGTAAACCCATGCTGTCTCTGATCTTGAAATCCAAGCGACTTTAGATGTTCAACAATCCTATTCTTTAACAAGGTTTCCATTATTTTCCCCACTACTGAAGTAAGACTTACTGGTCTATAGTTGCCCGCCTCCTCCTTACTACCTTTCTTGTGAATGGGCACAACATTAGCTAATTTCCAATCTTCTGGAACTACTCCCGTTAACAATGATTGGTTAAATAAATCTGTTAACGGTTTTGCTAGTACACCACTAAGTTCTTTTAATAACTTTGGATGTATCCCATCAGGTCCCATCGACTTATTTGTCTTTACTTTAGACAGCTGAAGTAAAACCTCTTCCTCTGTAAACTTACATGCATCAAAAGACTCATTAGTCTTTTTCCCTAAATGAGGTCCCTTACCCTCATTTTCATTTGTAAAAACTGAACAAAAATATTCATTAAAGCAGTCTGCTAAGCCTTTATCCTCTTCTACATAGCATCCTTCTTTTGTTTTTAATCTAACTAATCCTTGTTTTACTTTCCTTTTCTCATGTATGTATCTAAAAAATGTTTTATCCCCCTTTTTCACTGACTGGGCTATAGTCTCTTGTGTGTGTGCTTTGGAAGCTCTTATAGCTTGCTTTGCCTCTTTCTGCCTACTCTTATAGATCTTTCTATCTTCCTCACTCTGAGTATTTTTATAATTACTAAATGCTAGCTTTTTATTTTTTACTATTTTAGCCACCTCTGCAGAGTACCACAGTGGTTTCTTCAATTTTTTGCTCTTACTGACAAGCCTTATGCAATTTTCTGTTGCCTTCAGTAATGCAACTTTTAGATAATTATGCCATTCAGATGCCCAGGAATAGTGTGCCTGTCAGATGCCCAGGAATATTATGCCATTCAGATGCCCAGGAATAGTGTGCCAGTCAGATGCCCAGGAATAGTGTGCCAGTCAGTTGCCCAGGAATATTATGCCATTCAGATGCCCAGGAATAGAGTTCCAGTAAGAGCCCAGGAATATTATGCCAGTCAGATGCCCAGGAATATTATGCCAGTCAGAGCCCAAGAAAATTATGCCAGTCAGATGCCCAGGAATAGTGTGCCAGTCAGATGCCCAGGAATAGTGTGCCAGTCAGATGCCCAGGAATATTATGCCATTCAGATGCCCAGGAATAGAGTACCAGTAAGAGCCCAGGAATATTATGCCAGTCAGATGCCCAGGAATATTATGCCAGTCAGAGCCCAAAAAATTATGCCAGTCAGATGCCCAGGAATATTATGCCATTCAGATGCCCAGGAATAGTGTGCCAGTCAGATGCCCAGGAATATTATGCCATTCAGATGCCCAGGAATAGAGTGCCAGTAAGAACCCAGGAATATTATGCCAGTTAGATGCCCAGGAATATTATGCCAGTCAGAGCCCAAGAAAACTATGCCAGTCAGATGCCCAGGAATAGTGTGCCATTCAGATGCCCAGGAATATTATGCCATTCAGATGCCCAGTAATATAGTGCCAGTCAGATGCCCAGGAATATTGTGTCATTCAGATGCCCAGGAATATTGTGCCAGTCAGATGCCCAGGAATATTATGCCATTCAGATTCCCAGTAATATAGTGCCAGTCAGATGCCCAGTAATATTATGCCATTCAGATGCCCAGTAATATAGTGCCAGTCAGATGCCCAGGAATATTATGCCATTCAGATGCCCAGTAATATAGTGCCATTCAGATGCCCAGGAATATTATGCCATTCAGATGCCCAGGAATATTATGCCATTCAGATGTAATATAGTGCCAGTCAGTTGCCCAGGAATATTATGCCATTCAGATGCCCAGTAATATAGTGCCAGTCAGATGCCCAGGAATATTGTGCCATTCAGATGCCCAGGAATATTGTGCCAGTCAGATGCCCAGGAATATTATGCCAGTCAGAGCCCAAGAAAATTATGCCAGTCAGATGCCCAGGAATAGTGTGCCATTCAGATGCCCAGGAATATTATGCCATTCAGATGCCCAGTAATATAGTGCCAGTCAGATGCCCAGGAATATTATGTCATTCAGATGCCCAGTAATATAGTGCCAGTCAGATGCCCAGGAATATTGTGCCAGTCAGATGCCCAGGAATATTATGCCAGTCAGATGCCCAGGAATATTATGCCAGTCAGAGCCCAAGAAAATTATGCCAGTCAGATGCCCAGGAATAGTGTGCCATTCAGATTCCAGGAATATTATGCCATTCAGATGCCCAGGAATAGTGTGCCAGTCAGATGCCCAGGAATATTACAGTGCTCGTTATACCTCCCTCCTCCCCCCCCTTCCCCATCACTTACCTCCAGCTGCTGTGTCCCCGGCCGGACGTCTCGCTCAGTGTTCCCTCCTCCCTGCACGGAGGAGGGAAACAGTTACCGGATCCGGATGTGATGAAACGTCACATCCGGTCGCGGTGATTTTTTTTTTTTTTCCTGCAGCCGCATCGTCTGCGGCAGCAAGAAAAAAAGAAAAAAAAGGTAAACAGCGGGGAGCAGGGGTGCCGGCACCCCCGCGGGCCGGATAAATGTGCTCGGCGGGCCGCATGTGGCCCGCGGGCCGTAGTTTGAGGACCCCTGTACAAGACAATACAAATGTACCGTATTTTCGGCGTATAAGACGACCCCCCAACTAAGTCATCTTATAAGCCGGAAAAATCGCATCTATATTTTAACCTTTTAGGTTAAAATATAGAGTTTTCCTCCCCCTTTCCCCAATCCCCAATACTTACCTATTTTCTGCTCTGTCTCCCGCTGTTAAGCCGGTCCGTGGCTGTGAGGGAAGCGTTGTGAGCTCCCCTCCAGCCGCGCGGTCAATAAAGTTTTGTTTAAAAAAAAGTTTAAACAGACTTTATTGAAGCCGCGCGGCCTGAGGGGAGCTCACAACGCTTCCCTCACAGCCACGGACCGGCTTAACAGCACGAGCGGAGACAGAGCAGAAAATAGGTGAGTAAATCCCAGTACCCGGCGTATAAGACGACCCCCCAACTTTTGAAAAGATTTTTTTAGGGGTTAAAAAGTCGTCTTATACTCCGGAAAATACGGTAAAAGTCACAAAGCCAGAAGGTGTATATTATACATGACCATTTGCGTATGCTTTAAATAGCTAAAACATTATACAAAAACATTTGGCACTGGACTAGGAGAGGGAGATATAGGCATGCCACCGGTTTAGTCCATCAGCTCAGCACAGGAAGGCCAGTTTGATACTGTCCTAGTTTATTTAATATACTTTATACTGCTTTTTTAAGGTATGACTTTCTTTTTATATATTGGATAATGGATCATTTTCCCCAATTAGATATATTAAAGCCTTTCAGCACTCCTGAAATACAGTAGAATCAATAAAACAAACTGTACGGAGAAAATAAACCATGTTTACTGTGATTTAGCTATGATGTGAGGCATCGTTGGGAACCTGCCAGCACACTTGCCACTGTATTACCCTTGTGGGTGTGGGGGAATCTAAGCATGCATGGAAAGGCTGTATCGCAGCTTAAGGGGTCTGGACACTGAATAAACTGCTGCGCACTTGCATTCTGAGAGGTGTATGGAATTTCCAACTTGTGACTATATCCCCAAAAATGTTTGGATAACTGATTTCTGAATAATCAAATATATTTAACCCCATATTTACTACTTACTGGGTATTGTCATTTTTGGATCTGACCAAAAATGCGTGTCCCTGATCTTTCCCTGGCATAAAAGGTAGTATATCATCATCATGGCACATGCACATAAAAGCAGGGAAAGTGGGGACGCACATATGATTAGCAATATGACCGCGCTCGTTAAAAGCCAACTCTCAGCAAAAAAAAATAAATGAAGTTATGTTTAATTAAAAGATGGCATCAAGTGTATGTATTTTAAACAGAAATGAAATAAACTACCTTATGGAGTCCTTTTTTACTTGTATAATTCTATCAGGGTCAGACATGTTGTTTAGAATCCTGGATCAGATTAATGAAGGGCTGACACACCTGACCTAAGATGTTAGTTGGTAATGATGGTAATGATGTACAAGCAAAGAGGGCTCAATAAGGAAATGTATTTGTATTCTTTTATTAAATACCTACACTTTATGCAATTTTTATACTTTTTTTAATATTATTTGGACACAGTCTACAGAAGACAAAACAATGCTATACGACTAAAGAAAAACAAATTAAATAGAAGTACAGAAAGTGATACCTACCGGCCTGCCATGAACACTTTCATAAAAAAGCAGAGCCTTTTGAATGGATACTTTCTCTGCTGCAATCTGATCTCTGGTCATATCCTACAAAACAATATAAAAAAGTGGTTACTATCTCGCATAACTTTAAAAGGGACTTGAAATTAATGTCCAAAAATATACAATCACGCACACACATATATATTTATATAAAATACACAAGTTAAAAGCTTTAATAGAATGGCTCCTGTAAATGGTAGATTGGACAGCACTGATAAGGACGGTGGGCCAAATTTTTGAAGATGGATTTTGTGGCACAGTTCTAAAACTGGACCGAATAACCATGGAATGCGCCTGCCGATTACTCCACATTTGACCTTTGCATCACAATAGATTCATTAGAAAATGTTTAATATGAGAATGAGTGTGAAAATTAACTCCTAAGACACATTAGTTTGTACATACATTGTTATGTCACAGTGGCAAAATGACAAATTCGAAATACACATCCATACAATCCCTAATATTAGTTATTATTGCCGTGCCTCGTATAATCCTACCTTAATATCTTCTGGTCGGTTAAGCTCAGTTCTTTTCTCCTGGAGCTTCTTCTGAATGGACTCCATTGTAACTTCTATTGAGGGCTTGGAAACTTTTTCCACAACTTCTTGCTTCTTTTCCTCCTCCCTCTCAAGCTGGGAACCAAAGCTTTTAGGAAGAGTGTTGCTCCTCTGACGCATCTGAGGAACTAGGTCTTCAGAGATTTTAATTTTGGACTCTGAAAGAACACAATATGTCCACTTCATAAACATATATTTTCTCACAGAATAAAATGTATAGCTGACAAACAACACTTCAGTTAACAACCTACTCTGGTTGGCAAATTTGTAAGCCAATAAAAGTGCCTACAAAAGGAACAGGTGATTTTGAATCAACCCAGTTTTAACTAGAACATTTAATGTTTCCCGCAAAAAAATAAAATCATATTTCTCAAAATACCTTTTAGCTGTTTTCGAAACTTTGCCAGTTCATTCATCCATTTTAGAACCTCCGGATTGGTAGCCTTGTCACGGTGGGAAGGCTGCACAAAGGAAGGTGGCAGGAAATGAGTATACATGTTCATTAAACCATGAAACTTAATTTGATACAAGATATCAAGTGAAAAAATGTATCCAAACAATATGGGGGGAAAAGAACACTATCGTAGGTTGTTCAAGACTACCGTATTTGCTCGAATATAAGACGAGGTTTTTTTCAGAGCAGATGCTCTGAAAAATCCCCCTCGTCTTACATTCGAGGTCGTTTTATAATCTGACCTCAAATTGAGGTCAGATTATAAGACTGGGATCCAGGTCCCCAGCAGAGCTGCAGGGGACCTGGATCCCCCTCTCTAGCAGCAGGGGATGTCTGCGCAACGAGCGCAGACTCCCCTGCTTCCGCCCGGCACGACCGCCGGGGCTTCTGTGAAGAAGCCGGGAACTTCCGCTTTCGTCACAGAAGTCCCGGCGAGCGTGCCGGGCGGCAGCAGGGGAGGTCTGCGCTCATCGCGCAGACTTCCTCTGCTGCCCCACTAGGCACCAGGGACAATCGGGCAGCTGGGGGATGTCTGCACTATATGTGCAGATATCCTCCATGCTGCCCGACACCTCCGTCTATTATGACTGACCAGCTGTCCGTCATAATAGACGGAGGTGTCGGGCAGCATGGAGGATATCTGCACGTATAGTGCAGACATCCCCCAGCTGCCCCCACTAGCCACCAGGGAAAGGGGGGAGATAGGGAGAGAGAGAGAGAGGGGGGGGGGGGGGGGGGATAGAGAGAGAGAGGGGGGGGGGATAGAGAGAGAGAGAGGGGATAGAGAGAGAGAGAGAGGGGATAGAGAGAGAGGGGGGGATGGGGAGAGAGGGGGGGATGGGGAGAGAGAGAGAGAGAGGGGATAGAGAGAGAGAGACTAGGGGAGGGAGGGGGGAGATAGAGAGAGAGACTAGGGGAGGGAGGGGGGAGATAGAGAGAGAGACTACACTGGAGGGGGCAGGGAGAGAGGCCGCAAGGAAATAAAAACAAGAAATACATTTGTATAATATCAATTTTTTATTACATAATTAAAAGCAATTTACATATATACAAGTTGAACTTTTTTTTTCCTATAGGGTAGTCTTATATTCAGGCTTTTAGTTTTTTTCCTAAAGGAATATACAAAGTTTGGGGGGTCGTCTTATAATCAGGGTCGTCTTATAATCGAGCAAATACGGTATATTGAGAATTACCATATGCCAAAACAGACAACAAAGACAATTAGTTTAACATACACAACTGGTAACCTAATGTGTATTTCTGTATTTAGGGTCCTGTTCTATTTTATTTAGTATGTCCCTTTGCCTATTGTTTTAAGCAAAAAGTAAATAGTAGGTTCTAGGAACAGCAAGAAAGTACAAAGTGTTCTTTACCAAACATCTATGCGCTCCGCCTCTAGTAAATGCTGAAAGGGAAATAACACCCTAATTGAAAGATGTAATTTACTGTAAATTAAATTACTACATTAAACAAAAATCTCTTAGTTTCTACTGCCATTAGATTTGTAAGTTATTTGAACTCTCTCTAGGGATCAAGTGGCTATTTTTAATCTCACAGGACTGCATACACTTTAGGGGAACAGGGGTAAAGGACTCCCGCATCAATATGTACCAAAGACCCAGGTTCTCCACTGTTACAAAGCTTGTGGAGAAAAAAAACCACCATAAAAAAAAAAAAACTATAGCAAAGCAGGGTTTTAAAGTGGCAGTGCTGGGATGTATTCTTTAGCTCTCACATGAAAAAGCATTAAACTTGAGTCTCTAACCTGAAAGATCCATACCAGTGTTACGAAACAACCCATGGCATTAACTGAGCAACGGTTATTACCACAGTATGCCAAACAGACATAGGATTTAGCTATCTTATGGCATGATTTTTTTTTCTTTATTACAATTTCTCACAATTTTGAAATATAGATGATAATAAAAAACAAACAAAAACACCCTCTTACTCTGTATTTTCGATCTTCCTCAAACCTATCCTCAAATTTGCGGATTTTTTTCTTCAGACTCTGGATCTTGCGAGTGAGCTGTGCTAGTGTCAGGTCCTCATCTCGATCATCTTCATGCGAGCCCAACGAAGAGCTCCGCCTCCGGCTAAAATGGAGGGTTAGATCATTAGCTTACTAAGGCGGTGGAAGGCAGAAATAACAAAAAGTAGCTTTTCTTGGCTCTTATTTAAGATATTTTAATATCATCACATAAAAGTGGGACCAAAGAAGAATTGTTGGGTAAAACCAAGCTAAAAGGTGTATTTGTTGCACCTGCCATGGACATTGTAAACTCGAATATATTTAAAGATATGAACCCTAAGAGTTTTATTTATGAAGAGGGAATTGCATACTTCAGGCCAACATAGCAAAGTTTGAAATATAGCTGACTGGGAGAATTTTTCCAACTTGCATACTTTGACCTGAAGTTTGCCATTCCCTTCAATTAAATTTTTCATGAATAAAGCCATAAGAAATACAAAACTAGTTTCTCTGGAATGTTTTAAAATGACGCTTTTATAGAAGTGTCCAATCTCGGTCTAGATGAACCATTCTAAGTTACTTCAAAATAGGTCAAAGAAACTATATTGCCCATGTTTAGAATTTAAATTTAGAAAATGGTTTCCATAACTGAGATGGTGACAAAAGCATACACTTTAATAAACCAAGTCCGATTGCAGATTTTCCATTCAAACCACCTTTACAGCTCCTGTTGTATAAATGTACTACATGACCATTAAAGACCATGGAGAAATTCTAAAGAGAAGTACCTCATAAAAGAATGTGAGTTAGGTGGTGATGGTGGCACCTCCGTGTCATCCAGATACTGCTGACTATGCCCATATGCATAGAAACGAGGAGACAACATGGGGTCACTGTCTGCTTCAAGGAGCTGGCGGATAAGACGTCCTGCTTGAGGAGAAAGGCGGGCCTCATCTGGGTCCGTGCCATCCCGATCCCACGACGTAAGAGCAGGAACTGGTTCTGAAGGAGGGAAGGTAAAAAGGATCACATTAATGAAGTGGGAGAGGGACTGAAGACCCTCTAAATACCTGATCGAGAAATATAAAATAGGTCTTTCTTCAGATGCCTCTTCCTTTACAAGCTAGTAGCTTGCTGGCATTACCCCACTACCTGTTCATCTTACATACGATAACACATTAAATAAGATAATTATCTTATATGAAGTATTAAAAACAAAATACAAATTCCCTTTATAGAATCAATTCTGAATATTAAAAGGCATAGAAAAAATTAGCAATAGACCAGTCCTCTAATTTACCCCTACTGTAATGTTGTTATCCAAGACACAACATTTCTGTGTTAGTGCCAGTAGTAATGTCACTAGTATATTAATTAGAACAGACCCCAAGACCTACCTTTGAAAAATTCATTTGAAAGTATGCCAAAAATTATGACTGTCCGCTTTAATTTAGCCAACATCTTATCCACTCAAATTACATCTAAATCAAATCCCAACATCATACGTAGTTTAGGAATTCGACACAGCATGTATTTTCATCTATGCACATGTTGTGTAGGTATTTTTTTTTTAAATAAATCCTTGCACTAGGACAGTTAAATTGACCGATCGTATTCACTTCTATTCTTTTGAAAAAACAAGATAAATAGCATGAGAAATTATATATTAAAACTAGTAATATAGAAGTTTACATTTCATAAACAAAAGTAACATAAATGTATGCCACAAAATCAGACAGATACCCAGAGCAAGATTATTAATGACCAAATGGGAGCCTGTAAAAGCAGTCTACATGAAAGTAGGCATCTTATTTTGGAAGAAAATTCCACTTTGGTTCATAGGTGAAGAAAGTATGTCACTCTTATTTCCAAGGTTTACATAATTAAGTGCACATAATGCAGGTCTCATTATGGGTGAAATCCGCTCTTACCTATGTAATGTGGAGTGCGTCTTGTAATACTATGGTTACTGAAAATAAATCTGTAAAAGTATCCAGGAAGATTAGCCCTTTATTTTAAAAGAAGTGAAAGATTTAAAACAGTGAGCACTTGCACTGAGGGGACAACTCAACTACTTTGGCAGGACTTGAAATTTTGTGATTTAGCTCTGTCACTATTTTTTTTGCAGCCTGAACAGTCGTGCAGTTTTCAGATAAACATAAAAACCTGAGAAGGAATTTAAAAACATGCCCCGGACTTTGAAGTAAACCTGAAGTGTATCTTAATATATACACGCGGGTTTACTATCGGCTCATCTCGCTCAGACTGCGGAATGCGAGGGTCTCTCGCTGCTAGCGCAGAGAAAGACACTCATTTTTGCATGGGATCAGCAGGGGGCCTAGTTAAGGTCTTCCTATAGAAGCATGGCTGCTGTCGGTCAGAGGATAAACTGGCGTGTACCATCAAAAGTACAGGCCAGTTTATCCTATCCTATATTAGAAGCACAAGTGAAATATAAAAGTTTAGTGTTCCTTTAAGACCTGTAGCTTTCCTAGCAACAAACTTGACCCAGATTCATCCCCACCTTAACTAAGCTGATTTGAGGGTTTCTGCTTAGCACAGCAAGATTACACTGGCACTTTGATTGTGCAACTTCTACCAAACAACTCTTTTCCAATTGGTTCAGTTTTTTTAACGTTCAGACTTTTAGCAAAGTTTCAACACACAACTTTTAAATGAACAGAAAAACTTTGAACATTTTGCAAAGTAATAAATCTGTAAGGGAGAAATAAGAATATATCACAAATATTGCTTATATAGTGATTATATTCACATATAAAATAAGGACATATTGTATGTATATATTATATGAGTAATCTATACTATGCTACATACACAGCCATGATCCCTGCATTCCAGAATTTGGGTTTTGCAAGAAAGTGAAATTACATTAAAAAAAACACAAACAAGAAATGTCCTTTGGATTTATAAACAGTTACCCAAAATGTCCACTTCCTGCATATAAAACACACAAAATAGTTAAACGAAAAGATAATCACGAGGCAAAGACTGACAATGAGGATAATCTGTTGAAACCATTATTGTTTTTCTCCCTTAGTCTCAATATTATAGGATCAAATTTATGCATGTGCACAGGTTCTGTTTTGCAGTACTAACAAAATTGGTGCTTGCACATATCTATAAAATGATTTGTGCCAGAAAGAGGTTATGCCAGTTGTGCAGACATTGAAAGGTATACTAACTATTGTTTGAAAATGTAAAAAAAAAAAAAAATTATATATATACAGGGAGTGCAGAATTATTAGGCAAGTTGTATTTTTGAGGATTCATTTTATTATTGAACAACAACCATGTTCTCAATGAACCCAAAAAACTCATTAAAATCAAAGCTGAATATTTTTGGAAGTAGTTTTTAGTTTGTTTTTAGTTTTAGCTATTTTAGGGGGATATCTGTGTGTGCAGGTGACTATTACTGTGCATAATTATTAGGCAACTTAACAAAAAACAAATATATACCCATTTCAATTATTTATTTTTACCAGTGAAACCAATATAACATCTCAACATTCACAAATATACATTTCTGACATTCAAAAACAAAACAAAAACAAATCAGTGACCAATATAGCCACCTTTCTTTGCAAGGACACTCAAAAGCCTGCCATCCATGGATTCTGTCAGTGTTTTGATCTGTTCGCCATCAACATTGCGTGCAGCAGCAACCACAGCCTCCCAGACACTGTTCAGAGAGGTGTACTGTTTTCCCTCCTTGTAAATCTCACATTTGATGATGGACCACAGGTTCTCAATGGGGTTCAGATCAGGTGAACAAGGAGGCCATGTCATTAGATTTTCTTCTTTTATACCCTTTCTTGCCAGCCACGCTGTGGAGTACTTGGACGCGTGTGATGGAGCATTGTCCTGCATGAAAATCATGTTTTTCTTGAAGGATGCAGACTTCTTCCTGTACCACTGCTTGAAGAAGGTGTCTTCCAGGAACTGGCAGTAGGACTGGGAGTTGAGCTTGACTCCATCCTCAACCCGAAAAGGCCCCACAAGCTCATCTTTGATGATACCAGCCCAAACCAGTACTCCACCTCCACCTTGCTGGCGTCCGAGTCGGACTGGAGCTCTCTGCCCTTTACCAATCCAGCCATGGGCCCATCCATCTGGCCCATCAAGACTCACTCTCATTTCATCAGTCCATAAAACCTTAGAAAAATCAGTCTTGAGATATTTCTTGGCCCAGTCTTGACGTTTCAGCTTGTGTGTCTTGTTCAGTGGTGGTCGTCTTTCAGCCTTTCTTACCTTGGCCATGTCTCTGAGTATTGCACACCTTGTGCTTTTGGGCACTCCAGTGATGTTGCAGCTCTGAAATATGGCCAAACTGGTGGCAAGTGGCATCGTGGCAGCTGCACTCTTGACTTTTCTCAGTTCATGGGCAGTTATTTTGCACCTTGGTTTTTCCACACGCTTCTTGTGACCATGTTGACTATTCTGAATGAAACGCTTGATTGTTCGATGATCACGCTTCAGAAGCTTTGCAATTTTAAGAGTGCTGCATCCCTCTGCAAGATATCTCACTATTTTTGACTTTTCTGAGCCTGTCAAGTCCTTCTTTTGACCCATTTTGCCAAAGGAAAGGAAGTTGCCTAATAATTATGCACACCTGATATAGGGTGTTGATGTCATTAGACCACACCCCTTCTCATTACAGAGATGCACATCACCTAATATGCTTAATTGGTAGTAGGCTTTTGAGCCTATACAGCTTTGAGTAAGACAACATGCATAAAGAGGATGATGTGGTCAAAATACTCATTTGCCTAATAATTCTGCAGTCCCTGTATATATATATATCTTCGATTTCTTTACAGTGCCTGTTTTCCCACCATTCCTTTCAAGGTTGGGTATAATCAAAAATCACATTTTAAACTACTTTCCATGATAGATCGTTTGTATTATGGTCTAAAACTACAAACCTATACTTCAGTTATAGCTATACACTTATTTTGATGATGGATACAAACATGTGCCAGTAAATAATGAACATATTCAATACCCTAGCCAACCCATCCTGTTGGCATGCATAAAAAAAACAGCACAGTGAGTGATACATGTTACTAATTTAGTGCAATGACAGAATGAGTAGAGGAACATTTGCTGAGAAGGTCAAGGAGACTATCGGTAAATGCAGTTTTAATCAACTTGTCTGGCCAAACGAAGGGGAAAAGAGATATTGAATCTTGTTATACAACATGCTGAAAGATATTTCAGAGGAGAAAGGCAATGTACCTAGGGAACATAATTTCAAACTTAATTCCTCTTTCGTGAATGAAGCCCTGAGTGTTTATTATTCAAGGACAGGAGAAAGGGCAGTTAGCACTTGTCCATTTTTGGTAACCATGATTTGACCTACACCCAGCCATACTGTTTAACTTGGTTTTGTACTGTATACCCTTGTTTCCAGGAAATCAGAACAATTGCACATGGGCTGGTAAATTATAAGGGTTGATGGTTGCTACAGTAATACAGAGTCAAAGACCAAAAAAAAAAAAAAAAAATTCCCAGCTGGAATGGTATAGCAGACACAGAGTTTTTGTTTTAACTTTATTTATCATCTATTTACCTCGGAGCTCGACAAATACAAGGTGTCAACCGAACCTATCCATGCCCTTTCCTGCTGTGCTGATCCTCCCCAGCAGTTTCCCTTCCTCTGATTCTAACCCCTTGCCTTCCCTGCTGTGCTCCGTCTTCTCTTCCTCCCACAAGCAGCACAATTTTGTTCTAGCCGTCTGGTAGGAAATGTGTTTTCTGTAAAATGTGCTGTTTGCAAGAATTCAATTCACTGAAAGGAATTCCACTGGTTAGGTAACCTATACAATGCTACTACAATTTCTGGTGTGGTAAAAAGCTTTAATTAAATGGAAAATGCATGTCCCTTGCTCCCTTGTACATGGCAGAAAAACAATATGACAACTGTAGAATACCCTATAAATGTCATATCCATGTTTTACAATCTGCTTTTGTACACCCTGCTCATGGTATAGCAGTGCTTCTACAGCACAATGTCTTGTGTGTATACACTGTATATGTACAATAACTGCTAAAAGGCCGCTCTCGGTGGTGATGCCAAGTCTGGCTCCCACATTTTGGTCTTGGCTCCTGGATTAAAATTGTCAAGGCCTGATTTACCTTGTTTTTTTGAACACTTAAAATGGTTACGATGCCAGACCAAGCCGGGAATGAATGAATGGGGTCTTTCTTTTCTCCACCTATTTTAAGTATTATAAGATGCTTAATTAACCCTCTGCGTTAATAGAGGTGCCAAGCAATGCGTTGCTCATTCCCATGGCATGTAAAGTGTTAAGATTAAAGAGAAAGAATATAGAATACAGCAGATGTCTACAAACCATCTGTTCTTTCTTGCATTACAATTACACTTTTATTATTTTATTCAAATCAGACTCCGATTTGCTTGCCGTTTCTTTGGAGAAGGAGGTCAAAATGAATAAGCCAGAACACATTCTGAGGATGTTGCCTTTGCTGCCGTCCCCAGACATTGCAAGCAAGGTGAAAATAAATTGCAATTAAGTGAAAATGGAATATGCACATTAGAGGAATATAAAGCTTTCTTTCTAACTGGTAGTACAGTGCATGCTGCTGAAAATATACAATTCATGCTCTACTGTACAAGAATACACCAACCCTCTCTCTGGTCAACTTCTGATTGACCACATTTGTAACATCTTCTTCAGTTGTCCAAACATGGCTAGCCACAACACTAAGAGATCTATGTCCCTACTAGAGTCTTACAAAAAGCCATAGGAAAATCAGGAAAAATTGCAGCATGGTTTATTTTATTAAGGTCATGTAAACATTGTTTTTCTGTGAATGTAGAAAAAACAAAAATGACTGAAAATCAACAATAAATTATGTTAGGAAAATTGCAAGTAAATGCCTGAATTAGGAGAAAAATGTGTTGTAAATGTGTCTGTGGAGTGTCCAGTTTTAGGCATTTTCTTGCAATTTTGCCAACACAATGTACACATAATTTTCTATTTATTTTTTATTCTCTCCATTCACAGCAAAAACAAATGTTTAGCTGACAACAATCCACGCATATGTACGGGCTCCCAAAGCAATGGATTGTCAATGCCCGTACATTTGCATTTTTGCCACGATTCACGCTATTTTGGGCTTTCCTGGATGCTTCACGAGCATGGGCAGTCTTAAAGTGAGAGGCCAGTGACAACAGCCACTGGCCTGTCAATCTCTGCCAATGATAGAGGCAAGTCTGAAACACCCAGAAAAGGGTCTGTCTTACCTGCAATAGCTGAGACAGGCTGTCTCAGCCATTGTAGTGTGGATTGTGATTGCTTTAAAGGCCAATTCCAATCTATTGCCATCCTCCCCCAAATTTTGGGGGAGAGATGGGGTAAGTTGATCCTGGTTGCCTTAACAGTTAAGGGTTTTTTGCATTTATGATGTGATCAATGTGAAAATCAATCACATGCAATAAATGCAAAGAATATAGAAAACTCCAATTAGTGTTGTGTGAACGCAGATTGTCAAAATCCAAAAGAGAGAGATTAATTGAAGAAGTAGGCAGGCACTTTTATTTAAGCACACACATAGCTAAAGTTGTAAAATAGCTATTGTCCAGAACGGACATCAAAACAAAGAAAAACCAACAAACATTCTCCTGAAGGAGTTAATTTTTTCTGTATGGAGAACCCCCCAAAAAATCCCATTTCAGATTCATTGTGAAACACCCAGTCAAGTGGAAGGCATTGAAATGAGGTGTTAAAGGGACTGTATCCCCTTAACATATTTTTTTTATTCTCTACAACTGATTGTCTTAGCAATATTGCAAGCAAATGTCAAAATTAGGAGACAAATGGTGTTTTAAGTGCATCTGTGGAGTTTCTGACATCACCTGTGGCTTAATATGCAAATGAACTGGTTTTCTGGGGGAAATGTGTAATTTGCATATCAAGCCACAGGTGATGTCAGAAACAGGAGACACCATAGATGTACTTAAAACAACTTTTTCTTCTAATTTATCCATCTGCTTGCAGTTGTGCGAACACAAATATATTATTTTAATTCTCTACAGTAAAAAAATAGGTTTAGGTGATACAGTCTCTTTAAGGAAAGTTCGCTGGGCTACAATGAATCTAAATTATGATTATGCGCTATCATTATTTAGATAATTAGATATAGATTAGGTTAGATATTTATATATAAAAATTTGCTTGGTACACACCAAACCAAGATAATTTTTTTTATTAACAAAACACAAAACAAAAACAATTTTCAAAGAGGAATTTAGCAAATCTATTTACACCAACCTGTTGAATTGATATTTACACACACGGATAGCTCTGTGGTTGGTGTTTATTGAGCACTCATGCCACTCATCCAGGGGCGATACAAGTTTTAAAAACAATACATTTTCTAAACTTTGCC
Organism: Pelodytes ibericus; assembly: GCA_036172795.1. NCBI lineage: Eukaryota > Metazoa > Chordata > Amphibia > Anura > Pelodytidae > Pelodytes > Pelodytes ibericus. Next base: position 92,100,214 of record CM069863.1, read on the forward strand.
GCCATAGCACAGGTAGGTTAAATCAGGGCTCAACAAATAAATTTAGACTTTTAGTAGCCGGAGAGACTAATTCAGGAGCCAGTGTTATAATTTTTAGATGCCTGGAAAATGTTACTTTCACAGACTTAACCAAACCAAAAAAGTTCGAAGCTGTAACATTTTAGGAGCGATAGCCGAATCCCTGGTTCCTGGAATTTGTCCTGCCCTGGGTATTCAAACTTATTGGGTCACTGGTTATTGAATGAACCAAATATTTCTAGATAACACACTTCTGTTACTTGGTGTTTGGATTACACTTTGCCATAACAAATATATATATAGTTTGTTTTTCATGACTTTCCACATGTCATAGTTTTACTGGATTGCATCATACCCTATTATACATGGTGGTTATTAAGAATTTTTTATATATATTTCTGGGGTTTACAATTAAAAAGTGTCTAAAATACTGAACTTCCACCACTTAACTGCAGAACAATGGGAGCTTTACATAGTAATCTTTGGCCCTGCCATTAACCAAAATCTTACAGTTAAAAAAGTGACCGTTTTCTTTGAGTCACAATACAAAAATCCCAAAAAACAGCACCACCACTTATAATGAAGGTTTAAGATTCCAACTAATGGACAGAGTAACTTATGCCAATCCATTCTTTAAAATAAAATGTAGTGGCAGATAAGGACTGTTTTATAGAGACAGACAGATGTAGATTAGACAGACTTATTCATGAGGGTAAACTGATAACAAAAGATGACTGTAACTTAAGAGTACCGTTTCAAATTGCCATCTCCAAATAAAATGTTTAAAATAATGCCTTCTCCTTATCAATGTTTTTGCGAAATGGAAACAAAAACCTAATAACAGACTGTTAAAACGTACCAAATCCAACTGGTAAAGCCCCTAAAGCCATTAAACACACAAAACCGCACACCCAGTGTGCTGCAACTGCTTAGATTAGTGTACAAGCTACACAAATTAAAAAAAACTAAATATAAAACAGGTGACAATATCAAGACCTACATGAATGATCATCTATTGATGGCTCAAATATCATTTTTCTGTGCATTATGGTTTTATTAATGTGCTAAAAACGACATACTTTATTGCAGAAGACTCAGTTAAGGGTGATATAAGAGGATAGTGTTAGCCTGGAATTGAAATGTTTAAGAATACTGCAGATATTAATGCCATCAATAATATACGTTATACATGCAGATCTTGAATTATTAAAACATTCATATTTTGTCTAGTGAACATGGAAAACCCTTTTGACAGAGGACACCTTTGGGGTTGATAGACTATTTATCTATGTTTAAGAAAACACAAAACACGCACCAAAAATTGCATCTAGAACAAAACCTATAAATACAAGCATCAGCTCTTACCTTCCCAACTGTTCTCATCGCACAGTGAAGTGAGGTCCAGACGCGGTACATCTGGGACAAAGCCCTCCTCGCTAGCATCAGTTTCAAGGTTTCTCTGCTGTTTTGGGTCAGTGTTCGGTTGCTCCTGAATCTTCATTTTTACAGTCTGAAGAAACAAACAGAATCCCAAAAGTGAGAGGAGGGACAGGCAAAAACACACAAATAAAAGAAGTGCATGTGGTGTGCAATAAGTACATAGAGTGGAGAATTCCTCTGGGTTTAGATGAGGGCTGGGCAAAAAGATTCAGATTAAGCTTCCTTTCAGCCTGTGCTCCAGTGACTGCGTGTTCTGAACCTTGTATGCAAATTCAGGACCTGCCTGTAGAACACAAACAACGCCCCTGTGTGCACCCTGAACTTTCCTTTGGTTGTAAAAAAAAAAAAATTATAAGCAGGAGCTCATTCCTCAGACCGTTTGGAAGTATGAATCTAATTTCTCTGCTTATTTCTCAGATTCAGGAATTACCACTCCCTTCTGTTGACAGCAGGAATGACAAGACAAAAAAAGCCCTACATGTATAATGAAGCTCTTGCTGTTGCTAAGGTTGACACAGCAACACAATCTTCTCTGGTCTCCCTCAGGCATGAAGACTGCATGGCCCTGCTGATCATTCTGTGCCACGTTAAGATACCTGGGGTGCAGTGCCTGTTTTGCCATGTAGATTTCCTTTTTGATCAGGGGGAGGAGGAGGAGGAAGAAGACAGGGGGCATCAGTTCTATTTATAAGGGAGCTCTGGGTACTGAGGCAGCAGTGAGCGAATACAGCCCGCAGCATGGTTTGGTATTTCAGCTGGAAACAATACAAGCCTTGGTCCTGAGCCAAAATCTCACAGAGATACAGAAGAGGGTCAGGATCATTGGAAGTCTCAGTGTGCTGCAATTCTACTACTAGTTTTTTTTCCCATAGCCTTGGGAAAGAAATTAACCCCTTTGCTACTACAATTACCAGTCGGTATTTTAAATCAACAGGCTGTTTATGTTTTGTATCAGCAACCCTATTCACCTCAGGGTGAATTATGTAAATTATGGTCCTGTGGATTAGTTTACATAATTTATAAAAGGGCTAAAAGTATCCGGGCTAATGCAGATGGAAAAACCGTAATGACATTGGCACATCAAGCGTCCGTATACTTCACCACCTCCTACAATCCCCTTCACAGCAACATTATAATGGATGGCACAGAAGCATTAACTTCATATAGGGCTTCAATATTTAAATTTTAAGTTTTGTTTAAATTTCTTTTTTAGGAAAATCCGTTTCACTTTAATAAAGATAGGGGTGGATGATGTGTATAATTAAAGCAGTTCAGCTATTGTTATGATACATGAATATGTATTAGACACACAAACTAAAATGTGACTTTAACCCATCTGGATACCAATGGGCAAGGTGAAAGGCTTGTACCAAGAATAAAATTATGGGTTCTGCTGTCGCTTTATTTAAAGCAAGGAGTATTACTTATAAAGCTTTTGGAGTAAGTCAGCACCAGATTCAAAAGAAAAAAGAAAAACAAAAAAAAAAAAACAATATTATACTCTCATCAAACAGAGGCTGCAACAGAGTTTACACTTCCTAGCTCAGCTAAAACTAAGAAACGTCTTGGGGTTTACAGCAAAGGGAAATAGCCTTTCTGTCCCCCTTTAAGGAAGAGATGCAACCTGCAGGGTGGCAATAAAGCATACATTTTTCATAACCTCCCACAGCCAATGGGGCGGTGTGTGCCATTATTAATGAGCTGCTGGCTCTCATCCACCGGCAACAAACTTTCATTTCTTACACATGCTTACAGCTACAACAGATACCCATAATGCTTTTCATAATAAGACAAGAGATGTCAGGTTATGTCATCAAAAATCTGTTTAGCAGCACAGATTGGGATGAAACAGGAAATATAGAACTGTTAATGTTGCATTTTGTTTACCTCCTTACAACGTTCCATTCACAGCACGTTGCTGGAGGTTTATAAGCTCTCCGAGCAACAGGCTTACCAGGTCAAACGAATGCAGAATGATAACCCACAGTGAAAAACACAGGAATCTCACATATTTTATGACCTTCTAACACCGGATCACCAACTTGTAATTATAGAAAGAAAGGGGGGGGGGGGGGGGGGATTAAACACATAGGTTTCTAAAAAAAAAAAAAAAAAAAAAAAAAAGAAAAAGGGTTGTTTTCTATCCACTATAGATGTGTCAAGAAAGCTATTCAATAGCCATATACATGGCAACTGCTGGAATTCCTCCTTGGGAGGGAGGGGAGTTAGTAGACTACATCACAATCAAGGTTTCTATGACTGCAACTTTGATGCACGTTCACCTCACAATGACTCAGCAATGCTGGACTTTGGCTTATCTATAAGCTTTAGTCAGCACTCACTATAGTTACCAATACACAAACCATTTGTACATTCTGCATAGAGTGGAACTAAAGTGAAAAAAAGACTCTCCAGAAAGCACAGCCGTCAATGAATACAGTAGCCCAGACTTTTAAACTTACCGGTGGTAGTCTCATATATTCTCTATCATTTTCACCATCCTTGCTATAGAGAGACAAAAGTAAAATAGATGAATGGTCAGAAGACATTTCTGAACACATGAAAACAGAAAATTAGGTGTCCTGTAAACCTGTGTATATTTGGAAAAGTCAGAGGCTCAAACAATTAGCATTTGTTTTGCCACTGGAAATGCCAAACAAATAAAATCTTGTATTTGACATCACAGAGGTTAAAAAAAAAAAAAAAAAAAAAAAAAACATACCTGAAGAGTTTTTAAAATAAACAGACTTCTAAAATACACTCCTTTTAAAAACATTTACAAATATTATTTGAAACAAAATTACTAAACGGAAAAATCAGCTGTTAGCAGGATACCAACGTTGTCGTGCAAAGAGACACTCCAGACATCAAAGTGCAATGCATGTATTAGGATGCAGCTTATACTTTGCACAGTTTTGTTTTACCATACAAATACATGCAGCAAATTCGGAATAAATGTTCAAAGTTTACTGATCTGCTGCTGCAGTTTGAAAAAAGACCATCTGTCTGAAGTGCCTCTTTTTTTCCCAAGGGAGAATTAAGGGGTAAGGGCACAGTTGCATGATCACCGACATCCAACCCCATGAAGGGGCCATACCAAGCATCTGTAAGGGAGCCGTCTCATTTGGTGCATTGTGGAGGAGATCATAGGAATGGCCAGAACAAAATCATGCAAAATGTAGGTTATCAAGTTAAATCCTGCCACAATAAAAGAAAATACAAAAAAAGTTGCTATATATTTGGCAAGTCCCCCCCCCCCCGGACTGCAATGATCCTTTAAAACACTAGTGACATTGGTCATAGGGAGGTCTATTCACTAAAATGTGAGTGGAGGTGAACATTTAATATCATCAATTTAGCAATACTTTATGCAGCGACAAACCTGGTGAGTTTCCCTCGCTAAGCAACCTCGACAAAATTGTCCCTGCACAATGTATAGCAAAACTTGCGAGATTAAATATTCTCCGCTGCAATTCATCTTTTAGTGAAAACCCTTAGTGTGCTAACAATGACAAATGCATAGATCAGAAGTGGAATCATCATACTGGGAGTCCAGCAAGCATAGGGGAGAACAATACAACAACATGCCATGGATAGATTCTAACTTTTCATACCCTTAATTACTGGAAGATACCATTAGAAACCTGAGGTATGGCCACTGAATAAGACAATCGGACCCCATGTTCATAACTTGAGCCACTGTAACCATGTAAGACATCAATGAATGACCTTAACACTTACCTTGCCTCTGGCAAGACTTCCATCCCGCTAAACTCCTGTTTATCAACACCTCGAGAAGTGACAAAGCTTTCAGTGCTCTAAAGCAGACAACAAGAGTAGCATTTCTCAACGTTAACAGCTGAATTTACAAGAAACATTAAACTATTTGGGATTTAATCGTCATTCAAATATGCTGTGGTTTAATACAGGTTGAAAATCAATTTCTAGTCAGTGACTTGGAAGCATGAAAGAATATCCACTTTCCAAAAAGTAATAGTTACATTGTAAATAGCGTATATGAAATATTGTCTAATTAATGTCTCTAGCTAGCCGTTATTCCATACGAACAGAGATATGTAAACGTGGGTGTTGTCGACACACAACAAGAAATGAACGTATGGTGCAGTTCTGGAAACAATCTCAGCTTTGCACCTAGTGACAGATAACAGAAAAGTATCTAGTTGTCAGCACTGCAGTAAATACTTCCTATGGCTAAGCCAAGTAACAGTTTGTAATGAATCTCCTTAATGTCATATCTGCTTCCCACAGCTGCTCTGTATTTTTATCCTCACAAAAGGACATTTTTTTCTGAGGCAATTACTAGGAGCAGCTTTGCCTTCAAGAGAAAAATGTCTGTAATGAACTGTAGTACATAAGGTTATATAATCACTTTTACACTGGTACAGATCTGAAACAGATTGTCTTACTGACTCTTCAGACCATTCTGAAAACTTAGAGGGAAGATGTGCATACCAGGTACTATATACATACACGTTTACTGAACAGGAATATTTACTATTGTTTTTTAACACAAGTTACTAAAGTTCCTAGCTGCCAAACTCTTATCTCAGATTTTTCGGCTCACAAATCTGCCAAAGAGCCACTAAACTTCCCCAGTATTATACAGCAGGCTGGGAGCCTTTTGAGCAGTTCTCAGTCCCATTTATGATGGGAGGGGGGAATAAGAGCTATTTGCTCTTGCCACCCCTCACATACATGGGGGTGGGTAACAGGGTACTGGGAGCCATTTGACTGGGTTCCATCCTCCATTATTATAAAGGAGGGCGGCTCTATTTGCCCCATGTGTATTACAAGTGGCCCAGCGGGGCTTTTTTAATTGCTTATCAGATTGTGATCTGAAATAAATGGAGATCATCAATAGTATTCCAATTCAATTACATGTTGCAAACTTAACAAAAGATTAAAAATGAAATGGATCATCATCATCATCACCACCACCACCACCACCACATTAAACAGGACTGTATCATTGCACTCACCAGAGCACTCTCTTGGTTGTCATTGAGCTCAGAAAGTTTGCTGCTTGATTTTTGCCGCTTTGGCTTGCTCCTCTCCTCAAAGTAGCCAGAGCAGTTTTCTTGAAGCTTCTCCACGTCTTGTGTCAGCCCACAGTCTTCTAGGCTTCCGCATCCAGAAGGGATGTTTTCCTTATTAATCACTTCCCTGTAATGAGAAGAAAGAAAAAAAAAACACATCAGATCTCACTCATTTGTGTAGAAAGCCACACTTATCATACTTGCTTGTGTTCTATGTTAAATTTGTACATTTAATATTATTTTGGAACAATAAATACTTGAAAACAAGAGAGATGTACCCTTCCTTGTAAAATACTTTATAATTAAATATAAATCTTTAGGGACTATTTGCTAAAGAAAATCTAACAAGTGAAAAGACAAAGTTAGCCAGTAATAGAGGAGTTGGAAAGAAATGCCATACTTGACTAACTTTCAGCTCATTTATTAAATCTTAAATTGCTGTTCACTTGTCGGTTCAGTTTCACCAAGTTCCCTTTGCATAACGGTCATCTAGTGCATGAAAGCAAAACCGGTGATCTATGAAGTCTGACATCAATGGTATTTCATTAGCTACCACCAGCATTTACCCTTTAACTGCAACAACCTCAATTCTCCCAAGAGCTGGAAAATTCCCGTATAGAGTGAATCTTGCAGAAGGTTCTTTTGTGTAGCGGAGACTATGTTATCTATAGTCTGTGATGAGATCTTGCCAGCATACAGCCCTCCCGGTTATGATTGTACATTTATTACTGATGAAAGATTGTGAAACCTTTACTGTAATCCCAGCAAGAGCAATAGAAAGTACAAAGTTCTGCCCACAGGGTGTTTAGCAATTTTGTTTAATTATCATCATGCAGAAACTTCAAGGAAGAGTTAGCTAAAATTACCGTATTTGCTCGATTATAAGACAAGGTTTTTTTCAGAAAAAAATTCTGAAAAATCCCCCTCGTCTTATAAATCGAGGTCGTCTTATAGTCTGACCTGAATTTGAGGTCAGATTATAAGACTGGGATACAGGTCCCCCGCAGAGCTGCAGGGGACCAGGATCCCCCTCTCTAACAGCAGGGGATGTCTGCGCGATGAGCGCAGACTACCCCTGCTGCCGCCCGGCACGACCGCCGGGACATCTATGAAGAAGCCGGGTACTTCCGGCTTCGTCATAAAAGTCGCGGCGGTCGTGCCGGGTGGCAGCAGGGGAGGTCTGCGCTCATCGCTAAAAAGGTGGGGGGAGAGCAACAGGGGGAGGGAGGGGGGAGGAGGCAGAGACAAGGAGAGGGAGGGGGGGGGGGAGAGACAGAGACAAGGGGGGTGCAGAAACCGACAAGGGGGGTGCAGAAACCGACAAGGGGAGCGAGGGGGAGAGAGAGACAACACTAAGGGGAGGAGAGAGAGAAAAATGGGGGCAAGGGAAAGAGGCAGCATTGGCACATAAAAAGAAATACATTTTTTGATATCATAATATTTTTTTTTATTAAAAAAGCAATTTACATGTGAATATATACAAGTTGAACTTTTTTCCTCTAGGGTAGTCTTATATTCAGGCTTTTAGTTTTTTTCCTAATGGAATATCCAAAGTTTGGAGGGTCGTCTTATAATCGAGAAATACGGTATGTTACTGAAGGTCATCTCTTCAGCACAGACCACATAGATTTATAAAAAGTACCCTTCATGACCAACGATGTGCCAGTATAGTTACAAGAAAAGGGCAAGTAATATTCTTGACAAGTCACGGTAGTAAAGCTGCTAGACTCTCTTTCTCACATCAAATGCGGGGCAAGGAGAGACTAATAATAGTACACCCCAGTTTCCCAAGCACCCCATTGAATTATTTGGAAACAATGTATACATTTGTGTGGGTAATGAAGGGGTTAATTTGAGAGATACCACCGGGGTGGGGGTGGGGGGTGGGAGGGGCAGTCATATATGAAATTTAAATGTTATTTTCAAAAGGAGAGCAGAGTAGGTATAGCATGATTTTGTGTGACGGCATGTCAGTTCTCACAAAGGGGTTTAAAAGGTGATCAATGTAATTACTAACCTTTGAGTGTCCCTTTAAGTGAAAAGTTGTCTCTAGTGAGGATAAACCAGCATGTACTTTTGATAGTACATGCCTGTTTATCCTCTGACAAACTCCTGAGTCAGCCTAATGCAGAGAAAGACCCTTGTTTTTGAATGCAGAAGACCCCAATTAGTCTAGCCGGCGTGACTCTGCTCTGACTTGCTGTGCGCCCCAGCCTCTAGACCTGCTCTGTCTCAGCTGAGAAACACAGCAGAGAGAGTAAACCTCTGTGGATCTATTAAGATGCACATTGCGTTTACTCAGGACCTGCATATATAGGACTTTGTGCGCAGTAATACAAATATTATTAATGGTCAAGGACGTTTTCAGTTGCTGAAGTGAATATATTTACAAATAACAATCAATCTTTACTGCATAGCGCTCTTAATATTTCCTTACATGTCTCTGGGTTTCTTTCGTGTTTCATCATGTTCTTTCAGATGCCTTCTTCTCTGCCTGGCAGACAGACTGGTTGATGGTGAGGATGTTCCAGATTCTGAATCTTCAGAACTTTGGCTCCCAGGACCAAGAACGTCAAAGAGATGTTGCTCCACAGCTGTCCGGATGGTCCTCTCCAAGAGTCTGTCGAGTAAAGAAAGATTGAATACTGCTCTCCTGGTACATACCTCGCTGAAGGTTTCTAATATACAGCATGACAGACTAAGTAACATCCCAGCAAATGCCTAACTTGAGTACTTTATTTATACAATGGGAAAAGATCTTTCCTGGTTCCTGTTCTACAAATAGTTACAAGTCTGTGTTTAAATGTTATGTTAAAGATCAGGATAAATGGATAAACATGTTTATCTATAGATATCTGGTTACACACACACACACACTCAAAAACACTAAATTAACCACACAAAAAAAACCCCACACAATAAACAACTTATAGAATCACACACGTTATATGGACAAAAGTATTGGAATACCCCTCTTAGTGATTGCATTCAGGTGTTTCAAGTCAGACCCATTGCCACAGGATGAATAAAATAAAGCACCTAGTCATGGGATGGTTCTGAAGAGCTCTGTGAATTCATGCCTGGTATTGTGATAGGATGCCACCTTTGCAGTAAGTCAGTTTTTGAAAATTATATATCTATCTCTCTCTCTCTTCAGAACCATGAATATATATATATATTTCCCATCAACTGTCAAGTGGAAACATTTAGGAACTGCAGCTACTCTAGTAAAGTCAGAGTACAAAGGAGCATGGTGCCTAAAAGTCATCAATGCTCTGCTGATTCCATAGTGGAAGGAGTTCCAAACTGACACTGGCATTAATATGAGCACAAAAAATAGGTGGCAGGAGCTATATGCAAGTCTCACTTCACCAAGTGCAATGCCAAGTGACAGATCGAGTGGCGTAAAGTGTGCCGCCACTGGACCAGTGGAAACTTTTTCTGTGCAGCCTTCCTATTTTCTTTTGCAGTCTGTTCGGTGAGTCTGGGTTTGGCGGATGCCAGTATAACGTTACCTGCCTAACTGCATTGTGCCACCTGTAAAGTTTGGTGGAGGAGGGATACTGGTATGGGGCTGTTTTTCCAGGGTTGGGCTAGGCGCCTTACTTCCAGTGAAGGAAAATATTAAAAAGATATTTTGGATAATGCTATGCTTCCAACTTTGTTGGAACAGTTTGGAGAAGGTCCTTTTTCTATTCTGACATGTGCCGCAGTGCACAAAGCACGGAGTCCTGACCTCATTCCCACTGAATACCTTTGGGATGAAAAGGACCTGACTGACCTTACAAATGCTCTACTGGATGAGTGGGCAAAAATTACCACAGATACACATACCAGAAGAGAGGAAGATGTTATAGCTGAAAAAAGGGGAACCAACTACATATTAATGTCTATGCAGTTAGAATGAGAGGTCAGAAAGGTCCCTTTTTGTGCAATGATCAGGCATCCCCATACTTTTGCCCTTATGGTGTGTATGTGTAAAATGTTTTTTTTAGGGTTTAATAGCTACAGGTTCTATGAATGGACTTTCTCTAGGCATTGTTACGTGGGCTTTCATGTAAGCATGCATACAGAAGCACATAGGCAGACATGCAGAGCTTAGAGACTTACTCTCTTCCAGCAGGGACTGTGTTAACCTGGGCCACGTGACCGCTGCAGAAAGAAAAGAAAATTAATAAAGTTGTATTAAGTGACACCGTTCTGTCAGGCTCAGCATTTCAAAAGCTGGAAAAGAGGGAGCTGCTCAGGTTACTTTGCTTGTTCTTCCATGTTTGCATCATCTCCAAAAGTGGATTAAAACCTGATCCTCTGTCAGGAAGATTTAATCCCTTACACACATGCATCCTGCAAAGTGCTTTTTGTATTCCTCAAGTCATCCCCATGACCATGTGACGAGCTGCTCTGCCTATACAAGGCAGCACATAGTCCACACACACACACAATTACTACAGGAATATTTAACAAGGTTTTATTTCAGTAGCAGCCACTGTACAAGGGTGAACCGAGTGAGACCTAATCAGCATATCTTCTCATACAGAGGCGTCACCTGCTGTGACACCAACCTCTCCAGTTCCCATGTTATGTAATGGAGCCTTTACTTTAATACATCAATAAGACCATAGCTGGATGAACTGAAACTCACCAGCAGCTGCAAAGCTTCTGGCTGCCAGAGTTACAATAGTTCTAATAAACGATGGAAGATTGACTATTACCTAGTTCTGTAATAGCCTGGCACTATTATTAGCTCAGAAAAAGGCTAAGACAGAAAGAATAACTACTAAAGGTTTTTTTTCTCTCGCTGGAGAGAAGCATCTCCAACTCATTGCAATCACCTACATCACCTCCTTTATGTAAACACAGGACTCAAGGGGAATTTGGATGGGAAGGATTTTTACAGCAAGCGCTGAGAACTCAAACTGCATTATCACAACAATTAAAATGATGTAACAACTTGGGAATTGTTTCATTTAAAAGGACACGCTTATTTTTCCAAGCAACCTGGTCTGGTGCAGAGAAAAGACCCTAATTTTTTACATGGGATCAGCAGAGGGGACCTTACTTCTGCACCAGCAGAGAGAGACTCCAGCTCCATAGAGACCCTGGCCAGACGAGTAGGGCAAGCCCCCAATCGGATCGGCTGTGCACAACACTACAGCCTCCTGATCCTTTCTGCTAAGAAAGCAAGGTTTATACAGTGCTCCTTTAACTCCTAGTAGCAAATTAACCTCTTGATGACCAATACAATTCAATTCCAATGTCATTCTAAAGCAAGCTACCAGCAGGAATGTCGCAGTGCCACCAAGGTCCTGTCCCATGACCATTAATAAATACTAGGAGAGAAATAAGTGTGTGTGGAGGGGGGGGGGGGGGGGGGAGAGAGGGGGAGAATTAATATTTAACAACATACAACTACAGTAGAGGAGATTCCTCTTGACTATTTTTCTAATCAATACCTTGATCTGCTGCTCTTTTTGCCATTTGGTGTAAAAAAAAAAAAAAAAAAAAAAAGGAGATGGAGATTTATATTATATATATATATATATATATAATAAATATATAGATATATATATATATATCATGTTGTGGTTTGTTACAATATATGTGGTTTTTGTATATTTACAAGCAGTAATATGGATCTATTTAATGTTTATTTTTAACATGCGCAAATAAAATTCCCCCACTTATTCTAGTCTATGCCAGTATGAAATATCCGGATTAGCAGCTGCAGCTCTTTAGAATTCGGCCAACAACAAAAAAGATAAGGGTATTGCACGTCAGAATATTTCATTACAGACCAGATTGCCATGTCGGACTCCGTCAACATATGGGGCGATTAGGATGCAGAGTATTGCAATTATATCCCCACAACACTAATGTCAGAAGAACATAATACAGAAAGAAAAACAAGAAAGAAATAACAGAACTGAAAGGAGCAGCAGTTAAGCCATTTTCTTCATAAAACCTTCCCACTGCAGATTGTGTGTGTTAGGAATACAATGTTCCCCTAGCATGCAATGTATCCCCAATTACCACGTTTTTATTTCCAGCTTGATACACATACACTGCAGGAAGCCGGAAATTTTAAATGATCTTAACCGCTAATCCATTACTTAATAACAAAGCATGTTTGTTTTATTATAGCGCTCTTCTCCCTGACACTTAGATGCCTCCTACCTACGAGTTAAGGTACATAAGCATCCAAAGAAGTAAGGGAATGTATAGATTATTCTGATGAAACATACCTTGGTTTGGAAAACAAAAATCACCAACAAACGCCAAACCTTGGCAACACACAACCAAGAGTACTTGAAGGGATTGCATGAAGGGATTATAAATGGTTGCAAAATGAAAAGTACAGGAGCACAAACTAATAAGAAAACATTCAAAGGTGCACAGGTCTCCAACATTAGTGTAGGTTAATGATCCACTAGAGGTGGTAATAAGGCAAGGATACAGACATAGCAAGGTTTCACGGAGCCATACTTTTCATAAAGTAAAATTTATATTAACTGCTGTTATCGCAATGATAAAATGACTGTTTTTGTGTCAACAAAAAGCACAAACCTCAGACGTGCAGTAACAAAGCACCCAGAAAGTTATAAATCAGAGATCAGACAGGAAAAGAGATGCTACAAGCTCGAAAGAAAAGGATTCTAGGAAAAGATGAGGCTCACAATAGTTAGCCAACAATAAATCAGGATAAAAAGTAGGAGGCCGCTAATGGTAGGTTTGTAAATGTGATCAACTAAAAAAAGGCAGCCGTTAACCTTTGTATTACTGGTGGGCTCTGTTATAGGTTATATGCACGTGAATGGTTGAATGGGCGAGTTGAACCATGGTAAGGAACTTCACTAGCCCTGTGAAGTCTATGTTCAGTTCAATGGATTTTATTTTTGCATAACGAAACTATGGGCCAATACAAAAAAAAAATACAGAACTAGGTTGAACAATGAATTGATGGGCATAGGGACAGGTGATCTAGCTAAAGAAAGTCCCACAAGAGGTGAAAGGTGGTCCAGAATTTAGGTCACATACTGTTTAAACATGATGCACAAGATGCTATTCTTCAGCTGCTAAGCTTGACCCAATGCATTTCCTTTAACACATATCCTGTTCTTCGTATTGACCGCATTAACGCATCAATTCAAAAAAGGTGCATCATTTTAATTTGAGTATAACCACATAGGACGTGTTTAGTGTCTACTGTTCCAAGTTAAGGGGGGAAAAAAAAGGTTATTTTCTATATACATATACACACACACATTTATGGCATACATCCATAAACTGATGCCAAGAATAAAGTCAATTTATTTCAAAATTATCTTATACCATCCTTGAATCACTAAATGGTTATCCCTGCTCTGCATACATATGTAGATTATTTCTATTCTTTCAGAAAGTAAAACACAGACTTGGAAAATATGGCATTAAATCCTAAGGGTTGCAAGCTTGTACTGCTAATGAAGTAGTGCAACAGACTGCACTACAATATGGCAACTCTTAAAAAGAAGAAGAAAAAAAAAAAAAAAAATGTAGACCGGCTCTGGAAATTACACCCTACTGTTGAACAAAGAACCATTGAATTTTGTTAATCTTATTACAAAGTATTACAAAAAAAAAAAAAAAATTGAAGTTTACAGCAAAGGAGGATTTAACCGAAGACTGACCAGATGATACGGGAATACAATCAAATGTTACCAACTTGAGTTACAAAACAGTTAATGAGCAATATTTTCCATAAAAAAATTAGTTAAATATTATATTGTTATAGCACTTTGTTTGAATTAGTGGTCCTGATTTTAGACATACGGGTGAGTGCACAGTCTGCTTAATCTCAGTAGCCAGGGTTTTGTGGCTAAGATTATGTATATAGATTTATGGATGTTCCATGAACGGTCTTCTAAAAATCCAGAATGTTAAAGGCAGCAACGTTTGGTCACCGGACTGGCTGGGTCACCAGGACGCATAGGATTAAAGACTGTTATGACTACGACCGATCGAGGATCCAAACCGTCCCACTTCAAGTGCAAACAAAACGAAGTCCTGGGCTCACTGTCAATAAAGTTCTACTCTGTAAATTAAGCCTGTTCAACGTTCCTTGTCTATAGTCCATCAAACCATAGCAATTGGACAGCAGTGGAAGGGACAACTAATTTCAGTTACAGTGTTGAACTGGACATGGAGCTGATGTCTTCTTTTGTTGGTTTTTTAAAATCTGGCTCCTAAATGCTATGCAAAATGTATGTAACCCGGTTTGTGCATATACAGTATGTATAAAGCCACAAACCCTCCAGATTATGGAACTGAAAGTGCATTACTGAGCACATGGTTAAACATTTTCCAAACCTTAACTAATTGCAAAACCTTTAGGAAATCATAAAAAACAAAGTGGCCTCACTTGGGTCATTATTGTTAATTAAACAAATGACTGCCATGTTCAGGATTAATTATTGACAGTACAATGGCCATGAAAGCCGGTTAATCTTTTACTGTAGACATTATGAATGTCAAAAGATTATTTGAATTTCTAAGTTTATATAGTATTGTTCTGTGTAATATCTTTTCTACTTCTTGCATCATAGTGCAAACACATCCTGAGTTTATTAGCTACTACAATTAGAATTTAGAGAATTTGAGTCCATCATCTAATTTGGCACACGCCAAGTATCTCCGAAATCTGGAAGATGACGACTTTGAGCATGGATATATAAGTGCCACGCTGGCCATTTTCTAGAGAATTGGTAAGAATTTACAGATTTTATTTTTAATGCCTACCGAAGGAGGAACTGGTCATCTCCACATTTGTTGAGGACTAGTTTGGTTTAGTCAAATATTCAAATATTTGGCACACTTTTACCTATATGTGCATATAAGTTGTGAGTATCTGGTAAAATGTTTTGGCAATCTAATGCCAGTAAACAAGAACATTAAGCGAATTAGAAAACCGCATGTGCGCGTGTGTGTTCCATGTAAATCCCAAGTCTGGAGACTTGATGGAATGACCTAGAGCCACAAGTAGAAAGGAATGTACTCTACATATGTGCAGCTATCGCAGAGCTGTTTATAAAGTTATTTGTCATAATGAGGTTCAAAAAGTAAATATGTTTGTCACATAAAAGGTTATGTGGGCACCCATAACCTTCAACTCCATATAGTTCATGGTATTTATAGCAAAGAAAGTACTATTCAAAGATTCACAAAGGCTTAGCTGGATCTCTAACAGACTTACAAATTCAGCCTTGTGTCCTGTAACAAGTTAAACTAGAAGTAAATCTTAATTATCAGAATATTTTGCATTAAACCTCGCCATTTATATTTTTTATCTTTAAAGATGCCATTTTATGCTTTTTAAAAAATAAATAACTTGGTCAAGTAAGTTTCAGAAGAACATTCTTAACCTTATGAATCATGGTTATCCTCGCAGGCTCACATAGACTACACTGCTAATGTAGCATGAAGATTCAGAATACTACATTCCATACGGCACTGTTCATCTAGGTTAAGCCTCAAAACCTATACAAAACAAAATTTAAGTAGAATATACCTTGCATGTTACAAACATTTACTGTTTTCCGGATTATATGTTTTCAATTAAATATTGTGTCCTTTGTTTTTAGAACTATAGTGAACAACACCGACTGAAATTAATAATAAAATAGCTTGATTCATGAAAATGTAACTGGAGAATTTTTCCAACTCTGCTACTTTGGCCTTAAGTTTCAAATTCTATTCTCAGTTCCCTGCAATTATTTCTTTCATGGATAAAGCCCCAAATTTTAAATATGGATGGACAGTTTCAAAGTGTTTTCATCAAGTCCTCTTTTCATGATTGACCAATGAAAGATGCTCAAAGCAGGTAAAGTTGCCATTTTTTTTTTTTAAATGGACACTCTAGGCATCCAAATGATAGGATACATCTGGTACTCTCGAACCTGTGCATTGTGCAAAGGTTTATTTGAAAACAAATGCATGCAGAGAATCCTTCAAAATGTATCTCAAAACTTCCTGCTTTAACCCTATATTTTTACATTTGCTTTTGTTCACATTGGAAGAGGATCAGTTCACATAGATTAAGCTTACTGAAAATAGCACAGGTTTTAAAAAGAAAATTTATATTCATAGATTTCTAAAATATAGGTCTGATTTATTTAAACAATATATTGCATTACCTCATATAGAATGGGGACATGGGCCGTTCATCTTCCTGGGAACTGCAAGAAAACAAAAATAATCGCTTTGAGAATCCTTTGTCTGCCGGTCGCACAAATAAAGCACAGGCACCAAGTGCATGATGACACATGAATACAGAAAAGCAAGAAATGCACAGCGTAGCTCCTAAATTTCTTAATTGTTCTGAATATATTTTTCAAGCGGTGGCTTGGATTCCAGGCATATAAGAAATGGACAAACACATCATGTGATTTAGCTATACATAAAATGTCTTCCTGAACACCAAATAAGATCAAAAGGGATTGAGCATTTCAACGCTAATTGTATTAGTGGAACATTCAATTTATCCCACAGATGCCTGAAGAAGTTGCCTTGAACTAATTCTCAGCCAATAATTCCACTTTTACCAGTTACCTTTTTCAAAAAATGAAATTTGTAAAATAAAAAAAAAATAAAAAAGACTTCATTATTGCCTATTTAAGCGGATTGACAAAGCAAAAAAAAAAAAAATAAATAAATATCTTTAAATGAAGTGTATTAAAGTGTATGTAAAAAAAAAAAAAAAAAAAATCTTACAAAAACGTTTCAGATACCCATTAAAGTAAACCCAGGATGCCATCTGCTGGTAACTGTAGGTGAAATCAAAATAAAGAACAGAAAAAAAAAAAACAAAAAAAGAGCTTAAAAAATAATCAACACTTCAAACTAATATTAACCATGATTGAAAAAAAAAAAAACCCCACAGATCTTGGAATTAGTGTCCCAGACTTATTACAATGAAGTAAAATCTCAACTGTATTCCACCCTCTGTAATTTAGAGCAAAACGCTGTATGAAGTGTTCAACTCATCCCCCCTTAAAATTAATCAAGGCATCGCCATGCATACACAACAATGTACAGTGTGCATCTTAGCATCTTAAATTCTTCTTCATCTATACAAAAGTCTTGGTATGCTCGGTTACATGTAGTAGTATTAGATTATATACAAATGTTTTGAAAAAACAAAATTACGAAAAAAACCAGTGAATTAACAACGGTGATTTTCCAACTAGTTTGTCAATTAATCACAAGTCCCCAGTCAGTGAATACACCCCAAAGAGCTGGTTTAATCATGAAAAGCATGCAACGCATCAAACAGCAGCTGTCATGCTAAGCAAAAAAAAAAAAAACAGGCCGGTCAAAGTCACTGAATTCTAGACACCTACTGAAAGGTCACTGAAGCTGTAAAGAGAAAAGGATACTTAATCTGGTAATTATTAATTGCAGATCTCTCAAATACAACTGGCAAGTTATCATGTTATATAGACTTTGTAAATATGTTGGTATGCGTTTCCCCCTGACAACACAAGCCAGGTGGAATGGGTAAACAAACTCAAGATACCTCACTTTTGAACTGTACCGCAATGCCAAATAAACAATGAATGATACACACGGTTATAGTCAACCAATTATTGTCCTAATTATATAACTATAAAAAAAAAAATTCTTTGCCCAGGTTAAAACCCATGCACATTAAACCCATTAACCGTAATAGATACAAGAGTTATTACTTTGGTGTGATAACTTAATTTCACTGTACTCTGTTTTGGTCCAGACTTCTTCAACCAAGTCAGAGACCCAAGGACAAATGTCAAGGTCAGCAAAAAGCTAATCCCAGCCCAAGTGGAATACCATAAAATGTATGTACTTCTGTGACCTACATAAACATTGGGTCAGTAGTACAGTCAAACTACATGAAGATGGGGTGGGTGGGGTGTGTGTGTGTGCAAGGTTGTGTGCGTTTGGAAAAACAAAAAAAACAAAAACCTATGGCGCCAATAAACATGGCCCCGCCTTGTACTTGCATCAGGGTGACCAAATGTGCACTATACCTGTTACTAGTCCTGTAGGAGGCTTATGGCATATTTAGGTCATCATGAGCTGGAAGGCTACAGTAATATTTTTAATTACTATGGGAAAAGTAAAACAACATTATACTAATCTGCTGTAGCTTTCTTTATGCACAGACTGGTCACAGATAGGCACACATCCTGTCCTTTTTAGAGCTTCTTATTACATAATTACATTTAAATGCTGCTGCACTTAGGTGCCCATCCTTTAATAAGCTGGGTAATACAGCTGGCATCATTCTTGGTTTTTGCCTCAGGCAAAGTACATATAGTGGCAGGTTTACTCACTGTTGTGTCTCACAGCAGACACACAGCAGATCTGGAGGCTGGCACATGCCAACAGTGTCTGCATACCCAGTCGTCCGATTGGGGTCTGTGCAGAGTGTTGGGGTCTCACAGCCGCCAAGCAGTCTTGGCTGTCCGCTTCCATTGGAAGCATGGCAGCTGCCGGTCAGAGGATGACTAGGGACACCTAACTTTTTTTTTTTAATAAATGTTTATTAGTTTTTACAAAAAATAGGTATAATTAGACAAGGAAATAAGATATACATTAGGAAATAAAAATATCAATGGTAAATCAGGGGATAACATATCAGTGATGGGAATATTAGGAAAAAAAGTGTTGAAATAAGGAAACAAAAAGGGGTAAAGAACAAAATTGTGGGGAGGGAGAAGGGAATGAGAGGTGATGTAAAAAAGTGGGGCAACAACCCCTGGTGGGAAAGACCACCTATGACCACAAAAGGATCATTAAAAAACAAAATGGGCAATAAGTCGGTGACTCCACTAAAAACTCCCGTTCCGTCCCAACTGGGATGGGGGAGTATGCCCTGGGGGTACCGTATCCGAGCCGCCGGCAATTCTGAATAAAAATTACATAATAACATTTGGCGTGCGAACAGCCTGAAAAAACATAAAGGCACAATGAATGGACAGTGGTCTTGCTGTATGTAGGACATGGGTAACTAGCGCCACATATTAAAAAAAAGGGTGAGAACACTCAGAACGGGCTCAGATCTGCAAGGTCGTCTTCAATTCGATGGCCATGTAAACAGTATAACAGAAGAGAGAAAATTAAAACAAGGTAAGGACCCGGCAGTCATATGGTAACAGATATCATGTTACTCCGGGAGAGCCAAGTCCATTGTCGGGCTCCTCAGTGGGGCTGGGAATGTAGTTGTCGTAGACCATTCCGGTACTTGGATGTTGGGCAATCCGAGACCACTCAAGAAAGAAGGTAAGTCCGCCGGGTGGCGCAACGTGTGGGTTTTGTTGTCCTTCTTTACTACAAGGGCAAAAGGTGATCCCCAAGAGTAGGGGTAGTCTCGGGCTCTCAATTCCGCTGTGATTGGCCGTAGGGCTCGTCTGACTTGTAGAGTTGTTCGGGACAAATCTGCGTAGAGCGTTATTGTAACATCCTGAATTTTCAGTGGGTTCATGTTCCGATAAGTCTGGAGTATAGAGTCTCGTTCATTAGGGTAGTGAAGTGTACATACTACATCCCTCAAGACAGCTCTCCCTGTTGCTTTAGGGCTACAAAGCTTGTATACCTTCTCCAGCTCAACGGGATTATCAGGCTCCCTCTTCATGATTGTGTCAAAGAGGCCCTGCACCAGAGGTTGCAGCTCTTCTGGGGAGGTGTCCTCAGGAATGCCTCTCACTCTAATATTGCTTTTGCGGCTGCGATTGTCGAGTTCCTCGACTTGTTGCTGCAGTGAGTAAATCTGGTATTCCTGATGTTGGACGTGCTGGTTTAGAGCATCGACCGCTTCTTGGGTGAGCGGCACTCCCTCTTCAAGGGTAAGTACTCTGGCGTCAAATTTGTTTAAGGTCTTGGCGGAGACCAGAGATTTCTGAGCGGAGTGGCTGTATAGCTCTTTCCATTATGTCCGTGATATTGGCTTTGGTTGGCAGATGTTGAAAAGCCTCTCTCCAGCTTTCTGGCAGAAGTCGAGGGCTAGCTGAGTGCTGTGCCATGGAGGTGGAAGCCAGAGCTGTATCTGCGGCCATTTTAGGTAGGCCCGTCGCGGGCTTCGGGCTCAGAGAGCGGGCAAAAAACTCTCCTGGAGGTGGTGGTTCGGCCCCTGGCTTGTTCCTCTTTAGTTTAGGCGGGTCGTTAGCTCTGTTTTGGCGACCCATGGCCGTAAAATTGCTCGGTAGGTGTCCGGGTTTAGGCTGCAGGTACGGTTGTCAAAAGCGTCCGCCATTGCCAGCTTCCGGACACGCCCCCGACACCTAACTTTTTAGTTGTACTTCTACATTAGAAGCACAAGTGAAAAATATAATTTTTTCTTATCTTTATTCAAAAGTAGCACAAATGTATTTAAAAAAAAAATAAATAGTATCAATATACAATTCCTTATTTTATATTTACACATAACATACAGAACATGGAAATGGACTGGATAACCTGTGCACTTCATATTAAATATATAAAAAAAAGCAGCCATGTCCTATAGAAGACTCACATTAGACTCGGATCCCCAACTATCTTCAACTTATTTTAGTCCTATTGTTGGACCCCGGATATATATACCGATAGGGGGATACCGGGTCTGGTAGTCTGTAAGGGTCCCGAATATCACTTTTATCCCCCAAATTAATACAATTTCTCCCTGTCCCTACCATGTGCTCTCAGAAAGCATCTTCAATTAGAATTGAAATTCAATTTTCTTAACCCTTCTCAGTTGTCTTTCTATGGTTATCTTGTCTAGATAACCCTCTTTCCATCCTACATTGGTAAATCAACTGGTTTCGTATCTGAGCCCATGATGCCAATTCACTCAACCTCCAATTCCTGGCTACCATAATTTTTACCGCCATAAGCGAATGTAACACAAACATACTCTCCAGGTTGGTCCCTTTCTCTAGATTTGGTGTAATAGCGCTCTTTCAGGCGACAGCTTCCATGAAAAATACAATTTTGTCGTCCTTCTTAGACGTTTATTATACCATAATTTAGAAAAGCACACTGAAACATGCAGATTTTTCAGATATCCTCACAAGAGCACAGATGGTACAATAAATGGCCAATTGTATCTCGAAAAATGATGCTATGTAGATTTCCTCAGGCTGGTGTTTCAGAGCCTACAATACAATAAGGGTTCTCAAGAAAGAAGAAAAAAAAAAAAGTTACAGTTCATTAGTATATAACAGACTGTTATATAGAGAACTTGCAGGCTATTTCTACTACAACATACCCATCAATTTGAGTGTTATTTAGCACAAGTCTATCACAACACCTCTTCAAAACCGGAATGGCAAAAATTGGAAGTGATAACATTAGGAAAAAAACTCCAAACGACAATTGTTAAGGTCAGTACTCATGTAACAATAATTGGCATAAGTGGAATACCTTCATGTTATTTTCTGTATGTTAACATTCCACAAAGATGTGGTCATCACCAACCTACTGAACAATCACATCATCCCATGTGATTACAATTTGCACCTTATGATGTTTAACATTAAGGTTGGTTTTGCCGATTACCTCACCTATTGCAATCTCAATCAATTCACACCTGTCTTTGGCAAGCCGTCTGTACACACTTTATTTCATGTTATTATTGTCCATATCCACACTTTATCTGTCTACTAAACATTGGCCAAGTGAACTCATGCTGAAAATGTGCAATGACACAAGCACAACAGTCATGATGACTGGTAAAATAAATAAACCAGTTCTACCAGTGGATTCAAATAGGAAGCTATTATTATGATCAAATCCAATACATCAGTCTGCATGTGGAAGCAAAATAAATAATACCTTCACATCAAAATCTCTACTAACAAGGTATGGTTGGGAAACCAGGTTTGGCTTCCTGTGTAAACATGTAAGAAGCTTACAGCCATTAAATGAAGGCTTGGCGAAATGACATAATGTTGTTCTGTAACCTTATCAGATTATATCGGTGTCAGCAAAGCATGTAAAGTTTGTTTCTTCAAGATGTCAAGACAGGGTACATGAATGCAGCAACCGTACACTTACCATTCTTAGCCCACAAACCTCTACAACAGGCCTAAAACTGGACACAGCAATAGCTAAACTCGACATAAAGGAACATGAAGTGGGAGCTCAAAATGTAGCCTCAGTCATAGTAACATGACTGGTTTGGCTTTAAAAGTAACCAATCCACTAATTTTAGAAACTTCGTCCTTAGGGAGAGGAAAACCAAAGTAACACATACAATTTGCATAAAAACCAGTACAGTGAACGCCATCACTAACACATTCTACTTATTCGCTGGATTATAAAGCCACACATGTATAAACATATTGTGTAAGAAATTGTCAGTTCATCCAGCACGGACAAAAATGGTCAACAAGTTAACTTCATAATGAAAGAAACAAGATGGGGGAGGGGGCCAGACTACCTAATGACTACAGAAAGTCAGCTACAAAGATTCCCTGGACCCCAGATTGTCCAATCAATGTTTGAAACCTAGCTAGAAACTACATCAACATTTTCTACACACTAGTGATGTCCAACATCTTTAGAGAAACCAAAGCATTCATGACTTGAGCCATGTTTTTGATGAGCAGTGGTTAAGATTACCATAGTCATGAAGTCAATCATCCACATCTTTTTTATATGCAAGCATCCTGTCACAGATGTGATATTAGATACACACACGACCAATGTCTACTATATCGAAATCTGAGTCATTCCATTAACATTGCCAACTCTCTCAGCATATTCAACACTAACTTTCTCTCTAACCTGCAGCACTGATTGGGGTCTATGACACTGCACACATCACAGACCGGAGAGGAAATAGTCATCTCCTCTTCAGACCACCAGTGTGGTGAGCGATTGACACAGACACACCAAACAGAGCAACAGTCGTAGGACGATCTCTATCAGCTGTCACAGAGCGCAAGATAGGGAAAGAGGCAGAAGTGGCCTTAAAAAATAAAAATGTAATTTAAATTGGGGTTTATCTCAGTTTTAAATAAATAGTTCACAGGTGAAGATTGCAACACTGTAAACCTCACACGTTTCACACTTGCAGACACAGTATACCATTTGTCTAAGTTTGTTGTATAAGCAGCACTAACTTTTTCCTAAAGAAAGGTTTTTTTATCCACTAACATGTGCATGGGAAGTAAACATGTTAGCGCATTGTATCTTCAATGTTATTTTCTAATTGCAGTTTACATCAGAAAATGTATGGATCACCATTTAGGTAGTCAAAAGAGGTTTGAAAACAATAGGAGCAGAAACATGGGTGGACCACACTTATCTTATATGATAAACTGTAGATGAAAAGTAAACATTAGAAATGCCTCCGGTGTCCTGGATGAGTCAGTGAGGAAACATCAAATCAATACCCTGGGATGATTATTAAAAGACTTAAGAGTTTTACTTTAGGCTCTAGTTTTTTAACCATCATAAAGATTTACTTTCTTCTGAACTGCCCATTCAAGTTGAAATTAAGAAAAAAGTATTTGTATTTTCCACAACTATAAAGTAAATTTTCTGAATAAGCAATAGAATTGGTTTAGTTGTTCTGGGAGTGACAGCAATCAAGTAATAACCCACAAATCATAATTAAAACCATAAGACATCTAAACTGTTTTTCTTTGCGGAGAAGCACAAGTGAAAAATGTAATGTCCCTAGTAGGACAAACTTGATAGTAGTAGCCAGTTTATTCTCTGATCAGTAGCGAAACACATCAAATTTCTGTACGAATTTGTTTGCAGATCTCAGTACATGTCAACATCCTAGCAGGTCTTCCGCTTCTAATCTCAGCGTTACTGCAGCATTTGTGGTCGGGGGTTTATCTTCCAGTATTAAACTATTTGAGCTCCAGCGTTTGTGAACATTGTTTCAAAGCACTAACATTTGTGAGTGCATCCCACTTGAATTTGCACTTCAATGATTTGCAAATAGTATTACACTCTTAATTTATTGTATTCCAGCACCATCCCAAACATAAGACAATAATAATTACCAAATAATGTAATGGGAAGAGTAGATGGGTGAAATTGTTCTGGTCTGCCAACACATGCTATGTTTTTCTATAAATTTAGAAAAGCTTACATTTGTCACTTATGTATATTCATTTTTTCCATAATACAAAAAAAATGTAAATTTTTTTCTACAAAAGATTGTTTCTTATTAGACGTTACATAGTAAAACATAATTGCTTTAAATGCATACATTTGCACCATTTGTTATGACTTTGGCTGACAACATTTTTATTTTCCCAGTGGTAGTGCTCTAGCTCAGAATTTCTCAGTCTGTGGTAAATTAACGAAATGGTGTATTTTTTTTGATGACACCAGGAGTCCGCAGGTTCAATTTCAGAGGTCATCTGTCCTTGGCAGGATGTCCCCGTGGTAAGGGGTATTTGTTGGATAAAAATGTAATGCATGGGTTTCTTTTTCTTCAATATTCTGTTAATAATGGCATTACACTAGAAAATACATTTGAAGTAGGACAGGGTGTTATACGATTGCTTCAACTAACTATTGCTGAACAAAGATTAATCTTACAACACCTCTGAATATTGATCAACAATAGAGTAAGCAGTGCAAGGTACGCAATGAGATGGACATAGAATTCCCACATAGTATAACATTGCTCCAATATCAACCACTACAAATCGGTGTACTCTACTGAAAAATCCTGAGCTGTATTGCATCAAAATCCACATTGTTTGTTGAATAACTAAATGAAATGTTGCATACGGACTGTTGGTTCAATAAATATATACATATTTAAATAATTTTAAAAGTTGAGACTAACAGTAACCATTTTAAATTGACAATTTAGCATAATATCATGCTAGACTGATATTGACCATTCAAAATGCATAGGAAGATGTAAACAAGCCGTAGTGTAAGACACTGAACTGCAGAGTCTTGTGAGACCTTAATGAAAAACACCAGTCCTGTATATCCAAATATGTTAAAGTTCAAAGGCTTTCAGCTGAAGCATCACTGGCAGAAAAATATAAAACATTATCAAGTACATTTCCACAAAAATAAAAATGACATTTGTCCCAGAAAGTACAAAAAAAAATAAAAGTCATGTGCACCTTCTACATTTAATATTATAATGATACTTTGCATTCATATGAGGATCTGGAAATACGTATTGTTTATCCAGTATTCAAGATTTGCAGTGAGATCCATAGATACTGTCCTATCACTCAGCTTAGAACTAAACATCCCAAAAGGTGCTACAACGTCATCAACAAAATAATGATATCACATAACCAGACAAGGATTCATTAAATCATATAATTCTCCGTCAGATATCTCCCATTAGAGTCCTGTTTTTTTTTCTGGCACACAGTGGTTGTTTTTTAGTTGCAGTAGCTGCAGCTAAGACTGGGGGAAATGACTGGGGGAAATGACTGGGTGGGCGGGGAGGGACAATAATATATCCTTGGACAGGAGATCAATATGCTAAAATATTAAACTGCGCGGATAGCATAAAGAATATTATATTAAATGCAGATGATCTATAGATTATCTGAAAAACACCCCGACATCAGAGTTGTTTACGTTATTGCATGCAGATCATCCGGCCAGACTCCTCTCCAGTACCTTTGCAGAGACATGAGTTCACAGGCCATCCCAGTGTGAGCATGCAGTGCAGGTCTTCGCTCGCGCTCTCTCCGGCAGTTGTGCCCAGCACAGGCTCGCACTATGGGAGGATCATGAGGCAGTCGCGCGGGTTATGCTGATGAAGAAGCAGCGTAGCTTGTTTCTGAGGAGATTCCCCTCTTATCTTGCGGGCAATTCTCGCTCTACCCCTCCCCGCTCGTGCATGCTCAGCTGCAGCTTGCAATCCGTTCGGCGCCCGAGCTGTCACAGAGCACCAGATCCGACCCTTTCAGGGTGCGACCCGCTGTCACTCTCCCGCATTGGGCCAATGGCTGCAAAGCTACTGAACAGCGCGAGGAATGAGGGGAGGAGTCACGGCGTCAAGAAATACGGGCAAGGCCTTGTAACGGCAGCAGCACACGCTGTGCAGGTCACTCAGTGTACATTATCCGTGTTTACTCTGGCTGCGCACTTCCCAAACCACACGTATGTGAGAGGGCACAGTACCTGCCTCACGACACTCACTGCACAAACCTGACTTCAAAGGAAAACATGTAAAACCTGTAAGGCAATAATGCCTGTTACACAGCAACTCCATGTTACGTATCATATCTGTGACGTATGAATCAAAGGGATAAAAGGCAAACCAATAATGCTTAATCATGAATGCGCATGGAGGCCGGTTACTGGCTCCTCTACTATCTGACCAGTCAGAGCAGCTCAGTGATAAACTAATCTTTGTTGGATGGCAGATTATCAAGAGGAATCTATTCAACAACGTCTGTGGTGCTGAAGACTGAAACTGACCTTATAGCTAAGCTAAACATGAACCAGACTTGCCATACAACTGTTCTGTACAGAGAAGGAGAAAGACAATTTGCATCTAGCATCATCTGAGTACAGTAACTCCCAATTCACATGAGGAAATGCACGACATAAGGGTCTACTCAATAAGAGAACTGTAGGAAAATGAGACTGGAATTGTAAAGTAGTGGAGTTTTAAAAAGTCTAGAAGCACAAGTGAAATGTCCGTTGTCCCCATCATGAGGATAAACTGGCGTGTACTTTTGATTATACACACCAGTTTATCCTGTGACCGACTGCTGCCATGCTTTCAAAGGAAGCAGTCAGCTGTCTGGTCGGCGACCTTAACTAGGTCCCCCCCCTGCTGATCCCATGCAAAAACAAGGGTCTCTCTTTGCGTTAGCAGCGAGAGACCCTCGCATTCGACTGTCAGAGCGGACCTTTGCTTCCTTGAAGGAAGCAAGGGTTAAACAAGTTGGAATGTCCCTTTAAATGTATACAGGTTACTTTGCTGGCCCCATGTCTCAGTTGGGAGATCATTTGTTTGATCTCCAAATCAAGTTAACCCCAATATAGAATGAGTAAATCCTATGTTTTCTTTTAAGTGGCCGATGGCCACTTGTGGGGAGGAGAAGATGATCATCTCTGGAGTTATGTTCGGCGTCCTAGATGCCACAAACCAATCGGCGCTGCCAGGTCGCAGAAAACCATCTGTATAGGACTTATTTAAAAAAAAAAATCTGGCAGTTAAGTATTTTTCAAGTATAGAACCCAGAAACAATGCCCTGGGACGTGGTGTTTCATTCATACATTTATAGGTGTGAACCATTTCGTCCAGGGAACAAAATAAGGAATCTGCCAAACTCATTTATACTGGAGCTGGCAAAAAGGATGATTACAGATTAATTCAGGTGAAATTAAGAGGAGTGGGAACTCTCTACTGAAAGTTCTGCCCAGGGCCCACCTGTGCCTTAGCGGGGTATCCCTGTACTTGTGAATTTTACGGAGCACATATTTTGTTGTAAATAATGCACATAAGCCTTACACAATTCACAGAAGAAATGCAGTATGCGCAACAATATACACTTTTGATGGGGTTAAAGTAACCCAAATCTCTCAAATCCGATAAAGTGCATGTTTTTTCACTTTTTTTTTGCACAGGCCTCAAGGAGTGTCAGAGAAGCAGCATTATAATTGGAGATTATAAAGTACTGAAACGTGCACTACTACTGAGAAATTAGGATCTTGCATATTTTGTGATTCTAGCACAAAATGGTTACTGGCGGTTCCATCTAGATCACAGTAGCTTTAACAGAGTAACTGTTTACAAGCTGGGAACAAAAAGCACTAATGACAACCAGAAAACCAGAACGGACTGTACTATGACTATAATATAACAAAGGATAGAGTTCAGTATCTTTGGAATGATGTTTAACAGTTGAAGGAGCCTTAAGAATCTTGTTTCAGTAAGTGGAATAGTTTTAGAACATATTAAAAAGAAATAAAGAAAATATAATTCAAGAGGGTTAAAGTCAAGGGAATTAGATAGCCTTTGCAGAGTATATAATTTGTACAAATTAAATTACAATGATAATTTATTGTAATAAATTACAATAATAAATGGAAATGCTGAAAAAGAAATCAATATTCAGGCACATCCCATATTAATGTACACAACGGGACCACAATGAATATGTAAAACGAAAATGTACTTAAAGTGAAGCATAACCTTTTTCACTTAACGCTTGTACTGCACTGCAATTGTCATATCCGTTGGCATCATGCCGCTATGTGTCCAAGCTCCTGAAGCAAGCGTAAGCAAACGGGAATGGATGTACAGCAAATATGTCCCCACTCACTAGTGTCTGTAAAATGAAGGTCTGTAAATAGTGGGCTATACCTGTATATAATGAGGCATGACAAATATGTGTATTTTAGGAGCAAGAAACACGTTTACTTCAAGGATGCTTATAAAATGTGCTTGTTTATCAGGTAAAATTAGGACCTCTACAACTTTTTTTAAAGTTACAAAGATATTCTTGGAAGTTGAGTATTGGCAGCGGTTTTAGAAGCCCTTTCAACCTCGCTGTTGGGATTTGCTACACAAAGCTAATACTTTCGCTCCAAAAAAGCACAATATCTTGTAGTCACTGGTATACAATTAAATACCCGAAATAAAGGTTAAAATGGATTCCATGCAAGAGGGAACATTCTAGCATTCTAATAACAGCTATGCCAATGGCTTCATAGAACAAACTGTATCTTAAATACAGCTTTGTTGTACACTGAACAAATAAGTCACTGTATGAAACTACAAAACACTAATTCTCCACAACACTGGTTGGTGTTTTTGTGTAGGCCTGAGTACTGGTTTGTTTTTCTTGAAGAGAGTGTGCTGTGAAACTGCTTACTGGCACTTCATTCCAGAAAGGCCACAGCTCTTACTGAGCTGTTCCAACATTTCCACTGCACTCAGTCATGTTCCCTGACAAGAAGTATGCCAGGATACCTACATGATCCTGACACAGACAAACAACACCCTCCCTATTTCATCTTTAGTAGTACATTTATTTTGGGTCCTGTAGCAACTCAACTTACTTTTTGTAAACCCTAGTTGTAATACTTCAGAAATTTGATCATGGAAAAAAAATTACATATTATATAAATATACACACACACACACACATACTTATGTATCAACCTACAAGCACATACTATTTACATGGTGCAGGCATGAAAGTAATATGTTTTATGGTTTTCTGTGTTATCGCATGGGTAATCAAATAAAATGTATTAAAGCTATGAAAATTATGTTCAATAAATTGTACTAAATTAAGTGTACATTTGGTACCCTTTTCTGCCACCTTCTTTCATGGTGGTAAATTATCACATTTAGCTGTCAGCTATGAAAGAAAGATGCCTATTCCCCATTGAATTAAAACTGCAAAACATTTAAAGTGGCACTAAACTTTGAAATAAACTTTTTAAAATAAAAACACAAGTTAAAAACCTGGTGCCATTAGTCCGGAGTAAGTCTGAGATGTATAGTTGAAGACATACACAGGTTTACTATGAGCTCTGCCTCTCAGCTAAGGTAGAGATCGTGTGATGCTGGCACATGCTGACTCGTTAGCACGAGCTTAGCCAATCAGCGTGGGGTGAACCCCGTGCATCTGTCTGGTGTCCATCGGTGCTAAGGTAGTCTTAGTTGGTGGGATGTAAAAACAAAGGTCTCTCAAGGCACTAGCAGAGGGAGACTGTCGGTGACAGGAGGAATGCATCATGGTTGCCAGTCAGAGGATAAAAGTACATGCCTGTTTATTCTCATACAAGGGCCACTATTTTTTCACTATTAGAAGCACAAGTAAAAAAAAGTTTAGTGGCTCTTTAAGGCCCCTTCTGTATATAGATTGTCAACAAGTATGCCTCTATAGTTTAAGTTTACATGCTACTTTAGCAGTATCTTGAATTCAGATATATTATTTCTAATATCAAGTACACCATTACTGGTATACAACCCCTCACGCCTCTTTTTTTTCTCAAAATTTTTTTTAAAAAGCTGACAACTAAATATGCAGTGACCAGCAAGATGTTTGGATGAACTGTCCTCTTGCAATGTAAACAACACAAACAGGGGGAACATTAACAAATAAAACTTTGAAAGGGCATGCACTATGAGATGCATCAAATTTAGTTTAGGTGTCTGTAGTGTATCTTTAAGTAGTTGACTTATTAAAACACGTAATTATAACAACTGCATTACTGCAACTTTATATGACCTGAGGCAATGATTCTCAATTAGGGAATACTCATCAGGTCACAACACACAGCTAACCCTGCTATAACAAAGGAGTTTCACTTAGATGACTGAACAGCACGGCTAGGTTATGTTCAGAAAAACAGTAAGTCCTTAAGGTTTCTTTGATCCATAAACTGGCCATGTAGCCAATATATGCTCACAAATAACTATCAATGATAAGTCTTTAAATCAGAGATGACCAGTAACCATGAGCGGCTTCTTATGCAACCCCCATTACCTTTTGATCTGCGTCTTATTATTTTAGTCATATAACATTTTACCCACTGCTCTCCATCAAAACTATAAAAAGTTGAGGTTTTATGGATAAATATTGAACAAAGAATGTAAACTAAACTGGTAAATAGACTAAATCACTGTACATACCCCTAGATGGGAACTGGATGACCACAATGCAATAAGATACTTACAATTTGGTAATATTCTCCCGCTGGAAGAATTCAATTGGTCATGGATTGTGCATAGTAATATCTTTACAAATCTATTTTTTAAAATGCATTATGTAGGGCCAGCTGTATTCTTCTTACAGGAGATTCTCACCAGGTTTGTCCCTGCACAGTTGAGTCAGTAAAGTAGAAAACGTTTCACCTCAACTCACCTGCAGCTCACCTTTTAGTGAATAGTGTGTGACAATGGAAGAAACATTATGCAAATATCATTTTTATTAAGACTACAGGTTGCGTATCCTTTATTCTAAATGCTTGGGACTGTGATGTAGCCGTGATGTGAGGCATCGTTGGGACCTGCCTTTGGCACGTCAGACCTACACGCATGCCAATCTATTACCCTTTGTGGGCGTGCCTGCATGCATGGAGGAATCTGGGCATGCATGGAAAAGCTATATCACAGCTTAAGGGGGCTGGACGCTGAATAAATTGTTGTGCATGGATCATTATGGAGAAGGGATTTTCGGATAACGGATAGTCAACCTGTAGTGACAGAAGAACAGTTACTCTACCACGTGAAATGCCATGTGTAGCAGTGTTAGCCGGCAAATATGTCTCCTCATGATTATGCAGTACAACTCAAATAATTCTCAATCAATACAGCCTGAAGGTCATAAGAGTGATAGATCAACACGAGTCGGAGAGCTGGCCTATACATTCTAATCTCCATGCCTATGCATTGCTATTATAGTAAGTACTGCCGACTAGATGACAGCATGACTTGTGTTCAACCTATTTTTTTACATGTCAACATTATATTTGACATCTGGCCACACTGTCAAAACATGATCCACAGGCAAGCAACTGAATATAAAAAAAAAAGTAGTTATGCAAGACTAGCTAAAAAAGTATAGGGGTCTACACTATAAGGAGAGAATTACAAGCAATCCACATAGGACAGTCATGTCCAAAGTCCGGCCAGCGGGCCAATTGTGGCACGTGTCCCGGTTTAATACGGCCCCACAGGTAATTTGATAAAATCTATATGTTTTGGACCCAGTGAATCGCGGGGATTTGGTGTTCGTAGAAGTCAATGTTTAAGATCAGCGCACGAGGCGGGTTCTCCTGATTTGCATTGCGGATACGAGGTCCTTAAGGTAAGAGTCTAAATGGCATTGTAATTCTAATAAAATTAAAAAAATGCTTTTAATTCAGCCTGGTGTGTGTGTATTTAGGAGGATGGCATAGTTTAAGTGTGTGTTGTATATGAGGATGGCATAGTGTAAGTGTGTTTGTGGCAGAGAGTGTGTGTGTGGAATAGTGTAATTGTGTGTATGAGGGTGTAAGTGTGTGTATGAGGGAGGCGCAGTGTAAGTGTGTGTGTGTGTGGCATAGTGTAAGTGTGTGTGTGTGTGAGGGTGGCATAGTGCAAGTCTGTGTGTGTGTTGATTTATAAAGACACAGAGCCTCGTATTTATGCTTATCTCTTTCCATTTATTTATCCATAAAAGCAAGAAAAACAACCAATCACAATCTACTTAACACTTGCCCCTCCCCCTATATAAGTCCCAACTGACACCAGTTCTTCCTCTTTCTTTGCTGCTCCCTCGGCAGTTAAGTATTTCCAATATTATTCATTCTTGCATTGGTTTTCTGTTTATGTTTACTTGTCCTAGTCCCTTGGGGCGGTTGTGTCCCTGGGACTTTTAGGCTTTTTTATGTTTTCAGTGTGGTAAATTAATTCATTTATATTGTATTATTTGTATATATATATTATTTGTCTGTCTACTTCGTTTAGGGACCCTTTCCCTAGGCAGGTAAGTTCCAGAGGAAGATATCTTTGTCCGTTGTGCCCCGTTTGAACTGACTGGATAGGAGCTCCGTCGTTGCCCTTATTCGGCCGACAGAGCCTCCGTTCAGCCGATTCTCATGTTTACTTTCGGTTTTAGTTTTCTCCATAGACCGAAGGGCGAACATCATCCCCTAGCGCCCGGAGGTTTAATCCGACTTTCGGAGATCTTCAGTTGCCGCGCATGCGCATTGCAACGCGGCAACCAATAGGACAGTCCCACTTTCGGTTTGCTCTGGGGCCGAAGCGGACGCCATTTTAGGGTCCGTTTCGCGCCTTCTAGAGTTCAAAACACCGCCCACCTGCGTTTTTTCTGTGAAACTCGCATGGTGGACGGCTGAAGGTGTACTGTCTCCCGTTTCCTCCAAAACAGGTTTTTCCTTTTCACCATAGTGACTACTATTAAAGTTTTTAAACATACTTACTGGCACTGTGCAGGTTATATATCTGATTACTAAAAAAGTATTGGTGTATAACATCACACCTGACTGACTGTACATAATTGTACATATATCTGTATATAAAATAATTGTTGCCCGATTTG
Organism: Pelodytes ibericus; assembly: GCA_036172795.1. Classification (NCBI taxonomy): domain Eukaryota; kingdom Metazoa; phylum Chordata; class Amphibia; order Anura; family Pelodytidae; genus Pelodytes; species Pelodytes ibericus. Next base: position 92,133,746 of record CM069863.1, read on the forward strand.
GAAATTTATAACATGCCTACCTCCAAAGAATTGGCTAAATCAGGTGTTGATGACTCTTTGCAGGCAACCCCTGCTCAGTCTAATGTTTTTGTTCTAGATAGGGGTGATCAGATTCCTGACCCCCGCAACCCTGATGATTTTCGTACTCTATTTGCAAATCTGGCATCGTCTATTACTTCGGCTCTGCGAGCCTCCCAGGTGACTGATTATCAATCTGAGGAACCGCAAAGGGCAATTAGTGGCCGGAAAGCCACTTCAAAAACTAAGCATATCCCCCAAAATGACAATCCGGACATGGTACGTCATGTCAAAGAGGGCGCTATGATACCGCGCAAAAGAGCCCCGCACCGGGCAAAATCGGTGCGCAGATGGAAAAGAGCTAAGACCTGGGCACAATCTGATTCCTCCTCAGAATCAGAAGGGGAGAAAGAAGGGTCAGATTTATCAGATCAAGGTGAACCAGTGCCACGCAATGACCCTATTGACCCCGAAGAGGGTACCTCTTCTGAGCCGCTACAGACCATGTCTGATTCTACGGTGCCTACAGACCCTAAGGGTGAACCTCTATTCTCACCTGAGGATCTCCAGCATCCTCGATCCCTAGAGTGGGCCCCTACGGCACACATTGCGGAATATCTAGCTTCTAGAGTCCGCAAACCCTTAGACAGGGCAACTAGAAATAAGTTACGGGCTGAGTGCCCAAGGCCCACAGTGGCTAATGCAGTCTGTGTCACACCAGAAGTAGACCCCAAAATTGCTCAATTCTTGGGCAAAACAGGATGGACAACCCGTAAAGGGCTTGATTTTTCCCTGAAAAATTGTCAGGATAAAATTTTGGACATACTAGGTCCCATTACGAAAATATTTGAGCTAGCAGAGGCGGCTATAGCAGTGGGTACCTCTGTAAATCCCGACTGCCTTCGAGGTTGGGCCCAGAGGGCCATCTGTTTGCTTGGAAACGCGAACTCCGCGTTAGCTACAGAACGCAGGAAAGCTATCTTGCTAAAAATTGAACCTAAATTGGTCAACATGGCCATATCAGAGCCAGGCCCCAAAGCCCAGGGCCTGTTATTTGGAGACTCCTTTGTGAAGGAGTTAGGTGCGTTCGTACAAACATTTACGGCCTTGGATAAGGCGCAGTCTAATATGAGACGAGTATTCAATCAAAAGGTTTTTGTCGGGGCCGGCAGAACTAGAGGCCGTCTGGCCGGCCGCCCCTTCAGGGGTCAATCCCGAGGACCCCGAGGCCTCTTACAGAACAGGCAATTTTTCCAAGAGTACAGACCACAGAACCCCACCTTCTTTCCGCAAAGGGGACAACCCTGGCAATCAAGGGGCATCAGGGGTGCACTGCAACACAGACGAGGATATGGTAAGTCCAATTTACTTTCACCCTTTTTTCCCGTCAGAGGTGGGGGGTCGACTCAGGTTCTTTATCCAAGCATGGACAACGATCACCTCAGATTCGTGGGTCCTCAATACGATACAAGGCTATCTCATAGACTTTGTTTCTTTCCCGATACAAGGGTCCTGGCCCCGACCCATAACCTTCTCAGTCTCGGATCAAGAGTCAATAGATCAAGAGGTTCTCACCTTATGCCAGAAAAAAGCAGTTTTTCCAGTGTACGACAAGCCAAAAGGGTTCGTAAGCAACCTATTTCTAGTGGCCAAGAAGGGTGGCGGTACCAGACCCGTCATCAATCTTCGTCCACTAAACATGTTCGTACGTTATCATCACTTCAAGATGGAAGGCATTCATTGCCTAAGGGATCTACTGTTATTCAGAGACTGGATGGTCAAGTTGGACCTGCAGGACGCATACTTGACAGTAACAGTGGCGCCAGAACACCATCGGTTTCTGCGCTTCCTATGGCGAGACAGACTGTGGAGTTTCTCATGTCTTCCATTCGGACTTTCTTCCGCCCCATGGTGCTTCACCAAACTGTTGAAGCCAGTGGTGGCACATTTGAGAAGGAGGGGAATAAGACTCATCATCTATTTGGACGATATCCTAATTATGTCCCAAAACATACAGACTCTTCAACTGCACTTATCATGGACAGTAGACCTACTTCAAAACCTAGGTTTCCTTATCAATTGGGAAAAATCATGTCTTCTTCCTACTCAGAAAATAGACTTCCTAGGCTTCACCATAGATTCTATCCACGGGTCTCTTCATCTACCCAAAGCCAAGGTGAAATTGATCAAGAAAGAAATCAGGAAGACATTGGCTCGACCCAGGATTACAATCCGACAACTAGCAAGGATTATTGGTCTCCTATCGGCATCGATCCAAGCCATATTCCCAGGACCTCTACACTATCGGACTCTACAACGTATAAAAATACGTTCCCTTCATCAGGGTTTGACTTACGATCATGTCATCCCTTTAGACCACGAAGCAAAATTGGAATTGGAGTGGTGGCTGCACCACATGGAAGCATGGAACGGAAGAGCAATCTTCGGTTCCATACCAGACCTCACAATTACTTCCGATGCAAGCCTACATGGATGGGGAGCCATATGCGAAGGAGCTGTCACAGGCGGGAGATGGTCAATACAGGAACAACAATTGCACATCAATGGCTTGGAACTGTTGGCAGGGACTTTTGCGGTCAAGAGCTTCGCAAGAGATCTGTCCGATTGCTCAATTCTGCTTTGTATGGACAACGTTTCAGCAGTCCAGTACATAAATCACTTAGGGGGCACAAAATCAACTGCCCTATCCCAACTGGCATTGGAATTCTGGCAGTTTTGCCTCGCACACAATGTGTCGATCCAAGCCACCCACATCGCAGGCTTAACCAATTATGGAGCAGATTGGAGTTCACGCTATCTGAAGGATTCAAGACTACAAGAATTATGGGGTCCTTTGGACATGGACCTGTTTGCGTCCCGGTTAAACGCCCAACTTCCCAGATTCTTCAGTTGGCGCCCGGATCCGGACGCAGTGGCCACAGACGCTTTCCTTCAAGAGTGGCCGCCTTACAGGCTTCATGCTTTCCCACCTTTTTGCTTGATCGCACGGACCCTAGTCCATCTACGACAACGACGGGGATCATTGGTCATGATTACCCCTTGGTGGGAATCACAACCATGGTTCCCCACACTACTGGGGACAGCAATAGATTGGCCACGCCTTCTTCCACCTTTGAAGAACATCCTGACGGATCCAGAGGGGAACCCTCATCCATTGATAATTTCCGGTCAACTGAGGCTGCTAGCCTGGTTGATTTCCGAGGACCCTGGTGTATCCCAAACGTTTCTCAGGCAACTCGAGACCTCTTGGCAGGGGCCTGGGCTCCAGGAACGAGACGGTTGTATACTTCTTCCTGGAAGTCATGGTCTTGTTGGAGCATGGAACGACATCTGGATCCCGTTTCGGCGCCTATAGATCAAATTCTACAATTTCTAACCGCCAAATTCGAATCCGGAATGGCATACCGATCAATCAATGTACTACGTTCTGCCATTTCGGCCGGTCATACCGGCTTTACTGGCTTTCCGGTCGGTAAACATCCTCTGGTCTGTCGACTTATGAAAGGTATACGGATGGCTAGACCTCCCCGACCTAGGTATTCGTCTCTTTGGGACGTCAGATTAATTCTTGATTTTCTGAACGGTTGGCCAACTAACGAAGAATTATCATTGAAACAACTCTCGGCCAAATTAGTGGTCCTATTTTGTCTAGTCTCATGTAAACGAGTGGCGGACGTGAGAGCTTTGGATTCCTCAGCACGTTCCTTTACTCCAGAAGGGGTATTATTTGATATCTCTAGACGTACCAAAACCGCCATCAGATCAGTTTTCTATCCTTTTTTCCGGGACCACCCACAGCTTTGTCCAGTGTGTTGCCAAGAATACGAACGAAGAACAGAGAATATGCGATTTATCTCCCCTTCTAATTTATTTTTGGCTATTCGCAGACCGCATCACGCGGTTACTACCGGAACTTTGACTAGATGGGCGAAATGGATACTGGGCGAAGCCGGCGTTGACACAAATACATTTGGTCCACACTCCCTTCGAGGAGCTATGGCTTCAAAAGCATTATCATTGGGATGCAGATTGGAAGACATTATGAAGGCAGCTGATTGGTCGAGGGAATCTACGTTCAAAGAATTTTATTTTAAACCAGTAACACATTTTTCAGCAGTTCTAGACCAGCTTTGAACTTGCATAAATACGATGCTCCGTGTCTTTATAAATTGGAAGATTTTGTTAAGTCATGACATAAAGTCATGATTTATAAAGACACGGAGACGAGTATTTACCCACCGCGGTATTTTTCTTTGCATACCCTCCCTATGTACTACCAGTTTTCTGTTTAGTTTACATTTAAGTATTATATATAAAATATTTAATCTTATACCAGTTTTTTTTTTTTTTTTTTCTGTTTAGTTTACAGTTAAGTACTATATATAAAATATTTAATCTGATATTATTGATATACTTTCAAGCCTTGTTTTGTCTGGCTTTACACTATATGTTTTATCAAGCGTTAACCCAATTTCTTGTCTCTCCCTCTATTTCAGTTTAGAAAAAATTTTCAGAGATCCAGTCCGGTATCCTGGCTGTTCTTCCGGATGTTTCTGTTCCTCAATATTTCCAGATGCTTGGACCAAAGTCCAGTTCGTTTTTTCGTTTTGAAATCTTCATCAAATGTTTATTCCTGTAGTTAAAAGGAGCTTGTTCCTTCTTAGTTGGATTTTCGTCAGTTTCGCACCAAAGAAAGAGGAAGAACTGGTGTCAGTTGGGACTTATATAGGGGGAGGGGCAAGGGTTAAGTAGATTGTGATTGGTTGTTTTTCTTGCTTTTTCACTATGTTTAAATTTGCTGCTGAGGGAAATAAATGGAAAGAGATAAGCATAAATACTCGTCTCCGTGTCTTTATAAATCATGACTTTATGTCATGACTTAACAAAATCTTCCAATTAATTTGCATTTAATGTTAATGGTTCAAAGAATGTCAGGCAAAATGGTCGGCCTTCACGCATGTTCACTTCATCAAATCTGTCACTCTTTGAAAAAAGTTTGGACACCCCTGACATAGGATTTATACACTTAAGGCCAAAGTAGCAGAATTGGAAAAATTCTCCCATTCAGCTGCATTGGAGAATTTTTCCAACTCTGCTACTTTGGCCTAAAGTTTGAAACTCCCATCTCAATTCCCTACACTACTCTCTTTAATGAGTAAACCCTATATTATATAGTATTTACATCATACATGGTGTGAATTATATAGATTTATATAGGTAAAAAGTTGGTGACAGCATGATATTTGTTAAATCGTGTTCCAAGACCAATAAATACGCAGTCACCACAGTTTCCACGGCTAACATATAACTATTGCCATTTACTATATAGTCCTAGATGAAGTCATTATTAATGTTATAGTGTGTTAGTTCACAGAATGTTCAGAATATTTATAGTTTTGAAGAACAAAGTGCACAGGAAGTCAAATAACTATGTCATGAATACTATGGTTTAGATAACAAAGGCACATTATAGTCGCACTTGTTTCATTATTTTACAGAGCTTTTATTGTTCAGGAAATCCCTTTTAACCTAATCTTATGTACTTCAAGGCAAACCTCTGTCAAAGCACACCGAGTGGAATACGTTTAATATTATTTTATACTATGAACTGACGGGATAATTCATTTATCAGTTAACCTGTGAACAATATTCAACAGATTATGGAGATTGAATAAAATAGAAAAAAAAGACAGCAGGATTTAAGTTAATACTTAAAATGCTTTGTATTGCATAATTATGTATGTTTTTTTTCTTCCAGTTTTAATAATTAATCCGCTTTGGGGTTCTGTATATACATTAAATAATTCATCAACTGTGTGTGTGCATATATATTATATATACATTTATATAAATATATAATGACTGTAATAGACAAAACCAGTCTGTAACACCTGGAATTAGTCTAATACTAGTACACCTTAATCCATTTATATTGTATATTGCTTAGGAAGTGAGAGGAGTAAACTAAGTCAGTAAATCAGAAGGTACTATCTGGTGTGTACCAGCAATGTGACAGGTAAATGGGGATGTGTAATTTGAGAGAGCGCTGACAGAAAAAGTACGGTATATCATTAAACCAGTTGAATCTGGAATCTTTCCCTTCCAGGGCCTGTCTCGCATTTGTGAAGTAGCCTTTCCTATTACATTCAAAACACCTCCTGTGTTTTTTGTGCTAGCTATATGTAGTTACTTCATTATTTTTATTGGTACTGTAATTTAAATATGTAATTGTTATCAAAATCAGCACTTTACACATTTTCTACAAAAATATGGATTTATTTATTCATGTTCCCATTCTGGATTTATTTTCAAATAAGGTGTAATAAGATATTAATCTAGTTAATAATCTTTTTTTCTTTTCAGATACTGTTACTCTTGGGAAAATGTAAAAGATAAAAACGCATCTGTTTCCTGTAAATTGATGAGCTTGACTGAGAAAAATTGTCAAAAGTGTTTGTACAGCAGTTAACAAAAGATAATGCAATAAATGCAAAAACTCTTCATCGCACTTGGTTACTATGGGAACACCAAGAGATGATACAGCTTAGAACATTGTGGGAGATAGCAAACACCACTTACAAGAAAAGAAAAACTTATTGAACGTTGTTTCTTTAAATCCATGTGCTGCTACAATATAGTCTAGTATTACTAGAGCGTACAATTGACGGGTTTGATTATTTGAGGATTGTAATTGGATCGGGAATTGCTGTAAGTGCAGCCATTGCCTTCATTTAGAGTTAAACAAGTAGGGGTGGTCTGCAGGCTTCCATCACATGCCTGGTAACATGGAAAAAACTAAAAGCTTTGTTTAAATGGTCTGCAACTGTTGTGACCAGGTGCTGGTTACTGTAAAATCCACAATGAACATTATGTATGTAATTTGTACGACGTAAGAAGTAATTTGAGCACTTAAAGGAAGACAGGCAATGCCTCACATATTTATTTACATATTTACAGCTCACAGCAGGGGAGTACATAGAGTGTTTGGCACCTGAGGTGGAACCTATGTATGGCACAATCCCATTTTTACATGTAAAAAAAAATGCTCTCTCTGTTGATCTACGTACATACATACATACATACATACATACAGTGCTGTATTTACCGTGAGGCATCCTAGGCGGATGCCTAGGGTGGCAAATTTTGGGGGGCGGCAGCGGCCCCCAGCACGGGAAAGAATTTTTTTTTTTTTTTAAATCTGCCCCTTTAAAAAAAATAAAAAAACACGCTTGCTGGCAAAGACAGGGTGAGAGGAGATCAGAAGATCCCCCCTCACCTTCTCTGCCTGCCAGCAGACTGCACGGGGAGCCGAACTGGCAGCATAGAGAAACCTCCGTGCTGCCTGTTCAGCTCCCCGTGCAGTGTGACAGGCGCGCGCCGGTCACGTGCCCTCTCTGCACAACCGCCGGGGAGCCGAACAGGCAGCATGGAGGAGACCATGCTGCCTGCCACTAGCCACCAGGGAAAACAGGTACGTGCTGGGGAGATGGTGGACAATCGTCTGGGGCATATTAATGGTACATAACACTGGCATATTATTGGCAAATTTACTGGGGCATATTAATGGGACATAACACTGGCATATTATTGGCAAATTTACTGGGGCATACTAAATGGCAATTAACACTGGCATATTACTGGGCACATTTACTGGGGCATACTAAATGGCAAATAACACTGGCATATTATTGGGCAAATTGGTTGGGGCATATTAAATGGCAAAAAACACTGGCATATTAGTGAGCAAATTGGCTGGGGCTTATTAATGACAAATAACACTGGTATATTATTGGGCAAATTTGCTGGGGAATATTAAATGGCAAAAAACACTGGCATATTGGGCAAATTAGCAGGGGCATATTAAATGACAAATAACACTGGCATGTTAGTGAGCAAATTGACTGGGGCATATAAATGGCAAATAACACTGGTATATTATTGGGCAAATTGGCTAGGGAATATTAAATGGCAGAATAACACTGGCATATTATTGGGCAAATTGGCTGGGGAATATTAATGGCAAATAATACTGGCATTTTATTGGGCAAATTGGCAGGGGCAGATTAAATGGCAAATAATACTGGCATATTATTGGGTAAATTGGCAGGGGCTTACTAAATGGCAAATAACACTGGCATATTATTGGGCAAATTGGCTGGGGCATATTAAATGGCAAATAACACTGGCATATTAGTGAGCAAATAGGCTGGGGCTTATTAATGGCAAATAACACTGGTATATTGGGCAAATTTGCTGGGGAATATTAAATGGCAAATAACACTGGCATATTGGGCAAATTAACAGGGGCATATTAAATGACAAATAACACTGGCATGTTAGTGAGCAAATTGGCTGGGGCATATTAATGGCAAATAACACTGGTATATTATTGGGCAAATTGGCTGGGGAATATTAAATGGCAGAATAACACTGGCATATTATTGGGCAAATTGGCTCCGGAATATTAATGGCAAATAATACTGGCATTTTATTGGTCAAATTGGCATTGGCATATTAAATGGCAAATACTGGCATATTATTGGGCAAATTGGCTGGGGCTTATTAATGGCAAAATAATGCCAGCATAATATTGGGCAAATTGGCAGGGGCAGATTAAATGGCAAATACTGGCATATTATTGGGCAAATTGACTGGGGCATATTAATGGCAAATGATACTGGCATATTATTGGGCAAATTGGCTGGGGAATATTAATGGCAAATAATATTGGTAATGTGTATGTAATGGGGTGATGGAGACATGTAAATGGGGTGATGGGGCATGTCCTTTGTGTGCAACGTGGGTTATGGGTCATGTCGTGGGTGTGCATCGTGGGTAGGGGGGGTGCCCAAATTTTGTCTGCCTAGGGCAGCACAACATCAAGATACACCACTGCATACATAGTTGCTTTAATATTTGCATGAACTTTTGTATATTATATTCATTTTTTTACATTTTTTTATAAATAAATTTTTTATCTTTTATAAAAATGTTATTGAAAAAAATGCTATCCTTGTATTTATTTAATTCCTTTGCACCCACATTGCACATGACACTGGGGAGCTGATTGGGGACAGAGGTGACACTGGGGATCTGAGCAGGTAACATGGGTGACACTGGGGAGCTGAGCAGGGAACATGGGTAACATTGGGGAACTAAGCAGGGACAGGGTTACATTGGGGAACTAAGCGAGGACAGGGGTGCAGAGTGGGGACAGGGATGAAACTGGGCAGCAGAGTATCCCATAGCCAATCCATGGCTAACTCAGGCAGTATCAGAACCAGAATCACGTATGCATAATAATTCTGCCTCCCTTCATCTCCAGGAAAAAAAAGAAAAGGTAGCCCACTGAGGAACGGCAGTCTCCTCTTCTGCCAAATCCAGCCAGGTCACCGCTACACAGCGCCATTACCTAACTACGATTCCAGGTAGGTGTAGGGTTGCACAGTCTCTCTTTTCATCTCCAGTATATTAATCCAGCTCAGAACATCTTTGTTTTGGTAAACGCTACCAGGTTTAACCGAGCTGTAGCGGTGCAGCTCTCTGCGTCCGGAGCACATAGATACATCACACGGTCCACGTCATTACATTTCGCAGGGCACAGTCCAATTCTTTTTAAAATCAGATATATGTGTTGGTAATGGGCCTTACAGTTCACAAACCTTATGTTTGGCCAATTAAAGAGACTAATTTATTGCCCTCTCGAAAGCCATCTGGGGTTAAGGTTATTTAAAGCTAGAACTAAACCTTCACAGAGATCAAGCTGACCCTTATGCCACTGAATGACGAAGTTGTCATTTAAGAACTTCCTTACCCAGTGAAGAAGGGACAGGTGGTGTACTAAGTTTTAAGTATGAATGCAAGACTAAGAATTCCAAGATGACATTTTACTTGCTGCATGCAAAGACACAGGATACAGTAAGGTATTTGGAACAATACTGTAATAAACTGTGGTTCTGCACATCAATAACTATTAATATTACTTTATAAAGCACCATTTACAACACTTCCATGTAAATTGAAAACAAAATTGTTACAAATAGGTGTATTTTACAGGTTCCATCACTGTAAACATATATTCTACTGTATGTAAAATAATCAGTACAATGTCACACCTGAGCCCCCAAAGTGGCTTACCTCTCTGCCGACCCTAAGATAGGAGCTGCAGCAATACAACTCTCCCCAGTGGCACACTGTTACACACAGCCTTGAGCAGTCATGTCCAAAGTGCTGCCCGTGTCCCGGTTTAATATGGTCCTACAGGTAATTTGGAAAAATCTATCTGTTGTGGCCCCAGTGAATCGTGGGATTTGGTGTTCGTAGCTACGTGATGTGGAAGTCACATGACATAGGTCACATGACCTCCCACGATGTATACTATCGGCGCACACAGCGGGTTCTCCCACTTTGCATTGCGGATAGGAGGTCCTTGAGGTAAGAGCCTAAATGGCATTGTAATACTAATGAAATAAAAAAATGCTTTTAATTCAGCCCGGTGTGTGTTGTATATGAGGATGGCATAGTGTAAGTGTGTGTGTGGATGAGGATGGCATAGTGTAAGTGTGTGTATGAGACTGGCATTGTGTAAGGGTGGCATAGTGTAAGTGTGTGTGGATGAGGGTGGCATAGTGTAAGTGTGTGTGGATGAGGGTGGCATAGTGTAAGTGTGTGTGTGTGTGTGTATTAATTGGCATTTAATTTTAATGGTTCAAAGAATGTCAGGCAAAATGGTCGGCCCTCACGCATGTTCACTTCATCAAATCTAGCTCTCTTTGAAAAAAGTTTGGACACCCCTGGCCTTGAGGATGGAGCCAGAGCCAGTACTACAGCAAGGCATCACAAGTGTCCGCCTTAGAGCTGTGGCGGCGGAAAAATCTGGCACCATTTGTGTAGTGGGAGCGCTGGCTCGACACTAGCAAAGACTGTCTGCTCCACCCACTTGCGTTGTACTACGGAAAGCTGAGTGCTGGGTGTCACGTGATATCTCTTAGAAGTTTAGAATAATGTTTACATTTATACTCCTTTTCATTATTTTATGCATTTTTTTTACACTGTAATTTAATATGTATAGCATGTCTATTCTTGGGGGAGCCACTGGCCCATTGTTGCCTGCTTACGACTGGTGCAGACAAAGTACCTGATGAAGTTACTCTGTATGTGCCCCATACCTTCTTGCAGACTTTAGTGTACAGTTATTTAGCTGTAACTCTGAGAAAGCTGGGCCTTGCCCTATAAAACCATGATTTCAAACCAAATTGTTAGTTTTCAAACTAACCAGTTGTTAGTTAATCTGTAGCCCTGTGCATTATATACTGATTGCTGCACTTTTGCCTGACTTGGTACAAATCCATCTATTGCATCCCACTGACCTCCACTCCACGAGTCCACTTGTCCATGCCCCTACCCCTAAGACTCCAAATGTCAATGGTGCTCACCAAGTATGTGCCTCCCTGGAAAGGAGTCTACTACTGTTCACAAATTATTATTTTGTTGGAATTAACTCCATGTAAAGATAACTATTTGTAAAAAATTATTGGAATGTAAAACTACAAGTCAAGCTAATGAACCAAAACTAATAATGCATTTATGTTGTATAAACTATAAATCAAATATAAATATTATATAATATATATATATATATATAATGTATTTAGTCACTCTGCTTTACAACTATACGGACAGACTTAAGAGGATTACATTTAACAATAGTGAATAGGACAGGACGTAGGGGATTACAAGTGAGCACACAAAACAAAGGATAATTTAATTTTGTGCCAGAATACCTGGCAACCAATCAGATTCACTGAAGAATCAGTAGCGACCATTCCCCAGCAGGGGGAGTGGTCACAGAACGAGTTAGTCCCTTTAATCCCTTTAAATCGGGCATTTAACTAAGCGACCAATCAGGACAGTGCCTCCACTGGGGGCTTTGTCTGAGCGACCAATAGGAAAAGTGCCAACATTTGCAACCAGAGAACGAGCTCAGCAGCAAACCTTTATTGTGAAGCAGCTGCTGAAGCTACATTCCTGGGGAAAGTGTACAAGGGATTAGGGTCTTTAATAGTGCACTATACATGTTAAACACACAGTTAACACAGGGGGAAACAGGAACCATTCGTGAGGGAAGCAATGAACACAATTCGGAAAACATTTCACATACATTCGGCTCAAGGACCAATCAGAAGACAAGCTACCTGTAGCCCTTTAAACGAGCGACCAACAGGTATGTGAGCTACCAGCAAGCAGGTAGGTGGGCTGTTTTAATGCTGGGAGGGCGCCTAATCGGCATTTCTCTCTGGTGTCTGTAGAGGGCAGGGGCGCACTTGTAATGTGCTATATACCGTATTTGCTCGATTATAAGACGAGGTTTTTTTCAGAAAAAAAAATCTGAAAACTACCCCTCGTCTTATAATCGAGGTCTTCTTATAATCTGACCTCAAATTGAGGTCAGATTATAAGACATGGATCCAGGTCCCCAGCAGAGCTGCAGGGGACCTAGATCCCCCTCTCTAGCAGCAGGGGATGTCTGCGCAACGAGCGCAGACTCCCCTGCTTCCGCCCGGCACGACCGCCGGGGCTTCTGTGAAGAAGCTGGGAACTTCCGCTTTCGTCACAGAAATCCCGGCGAGCGTGCCGGGCGGCAGCAGGGGAGGTCTGCGCTCATCGCGCAGACTTCCTCTGCTGCCCCACTAGGCACCAGGGACAATCGGGCAGCTGGGGGATGTCTGCACGATACGTGCAGATATCCTCCATGCTGCCCGACACGGCAGACTATTATGACGGACAGCTGTCCGTCATAATAGACTGCCGTGTCGGGCAGCATGGAGGATGTCTGCAAGTATCGTGCAGACATCCCCCGGCTGCCCTCACTAGCCACCAGGGATCAAGGTAAGGGGAAGGGAGGGAGGGGGGGCAGAGAGACAGGGGGAGGGAGGAGGACAACAGAGAGACAGGGGGAGGGAGGGAGGGGGGCAGAGAGACAGGGGGAGGGAGGGGGGAGGACAGAGAGACAGGGGGACAGAGAGACAGGGGGGAGGGAGGGGGCAGAGACAGAGTCAAGGGGAGGGAGGGGGTTAAGAGACAGAGACAAGGGGAGCTAAGGGGTTAAGAGACAGAGACAAGGGGAGTGAGGGGGTTAAGAGACAGAGACAAGGGGAGGGAAGGGGTTAAGAGACAGAGACAAGGGGAGTGAGGGGGTTAAGAGACAGAGACAAGGGGAGGGAAGGGGTTAAGAGACAGAGACAAGGGGAGTGAGGGGGTTAAGAGACAGAGACAAGGGGAGTGAGGGGGTTAAGACACAGACAAGGGGAGGGGGGAGAGAGAGAAAAATGGGGGCAAGGGAAAGAGAAAGGCAGCATTGGCACATAAAAAGAAATAAAAACTAGAAATACATTTTTTGATATTATAATTTTTTATTAAAAAAGCAATTTACATATGAATATATACAAGTTGAACTTTTTTCCTATAGGGTAGTCTTATATTCAGGCTTTTAGTTTTTTTCCTAATGGAATATCCAAAGTTTGGGGGGTCGTCTTATAATCAGGGTCGTCTTATAATCGAGCAAATACGGTAGTTCCAGGGAGATTCCTGCTGTACTCCGGTTAGACAGGGACAGCAGTAGCGGGGTATACTACAGTCTGCAGTGGCCAGTGATTATAGCTCTCCTAGGAGCTTTTGGCTTTTGCCATGAACAAGGTCCATAGTCTTTCGGGAGGTGGCTGGTGCCTTGTGCCCGCCAGGGGTTACAGTCACGGTAAGTGAACAGTATCCCGACTTCGGGCCATATTGAGTTGACCCTTTAGTTTGATGCTGGGAGTGTCCCTTTAATAGAGTTGATTGCACGTTATTGCAGTTAGCATTACGCAATGAGCTATATTGTGGTTTAGTGCGTTAGACACCGGACAGTTTTGTCTGGTCTTGTAGTATTCATACAGAACAAACACAAAGTACTGCCAAGCCTACGTCTTCAAAATTCTTTGTTTTGCAGTCACATTGTGCTATGTTCCTACACATTAGGATTATAGGAACAAACAATTTACACCATGATTTTTTTGTTTATGTCTACAGTATGTTCCTTCATAAGGATGATAATCAGCAATTTATTCCTTCTTCTCGGATAGTAAATAACAAAAATGTTATCCAAGTCATCTTTTGCTGATGGGGGAGGAGAACACAGTCTTTGTTAAATGCTGGTCCCCTGATTTTGAATAACAATTAGTGGAAGGAAACTCTTGTGCCTATCAAGCTCCTGTTGAGGCAAGATTTCAGCAGAACAAGAGGATTTCAAATGTAGACAGTAAGCCAAAATAAAACTGTTAAAAGAGAAATACATGTGTAAATATTTCCCGAAATGTATAGAATTGTTCAGTTCATAGACACCCTTGAGATGACAGCTACTAACATCGAATATAAATGAGATATTAACCCTTCTGCTACATGTATGAAGGAGACCAGAGGTTAAATCTTATGACATTACAGTAAAAGCAAATTACCAGTTATTGCCCATAATGCACCAGTATTTTTGATCTGGATCAATACAACGCTTATGGGTTGGGAATTAATATTGATTTTATTGACACAGTTGCAAGGCTTGGATATTGAATCCAGCTTCCAAAATGGCAAAGTGCTTACAGGGGGTTGTTGTCAATGAGGGAAGGTGCCGATCATTCAGCACCATCACTATTAGCGTGCAGCTCCCGAATAACAGGGAGCTGTACGCTCTGTATCTAATTCAGCAGGTCTCTGCCTCTTCCAGCAGAAACCTGCTGCTGTCAAAAAACTCCCGCACAGGGCCATTCTCAACGTCACTGCCAGCCTAGGACGGTGCCCACACAGACCACCAGATGTGCCTCCCACAAGCCAGAATGTAGGATCCTGGGAGGCATTTTTTTTTAATTAAAACAAATCTCTGCTGTTTTGGACTACTCTTACAATGATGCTCTGCCAACATCATGGTGGACATTTGGCTGGCTAAGCATCATGGGAATTATATAGATTCATTTACTGCTGACTGCATTGCCCATAATGCTTAGTCAGCATCATGGGAGCAGTATGTCTGTCTGAGCCTCAAGGGAACTGTAGTTAACATCAGATGATGTGTCAGGTGTTGGCTGTGGACTACAACTTCCATGATGCAAGGTCATTCAAAAAAATAAATAAAAATAAAGATTATCGGTAAACATCACAGGCAATGTAGTTCACATAAGCAGCAAGTGTAAACTGATGAAGGCAATAATGACTAACTGTAGGACAAAGTGAGCATCATGGGATATGTAGTTTCCCAGCAACGGTATTGCCAAGGTTAGCCATCATTGTTCTAATGTAAGCATCTTGGGGGAGGGGCTAGGATCCACCCCATGGGCCAAATACTTTAGGTATGTCCCTGAATGGATCAATATACATTCAGGGGCATTTAGATGAAAGACTGTGTGCTACACTCTATAAATCAATCATATAATCCCATTGAATGTATGCATGCTAACTGCCATGAAGATTTGTTAACCTTGCTATTCAGTAAAGAAAAACAATATCAGAAAGGCTTTATTATTATTGACAAAACTCTTCTTATGTCACCTTGTTGCAATGAAAAATGATACAACTGAATATTTAAATGTTTAAAATTCACTGGTGCTTAGAGACCAACTAAACGTTTTTCCCACTTGTGTTTCTATTACCAAACGGCCCTAATGTGGACATCAAATGGCATGGACTTTTTTTTCAGTTGCATCTTCTACATACATAGGAGCCTACATACTTCACTACAAAACATACAGGCTTCTGTGTTCACCTGCTGTCAGTCAGTGCTAGAGCAGTGAGTGACACGTTTTTATATATAAGCAATACAAAGGATTGCCGACAAATCAGCAAAAGACCGGTCTGACCGGCTGAGCATACAACGATCCTGTCAACATAGACCTGTAGTCTGACCAGCTCTCCCTCTACTAAGAGCAAAAGTGTGAATCCTTGTGTATCTGCTACAATACATGATTGGTTTATACCACACAGGTGATTATGTCTGATTAAAAAAGCAAATGTAAAAAATAGTGTCTCTAAGTTTCTGTATTTGTCTTGAGTAAGTTACCAGAATGTATACCAGACACCTGTAAAGTACACAGTGCAGCTATATGGATTGCAGGTATAACTGGACATAAGCCAACACCATAGTCCACAGTCTGCTGCACACACGTGTCTGATAAAAATGAATCTCTTTTCCATGTTCTCTCCTGCAATGCCATCAGTCATAAGTATGTGCCTTAAGTCACTAATGTAGATCAAGAAATCAGGTTGTGACGTTCACCTAGTTCTGGCAATTGCTGATTTAGGGAATAATTATACATGTGATCAAGGAGTAAGACATAAAGCAGAAACAAACAACCCCAAAAGTCCAACAAAAGTATCAGTTAAAACACAGTAATTTGGCAGAGTTAATGTCAAGGCACCTTTACATCGTATCAGCCAAGTTAGTAGGAAAAAATAAAATGATCAGACATTGACATTGACCCACACCCCTGCCAGCCAGGTTTTCATATCAAATGTATTTCTATATTTGTCAGTCACAGCTGAACCCTCTGAGCAAACATTTTAATCAGCTGTACATGGTGTTCCAAACGGTTTTCTATTCAGATTTGGAATGTACATTGCTGGTACTCTTAGTTACATTCTACTCCAGCAAGTGCCATTTTTTAGTGGAACATGCTGGATCTCAAGCTTTCATATGCTTAATACGGTCAATATTCTGAGAATACAGCTGTATGCTAAAAAAATGACACAGCTGAGTGCTTTCCCCATTGAGAACAATGGGAAATCGGCAAGCATGCATAATGATGACATCACACTCACAGTGACCACATTCCTCTTAATGGTTTGTACCTCTAAAATGATCTGCTGGAGCATTCACTTTTACTTAGTGGCTGGATGTCTTCTGTCAGAAGTTATTTTTTTTATCAAGTGTAAAGCTATCTAATGACGGGAAACTTGGGGTCTACAAATAGTAATGCAGTCATTTTCCGTTCAAGTGCTTCAAACATTCGCTTCCTTATACCGGATTCAGAGGACAATCAAGGAGCTAAAAAGTATCTTGTATTGACCAGGACTATACTGATTAAACATGTGACAACGACTAGTAATGCTGGAGCTCTACATGCAATGGGAAAAAACTTTATTTGCTGAAGGATCAGTTAGTCAAGAACATCAATTACTTATATTATTATGAAACAACCGCCTACTGGTTATTTGTACTAATAATTGTTTGAACATAACAAGGCATATGATTTATAACATTTAGATAACAGGCAAACCATTTACAATACAAAGATACATAACAGAATGTATGGTCAGCAAAGTGCTATCTCTCTTATGTTCCCGTAAAACAAATAACAATAATAATGAGAGTTTTCAACGAAAATGTATAAAATGCCTCTTACAAAGATCACTTTAAGGCATAGAAAAGGTTGCAAATGAATAAAAAAAAAGGCTGTGAACTCCAAGAGTGTGATGAAAACACATTATAACTAAGATTCAGAAAACAAACAGCTTTTTTCCCAAAGTCACATCATGTTTTAGTTCCTTTCTCCAGTATTCACTAATTATTCTCTAATTTAATCTGCATGTTAGCATGGGGAACTGGCACCTTTCAATCAGGCAGCAAAGCAGCCAAATAGTCTGCCATTAAATAATGTGCCAGTAAGGGCACCGTTCCTGTTTTTCATATCAAATCTATCACCAGCAGGAGAGGGCTGGCAAGTGGGACAGCGAATCTATGGCCCCCGATGATTCAATGGGCTGGGGCTGCACCACTTTTCACATAGCACATAAATATAAAGTGTACCAGCACTTATAATCCGGTGAAATTGGCAGATCAGAATCTAGCTACATTCTATGTTGCAAGGAACCTTAGAGTTTTCATCCTTTGGTTGACCCCGATTTCTTAAGTAAACATCACTTAGCCATATTAGACTCCTATTTACCACCTTGAAATACAGGGCTTCACAAATGTCTGTAGAAATTGTTTAGGAGCCAGACAGAACAACTCAGGAGCCAGCTTGGTTATTTTTAGAGCCAAGGAAATTGAACTGCCATAGAATTCTATGCAAAACAATAAAAAAACCTTAGGACCCAACAAAAGGGGTTTTAGGAGCCATCACTCCCTGGCATTTGTCAAGCCTTAGTGTAATCTTTAATACTAATGACTTATTCTCCATTGTAACAGTTCACTTGTATATAATGCCACACGGTGATCTCCTAAATAGACAGCAGAGCCAGCACATGTAAAACATATTTTGTTCGTAATCCATATACTTGTTTTTTATTTTCCACATCTCCTCTGTAAACACTTTTTTAGGTGACTGGTTACCTTTAAGAAGTGCATACCTTTGGCAAGCCAACTATTTTGCAGACCATGCCAGACAGCCACAGTATTTTAATTGCATGTAATATAGTATTAGAACACACTGATGCATAATCTACAATTAGACAATACCAAACAAATTGTTCCAGGAAAAGTAAGTGTGTAAGTGACATTTGAGACTTGTAGTTGATCTGCACAGTCATGAAGGAAATATCACAAACCTGTGAACAGAGTCTGTGCTGCTGGTAAATAAGGGAATGTGATCCAGTAGATCCATGTCACCAGGAGCAGACGTCCTCTCTTTCCCGTGCAGACTGGCTTGAGGGATTCCGTCGGAAGATTTTGGCTGAGGTACCAGATAATCAGGTTTTCCTGTTTCAGCCTTTAGCTTGTTCACCTTTGAAATGAATAACAGATGACATATATAAACAGCTGTAAACAGCATCTAAAACAGAGCAGACAGACACAAACAGCTGTGGGTAAACATGCTTGTGTGACCTCTAGCACAACACTGCTTTATCAGCAAGCCTGCACTGTTTACAAGAAAGCAAGATGAATCAGAGGGAGAGCGTAGGGCCTGTACATTTAACACAGGAAAACGATAAGGCAAAAATCCCAGATTCTGAAGTATGTTTTATAAATCATACACAATAGTACAAGTTGTATAGCCCAATAAAAAGGGAAAAAACATTGGTGTACACAGTGGCAGACATGACAAGGGAACAGACTTATAAAGTGGTGATAGTCTGAAGACCGTTTTCCAGTGATATATAGTATGTTATTTTAAGGAATTTCCCCATGTTGAGGATTTAACAGACACTATAAAATAACACCGCGGTACTGACAGGATAGAAATTGCTCTAATTTATCATCCTGCAAATGGCTAAACACTGCTCAGGCCCAGTTATAAGGGGCCGCTCAATGCTTGTCTTGGGGGAGAAAACAACGAAAAGGCTAAGATTGGAACTGTGATGGCAAAAAAGGCTAGGACTGTAATTAAGGAGTAAACAATAAATGGGGAATGTGCCCAGCATACCTGTAGACCCAAAGCTCTGAATTGTTGTCAAGAAAGAAGACTAGAAGATCTATTCAAGAAAGGCCATCTTACATATGAACTTTATACATCTTTCTAACTCATTTGTTAAAGCTGGGGTTTGCAAATCGATTGTAGGCTTAGTGAATAAACCCTCAAGTAAATAACTATATAGATTACAGGAAGGAAATAGCCATGGACCTGGGAATATACCGCATTCTTAAACATATCTTTAAAACTTATAATGCAACATATAGTAATAGGACTATCAGTTATCATGCTGTGCTACAAATCCGATATTTTTTAATGTTTATATTTCTTTTGAACTTGCTGTTCACACGTGCTTGTAAATTTGTAGGAATCCTACTGCTATTAAAAACATTAAAAAAATTTAAAAAAAACCTCTTCCAGTCTTTGATCTAACCTCTAATAATAGTCCAAGCCTGGATAAGGATAAGAATTAAATCAATTATTAATTTTCCTTTCCTTGCTGGGAAATCACTGGAATGTAATTAATTGGAGAGGTGGTGTCAATTTGTCAAACAAAAGAATCCAGATTCTGGCAGTAACCATTTTACAGTATTACTTTCCCATGTGAATAACAAAAGTTACAAGATTATGTATGTAGCGTATGCCTGCTCTGATGTCTGTGGCATGATTGATGCATTGTAGCTTTCCTGCTTTAAAAACATTGTGTACCCTATTCAAATCCGCCACACACACCGGAAACAATTAGCAAATGCAGAGAGACCATCAACTGGTAATCTTTTGAAAATCTGTTTATTTTTAGCCTGTGCAAAGAAATATAATGCGGTTGTGTTTAATTTACTTCCACGTCTGGACTGTGTACGTGCGTTTTACTACTCTCCAAAAAGTCAATATCTCTAGAGGAACACAGATTATATATTTAATGGTTATGAAGGTGTATAGAAAGTTTTAAAAAATACTCATTGTTTACTTACAGACAGAAGGGTGATCAGTGATAAAGATATACAACAAAATTCAAGGTGTATGTACAATATGATAAAGTAGGTATATGTGATTTCAACATTAATATATGCAACTGAGAGAGAAAACAAAAAAAGACAAATCTATAATAGTGTAATAGTGTCTGGAGAAAAAGGTACTCTCCTAAATACTTTTTTTTACTAAGGTGGTAAAAGGTGCATCAGAAGAAAGGGGATTAAGCCTGTCCTTCCCATCAGAAAAAGAGTGATTAGGTTATGTTTAGTTACATATCATATTCACGTGCACCCTAAAAAAACAAGACAAACTGAAGTCTTTATTCACTTATTAAGTTGTAAACCAACAAGCAGAATGTAGGATATGAAAACATGTCTTGTTCCAAAATGGATTGACTTAACCATAATATAATTCCAAGGATGCTCAGCACATAAATAAAGGTGTTTATTGCAACATAGGTGGCAACGTTTCAATTCACTTGGAGTCATTTGTCAAGCCTGTGTTGCAATAATCTCCTTTATTCACGGATTTGGTGTGCTGAGTGTCCTTGGAATCAGACTATATTAAGAGGATGGGGTTGAGCCCCTGTTGCAGTACCTTACTTGCGGAGTGCAGCTCATGGTTTTAGTTAACCATGAGGCATGGCAGGTCTCAAATGTTTTGTGAGTGGTGCTCTACATCCTCATATATATATATATCACTTACTGAGATGGACACCCTGATACCCTGGCTGGGTACCACCATCAGACTCTGCTTCCTCAGCACTGGAACCAGCCAAACCCTTTAGATATCACAACCTTTGTTAAAGTGGCCTCAAACCCTACACATTCCCGGATACCTCTCACCATTGCCTTCCTCCTCCCCAAAGAGCAACATGATCAGATGCTCGGGGAAGAAGCAAGG
Source organism: Pelodytes ibericus (assembly GCA_036172795.1). Lineage (NCBI taxonomy): Eukaryota > Metazoa > Chordata > Amphibia > Anura > Pelodytidae > Pelodytes > Pelodytes ibericus. Next base: position 92,155,030 of record CM069863.1, read on the forward strand.
CCCCAGGAGCTCCAAGGAATTACCACTGTCCTCTGGTCAGATGGAGGCAGCGGTGGTGGGGCACAGAGGGTACTGGACAAAATCCTTATTTTGGGGGTGGTTGGTGGTGTGCCAAGCCCTTTTGAGAAAGTGTGCGCAAGCAACAGTTCCTGAAGCCAGCATTCTGTGAAGTTACTATATAAATATTAATATTAACAGTAGTAATACTATAAGAAAGGAGGTGAGTCCGGATAAATGTGGATGACTTGGAACCATCCCAACAGTGAGAGCAATAACAGAAGTTTATTGCTGGTACCATGTGTGAAGTGGAGCTAAATACCACTCCTTGAATTTAGATATTAATATGTTGCATTACCAGCCCTGTATGTATGGCACAAGTTTGCAGATCCCTAAGAGTATCTTCAATCATGTTGTCCTTGCTCCCTTGAACAAAAAGATACCAGCCCTACCAGATGATGGATGAAACATAGGTCTTGTCAGGGCCTTTACCAGGCCAGGTAGGAGTTTCAGTTCAGAGATAGAGGAGGTGTCTGGTTGCATGTGGTTATTCATTGTCCATGGTTCATTGATGCTGAAAAACATCCCCTGGGCTGTTTGAGCCGTCTAGGTTCAGTTTCTCAGTTCCTGGACAGGGCAGCAATTCAAATGAGCCTTAAGCAGAGGATCAGGAACAGAAGAAGCAGCTCTCAGAAGTCAGGCATCCAACTTCAATGCAAAAGCACTGCTTGCAATAAACTGCAGCTATGTAACAGGAGGGTGTTGCCAAAGTTAACAAGCCCACCTGACACCAACAGAGGGGAAGTAATACATGAAAATAAAGGCAGGGAGTCCTCTATAGGAGGAAGGAGGTATATAAGCATAAAATATAGGACTTTGAAATACATGAGTCAGATGGTAAGGGTAGAGTTTCTGTATCTTCCTTGCCGAGGGATTGCCTGCTGAAGTATAAGATGCGTCGGTCTGGCCATTATCCTATAGGCAGACAATAAAGTCCTGTCCATTCTCAGGTGGGTTAGTCTTTTTTTTTTCTAAAATGGTATCATTTCATTTGAAACTCCAAGGAGTGTGACAGTATTTAAGCATCAATGGATTAGAAACACAATGGCCAAACCATGTGAAAAAAAACAACTAATTGAATAAAATATCCACGTGTAGTGAATCATACAAAGTAAACCTTATTTGTAAAATGAATGACTAGCAGAAGCAAAGAAAAACTAACAATGTCACATATGTACTGACCTTTGCTCTTCTATTTGTTGGGCAATAACCTCATCAATATTCAAAGTGACACTGCTATCTTCTTAACCTAAAGGTCACTTGTCTCAATTACCGTATTTTCCGGTGTATAAGACGACTGGGCATATAAGACGACCCCCAACTTTTCCAGTTAAAATTTAGAGTTTGGGATATACTCGCCGTATAAGACTACCCCTCTTCCAACGAGCATTTTCTCCTACAGTGACATTTACACACACACCCTTACACTAACACAGTGACACACTTACACACACACCCTTACACAGAAAGTGACACACTTACACACACACACAGTGACACCAATAGACACATAACCTGAGACACACTATTTTGCCCCTCAATATGCCAGGATTTTTCCCCTCAATATGCCAGAATTTTGCCCCTCCAATATGCCAGGATTTTACCCTCAATATGCCAGGATTTTGCCCCTCTCCTACCCCCTTCCCAGTACTTACCTCGTTGCTGCTCTGCAGATGCGCGCGGCTGTAAGGGAAGCGCTGTGCGCTCCCCTCCAGCTGCGCGGCTTCAATAAAGTTTGTTTTAAAAAAAAGTTTAAACAAACTTTATTGAAGTTGCGCGGCTGGAGGGGAGCACACAACACTTCCCTCACAGCCGCGCGCACCTGCAGAGCAGCAACGAGGTAAGTAAAAAGACTACACCCGGCGTATAAGACGACCCCAGACTTTTGGGAAGATTTTCCTGGGTTAAAAAGTGGTCTTATACGCCAGAAAATACAGTATTTTAGTGTCATGCATTATCAGGTTTTTTGATTTGGACAGATGGAACTTGTTTAAAAGTGTGAATTCTTCAGGAAAAAAAAGGAAAGAAATAAAACCCCGCACACTTTTCTATATGCATCTTCTGACAATTTTCCTGTTCTTAATTCAAATAAAGCATTGTGGAGGAATCGAAAATTGCAGATTAAATAAATAACGTCTTATGTCATAGAGAGGTTGGTGGCAGTGCCACTATACAAACAACACGTTTTCTTAAGAAATTAAGAGAGCTCATTGTTCTAGTCTCTAAGGATGTGTGCAAGGCTACCATCAAGGGCTGACGGTACACTTGTCATAGGGTCCCCTTAAAAAAAAAAAAGGCTTGCCGGCAGAGATACTAGCACACCAACCTCTCTGCTGTGAGCAGGCAGCTTGATGTCTATGCACTCCCCCATGCTGCCTCTCGTGTTCCCTGCGCATTTTCAGGTTAGAGTGTCAGGGGTCACATGACCTGCTGGGGCTCAACTTTAGACCACGCAAGGAGTGTGAGAGGCAACACGGTAGGATGTCTGTGCAGCTGGGCAGAGCACAACACAACAGAGCTGTAGAACTGGGGGTGCTGGCTGGGGTAAGTCCTGGGCATGCATTGTGGGTGCTGGGGCATATCTTGAGTGTGCGTGATGGAGCATGTTCTGGGTGTGCAATGTGCATAATGGAGCATGTTTTACCCAGATTGCACACCGGTGCAATGTGGGTGCTGGGGCAAGTCCTGGGTCTGCTATGTGGGTGCTGGGGCAAGTCCTGGGTCTGCAATCTCGGTGCTAGGGCATGTCCTGGGTATGCAACGTGGGTGATGGGGCATCTCCTTAATGTGTGATGTGAGGGATGGGCCATCTCCTTTGTGTGCAATACGAGCAATGGGTCATCTCTTTTTTGAGCAATGTGAACGATGGGGCATGTGCTGCGGCATGTCCTGTGGGTGCTGGGGCATGTCCTGGGTGTGCAATGTGGGTACTGTGGCATGTCCTGGGTGTGCAAGATGGTCCTATGGCAAGGGATGTGGGGGGGCAATAATGAAAGGAGAAATTGAGTGGTGGATCAGACAATTTGTTCTGTAAGAAGCCCCACAATTTTTAATGGCGGCCCTAGATGTGTGGCAGACATACCCAAAAGACTCAGCAGACATACCTTGCAACTGGCCTGCAATAAGATATTGATTCTCTGCTGACACGGAGTAGCACAGACAGTCTATCTCCCAAGCTATGCCCCAGGCATCCCGTGTTGCTGAGAGTAAATGTTAAGAGTATGAACATGTTTTTCTAAGCAGTCAAAACCAGCTAAAGTAAATGAGGCTTTGACCTTACAGGCCTGCACACTGACCAGTAAGACAAGAACCTAGCATTTGGCAGTAAGGAGTAATTGTATCTAACCTCCACAACAAACACACACTGTAACTGAATCATGAAGCTCACGGTGTGACAATTTCAAAGCAACAATGTTAGTTGTATGAACTACAGCATCGAATGGAGTTATGGTAAAAAAAAAAAAAAAACTTTTATATGACTCTCTAGACCAGTCTGACCCCAAGACCCACATTTATCCTTGGTGATGTAGTCCACTCAAAAAACTACTGAACTTCTGGGTATACCGTATTTATCGGCGTATAACACGCACTTTTTCTCCCTGAAAATAGGGGGAAAATGGTGTGTGCGTGTTATACGCCGAAAAAAAAAAAATCTAAAACTTACCTCGTTCCTGCTCTGTCCCACGGTGCTCTGAAGCTGCGTGGCTGTGAGGGAAGCGTTGTGAGCTCCCCTCCAGCCGCGCGGTCAATTAAGTGTGTTTTTTTTTAAACAAACTTTATTGTTCCGCGCGGCTGGAGGGAAGCTCACAACGCTTCCCTCACAGCCACGCAGCTTCAGAGCACCAGGGGACAGAGCAGGAACGAGGTAAGTGCTGGGGTCTGGGGAAGGGGGGGGAGGAGGGTGGCATAACGAGCATACTAAGGGGCAATATCCTGGCATATTGGGGGCAATATCATGGCATATTAAATGGCATATTGGGGGCAATATCATGGCATATTAAATGGCATATTGGGGGCAATATCCTGGCATATTAAAATGGCATATTGGGGGCAATATCCTGGCATATTAAAATGGCATATTGGGGGCAATATCCTGGCATATTAAAATGGCATATTGGGGGCAATATCCTGGCATATTAAAATGGCATATTGGGGGCAATATCCTGGCATATTAAAATGGCATATTGGGGGCAATATCCTGGCATATTAAAATGGCATATTGGGGGCAATATCCTGCATATTAAATGGCATATTGGGGGCAATATCCTGGCATATTAAAATGGCATATTGGGGGCAATATCCTGAATATTAAATGGCATATTGGGGGCAATATCCTGGCATATTAAAATGGCATATTGGGCTAAGTTTTTTTTTCCTGAAACTTCCTTCTTAAAATGAGGTGCGTGTTATACGCCGGCGCGTGTTATACGCCGATAAATACGGTATACCGAGCCCTCCCTAATATTGGCACCCTTGGTAGGTTTTAATGTATGTTTTGGATCACTGTCCTGCTGGAAGCTCCAACCACAGCCCATTCTAAGCTTTCTAGCATGCCTGTGTGGTCCAAGGATTGAGGGAAAGCTAGCACTAAAATCCAATAGTCTACCAACTTTGGAGGGAGAGTCTAATCCTAAGGTTGTCTGACTGGCAGCAACAAGTGGAATGCTGTCTGAGGCAGGAGTGCAGCAGGAAGATGAGATGTCTGCTACAGCATTGGCAGTGCCTGCCACTATTTTGGTATTTTGAACTGAACCTAACACATAACACTCACTAATATGCACAAACACACTTTCACACATAACACTCACTACTACATGGTTACACTAATCACACAGAACCAAACCCTTAACACTGAACCCTAACCCTTAACTAGACTTGGGCATTCCTTTTCAGACGAATGGTTTCCTAAAAACGAAAATAATGTATGAACCGGAATGTATTTCTTCTGAATGCATTTGGACGAACTGAAAATTAGCCAGTGCCCAAGTCTACTGGACAGTACCGTATTTGGGTTCTCTGTCCAGGAAAACAACATAAGAATGCAATATTGCACATTTATATGTATTTTTTTATTGCTCCTTTTGTGGTTTCCAGTGTTTTCAGGTATTTTATTCAAAAACCACAATATTTTTTTTGTTGCTATGACAACAATTTCTTTCAAGCTACCCAGTGGCATAATAAGACATTGGGGGGTTTTGTTGCAGTAATATGTCTACATACCCTTAACTGACTGCACCAGAAGCAGTTTTCCACTGGACCTACAGGTTCCCTTTTCTGTTGTCATGTGGCTACAGGTAATAATTTGATACGAGCAAGGCTTTTGATCTTAGGAATAGGAATGCATTTCAAATGCTACATTTAGTTATACGCTACAATCAAAACTGCAAAGTATGTTTGAGGAAAGCTACAAAAGGCCTACACAGGCTAATGGAAATTATTAAGAAGTTGACAAACATCAGCTGAGCAATTCACTGGTTCTGGGATATCTACCATTAGGTCTACGGAGTTTGATTTCAATAGGGATGGCTCCAAAATTCAACTCACAGGGAGACGCATTAGAATCAGCAAAATATTTTTGAAATACAAATATATTTCTTCTGAGGAAGCCAACATCATAGCCGGCAGAACGTGTTGAGACAACAAAGATTTCAGCTATATTCAGTGGAGTTATGTATTACTCGATTTACCCATCCTGGTGGCAGCATGAACGGAGTGCTATCACCGTTCTGACTTTACAGGGAGTGCAGAATTATTAGGCAAGTTGTATTTTTGAGGATTAATTTTATTATTGAACAACAACCATGTTCTCAATGAACCCAAAAAACTCATTAATATCAAAGCTGAATATTTTTGGAAGTAGTTTTTAGTTTGTTTTTAGTTTTAGCTATTTTAGGGGGATATTTGTGTGTGCAGGTGTCTATTACTGTGCATAATTATTAGGCAACTTAACAAAAAACAAATATATACCCATTTCAATTATTTATTTTTACCAGTGAAACCAATATAACATCTCAACATTCACAAATATACATTTCTGACATTCAAAAACAAAACAAAAACAAATCAGTGACCAATATAGCCACCTTTCTTTGCAAGGACACTCAAAAGCCTGCCATCCATGGATTCTGTCAGTGTTTTGATCTGTTCACCATCAACATTGCGTGCAGCAGCAACCACAGCCTCCCAGACACTGTTCAGAGAGGTGTACTGTTTTCCCTCCTTGTAAATCTCACATTTGATGATGGACCACAGGTTCTCAATGGGGTTCAGATCAGGGGAACAAGGAGGCCATGTCATTAGATTTTCTTCTTCTATACCCTTTCTTGCCAGCCACGCTGTGGAGTACTTGGACGCGTGTGATGGAGCATTGTCCTGCATGAAAATCATGTTTTTCTTGAAGGATGCAGACTTCTTCCTGTACCACTGCTTGAAGAAGGTGTCTTCCAGGAACTGGCAGTAGGACTGGGAGTTGAGCTTGACTCCATCCTCAACCCGAAAAGGCCCCACAAGCTCATCTTTGATGATACCAGCCCAAACCAGTACTCCACCTCCACCTTCCTGGCGTCTGTGTCGGACTGGAGCTCTCTGCCCTTTACCAATCCAGCCACGGGCCCATCCATCTGGCCCATCAAGACTCACTCTCATTTCATCAGTCCATAAAACCTTAGAAAAATCAGTCTTGAGATATTTCTTGGCCCAGTCTTGACGTTTCAGCTTGTGTGTCTTGTTCAGTGGTGGTCGTCTTTCAGCCTTTCTTACCTTGGCCATGTCTCTGAGTATTGCACACCTTGTGCTTTTGGGCACTCCAGTGATGTTGCAGCTCTGAAATATGGCCAAACTGGTGGCAAGTGGCATCGTGGCAGCTGCACGCTTGACTTTTCTCAGTTCATGGGCAGTTATTTTGCGCCTTGGTTTTTCCACACGCTTCTTGCGACCCTGTTGACTATTTTGAATGAAACGCTTGATTGTTCAATGATCACGCTTCAGAAGCTTTGCAATTTTAAGAGTGCTGCATCCCTCTGCAAGATATCTCACTATTTTTGACCTTTCTGAGCCTGTCAAGTCCTTCTTTTGACCCATTTTGCCAAAGGAAAGGAAGTTGCCTAATAATTATGCACACCTGATATAGGGTGTTGATGTCATTAGACCACACCCCTTCTCATTACAGAGATGCACATCACCTAATATGCTTAATTGGTAGTAGGCTTTCGAGCCTATACAGCTTGGAGTAAGACAACATGCATAAAGAGGATGATGTGGTCAAAATACTCATTTGCCTAATAATTCTGCACTCCCTGTATAATAACACGCAAGTTGCACTTTATATCCTTTGTATTTTGCACGTGCCTTGGTTTTTTTTAAATTGCCATTTTATTGGAAATACTGCGCAATTGGCTTTTCATGTGCGTTTTTAAAATCATGAAATAAATTGGAAGAATTTGATATGATTCGATGAGCCTGATATATTCCTGTGTTTGTGAGTGAGACAATGGAAAATATCATTCCCCAGTGTATTTAACTGTGTTACACATGTGTTATATCTGTTTTTTCCTTCCTTCCCCGGTACCTGCGCCTCTACTGTTGGTGTGTTTTGTTAACTGGAGAGCCCGAGGAGCACTTATTTGAGAGCTGCGGTACCAAAGGAGAAATATCATTTGATTAGATCTGAACTTTATTCACTTGTGGTTTTGTTGCTTTTTCTGTACCATTAGAAAGCTCTCAACGTATTGTGCAGCAAATGCTAATGCCGATCTTAGATTATGGAGATGTTGTGTATGATTCTGCCCCGCAGACCCATCTCGGTAAACTCGACACTATGTACAATACATTGTGTCGTTTTGCGCTACAGTGTGATTATAACACGCATCACTGTAAAATGTTAAAAGAGTTAAATTGGCTGACGCTTGCCTCCAGGCGTGCTCTCCACCTAGCTTGCTTAGTTCATAACCACTTCTCTGGAACGCTCCCCCCCTACCTGAGTGGCATGCTCGCTCTTACTCCATGCACATCCCACAATCTCAGATCCTGCACCAACCCTTCACTAGCGATTCCCCACTTCAAAAAGGAAGCAGGTAGAGGTGCGTTCTCTTTCAGAGCGCCTCATATGTGGAATAGCCTTCCTGTTTCTGCTAAATCATTATCTACTCTAAGATCCCTGAAAATAAGTATCTCCCAAATCCTCAAAACAGATTGTACCTGTTATTAGTTTACAAACTCTTTTGTATACTGTACATGTTGTTCCTTTTTGTATCAATAATGATTTACCCTGTATGTTCCCCTTCCAACTTGTTTAATATATGTATGTATGTATGTATTTTTGAATCTACTGTTAAAGGTGTAACTCTGTGTAACTCCATTCTGGACTGGGTCCCCAGGACATACTTGAAAACGAGAGAAATCTCAATGTATTTTTCCTGGTAAAACACTTTCTAAATAAATAAATAAAAAAAATTAGATGTGACTTCAGACACTGTTTCGAGTGTTAAATTGTCACTTCAAGCACTATTAAGATTTGGGGACTATTGAGCGTTTAAGTGCTGGGTCCTTTCTTCATCTGCTTACACAATTATTGAATGTGGATTGTCTGACCATCAAAGGAGTGACAGCTGATACTCTGTTGTAACAGTGAGTGGTGTCATTTGTCACTACTGTGTACTGGGAACCTCCTTGTTTAACTTGCAACTTATTAGATGCTGCAATGTGTGTTTTGTTATCTTTTTGAGTTCGCCCTAAACAAATGTTAGTGGATTGTTAATAAAACAGCTAAGAGGTCTGTAGCTTCCGAGAATCGTTAGAGGCAGCTTAAATCTTCAAGATTATATTGGCACCCACTCTATCAGAGTGACCCTTATATAATCTACATCACATTGCAATGCTGATCAGACAACAAAGGGCCCACTCAATAAAGAGAAAACTGCAGGGACTTGAGATGGGAACTTCAAACGCTGAACCAATGTAGCAGAACTGAAAAAGAATATTCAATGCAGCTGAATAGGAGAATTATTTCAAGTCCGATACTTTGGCCTTAACCTTGCAATTCCCATCTCAATTCCCTTAGACACACACAGATTACAAAACATAAAACTCACTGCTCTGACTTCATTTAATGAGACCCATTAAGTATCTATTTAACAATTCAATTACTAATCACCGATCAAAGACATCATGGACCTCTAGTCTGTTATAATGTAAGCACTTGTGATTCTAAAGGCACATTGTTTAGTTCATACCTTGAATGAAGGGGTTGCTGAGGGGAAAAGGGGGCACAATTCATATTAGGGATACGTGCCTAATGTTTTGAAAACTTATCCTGATTTCTGAAGAAATCTTGGTGTCCAGTATATTCAGAATGAGACCGCAGAGGATAGATTTCAAGGGCATAGAACCAATGGTGACAGCCCATTCTTATGGGATAGTTCATGCTCTGGAAACTTCCAACATTACCAGTCAGGTTAAGCTGAAAGAAAATGATCTGTGTTTTGGGATCAGAATAATGCTGAGCTTTTATATTAAGCCGGTGAGTTCTGCCATAATGGATCAAACTAATGTGTTTTGCAAAGATATTTATGATACTTTATCTTGCAGACTTTTAATATGTTATTTTATTTGGCAAGCAACTCTATAATCAGCAGACAGTAATTTTCCACTCCCTCTTATTAAAACTCATATGCAGTACATGATACGCATGTATTATGCAAGGAAACCATTCATTTACATGTTTTTCTAAGAACAGTGTATTGCAGAGTCAGTATGCACATTGCCAAGAAATTCAAATTTGAGGCATTTTGGTGATTCGGGGTATGTGGCAAACCAAGACGTTCTGTATTTTGGTAGGAGGTCCTAAATAAAGTCTACAAAGGTATTCCTTTGCGGTGTCATAATGAATATTTAGGCCACCAAGATTTCTTCATAAATCCGGCTAAGATAGTAGGACACTGATATGCTCTTCACCTCCCCAACATCCTAACTGGTAATGGAGTAACTGCTGCATGACACCCATCTCCCCAACATCCTAACTGGTAATGGAGTCACTGGTGCATGGCACCCATCTCCCCAACATACTAACTGGTAGTGGAGTCACTGCTGCATGGTACCCATCTCCCCAACATACTAACTGATAATGGGGTCACTTCTGCATGGCACCCATCTCCTCAACATACTAACTGATAATGGGGTCACTGCTGCATGACACCCATTTCCCCAACATCCTAACTGGTAATGGGGTCACTGCTGCATGGCACCCATCTCCCCAACATCCTAACTGGTAATGGGGTCACTGCTGCATGGCACCCATCTCCCCAACATCCTAACTGGTAATGGGGTCACTGCTGCATGGCACCCATCTCCCCAACATACTGATAATGGGGTCACTGCTGCATGGCACCCATCTTCCCAACATACTGATAATGGGGTCACTGCTGCATGGCACCCATCTCCCCAACATATGAACTGATAATGGAGTCACTGCTTCATGGCACCCATCTCCCCCAACATACTAACTGGTAATAGGGTCACTGCTGCATGGCACCCATCTTCCCAACATACTGATAATGGGGTCACTGCTGCATGGCACCCATCTCCCCAACATATGAACTGATAATGGAGTCACTGCTTCATGGCACCCATCTCCCCCAACATACTAACTGGTAATAGGGTCACTGCTGCATGGCACCCATCTCCTCAACATACTAACTGATAATGGGGTCACCGCTGCATGGCACCCATCTCCCCAACATACTGATAATGGGGTCACTGCTGCATGGCACCCATCTCCCCAACATACTAACTGGTAATGGAGTCACGGCTGCATGGCACCCATCTCCCCAACATATGAACTGATAATGGAGTCACTGCTTCATGGCACCCATCTCCCCCAACATACTAACTGGTAATAGGGTCACTGCTGCATGGCACCCATCTCCTCAACATACTAACTGATAATGGGGTCACCGCTGCATGGCACCCATCTCCCCAACATACTGATAATGGGGTCACTGCTGCATGGCACCCATCTCCCCAACATACTAACTGGTAATGGAGTCACTGCTGCATGGCACCCATCTCCCCAACATACTGGTAATGGAGTCACTGCTGCATGGCACCTATCTCCCCAACATCCTAACTGGTAATGGAATCACTGTTGCATGGCACCCAGGAAAAACCTGTTCCAAAAAAGTAATTTAAGTATTTAACCAGCTCGCCGAGTACTTCCCTTCATAATACCGACTGAGATGCTTTCATTTTAGGTATTTGCTAATGTTATCTTTTTTTTTTGTTTTGTTCTGGCCTTAACTGATGTTTTGTAATCTAATAAAGATTATAAAGGACCATAGGTCAATGATCAAGGCTGCTCACACGTACACCGGAATATCGCTGTCTATCACGTGGAATTACTTTATTTCTAGCTTTAAGTCTCTGGTATTCTTCCCAATTACAAAATCATATTAATTGGACGTTTTCATGTAAGTACAGCCCAGGGTGGAAATACACTGGTTGGCAGAGTGTTTGCTTCCGATGTTGTTGACCCTTTGGTGGGACTTGGACTGCTGTATCAACAGCCAACAAAGCACATGTTTATGGGGGAGAGGGTTTGTAACATGAATGGAGTTAATTTGAGGGCACACTGAGTGGGCAGTTTCATCACACCCACTTTCCAAAATGCTCACGTATTACGATGATTACCTTGGTACCAAGCTTTGAGCTTTCCTTTTTTGCTTTCTCTCCACTTCCAGAAATATAACAACTAATGAACAGGTAATCACAGTGATCATATTCTGTTACTATATTATTAAAGTATTTCTGCTAGAGATTGCTACAAATAATGCATTTCATATGGATGTATTTATTAATGCAATGTGAAATACATGTAAAGAGTGTAAGAATTAGACAATATAACCAAAAACTCATGACTAGAGAGGATGTACCTGTTTATGTGAAACAAGACACATTATTGTTTTTGTAATCTTAAAATTAATGTTGAATCCAAGTGAAATGTGCAATTCCACCGTTGGAGTACTCATACAACATATGTATACAAAGTACAACCTAACTATCTTATATTTGGCTTTATACAATTACAGATATATCCTTTTGATCTTGGAAACCACAATCACAATATGTTTGGTAATTTGACTTAATCGTGGTAAAAAGTAGGTTTCAACCTTTCTTAGCACTTCGTAAGGAATTGTAAAAAGTTAATTTACCATTGTGTAAGATGAAAGCTTTGAGGAGGTGACTTGTGTTGCTTATATCTGCTAGTGTAGTCAAGTCTGATGGAATCTACTAAAAGACAGCAAGCATCTAGATCACTAGGAACAGTGATCCTTCCGGCTTCATCATAAAAGTCCCGGTGGAAGTGCCAGGCAGCAGCAGAGGTTGTCTGCGCGTATCGTGCAGACATCCTCCGGCTGCCTCCACTAGCCACCAGGGATATCTGGGCAGCCGGCTGTCCGTCATAATAGACAGAAGTGTCAGGCAGCATGGAGGATGTCTGCACGTACCCCGGCTGCCCCAACTAGCCACCAGGGAGGTTACGTTGGGGGGAGGGAGGGGGGAGACAGACAACATTGGGGGAGGGTGGGGGAGAAAGACAGACAACATTGGGAGAGGGATGGGTGGAGAGACAGACAACATTGGGGGGGCGGTGGGGGAGAGAGACAGACAACGCTGGGGGGAGGGTGGGGGAGAGAGAGAGACAGACAACGCTGGGGGTGGGGGGTGGGATGGAGAGACAGACAACATTGGGGGAGGGTGGGGGAGAGAGACAGACAACATTGGGGGGAGGGTGGGGGAGAGAGACAGACACCGTTGGGGGGGAACATTGGGTAAGTCTGGGGGGTAGGGGCAGCATTGGCACATAAAAGGTAAATAAAAACAAGACATGCATTTTTTTATATCATAAGTTTTTATTAAATTTGAAAAAGCAATTTACATGGGACTATATACAAGTTAAACTTTTTTCCTATAGGGTAGTCTTATATCCAGGCTTTTATATTATTCAGGCTTTTAGTTTTTTTCCTAAAGGAATATCCATAGTTTGGGGGGTCGTCTTATAATCAGGGTCGTCTTAAATTCGAGCAAATACAGTATTTTATTTTATAAGAAGCATTTGTAATGTGTGCTATACCAAAGCTCTAATTTATTTTCATTCACAGTTCATTCTTGACTTTTTCCTAAATTGATACCTAAACTTAGTTTAATTGTTATATCGATTTTTGTAGAGAAGTTAATGCCATGTAATTATTTTTTTTTAGAAATGAGAAGTTTTGTTTATATAATTTGATCAAAGTATAATAAAGTATACCATTTATGGCACACTGCTAATTTGAGTCTCTAGCTTTACCTTGTAGGCAAACAAAACTCATTAATCCTCATCTCAATTAGCCCCGGGACACTAAGCTGCAATAAAACAATGAGATGCTTTTTACTAGGAAAATTAAAAGCATTTTTTTAAAGTATTGTTTGAATCTGTTAAACCAACTTAAAGGGACAGTCCAGTACCCAAACTCACTTAATTGCAAGATGAAGATTACTGCTTGTATAGCCCACAGGCATTTTTCCAGTGTGATTTGATGCAGGTATTCTGCAATAAAACACATTTTTAACATTTCACTCAAGACCTCCCCAGTATGTTTAATGCAGGTGCGGCAGCACTAGTAGCCTGAGACACTAAGGATATAACGTTTTGTTTCATTTCACTTCCTGTGCTCCTCAAATTGAATACATTTTGTCGACCCTTGCTCTTGTACAAAGTAGGATCTCTTAACAGTGCAACACATTGTCTGATGACATCACTACAGGAAATTCCATTAATTTGAATGAAAACATTCTCATTGGTTACTGCAGCAAAAAGAAAAGTAAATTACTTTTACTCAGCTAGTGTGGGCCTTGTTTCTTGTAAACTGCTGAAATGTTAAATTTTCATCTAGCTGTAAGTATTTTATATTTTAAAAGCACATAACATGCTTTGAAAGCACATTAACATGCATTAACATTTGGAATATGGATTTCGGGCACTAGATAGTCCCTTTAATCTGGCAGGCAACTGCCCTGGAAAACAACAGAAACAACAAAAATGTCTTCCTGAAGAGAGTAAAATCCAAAATATTTAGTTTTAATTAGCAGATGGCTATTGGTTCCTGATTAAAACGCCTTTTGAAGTGTGTCCCGTTCTAAATAAATTTCTCTATCGGGACGCCTAGCCAAATACTTGGTGTATCGGTACAACGGGGACCGCATTGCCATAGGGAAGCCTATAACTAGCACTTCCACCAGGGCTCTATTTAGTAGCATAAGAACAGCAGCTCAATCTTTACTGCTCAAGGGCCTGAAGTTTCCATTGTACGTGAATACAACTGCGATGTGGTTCCAATAGTCGGCATATGACATGCCAAACACGCACACATGGCTGGTGCACACACACCAAAGAAAAAAATAATCAGTGCCTTTGTCATCTTGCAGTCACAAAGGTCACATAACACTTCTTCAAATACCAGGAAGTTGGTATGAAAAATCAGCAAAATCTGCTAAATATAGCAGTAATAAACTGATCATCAAATCGTATAAACCAACCATTGAACAGTCTTTTGTATCTACCAAATTTAACATTATAAAAGAAACGATAAGAGAAATAAAAATGCTATATTTTCTACCTTTTTTCTTGGAGATGATGACTTGAGACAATCTAATTCAGTACAATTGAACTGCCTTACTGGGGCCTCTAAGACTGCCTCACTTTGGTGCTGGGGACACAGAATGCAGTCTACAAGTTAGAATTGTGGTCAGAGACTTGCATTGAATGGGAGGGTGATGTAACTATTACATCATGAGGGGGCGGAGTTATGATCCTGTTCGATCAGGTTAATCTCCTCTCTTTATGTTGGAAGGCAGGTAAAAAAAAAAAAAATTATTGTACACAGCCACCTAGTCCTGCCCACTACTAATACACAGGAGTCAGTAAGGGGAGTATCTTATGACATCATCATGCAGACTTTGGCCACTGTTGTAAAGTGAGAGTGGTTGAAAGATTTTGGACGATGTTGCATCATGGGAAATATTCACAAAATGGAGCCAGGAGATAAACACCTAATTTTATTTTTCCTTTTATACGCAATTAATTCAATCATATAAAAAAAAAGAAACAATGGCATATGAATTATATATGTGTTTGTTTTTAATGACCAGGTTACCTAGTTATATCTTATTTAAGTGGTAGAGTCCATTTAAAGGACTCATTATCTTTTTTCCCTCTTAATGGTGATTGATCACTTCCTCTTCTAAGTGTAAAGGTTATTTACAATCTAACTGGATTTAGAAAAGTTCTAATCTGAACATACATTTAGTTAGTGCGATATGGTCCTTATAGATTACAGATATAGAAAACATTATATACTTCTGATAAGAAATTGTAAAACTAATAAGTTACATGCTTTATACACTTTGTCTACTACTACTTTTACATATCTGTAATCTTGTTAAATATATATGTCTTATGGTATATATACATATCTATGTCATCTCTGTATATACAATGGTTCTTTACACTTTGAATGCACTGAACTGACATATCTTTCTTTCATTTGCAAAGGTAATTTGTCTGTTTCACCTGACACGCTGATACATTGATATCAATAAATTGTGTTTTAGTGTGACAGTATCCCTATTGACTGTAAAAAAAACAAAACCATAACCCTATGCAAAGGTAGATGTTATCTGACACACTAAATACTCACTTTTTATGCACTTTATTTACTTTTATTAGAGTAAGCTAGACCTTAGAAATACTTGGCACTATACACATTAATAGGTTTTCTTTTGCTATATCAGAATAAAACATCCACAGAACAGATGGCTTATGACCTTTGCAATCTTTATATTATTTTAAATTTGCAATTTTGTATTTATTAAATGTAATATTATAATTATAAAAGAAACGGTAAGAGAAATAAAAAAGCACAAATAGAAATAAAAAAGCAATATTTCTATACCTTTTTTCTTGGAGATGATGACTTGAGACAATCTAATTCAGTACGATTTAACTGCCTTACTGGGGCCTCTAAGACAGCCTCCTAAGGAAAAAAATATAACTGTATTAAAAAAGTAATAAACATATTCTGGTGTTATAATGATAATTAGGAGCTATGAAAAAATTACTTCTGGCTCCAAACTTCTCTGAGTAAATCATATAGAAGTAACGGTCTCCTGAATGTGTCTGTCTGGCAACTAAACCCTACAATAAACCAAACCATTAAAATTATATTAAATATACATTCAAAATAAACTTGCGAGCACTAAGAATAAAAAACATGTATTAGGAGGGAAGAATGGGAGGTAGAACCATCAACATCACTATTACAACATGCAAATTATATGAAGTAAAAAATACACTCCAATTAACAATGGTTTGCTTAAGAACAAATAGAAATATATACATATAAAAGCACTATTTTCCACCTTTCTTCTTGGAGACGATGGCTTGAGACAATCTAATTCAATATAATTTAACTGTCTGACTGGAGCCTCTAGGACAGCCTCCTGAGGAAAAAAAACACATAACATATAAATAACCATATACACATGCAATAATAATTATTAGGAGAAAGAAAACATTACTTCTGGCTCCTAACTTCTCTAAGTAAATCATATAGACTGCTAAAAAGGGTACGTGGCTCCTGGAAACTAGTAGCCTGGCTCCAAAAAATGTCCATCTGACCACTAAAACCCTAATACCGGTAGTTTAGCAACCTCTGCAACACCAAATCTTATAAACCAAATTATTAAAACATTTTTTTTTTTTATCAAAACATCCTTTGAAAACACGAAGAATAAAAAATATACAATAGGTGAAAATGGGAGTTAGAAGCATCCACAAATTCTCTGAAGTACAAAAATGCCGCTGCCACTACCCAGATTCAGGGTTGTCTTTAACGCGGGGCAAACGGGCTCGCTGCCCACGACGTGTGTTCCCATTGTTAATACCGTATTTGCTCGATTATAAGACGACCCTGATTATAAGACCCCCCAAACTTTGTATATTCCTTTAGGAAAAAAACTAAAAGCCTGAATATAAGACTACCCTATAGGAAAAAAAGTTTAACTTGTATATATGTAAATTGCTTTTTAATATTTAATAAAAAATGTATATTATACAAATGCATTTCTTGATTTTATTTCCTTTTATGTGCCAATGCGGCCTCTCTCCCCCTCCCCCAGCGTTGTCTCTCTCTCCCCCCCAAACTTCTCTCTCTCTTCCCCCCTCCCCTTGTCTGTCTCCCCCCCTGCCCTTGTCTCTATATGTCCCCCCTCCCCTTTTCTCTCTTTTTCTGTCTCCCCCCCTCCCCTTTTCTCTCTTTCTCTGTCTCCCCCCCTCCCCTTGTCTGTGTTTCCCCCCTCCCTCCCCTTGTCTGTCTGTGTCTCCCCCCTCCCCCCTTGTCTGTATGTGTCTTCCCCCCCCCCCCCTTCCCCTTGTCTGTGTTTCCTTCCCTGGTGGCTAGTGGGGGCAGCCGGGGGATGTCTGCACGCCTCCATGCTGCCCGACACGGCAGTCTATTATGACGGACAGCTGGTCCGTCATAATAGACTGCCGTGTCGGGCAGCATGGAGGATGTCTGCATGTATCGTGCAGACATCCCCCGGCTGCCCGATTCTCCCTGGTGGCTAGCGGGCAGCGGAGGATGTCTGCGCAATGAGCGCAGACCTTCCCTGCTGCCGCCCGGCACGAACGCCGGGACTTTTATGACGAAGCCGGAAGTACCCGGCTTCATCATAGAAGTCCCGGTGGTCGTGCCAGGCGGGATACGAGTGCCGGGCGGGATGGTGCATTCACCCCTCACGTAGAGTTCACTCGTATGTGCCCGATGAAGGCACGCACCGAGATGACGTTAATCTCATGCGGCACACATGTTGAACATCCAAATACTATGCAATCAGTGCTGATTGCATATTACCGTATTTGCTCGAATATAAGACGAGGTTTTTTTCAGAGCAAATGCTCTGAAAAATACCCCTCGTCTTACATTCGAGGTCGGTTTTAGCGGTGCGCCCCCTCATGCTCTGCGCCCCCCTCATGCTCTGAGCCTGTTAGAGATATCCGTGATATTACACGCGGTGCTCAGAAGATATGCGACGGCAGAAATAGTTTGTGAACATGACTGTGTGTGTGTGTGTGTGTGTAAGTGTCTATGTCACTGTGCATGTGTATGTGTCCGATTGTGTGTGTAAGTGTGTCTGACGCCCATTTTTTACGGGCTACATACAACTTTTGCAGGCTGTTTTGCCGTATTCAGAAGTCATACGTAACCAGAAGGAAATCATTTACAGGACTAATTTATATATATATATATATATATATATATATATATATATATATATATATATATAGTCCAAAAACAAATAAATACATGTATATGACAGTTATTATTTAATACAGATTTTTTCTACTTTTCTAAAATCCTATGAGTGCGTGTTTCTTATTTGTTTTTGGACTTACCGTATTTTTCGCCTCATAAGACGTACTTTTTTCCTCCTCAAAAGTGAGAGGGAATGTCTGTGCGTCTTATGGAGCGAATGTAGTACTTACCTGCTTGTTGCTGCTCTCTGTCGTTTCCGCCGTGCAGTCTAGCCTCCTGCACAGAGGAAGCAAGCTCCGATCGTGATTTTTCTTCTTCTTAACTTCATTGAAGTCACGCTGCTTCAATAAAGTTAAGAAGAAAAAAAATCGGGACCAGAGCTTCCTTCCTCCGTGCAGAAGGTTAGACTGCACGGCGGAAACGACAGAGAGCAGCATGAAGGTAAATACTAGGGAAGGGGGGAGGAGGGTGGCACAAACGAGCAAATCCTGGCATAATAAGGGGCAAAATCCTGGCATAGTGAGGGGCAAAATCCTGGCATAGTGAGGGGCAAAAGCCTGGCATAGTGAGTGGCTAAAGCCTAACATAGTGAGGGGCAAAATCCTGGCATAGTGGGGGGCATAATCCTGGCATATTGAATGGCTAAATCCTGGCATAGTGAGGGGGAAAATCCTGGCATATTGAATGGCTAAATCATGGCATTTTCAGGTTTTTTTTCTTGTTTTCCTCCTCTAAAAACTGGGTGCGTCTTATGGTCAGGTGCGTCTTATGAGGCGAAAAATACGGTATATGTTGCTGGAAAAACTGCACTGCACCTAGGTATTGAACCATTTATTGATTTATATGTGAAGTCGAGTGCACTACTGTTTGGATTTTTGTATATACGGTATATACAAAATGTATTCTATAAATATTCTAATATTCTCCTAATCTATAAAACTATATCTGTATATAGCGATTTTTTATAGAATATATATATATATATATATATATATATATATATATATATAATTCTATAAATATTCAAAAATTCTCCTAATCAATAAAACAGTTATCTATGTATATATGTGGCTGTTTTTTGTATGTATATATATATATATATATATATATATATATATATATATACACACACACACACACACACACACACACACACACACACACACAAACACACACGCATATAAATAAAATATATTATATAAAACAGCCATACATTTTATATAAATATTATATTTGCCTCCAAAAGTGTTGTTGGGCAAGTGGTAACCTGAAATAGAGATAGACCGCCACTCCAGGTATAATAGTAAATTCATGTGTTTGTTATAGAGAAGCCATAAAAATGTGCATAAGAAGGTCGAACGGAACAGACACTTTACGCATTTCGTGTTGCTGACGCTTAATCATAAGTGTAACTTACAAAGTCAACATGTGCATTCTAAATACAATCTGTGAACCAAGCCTAGGCCATATGTTTCAAGATACATCACACTGCATTTGTAAATAATAACTAAATAGTGCTATTGAATAATTTAATTTTAAAATACATCATGTAACCATAAGGTGGTAACCTTTCTGTCTCATTAACAAAAAAGCCACGTTCAATGAAAGCAATATCATGTTTTAATCAGTGCATCAAGCTGGTGGACTGTATATAAATGTGCAAGAAGGAAAATAGTTCTAAATGATAATATAGTTATCCCCTACTGTATAATATTTGCCCCATGTAATATCAGTGCTATATATCATTACTGTAACATAGCTGTATTTTTAGTTTAATTGCTGCCTACCATAAGTAAGTGCTCTTGAATATCCATGTATACTTTTATAGCAGTGTTGCATAAGAGGGCATACATTTTGCAACCATATATACATTTTAAATACTGCATTTGTATGCTTATTATTTATATAATAAAAATATAACTAAAAAATAAACTTAAAAATCGATGGTTTAAGTAATAGTTTACAAAAATACTTGCTGTGACATGGTACATTGTATTTAATATTATTATTTTATGTTTACTATACAAAAAATATTTATAAAAATGTAAATAAACTTACTTTATCAGGACGCTGTACAAAAGACCCCATATAACTAATAGTTAACAGAGAAATATTTACAAAACAATTGAGCAAAATATCTTTCGGTTATTTAATGCACATGTATTTGTAAAGCAGTCCTTGGTACCATATTCTTTGCCCTAAATGTCAATTTTTGAGAATATTAATTTTACCTTTTTCTGTGGGTGTTGATCAGGAACATCTACGTCTACACATCTTTCAGAGCTAAATAGCTTTACTGGATTATACTCCTGTGAAAAAAAAATAATAACACATATCAAATACCGTACATAATTAATAGAGTAAAATCTCCAGCAACACTTATCACCCAAATAAAAGATACAACACAAGCAAACATAAATTTACCCTGCAATTAAAAACTCCAATACACCAATTTGGGCCTGTAATATCCGAAGTAGTCCTTCTAGGATTCTATACCAAAAAATAAACAAAAACAAGATAAACTGAAAAGGGAGCACTACTGTTCATTTGCTGGATGCCAATTTAATGATGCTATGTGCACCTTCACAAACAAAAATAGAGCAATAGAGAATAAGTCATTTTTATCCTGTACGTATCAAAACAATGGCTGTTATGTATAAAGAGCATTCTGAAGGTCAAGGTCTAAAAGTGTAAATTACCAACCTTCCATTGTTTTCCACCATGATTGCTCATCTTTTTGAAGTGTATTTCCTAAATAGTGATTTGTTTTTCATGTTTCAAGCCCCCAGTCCTAGTGAATCGTACATTTAGGGCCAGTAAAACGCAACCTGTTTAAATCTATTTTATGTGCAGTGCCCTCTACTAATACTGGCACCCTTGTGAAACATGTTCTTTATTGTTTAAAAATACACACACATACCCTGCTCTCATGGATAGCAAAAAATAAAATGTTGTTAAATATATGTGTGGCACATTATTGGCACCCTTTTAGTCTATCCTTTGTTCTACCTCCGATTGTCAGGAAAACAGTTCTGAGTGTTCTCCTATAATGCCTGAAGAAGTTGGAGAATACATTGCTCGAGGAGCATTCCTCCATATAGAATCACTCGAGATTCTTCAAATTTCGAGGGCAACGCTTGTGGACGCTCCTCTTCGGTTCAACCTACTTGTTTTCTTTGCGGTTCAAGTCAGGAGATTGGGATGGCCATGGTGGGACATTGATTTTGTGGTCAGTAAACCTTTTTTGTGTTGATGTACATTTTGGATCATTGTCCTGCTGGAAAATCCAGCCACGGCCCATTTTATAGCTTTCTGGCAGCCAGGTGCATTTAATATCTGTTGATATTTGGGTCCATGAGGTCATGTATCATAATAAAATGTTCAGGTCCTCAGGCAGAAAAACAGCCCCAAAACATTAAACAGCCACTACCATATATAACCGTGCACAAGAGGTATGTAACGGGACGGCTACCCAAGGTCGGTAGCACCTCTGTCCATTGTGTGAAATCACCTCCTTAGCACCTGATTATGGCTCAGCATCCACCCAGCAAGTCTTTCTGGAACCTTGCTCTTTGTACCCATATAGCAGACAGGACCACTAGCAGTTAGGTACAGAAAAAATGAACAACATTTATTTGTGGAAACGGCACTGACTTATGTACACACAAATATGACATCAACTAGGGGGGAGGCACAGGAGTACGAATTATAACATGTGAGCCTCAAACAATAGAAAACCTCATCTGAAACAGGGAATTAAACACAGTATAACTTTACATAAAATAAAATAATAACATTTCTTAACCTGGGTAAAACACAATGAATAGAGCAAAGGCTTGGATCTCACTGTACACATAGTGTGTGAGCCTGTGTTGAAGTCCAGCTGCATTGAAGCAGGGTGTCACTGATGCCCCAAAGTATGCACCCCCAAACATAGCACATCCGAAGACAGGGTCCATAGTCCACAGGGAGGTGTTTGGCCCTCATGGCCCTCCAATAACCCCAGTCATGCAGACTGTCATGATTTCCATATGGATACCACCTCTGGTGTTTATGCCAAAAAGCTCTATTTTGGTTGTTAAAGTTCCAGTGATGTGTGAAAAACAGAAGACAGCTGACTTTATTTTTGGATGAGAGTAGAGGCCTTTTTCTTGAAACCCATTCAAACAACTTGTGATGATGTAGGCAACGTTGGATTATAGTTTTGGAGACTATCTGACCTAACAGAGCAATTAACTTCTGAAATTCTCCAGATTTTTTGGCCACTCAGACCATCCTCTTCACAGTACATTGAGACAATATAGACACAGGTCCTCTTCCAGATTGATTCATAAAACTGATTCCAGCTAACTGGAACTTCTTAATTATTGCCCTGATGGTAGAAATGGGCATTTATTTGCTATTTTCTTATAGCCACTTCCCATTTTGTGACGCTCAACAACCTTTTGCCGCATATCACAGCTATATTCCTTGGTCTTACCCATTGTGAGGAATGACTAAGGGAATTTGGCCTATGTTACCTAATATTTATACCTCTGTGAAACAGGAAATCATGGTTAAACAATTTCAAATATATTTTTCTCATAGGAATTCATAGGGGTTGCCACACATATAGCTAACAAAATTCTATTTTCCTTTTTTTATAAACATCCTATGTTTACAGTTGTTTGATATCCATGAGAGCAGGATATTTTGGTACACATTTTTAAGAAAAGATCAAAAGGGTAAACAATACATATTGTTTTTCTGGTCTATGGTGGTGGATAAATGTACAATAAATTTAGAGTGCTCAAATTGAAGGGCAGACAAAGAGAAAGTAGTTACTTAGCATCTTCCTCAGAATAAGCTTTTATAGTACCTACACCTGGGAATAAGAGGTGGTGGTCACTGTCTGCCCTCATTTCCTAGAGAGGACAGCATTATGACGGCCTCCACTGTCACAAGATGTGGCAGGTACCAAGATAGGCATACCATATACCAACATATCCACAGCTTGTAAAGCCTTTGTTTGCCTATTTTGTTGGGTGACAGCTCTCAAACCCATCGAATACTATACCCAGGCTGTGGTGAGTCAGATTTAAATGAAATTTAGGATATTGCTACCAAACTTGAATTTATCATCCAAAAATGGAATGTAATTCTGGATGACCTTACAGCCCTTGTACAAGATCCTTATTAACGGAAAACTGTAGCAAAAAATGAAGTTCTGTTTAATTGAAAAATGTCATGAAGTGTAGGCATTTTATATTTTAATGAAAATAATACAAATAAAGTACATTATCGAGCCATCTTTACTCCATGTACCTCTGCCTGGAGGCATACATTTTCCTTAGAATCTTTGGTCAGATCTTTGTTCATCTGAACCAAGGTGAGTGAAAATCTGACCCAAGATTCTAAACAAAATGTCTGCCCCCTGAGTAAAAAAGGCATAATAAGGCACTTAATTTGTATTCTCTCATTAAAGCATTTCTTTATAAATCATTTACACTTGATACAATATTTTAATTAAATATAAGGTAATTTTTTGCAACCATTGTCCTTTAATCCTTTTACAAAAGTGATTCTCTAAAATAACAAATCCAATATTAAATACATTATTACACATGGGCTTAGTGATAGGCAAAGTATTTGTACAAGGTCACCAGTGTCTGTTGCAGGGTTTATGAAGGTCCCTAGAGAACATCGTTAAATTATGCATCACAGAGTACAGAACATAGCCACCATAAAATATGTTGTCCCTCCATTGAAGAGTTATTTTGCAATACTGGAACTTGCTGTGGGTTGCTTTCTAGCTTGTTCTCTTGAAAGGATGCCTATGCCAATAAGAAGGTTCTCACATACTGTATATTTTTGGAGCATGTATTTCTGTTTTGCCTTTCACATGTCAGAACGATGTTTCTTTTGTGGTTTCTAATCAGTTTGACATTTAATATATATTTTCATTATGTTTCGTCCCCTGTAACTATCCCTGTAAAAGTCAAAATATGTTTAAATAAACAAGTCTCATGGTCCACTGCCTCACACAACCAATGATGGTGATGGAGTAGCTATTGATCTATCCTTTAGCTATTTGTGAGGGAAAATATGAGTTCAGGAGGTGGTCCTTCCTATATGGCTAAATTTAAATCAGCATCCTACAGGTTATGTTTCCCCTTGGAAGAGCAAGCAGCAGCTGAGGATCTGAACACTGCAATTGCTGGACATACTAAACATACAGGTGATGCAATGCAAACTAGTATTGACACTATACTTCACTGCTTTAAAGTTAGATCAAACTCATACACTTGCCAAAAGCATGTTCCAGGGATCTGGAGTTTGATAACCTCACAGGCCTAGAGTAGCGATACTCTCAACCTTTACCTCAGATGAACGCTCTCAGAATAACTGCATGGTGTTAACCCCACCAGGTAAAGTTTCCTAAGAGCTTTGTTGAAAAAAAGGTTGGTAGTTGTCCAGTTTAGACCTGGACAGTCCACTAATTGGGTTCTCTGGCCAGGAAAACATAAAGGCAACTTGTATTGCTTTCATGTCCAGTTTTTGAATGGAGTTCAGTATGTTAGTCAGAGCTAGGGTTGCCACCTGGACGGTATTTTACCGGCAGGCCGGTAAAAAATTGGCTTGACCACAATGTTAAGTCTATGGAGGAAGTACCAAGGCCGTTATTTTTTTGAAGAAAAGGTGGAAACCCTAGTCAGAGCCATCTGACTAACATTAGACCACATTAGACACTCAGCTACCTACACTACAAGGATTTCATAGACACAAACTCTGAAACTCCACATTGATATGGATAAAAGCACTTTGATGTTATATACATCTCCAGTTACACAACATACACTTATTTCCTGGATTCTGATTCTCACAAAGTATTTGCCAAGCATTTCCTATAGAATATCCAATTTAGCTCCAGACCTTAGGATCATGTGATACATTCTATCTTGGCTAACTTTTGGCACTGCAGCTAATGTAGACTGTCAATTGCTGGCTGAGTAGAATGGGAAATGTATTACATAACAGCCACAATGTCAAAGCCTGCTTATATGACCAATTAATTTGAATATATAAAAGGGTCTACTCATTATAGACTAACCTGGTCTGAAATGGAGGCAGATCAGGCAAAATAGCCAAATTGCTAAAATTATTGAAATTCGGATACTCAGTATAGCCGATTTCAGCACAAAATAGTCAGTCAGTCTCCACCAATTTTCGTCCATATTAATTTCCAGGAAATTGGCCTGGGGAATCCATAGGATTTGCCATACCCAATAGTCCAAAATCCAGTCAAGAATAGGCAGTGACTGTTGATCGATGCCTATGCAGGTTTCACCACAAAATGCACCAGGTAGTAGACCCTATAGTCTCCCTAATGTTGGAGTTGGCTCTACAACTCAAGTTTAGAGTTCAGTTTATAATTTTCTAAAGAATAAGTATACACTCAAAAAGTACCAAAATGCAGCTGGGTAATTAGCTGCAGTCATCACATTTGATCATTTGGAAAAACAAAGCAGCTTTGGTTTTATATTACATTAATATTTATTCATATGGCATCAACAATTTATGTAGCACTTGGTACCGAGCATAGAAGCAACTATTTACATTAAACAAAGAGCGACAGACCGATACATGCCCTGCTCACAATCTAGAGAAAAGGTTTTTACAATTCATGTGGAGATAACCAACTACTATAAATGTATAAAAATGAATTCGTTTTGGAAAAACATTTTAAACCTCTTCCTCATGTCAGGTAAAAAAAAAAAAAAAAGTAATGAAAGCAGAATTATCTGACTGGATTATGGTTCTCTACAGTTACTGCACAAAACAGGACCATTATCCATAGTACTTTTAAAGCCACTAAACCGTATAAATTATTTTTGTTGCTTTGTATTAATGGCTTTGATGTTTCCACAGCTTATAATAAATTGAGATTTGCTGGCTTGCTGCATCACCACAGCATGCTTTGTTACGTGAACAATTTAGGGATGACCGTATCTCATCCAAAAGATTGAATTAACACAGTGTTAAAGGGTCACTAAACATTTTTTCACTTGTGCGTCTAATATAGAAGCACAAGTGAAAAGTTACTTGTCCCTAGAATGAGGATGAACCGGCGTGTACTTTTGATAATACACGCCAGTTTATCCACTGACCGACAGCTGCCATGCTTCCATAGAAAGCAGGCAGATTTCTGGTCGCCGACATGCTCTCTCTGCTAGCGCTAACTATGTTCCCCCCTGCTGATCCCATGCAAAAACGAGGGTCTCTCGCTGTGCTAGCAGTGAGAGAACCTCACATTCGGCTGTCAGAGCGGGGCGTTTGTCAGCACTCGACAATCAGGAACTGCTGTGTCTCTCATGTGAGACACAGCAGTTAGTAAACCCGCGTGTATCTATTAAGATACACGTCAGGTTTACTTAATTCTACCGGGTCATGTATTGTTTAACCCTTGCTTCCTTCAAGAAAGCAAGGGTTAAACAACGTTTAATAATGTTCCTTTAAATAATCTGAGCTCCAGACACCACAACATGTCCAGATTTGGTACTTAGAGAATTAACTTTGATGCATTAGACAGCCACAAATAAGAAACAATGTGTGTTTGTTAAAGTGCACAATGGATTATCGTATTTGCTCGATTATAAGACGACCCTGATTATAAGACGACCCCCCAAACTTTGGATATTCCATTAGGAAAAAAACTATAAGCCTGAATATAAGACTACCCTATAGGAAAAAAGTTCAACTTGTATATATTCATATGTAAATTGCTTTTTTAATAAAAAATTATGATATCAAAAAATGTATTTCTAGTTTTTATTTCTTTTTATGTGCCAATGGTGCCTTTCTCTTTCCCTTGCCCCCATTTTTCTCTCTCTCCCCCCTCCCCTTGTCTGTCTCTTAACCCCCTCACTCCCCTTGTCTCTGTCTCTTAACCCCTTCCCTCCCCTTGTCTCAATCTCTTAACCCCCTCACTCCCCTTGTCTTTGTCTCTTAACCCCTTCCCTCCCCTTGTCTCTGTCTCTTAACCCTCTCACTCCCCTTGTCACTGTCTCTTAACCCCCTCACTCCCCTTGTCTCTGTCTCTTAACCCCCTCACTCCCCTTGTCTCTGTCTCTTAACCCCTTCCCTCCCCTTGTCTCTGTCTCTTAACCCCTTCCCTCCCCTTGTCTCTGTCTCTTAACCCCCTCACTCCCCTTGTCTCTGTCTCTTAACCCCTTCTCTCCCCTTGTCTCTCTCTCTGCCCCCCTCCCTCCCCCCTGTCTCTGTCCCCCGTCTCTCTGTCCCCCTCCCTCCCTCCCCCTGTCTCTCTGCCCCCCTCCCTCCCCCTGTCTCTCTGCCCCCCCTCCCTCCCTTCCCCTTACCTTGATCCCTGGTGGCTAGTGGGGGCAGCCGGGGGATGTCTGCACGATACTTGCAGACATCCTCCATGCTGCCCGACACGGCAGTCTATTATGACGGACAGCTGTCCGTCATAATAGTCTGCCGTGTCGGGCAGCATGGAGGATATCTGCACGTATAGTGCAGACATCCCCCAGCTGCCCGATTGTCCCTGGTGCCTAGTGGGGCAGCAGAGGATGTCTGCGCGACGAGCGCAGACTCCCCTGCTGCCGCCCGGCACGCTCGCCGGGACTTCTGTGACGAAAGCGGAAGTACCCGGCTTCTTCACAGAAGCCCCGGCGGTCGTGCCGGGCGGAAGCAGGGGAGTCTGCGCTCGTTGCGCAGACATCCCCTGCTGCTAGAGAGGGGGATCCAGGTCCCCTGCAGCTCTGCTGGGGACCTGGATCCATGTCTTATAATCTGACCTCAATTTGAGGTCAGATTATAAGAAGACCTCGATTATAAGACGAGGGGTAGTTTTCAGATTTTTTTTTCTGAAAAAAACCTCGTCTTATAATCGAGCAAATACGGTAGTTGATTTATTTTTCCTTCTCTTTTGTACTCATCTGCCTACGAAAACTATTTCTAAATTTCAAGGCTTTGAGTCAACTGGATATATACCATATTCATCTATTCATCTCCCCAGCCAGCGCTTCAGCTGGCAATCTTTGTTTTTTTTTTTTTTAATGTGCCCATGTCGGTGTATAGCCTGTAACCCCTGATGGCAACCCTGCTTGTCAAAGACTCTCCAGCATGGCTGCTCATTTTACCAAGATGGAAGGCAAAATGGTAACGCACATCTTCCGCCCCCACACTGGTTAGCATGCAAGCGTGTGGGAAGGTGATGTCGGTATTTAAGGGTGGCAAGGTGGGAGTGCATCTGTTTCACACTCCATCTCTGTAATTTTTGAGGTTTTATGCCAAGGCATAGGGAGCAAGGCTCAAAAACATATGCATTGTTAAAAAAAAAAAAAAAAAAGGGATTTGTCTATACATTTGCCGGTCCATTACATTAAGTGCCTCACATATACAGAAAGATAACCAATTGCAATCATATAGTCTGCCCATTATATAACTATTTTACAAGTATATTTGCATTTTTTTTTTTGTTGTATTAGCCTTTACTATTTACAATATGAGATTTAGTCAGGTACCAAATACTTTTCACCTCTCCGGTTTTTCACCCTTCAGCATCAAAATTCCATCCTTTGGTACTATACAATTTAATAAAGAAATGCTGCTAATTCTTGCTTTCTATTGGGATATTTAATTGGGATATTTAATTACTAAGTGTGAACTAACAAGTGTACTGCAAAAATCAGGTGCAAAGCACACTAGTGCAGGGTACCGGTTGTAGGTGAAGATTGGCAATAGTAAATTGCAGCATTACATTCAAGAAAACATTTTTTGTTCTTCTTTCAATTTTTTTTCCATAACAGTATAAGGCTCTTGCTGCAAGCGCTGAATTTAACACCTTTTTTTATAATTCCCATGAGGAATGCTACTCCTAAAAGGCTTCTTTTACTTACTTTGACTGTAATGATTCTTGCCGTGTCTTCACAGAGGCCATCTTTCTCTGTGTGCTCACATTCAAAGAATTTAGAGTAATCTTCTAGCATCCGCTCTAATATTTTATTGCATGTTTCCTGTTGTTTCATGCCATCAAACCCAGGGGATACACTGTAAAGAAAGCAAAGATTTGTAGCTAGACAGCAACATTTACAAATGTTTGTTTATTTGCTTCTCTTATTCCTGTAAGGCCGGAAGCAAATCACTGCAGTTCTATCCTCCAACTCTAAGCAAACAGACATAACTTGTGGTCAACTAACAGGAAGCATGGGCTATATTCCCCAAAAACTGCCTAGATAACCATTTTTTCTAGCTAACGGACATAGGAGAATGATACTTAAAGGGACCGTTTAGTCACCAGTTTGACTTGTAGGCACCAATGGTTAAACTAGACTGTCACAGTTTTTTTCTCTCCTTACAGTCTTTGTATATTTCACTTATTCCCTAACTGGCCTAAATTCCTGACATGCTGACATTATGAAGTGACAGGACACTAACTTATAATGCTCTTGTAGACATTAGAATCTCTAATATGTAATAATTCCATCATTTTCTGATGACATCACAAAACAGGAAATCACATTCCAATTCTTATTGGCTGCTACTAAGAAACCTGAAGCAGAGGAAATGAAAGTGGCCTGTCCTGAATCTCTTCAAATGTACAATATATCTTAATTTGTAATGCAAAATGTGCATTTTAAAGTACTTTGAAAGTAATCTAATATGCATAAAAATTTCGAGGATGCATTTTGGGCGCCAGACATTCCCTTTAATCACTTATTAAGTCTTATATTGCGATCCTCAGGGTGGGGGCCTCATCAAGTGTTAGCTGTATGTTCTGTATTCCTCCCTGTTGGTCCTGAATATTTTTTAAATGTTTATGTTAATTTCCACTTAAATTTGCACAGCATTTGACTGCAAATGTGCGGGTCTAATAACCTAAGATCAGCAGCATCCATGTTGCGCCCCATCTGACAGCACAGTGCATGCGGCTCAGCTGCCTTAAAAGTCTACTGAATATACACTGATCTGGCCCCAAATAGTTGGACATGGAGCCCTTTAGCCAAATTTTACAAGTAACCGAAAGGAGTCTACTCAATATCCATAAATATAGGTCAAAATTGGCTATTCAGGCAGTTTGGAAACCGAATCATAGACATTCGTATAGCGACATTTTCGCTAACCAATGTGCGGCGATCAGTCCAGAACACGCTCCGAATTCGGGTAACATTACCAGAATTCGCCCATTTCAATTCTGCAGGTTTTAACTGGAAAATGTAATAGAAAAGAATAGAAGAATTAATTAGGCAGACCTATTCGGAGGTACATCAGGGCTACCTGAATTTCTTGAAATTTGGGTAACGATGTGACCAGAATCTGTCTGCAATTCAGGGGTACCACTTTGGGGCTGATTATCTACAGATATTGGTGCGACCCTTTAATTACTATTTGCATTAGCCCAAATAAATGTGTATTTTTGATTCAATAAAATTGGTTTACACTGGTCTTGAATTGTTTTTATATCACTGATAAATAACCAAACTAATTTTCTATGGCTATTCAGCTATTCTTCACAATTACCTTAAATAAACTAACGTAATGCAGCCAAATATACATATACACTTCAGGAAAAACTTGGATTGTCTGGCGTTAGATGAAAGGCTATTTGTTCATTTACACTCTGTGATACTCAAACCCCACTTTTCCAAATATACAAATATTAACCAATGAACAAAATCAACAGAATGAAGTGAACTCATTACATAACAAGATATTTGCTGCAACATTTGGAATAGAGGTCATTTAAAATGAATAGTTATTACTTCAATCATAATAACTGACATATTTCAATAACAATGAGATGAAAAAGTACAAAACACCATTTGTCTCTATGGATCAATCCAAATAATAAATTATATTAAAGTGGAAAAAAAAACTACTTTCAATAACCTTTCCTATATTCAGAAGTGGATATCCATTTCAGCATGAGTATTCATTTAAAAATATATTATTGTGCAGGGATTTGTTGGCATAATAACATACATTGGCCCTAGGCCAGCGTTTATATTGAGCGCACAGTTGTTGTTAACTGTACACCACAAAAAGAATGTCAGTAATCCATTCTCTACTAAAGTGGTTATGTTGATCATATTGTTTTTTTATGTTCCATTTTGCATGTTATTATCTTCTTTTAAGTGTACTTCTCCATCTAATTGCACGTAGGTGTATTTACTATAGTGACATCAAGTGTTTTTTAAAAAAAGAATTCAAACGTTATGTAAATGAAATGAACAAAACAAACAAAAAATATTGGAGAAATTATTTTGCTGCTGGATTGGAAAAGAAAGAGGATAACCAAAAAAATACAATGAAAACAAAAAAAAAAATTGTCATCCCCATCAACTTAATGAAATATACATATATATATACATATACATAATGAAATTAAAAAAGATGAATGAGGCATTATAACAAATAAAAAAAAAGGCTCAACTAGTTAGCCATATATAGATCGCCCATCTTTCTGGAAACACACAATACTTACTTTAATAATAATAATAATAATAATGTAAATAATACATTTACTGTAAAGACAGGACCACCGCCAATCAGTGTACAGGACAAGTAGGGAGATAAATGCAGCCCAAAAGAAGTACTCAAACAGCACTAATTTGATCTGCAGGACCACCAACAGATGAGACCTGTATAGCAGTATATGTTGTGACCTTTGATGGTAGCACGATGAAGTATGAATATCAATGCAGATTCTCTTCAAATAGTTTGGTCAGTGCTCTGAATGCTAAGCATTTCAAAAGATTACAAATAGAGACTAGGCAACTTACTGAAAACAACTTGGTCCAAAAACAGTGGCAAGATTGTAAACATTCATTCGGTTCTCTGCATGGTGCTCAGCCACCTGTGTCAGGAAGTGGCACAGGTATTTCAACAAGCTGTAGTGGTTATCCGGCAGCTCTTTTATAAGCTCCTTTAAGCCATTTTCCCTCTGTGAATCACTTCCACTGTCTGCAGAAAGAGAACAAACAAATCATTAAAAAGTTTACTAACCTTATTAAGCTCTAACCCACACACCAAAGTAAAGACTTTTGTACAATCCTACAGGTGGGCCTGTGATGTAACTAGCAGAGTCCACAATGAACATAAACATTCCTGAGTGAAAAGCACATGACTAAGTCAACCTATTCATAGTACCACTCAACGAATAAAATGTAACACCTGCAAAGTAGAGGGAGCAACAATATGACAAATACAATTTGTTTACTCATGGCAAAATTTACAGTACTACAGTAATTAGGCACATATGCGCTATAAGAATCCATTCAAGATGGAGGAAAGGAGAACTATTTGAGTATCAGACACTATACACTGCCCATCTCTCATTTTCAAAAGGTTAGATATATTTGGGGGGTAGGGGGGGAGGTAAAGAAAAAATGGTTCAATCAATAAATCTGCAAAAATGCTCTGGACTGCTTCCTAAGAATATGTTTATTATATTATCAAATACATGATCAAGAAATGTGTAACTGTGGGAAATATGAAAAAGACTCAACAGGTTTTGTATTTATACTAAGACTTAATCAGAAGTCGAAGGTCCAAGAAATCAAACATTTCTATGTAATCATTACAAGGGACCTTACCCAGGTCCCCTCTAGTGATTACATGTAATAAATGGGGGTCTCTCTCTGTACTGGAAGAATTAGATGAGTATAAGCGGAGTTCCCCCAGAGCCCATCAGATGTGAGCGGAGTGCATACTAACAGAATGTTACCACAGAGAGTGTATCTCTACTGGCTTCACAAAAGGGAATTGGAACAGAGAGCATTGTCCATGAAAGAAGGGAATTGCAAACTTATGGCCAAAATTACAGAGTATAGCTGAATGGAAAAAAAATTCCAACTCCGCTACTTTGGCCTTAGGTTTGCAACTCCCTTCTTAATTCCCTCTTTCATGAATAAAGCCCTACGTTTTAAAGTTTTGCTTTTGGAAATTTGCTGTGAAATTCTCCAAACACTATAAGCAAACTTGGAAAACCTATACTGCATGATTTAGACAGAATTAGAAGCTATGTTTACAACTTTATCTTAATATGAACATTAATACTATTGTATTATGAACTATAAACATGAGATAAATGGACTTTACTATTTACAGATTTACTTAAGTCGATATTTGGTCTATTTTCATAAAGTGTACATTCCACTTTTTTCAGGGTTACGGGTACGACATGAATTCTCTCTCTCTCTCTGTATTTATATTTAGTGACAAGACAACTTGGCTTGTAGCCTTGGAGTTACTTTTACAGTATCATAAGCACACTCTTCTAGAGCAATCCAATTTGGTGCCAAACAGTTTACTGTTTATATTTTAATAATGTAAACTCCAAATATAAATGATAAAAAAAAACCCTACTGGAATCCTCTGACTTTAATTTTATTGCCAGATGCAGCTAAGCCAGGCTTTTATTTGCTAGGGATTTCAAGACCCTCTCCTTGTACAGGGAGAACACTCCTTTCACTTGTCACCGGACATTTTGAGATAAAAAAAAAAAAAAGTAATTCTTGAATATGGCTGTTTTTGCGGTATTTGTGTTTAGCTGTCATTTTCCTCTTTCTCATTTACTGTACTCACACACATTTTATATACATTTTTTGAGTATAAAAAGGACTTTCTTTAGGCACCATTATTTTGATTATATCATATGATGTACTATAAAAAAAAATTGAGTCTGTCTACGTCACAAAGGGGTTAATATTTCATGTACTTTAATACATACGGTAGTATCAACATGTAGCTTATTTTTGGCAAGAAAAGACATTAACAATAGAACAGGGCTCGACAAATAATTGTAATATTTAGGTGCTAATTCCAATTCAGGCATCAGCTTGGTTTAGTTTTAGGAGCCAGGAAATGGTACTTCCATAGAATTATGTGTAACACAACATAAACAATCAGGAGCCAGCAATGGGGATTTTAGGTGCCACAGCTATTTGCATAAATGTATGTATGGCGTGAATCCAGCACTCTCAGTCATCACAAAAAGAAGTTGGTAAATTCCCTGACTTCAGAGCCTGTTCAAACCTCAAGGTCACAGGTTCAAATCCTGGCAGGGTTAACTATTTTGTATAACAAATTGATGAAACTTCTAAACCCTTGATCCTCTGATTACTTTTCTGTTAAACTGTGCAAAAAAAAAGGGAGGATTTGGAGATTTCAAGCCATTTTCGGTGGTTCTCTGGGGGTAGGGTTGCCACCCAGCCGGTATTTTACTGGCAAGCCAGTAATCTGCCAATGTTAAGTCTATGGAGGCAACAGCAAGGCGGGGATTTTTTTGTGGAAAAGGTGGCAACCCTACCTGGGGGTCTCCAGGAACAAGTATTAGTGATCAAACAAACTGCACCCATTAAAGCATTACCATAGGGTGGACACTCAACTATCATATTTTAACTATCTTACACTATATTTCTTTGTGTTTTACATGCTGATATCTCTAACTAAGCATACAATTCTATGGTTACTTACCACAAGGAACCAACTATTTATGCATGGCACTCAGTTTCATTACTTAAGTGTAGACAGGAGATTTCCTCTATAAGTTTGTATTTTGCTTTGGAGAAGGGAGATCTTTATATTTATTTGTATGTGCATGCCCTCAACATGTCCCTTTACATGGCAGAGTGGCCATCAGGAACCACAATCCTACCATCCCAACTTCATCATTGTGTTTCCTTCATCTCTGGGACACCGGAAGGGAATACATTATTTGCTTGTCCCCCAGCTTCAAAGCTATGTCCATCAGTATTTTGCATTGCCCTTGGGGCATGTTCAATATATTTTATTGGGATATGGATTATGTAATCTTTTTGTTAACCTCCATTTAGGGCTGGAGGAGTACAGAGAACGCTCCCAGGTTCTGAAATGGTTAATGTTCTGGCAGTTGTGGTGTAAATTCTTCTCAATCTGAGAAGTGAGCTACTTTCAAAACAAAAAGCCTTTAATTGTGTGGAGCGGGTCTGGGACTAACTGCAGTTTCTGTAAATCTGCATTGTATAAATATGGTAGCTGGAAAAATGAAAAATGTTTTTGCAATAGTGAAATATGCATTTTAAAGCTCCTATTAATAGCGTCTATATATATTTAAAAATGGGTTACAGCACGTTATACACAAAATACATCGACAACAAGTTAATTTTCAGGTGTTTACATAATAAACATGACATATCACCAAATGATGACACCAACATCCCACAACGCTTAGCGTGTGTGTGGCATAATATATATTAAATATAAAAAAATTATACTACATGCACCTTTTTGTATTAAATAAGCCTTTGCTTTTCCCCCCCCATCTATTTATGGAGACAAAGACGTCCTTGTAAGAGTACATATACATTATATTCCATCTATTACCATCCATTCTTTGCACCAGAAGTAGCAACTGACAGCACACTTATCGTGCCAATGTAATTGGGTACATATTAAGATAATGTATCTATACGCATGCACAGACAGAACAAAATATTTTATTTAGCAACGGGTTAGGAGTCCCCTTTAAGAAGTAAGTCACAAATATCATTCAGTTTCCTTCAACCCACCGTTTGTGTTTTTGATACCAGCAGCATGTGGACTCAATTAATAATAATAAATGATTTTGAGATTCTTGTCTTGCTAATTACCAAGTTCCACAGCAAGAATGTAGCAAAACAAGATAAGAACGGTGAGAACATTAAAGCTCTTAGCCAAAAACAATCTGACTTAACTGGCTACAGAGCATGTTCTATTATGGCAACAATGGTCTGAATCGGGAAACTCCTCCCATATCCTTTACTGCCAGTACAAGGTGTTCCAATATTCATGCTTACTCCTTGCCAACGTTTCAGGTTTGTTTGTAGAGTGTTTTCGAAAAGTTAATGTTTTACTCTTCATCACATGGAGTTGTTTATTTAAAAAAAAAAAAAACACACACAGTAAACAGGTCAAAGAAACTCAAATCAGATATTTATTTTAATGAAAGAACAGGTGAAGGATTGCACAAATAAACGCTTTGATACGATTATTCAGAGTATAAGTTACAGTTTGCATTTGTTCATGATGTACTATTCCCCTTATCAGTGGTTTTAAAAATAGTTGTCAATGACAGATTGGAAATTTAGGGATCATTTAAGTCAGGACTTGACAAACTTAATTTAGTTTTAGGAGCCAGAACAAAAAATGTAGGAGCCAGACAATGGCACATTAATTACACCCACATGCACACATAATCACACACAGAGACAGTCACATACACACACCTCACAGACATCCAGGCAGTCACATACACACACCTCACAGACATCCAGTTAGTGACATACACACACCTCACAAACATCCAGTCAGTCACATACACACACACACCTCACAGACATCCAGTCAGTCACATATACACACACCTCACAGACAGCCAGTCACATCCACACACCTCATAGACAGCCAGTCACATCCACACACCTCACAGACAGCCAGTCACATCCACACACCTCACAGACATCCAGGCAATCACATATACACCTCACAAACATCCAGTCAGTCACATACACACACACACCTCACAGACATCCAGTCAGTCACACACACCTCACAGACATCCAGTCAGTCACACACACACACCTCACAGACATCCAGTCAGTCACACACACACACACACCTCACAGACATCCAGTCAGACACACACACACACACACACACCTCACAGACATCCAGTCAGTCAAACACACACACCTCATAGACATCCAGTCAGTCACACACACACACACACACACACACACACACCTCACAGCCAGTCACATATACACACACACACCTCACAGACAGCCAGTCAGTCACATACACACACACACACACACACACACACACCTCACCTACATAAACAAGGCAGCAGTTTTTTCCCCTTAAGTGTGTCCTCCCTAACTGCTGCTTTACCCCCATGCAGGGGAGGGGGACATTTCTGCTGCAGTCATGTCTGTGCCTTGATTGTTCTCCTGCTGGGTTCCGGGATGTCATGTGACACCAGGCACTCCGACAGAGAGCGCAACGCGAGGGGGCACAGACTTTCCACCCTTGCGCTGTGCTTTAAAGAACCTGATGGCAGTAGCAAGGGGCTCCATATGGCGTGTCAGTTTCACTTAGCCTATTTTCTGTATAGGGTTGCCACCTGGCCGGTATTTTACCGGCAGGCTGGTAAAATATTGGCATCAGGCCAATGTTAAGTCTATGGAGACAGTACCAAGGCCGGTATTTTTTTTTTTAAGAAAAGGTGGCAACTCTATTTCTGTATGATGTACAGGTTTTTAATAAAAACTTTCTCTCTTTACTTCACATGATGCAGTACTTCTCTAAAAATATTCTACAAGTACTGTAGGTGGAACGGTTTCTTTAAAGCTGATGCATTTAAGAAATAACTGTAGTAGAGAAGTAGGAGATTTCTGCAACTGACCTCAAGTTATGCCTAGATTTTCAGTAAATCAATATTTTTCACGTCCTTGTTTCCTGCTCCACACATTCAAGAAAGGCAGTACACATTCAGTACTATATGTATATATATCTGAAGCCTACAGGTAATTTCTGGTCATCTTAATGCTTGGGTGGGCAACCCAGCTCCAATAGCTAATTGGTCACCAAAGTGTGGCTAATGGGTTTGCTGCCCCCTACTGGAATCTATTAATTAGTGAGTACTAATAGCAGAGGTATGATGTCTCTATATTTGTATAAAGCAGACTACAGACAAATTTTGAGAGTCGGTAAACTATGCTAAATGCTTAAAAAACATCAGGCACTGGATCTGTGTCGGGGTTCCTCCGCTGTTTGGCAGAGGTCCCTTTCCCACACTGCAAAGTGTCGGGAGTTATATATATATATATATATATATATATATATAAAAAAACGTCACAATGCAATCACGATTATACATAACAAACAGTGATTGCTCCTTTTTAAAAAAAAACAAAAAAAACTCCTGACACTTTGCAGTGCAGGAGTTTTATACATAACCCCCATATAACGCACAATTTCTCACAGTGTGCAGGAACATCGGTTAAAAGATCTGTGTGGCTTAGTCGCTCTTACCACTACCTAGATAAGCAACCTATTTTTTGCATTTTATGGCTACTTCTCATTCATCATGCTTGTGGATACATTGAAAAAAATAGTGTAATAAGGGAAAGAAGCAGAGTTACTGCTGTGTGATCTGAATCTGGTTTAAGATCAAACACACATTAGATGTCAGTTGGTTTCCGTAAAACCTATAAATGGATGTAATTGTATTTAATACCACAAACAAGAAATCCTGAGATTGTACTGTTCCATTGGGGGGACAAACGGTGCGATAAAGAGTGTGTTGTATATTCTTTGTTGCCCTCTACTGGAAGTTTAAAAGAAAACAAGTGATGAGTGACTTTTGCCTTTTACCCAGAGATCATCAATAAAAAGGTTTTGCAGCAAAATACAAAAAAAAAAACAGGAAGTATTGCTTATTTATATAAATTAAATTATATATATATATATATATATATATAATTATATATATATATATATATATATATATATATATATATATATATACACACACTTAAATAGTTTCTTATGTATATTTAATATATAGTGAGCAAAAAAGGGGGTGGGTGCACAAGCTCCCAAGAACAGACGGCACTACAATAGTCTGTCCTGTAGTATAGTACCTACTCGGGAGGGCAACTCCGTTGTTTGCTTGCTTACACCAGGGCTTGACAAATTTAATTAGATTTTAGGAGCCAGCAAAAAAATTTAGGCGCCAGACAATCACGCAAGCATACACGCAATTCATAAACACAAACGCCTACTTTACTTATACCAGGGCTTGACAAATTTAATTTAGTTTTAGGAGCCAGCTAAAAAATTTAGGAGCCAGACAACGGCACATCACAATATCATCAACGCACGGAGACAATCGCATACACCCACCTCACATACACAGCCAGTTACATTCACACAAGCCACATACAGTCAGTTACATTCACACACACACACACCACATACAGTCAGTTACATTCACACACACACCACATACAGTCAGTTACATTCACACACACACCACATACAGTCAGTTACATTCACACACACACCACATACAGTCAGTTACATTCACACACACACCACATACAGTCAGTTACATTCACACACACACCACATACAGCCAGTTACATTCACACACACACCACATACAGCCAGTTACATTCACACACACACCACATACAGCCAGTTACATTCACACACACACCACATACAGCCAGTTACATTCACACACACACCACATACAGCCAGTTACATTCACACACACACCACATACAGCCAGTTACATTCACACACACACCACATACAGCCAGTTACATTCACACACACACCACATACAGCCAGTTACATTCACACACACACCACATACAGCCAGTTACATTCACACACACACCACATACAGCCAGTTACATTCACACACACACCACATACAGCCAGTTACATTCACACATACATACACATAGACCAAAGAACAAAAAGTATTTTTTTTAGGGTGTCCTCCCTCCCTGCTGCTTACCTCATTGCAGGGGAGGGGGACATTTATGCTGGAGCCCGATCTTCTTTCGGTTCCTGTGCCGTGTTGTCACGTGACAATCGGCACTGCAGCGTGTTGCGCGAGGGGGCGGAGCTTACAGTCTGTGTGATCCGCACAGACTTTCTCCCCTCGCGCTGAAAGTAAAACGGATGGCAGCCGGCAAGGGCTACGTGTGACAAACAGCACCCGGGCGCCAGGTCTGATTTCCTGGTCGCCATGGCGACCTGGCGCCCGGGGTTTGTCGAGCCCTGACTTATACCCATATATACAAACACCTCACACACACCTACTCTACATATACCCATATATACAAACACCTCAAACACACCTACTTTACATATACACAAATATACAAACAACTCACACACACCTATTTTACATGTACCCATATATCCAAACACCACACACACCTACTCTACATATACCCATATATACAAACACACCACACACACCTACTTTACATATACCCATATATACAAACACCTCACACACACTTACTTTACATATACACATATATACAAACACACACCCACCTCACACAGTCTTTTCTTTTCTTCTTACCGTGTCTCCCCCTCCCTGCTGCTTTACCTCATTGCAGGGGCGGGGGACATTCGTGTTGCAGCCGATCTGCCTGCTGAGTGCCAGGATTTCACGTGACGACACCTGGCACTCAGACACACGTTGCGCGAGGGGGCGGAGCTTGCAGTCTTTGCCATCCGCACAGACTTTACCCCCTCGCGCTCCGCAAAAATAGAAAAATCGGATGGCAGCGGCGAGGGGACCATGAGGCCGACAGCACCCAGACGCCAGGTCATGGCGACCAGGGGTTTGTCGAGCCCTGGCTTACACCATTAAAGAGGAACCACTCCATTAGCATTTCAGACTAATCCCACCCATAAGGGCAGTCCAGCCCTGAAATGCATGGCTAGTACCCTCTGCAAGAGGAACACAGCAAACCAAAGATGTACGTTTCGGCCTACAATGGCCTCGTCAGTGTGGTATGGCTGATGATCCTCTAGGTGCAATTATAATTATTTAATATATGGATACACTTTCATTACCAAAACATGCTATATACTCAAATGCCTAAGATAAGCTCATTCAGCAAATTACTTTTCAGAGATACAATTTCCCCTTACACTCCACTTCCTGCTGTGTACTGCATGTAACATTTAATTTAATGGCTCTCCCTAGTAACCTAAGCGAGAACCATGCAGACAGGAGTTTTGATTTAGATTTCAATCTTCCACGCCCACCATTTTGAATACCTTCTGAGAATGTGGCAATATTTGAAAAAACCACTAATACATTAGAGTGATATATTGACTGCTGAGAACATAAACCTTTTTTTTTTCCACATTTTTGTTCATCAAAGCATCTTTTTTTACATTCTGTCCCTAGACTCTATTGTACATTATAATATAAGCTAGTGAATTTTCAGAAACCTTTCAAGGACTAATGGATAGCAAATTGTAGTGCCCCATTCAGACCAAATGGTTTGGGACCCAACCTCCCCCAATCCATTTCTCCTTTCGTTATTGCCTCCACATCGTTTGCAATAGCACCACTTTGTACATCCAGGAAATGCCCCAGCACCAACATTTCACACCCAAGACTTATCCCAGCTAGCACCCACAGGACACGCCCACTTTGCATCCACAGTCCCCCGAGGCGCCGCTAGGCCAGTGACAGGTGTAGCCCCTCTCACCCCCTAATGTCAGCCCTGACTATGTATAAAGCAGAGTCAGCACCACCTCTGCAAATCCCTCGCTTCCAGTTTGCTTGGTGGAGAATCTTCACCTCCGCTGTAAATTGTCAGGATGTATTAAAAAAAAAAAAAAAAAAAAAGCACAATCCGTTTAATCGAAAATGATTAAGTACACGTATCACAGGCTTATGAGTAAGCTGCTCTGTGGGTCTGTTTTTGTGGTTGCACCAAATGGCAAAATAAACTACTACTTACAAAGATTTGTGTGCAGTTTGACTTCAGTCTCCATGATAGGAGCATTGCTCTCTACATTTACAAAGTAATTCCACAGCAATTATTACATTTTCTTTTAACAATGATCAGTGTAGAAAAAACAATTGTAGCACATTTAATGAATTTATTATTTGTGTTTATGTAGAAATCATTCTCAAAGCACTAGTTGATTGAATGGCCATATTGGTAAAGAGGCTGGGGCAAAGTAATAAATGTGGAGTAAGCATATCTGCTAGTTACTCTACGGTCTAGAACTCTCTTCTATACATATGGGCATTTGTCCCCACCAAAGGGTGAGAGGAACAAAGGCTAAAAATGTTTCATAACGGGGTACAAATGTTTCATAACTGGGGCCCTGTTGCTGGCCAGTTTTGGTATCTCTTAGCAGCATAGTGGAAGGTGAGGCAGACATCACCACTACTGCACACAACCAATTTCACCAAATTAACTATACTAATCAGTACTTTTAGTGCACATAGAAACTTTTCTTTTACTTCCCCTTTAAACACCCAGTGAGAACAACAAATGTAAAGCTGAATAACAATGTGTTGTGAAATGTTTACAAAAAAGACAGAAGAGACGAGGTGGTTTCGCTTGGAAGCACATGCAAACACAATGAATCACACCTCACTTCAACTGTAAAATAAATCCTGGATTACTTAACAAATTAACGCTCAGAAAGTACTAAACACTACTTTAGAGAAGGATAATAGTGTTCTAATGAGATCAGGTTGTATCAGGCTGGGGCAGAGACCAGACAGTCTGAAAGCTTTAGAGCAACCAGCCATAGAGTATCTCTTTTTAACAGGTTATTAATAAGGAACCAATGTGCCTCTGCATTCAAATGAGCCATAACACCTATACAAAAAGGGAAAATGCTTCTGAAATGTATTTTTGATTGGCCATATGAATCAGAAATGACATATTGATTTTGGTTGTTACGAAATACTAGTGTACTTCGGAACAAAATGCCACTGTTCCTGACACCTTGCTTGATTTTCTAGGACATGGGCACCCCAGGCAAATGTCTGAGCAGTAAAGCAAATCGTGATTCCAACAATGAAAAGATAAAATATACGCATTTAAGGAAATTCAAGGCACACATTATCATAAATCCCAACTGTCCCGCTTTGCGAGGGACAGTCCCCCTTTGGGAGCTATGCCCTGCCACGTTCTACCTCTGTCCCACTTTTCAATGGGACAGCAGGACTCAGGACCACAATCCCGTGGTCCTGTTCAAATTCTCCGGTGTCCCAGACACCAGAGAATGCTTACTGTGCATGCACAGCAGCAATCCTGGCTTCAGATGCCAGGATCTAAGGTGGGTGACCGTGTTACCGCACATAAGCGG
Source organism: Pelodytes ibericus (assembly GCA_036172795.1). Taxonomy (NCBI): domain Eukaryota; kingdom Metazoa; phylum Chordata; class Amphibia; order Anura; family Pelodytidae; genus Pelodytes; species Pelodytes ibericus. The sequence goes on from CM069863.1 coordinate 92,198,340, forward strand.
TAGCACGGACACCCACCTCCCCAGACCCTGCCACCTCCCCAGACTCTGCCCCCAGTTTCCCGATTCCCCAGGGCGCAAAGTTGGGAACTATGCATTATTCTACACGGTAAAGGAAATTGTAGTCATTGCAGATTCAAAAATGTGGTGAACATTGTAATGCTGTATAGAACAGGAGAACGGAGGTGTGGGTGAATTGAGACAAGATGACATTTCATCTCACGGACTTAACCATGCACTAAAACGGGCCAAACTTGGTAAGTTTCAACTGCTAAAAGAGTTCAACTAGACAATGCATAGTTCAATCTCTAAAGATTGGATAATGCATTTATCATGAGTAATACTGTTCATCTTGCAGGAGGAACTCCTTCATGCTTACATGGGGCTGGTAATCATCTTGGCATGACAAACATTTATTTATCTGTTTCAAAATCTTCCACTGAGAACATAGTGCTGGATTTACTCACCTGGAACATGAGACTTCTCACATCAACAACAACAAAAACCAAACAGTACTTTTCCTATTATTATTACGCACTGGGAATCCAATAGCCTTGCTGGAATATCCTTAACAAAACTTGTGTCACTAAATGTTATTTTCACTTTTGATTCTATTACAGAAGAAGAAGTGAAAAATACAGTGGCTGTGGTCATAGTATAAAATGGCATCTCTCTTTTAAAATATATGCGGGTTTTATATGCGACCTGCTGAATGGAAGTGCCCATACTTCACTGTGAGTCTCATTCAGTTACCCACTGTCACCACAGTGAGAGTTTTTACATATAGATAACAGAAGAGACCCTAAATAGGTCCCCTCTATTGATCACATGTAAAATAGGTTCTCTTTCTGCACATCCACAGTCAATTGACTTTTGTTTCCTTAAAGTTGATCACTGACGTACATAAATGATTACTTTTAGTGGATTAACCCTAGTGACATAATGTTTATACCTCCCTATTTATTTCTTCAACCCTTTAGTCACAAGCAGACTTGACCTTGCTTTTTCAGAACGGAGGTGAAAGACGAAAGTTATACACAGGGCAAATGAATTAATAATGACGCATTATGTGGAAAAAAATAAAAAATAAAAAAAGGCACAGATTTTGCAGATATAAATATAAAAACACTTCAAAAATATAACGGTTCTTGAAAAATAGGTGCATAAAATAGAAACTCTCTTAGAACATAAATTTTATTAGGAAAAAAATGTTTATACAGTAAGCCAAAGGGGTTTTGTGTTTTCATTAATCTAGACAATGATAAGGCAGTCACCCCCTCTGCTTGGTTGCAGCTGGTAATTGGGATGGTGGTTTCCTGACAGCAGTATAGACAGCTTAGTGTATCCACTAGATTTCAGACAAAAATAAGTACTTACAAGATAAACAATTAAGCCAAGACATGTCCAGTTGGCTTGATTATGTTTTAGAACAGTCATACAACCAAATATTTCCCATATAGTTTTGTTCATATACTAGGTGTCAACTTTATTTTAATAAGAGTTCCTTATATATAGCCAAGGAATTTAATTTTGACTTAGGATTGTTTGTGTTTTCCATGAAAACTACAAATGACTTGCAAAATGATTAGGAAATTCAATCAAGATGTTAACTAAAAATCCTAAACTCAGATAAGCCAACACAAGAGTGGTGGTTCCTGCTAATGGGCTGGGATACAGCTATGTAAAAATACTGCTAAACTTCCAGCTACAATAGTCATTTACAACATTAACAATGTATGTACTTTATTTTTGGATAATTTTTATGTTATTTTCATCATGACAAAATTATCCTTTCAAAAGCCACATTTCTAAGTGACCCCATACTTTTGAACCTTCCTCTTTGTTTCTTATTAAGTGGCAGATCTTCCTTCATTTTGGGTTTGTGTTTGTATTCTTTCATTAAATCATTTATATTTAAAACATCTACACTAAGTACAAACTTTCAGTTGAACACAAGCTTCTTTTTCGACCACAGCTGATCTTTAAGAAAAGTTCCTAATGGTCTAGCCTCAAGATAAGTATTATTAACAAAATTGCCACATATAAGAGTCTACTCGATATGCACTGATATTCGGACACGAAATGGTGTCTCCAAAGCCAGGAATTATATGGGGCACATTGGAAACAGAATGTTGAGCTACCCAATATGCCTCGATGTGCCACCAAATAGGTCTATATTTCAGACATCATAGCCGATTACACCGCGAGATCTGATGAAACCGAAAGTACCTGAAATATGCCTGAAATAAACCAAACAAAAATTGTACCTCTATAATCCCCATACTCATTTCAGGGGGAATAGAAAAGCTATTTGTGAGCCTCTACTCTAAACATCTGCCCCAGCAGGAGATGAATGCATAATGAATTCCTTCACCATTGGTTTCATTTTGAAAACCAGACAATAGCACGGCTGGGATGGAAGGTTTCTGATTGGCTGACACAGTTATTTTGCAGGGGGTCAGGGCTACTTGCTCATTTATGTTATTTTAAGTGCTGGGAACCGTTTTATTTATTTTAAATTTTTTCATTTCAAGTTTCCTTCTCAGAATAGGAGAATTAAAAATCTCGTAATGCAGATATCATACCTGAACTCAAAATGTATTCAGGGGTTATAATTGCATATTGGGTAGCAGAAATCATTTGCTTTTAATACCAAAAATGCCCCAATCCAAAAGCCTTCAGTTTCAGAATGGCCCAAACATTTGGAGCTGAATTCATGTATACTGAGTAGCCATATTAAGGGGATTACTTCAGTTTGGTTATTATGCTGATCGGAAGCCAGTTTGGGAAGGATAGGTGCATACTGAGTAGACCCTATTATATCACGTCTGCCATTTGCTTACTGGGGTTACTGGGGGAAGTAAGATCTCTCTGTAGTATTGTTGCTAGCTTGGCTATTTGTTAGTGACCACATATAACTTTTGCAGGCTGCTTTGAAGTGTGTAGAAGTTATATGTGACCAGAAGGAAATCAATTAACTGATCAAGGATCAGATCTTAACGAAACATGTTAATTAGTTAATTGTTTTTCTTTTCATCACACATGACTTCTACATACTGCAAAACAGGATATAAAAGTTGTATGTGATCGATAAAAAAAAATGCCAACTCTGTTCCCTTATCCTAGGCTGCCGGGAACACAGCTCAGATGAGTGGCTAATCAGTGGCTCTTTGACACTCAGGACTCAGCTGCTGGCGATCCACGTTATGCCAGGACTTGACAAAAGTGGCTCCAAAAATCTAAAATACACAAAGGGACCAGCACCAAGTGAATCAAGTGGCTCCTAAAATATCCAAAGTTGGTTCCCAACTTTTTTTTTATTGTTCTGTTTGGCTTCTAAAGTCTACATTTGTAAAGCCCAAATGCATGCCATTAGCGGGGTTAACTTGAAGAGTCCAAGTAGTTCCTTAATTTCTGTAGTTCTACATGTGTTTAATAGAGCTGCCCCTTTAAGTAAATGACAAGCATATTCCTGTATAATTTGTTTGGAATCTTTGGATCAGCTGGTTGAAGCCAAACACCTAATGACTCACATCTCAGTTGAGATCCGGGAAATAACGTATAAATAACCCATCCAATGGTCAGAAATCTATAAGGCATGTTACAGTTTTACAATACAATGCATGCACAATATTATAGCTAATATTCCAGTACTTACCATGATAAACCTGAATAAACTTGGGAATAACTCCAGCACTGATTACACCACCTGGTAATTCTCGGAAGAACAGTTTGAGTAAACTGGCGGCTGAATGGACATCCCCGTCATCTGCCAACGTCACCTGCTCTCCAGTTTCATACTTAAGACGCAGCAGTTCCACCACCTTGACATTTCCATTCACCCTAAAAATCCCCTCCTGAGTGATCCCTGAAAATAAACGAGGATAAAATGGCCACTCAGATCTTTAACATACCTGTAAGTGTGATGTAAGTAACCAATAAGTATGTTTATAGTGACTGTAAAAAGTATAGGTAACCAGCCTCTGGATCCTTATTTAAGATTTAATAAATGCCCACAAGCAAGTTATCCCTAAGCCAGTAATAGCAAACATTTTTGAGCCCCAAATCTTCTACAGCAAGTCAAGAAAAAGCTCTCAAAATGTTCTCTAATTTCAGCCATTTTTCTGCCCATCTGTACCAGCCACCCTGCTCATTCTTGCTCACCTTCCTTTCTTAGAATTTCCTTTTGCGTCAGTGAGATCAAGTAAAAACTGTGCAGTAAAGTGCCTAATATGCACTAATGTCAGACTTCTCAATTCTCTTAATTGATGTCAATACTGTAGACACATGCTGAGAGCCATCATGGATCCATAGGTATGCCATCATTGGCCTTGGCAGGATGGAAAAGCTCTTGCTGGTCAGACAGGGTGCTGGCTAGGGATCTAAATGAGTTATCACTGGCTAATTGAAAAATAACTTCATATTTAATACAAACAGGCTGCAACAGGGTGCGCAGAAGAAACTGGAATGTGTGTCCCTCAAATGCATCTTTAACAACATGAATCTTTACACAATGTCATTTCTCACCTTTCTAATTAGTACAGATCATACTGCCAGCTGATCAATAGGTGATGAAAGTATATTTTAACAGGCCTGTATATGTATGTATTTAGGTGGTTTTGATTTAAACTAAAAAATTTTAAGTCATAATCTGAAATAATAGCAATATATTACATAGTTCACTTCTACACCCTGTACCAAGTGCTACGTAAACTGTTGGTGCTATACAAAAAAAATGCAAACTAATTAAATATAGGGACAGTGGGGTCTAACCACTAAAAAACTGAAATTCTATGAATTGAAAATAACAGGAATTATAAAAGTTGCTTATCTTGCCATGTCAGCTTTTTTATAATCAAATTTGTGCAGTTCACTTGTCAGTTCACTTTTTAGAGCACAGACCCCAGGGCATGCAATCTCCAGAGTGACAACAGGCCATTTGTGTATCACTGAATCTACCTTTTATAAATGATACAATGGTAGCTGGTTTGCACATGTATGTGTTTTTTGCATTAAGCAGTTTGCTTTTTTAACAAGACTTTTATTTATCAAGTATGTTTCTATAGAGGATTTTTTTTTTTAATTTAGAATCCAATTTGAGTTAGCTCACTTTTGTTGCTGCAAGATTTTGGTTTCCTCTCCCATGCCCACCGATATCCTCCGTCACTGTCTCACGCGCCATCAGATCACTGACTCTTGCAGAACTGCGGGTGAGCATGAGACGGCGACCGAGGATATCTTTGTTCAAAAGATCAGTTTTGAAAAATGTTGACCTCAAGCCAATCGATCATGTGAAATTATGGATGGCAAGCAGTTATCAGATAGATCTCAAAAACAACGTAACAATGGTATTTTCTTTTTTTTTTTTTTTTACTATACCCCACTACTAGTGAGGATGGATGGGTCCTGCTCTAGGATACAAAAAATTAATGAAGATAGTAGCAGAAAAGTTTGTGTATGTTATAATAGCTTCCCTATGACTATGCCACAAAAGGTTAATGTGGATGAAAGTACACTTAGGCATATAACTATGAACATACCTATTTTACATACAAAAAAGCTTGAGGGAGTAATGTAGTGCAATTGGTTTGCTTTAATAAACAAAAATTTCAAAACGGCGCTAATTTGTGCCCAAAAAATCTCCGCCTTTCTTTTCTTGCAGAATTTTCGCTGCAAAGTTTTTTTCCCATTACAGAATAAAATACAAAGCAACATACAGATTGTCTTTCATTTGTATATACCCCATTCAGACAGTAAACATAACTTACAGGCACAGGTGAAAAAATATAGCTGAAGATGTAGAACCAGCACCATTAAAACATAGCACTAATTGTGGAAAGAGAGAGTTGGGAGGTACATGTGGGCACTGTTAGTGACATTGTAAGAAGGGGGATTTTGGGGGACTTTTTAAAAGAGAAAGGGATATGTAGACTCTGTGGAAGTGAATGCAAAAGAAACAGTGTAATCTATCAAATTAAACCCCAAAAAAGGAAGATAAAATAAAATGTTACAATAGAACAGAATAATTCCATCCCCTCTGACAAAAATGTATTTGAAGAAGTAAAAAAAACTGCAACAAATAAATTGAGTGATTCAAATAGGACTAAAAATATTAGACTGGTTTATATTTCATACTAGTTATTATACAAAAGAATTGGTCTAATATTTTTTTGTCGATTATTTGACAATAGTTATTTGCTGCATCTTTAAAAACTCCATCTATTTACTTTAATACTAACTGGTAAAAATGTAATAAAAATAAAAATAATAACTTTTACAATGAAAATTACTCGGTGGAATTAGGCCTTTCTGACAAGGCAACTTTTACTCTAGTATGAGAAATATCAATCATGGTTTTCTAAGCTTAGGCCTTTCCTAAATATTTATATCGCCTTTTGGCTTAGTCACATCGGCTGGGAGGAGGTACCATACATTCACCAACCTCCAGCAAGGACCCCTTTCCAGTAAATATTACAGCAATGAACAGAAGAAAACTTTGCACATTTTTTAAGAGTGGATAGTATACTTAGAAAAAAAACATACCTTCCATGCGCAAGTACTCCACTATATTCCAGACCAAGCTTGGTACTCCGTTCACTACCAGTCCTTCCTTGTGCAGATCCTTAAGATGCACCCCAAATACTTTCCTGCTTGGCACAGTAGACTGCCCTCTGCCAGACCGTGCCACCTTTTTCATATCTTCTTTCAGCCTCACCGCAGTTTTGCTTTGCTTGAAGGAGCAGAGGAACAGAGAACAGTCATGAGCAGAAACAACAGGGGGCTGCATTTTTTGGCTTTTGTGTTGTTGATTCAGGAATTCAGGCATCTTGTGCCATAGCAAAATATGGATTCAACAGGATATCCCACACAGTTAATATAGTTCTAAACAAAGCAACAACACAATCTGACTTGTACAAAAAGCAAGTCTGTGTGATAGTTTCCAGGGATCACACACAGTAACACACAGGCAGCCCTGGGGGCGGGGCAGCCAGACAACTTCCCTGTAACTAAGGGATGGAGCTATGGGTTTGTGCAGGAAGAACACACAGCTGTATCCAAGCTATATTACCACAGTAACCTAAAGGCAGGACTAATCACTGTGCAAGCCCAAGTAACTGGCTTTCACTTGCCAGTTTTATCACATCCTTCTTAACACTCACAAGTGTTGTTTACTTTCAATCTTTGGCAGTTATGGACTACATTTCCCAAAATGCCAGTCTTCACTGTTTCAAGTTTCATGAGTCAGAGAGTCCTGCCCCTGGCAATGAAAAGGTTATATCAGAGGAGCAGCTGAACAAGGGGTCTGTGTTGCAGACAGGAAGTGCGTGCTCTTTATAGGTCAAGCAGAGCTACCTACTGTATAGTGTGTGTGAATGAGCACAGTGTACAATGACAACTGCATACATTATTTAAAGCCTAATGCATTGTCTAGGCATGTAAACGTCAGACTGTAATTATGAAAAGCCAGGTTTAGGTTTACTGCATTATTATACAACCGGGTTGAAAGTAAAAATTCCTTCACATTTGCAAACATTACCTCAGGGTTATGGTGGATTGCAAAACAGATCCAGCATGAAGCCAAAACGATATTGCTGCTAAATAGAAGCTATCAGTTTAAGGATTGCAAAGCCATTATTATTCATTGTTTACATTAAACAGCAATGTACACAGTGATTGGTAACAGTACATTCCTTAAAAACATACATTAAAGAAGTGCACAGATTAGTGATCAAAGCAACAACTACTTTGGCTTAATTAAAAAATATTTCGATCAGTGTTGTTCAACGTTTTTTTTATGTGGCAGCAAGCATACCATGGAGAAGCTTAGTTTGGGGGCAAGATATTATTCATTTCATGAGGTAATATAGTAGAACTATAGGCTTTTTAGCCAGGATAGGGCCACATGAAACTCCTTCAGGGCACGATATAGAGGTAATAACTTTAGACTGCATAAAGCATGCACACACGCTTTTGGATGCCTGTCAATACCCCAGGCCATATAAAAGGCCAACACCCACTCCAATTAAACACACGCACAAATATACTGTATTTTCCAAAATATAAGATGACCCCCCCCAAAAAACTTTGGATATTAATTTAGGAAATAAATATGAATTTTAAGAGTAACCTAAAAAAAAAATTTTTACTTGTAAATATTCATATGTAAACTGTTTTTTCATATTTAATAAAATTATGTTAGAACAAAAATGCATTTCTTGCTTTTATTTGCCAAACTGGCCCCCAGACTTAGCCAATGCACCCCCCACCCAGCCATCACCCCCCACCCTTACCCAGTGCATCCCCTCACACAGTCATCTGCCTCCAAACTAAGCCAATGTATCCCCCCCGTAGATATCTGCCCCCCATACTTTGCCAATGCATACCCCCACAGCCATCTGCTCCCCAGACTTTACCAATGCTGCTGCTGCTGCTCCCACCTCATCCCCCAGACTTAACCAAGGCTGCCCACCCCCACCTTTAATCAATGCTGCTCCCTCCCCAGACTTGCTCCCAGTCGGGGCCGGCCTTAGGGGTGTGCGACCTGTGCGATCGCACAGGGCGCAACACTCCAGGGGGCGCCTGCCCGGCCGTTGGAAAAAAAAAAAAAAGAAACCCCCTTGAACCACATTTGCAATCAAGGGGGGGGGGGGGGGAGAGACAACAGGGGGTGAGAGAGGGACAGAACAGGGGGAGGGGGGGAGAGAGAGAGGCAGAACGGGGTGAGAGAAGGACAGAACAGGGGGTGAGAGGCAGAACAGGGGGCAGAGAGAGACAGAACAGGGGGAGAGAGAGACAGAACAGGGGGAGGGGAGAGAGAGAGACAGAACAGGGGGAGGGGAGAGAGAGAGAGAGACAGAACAGGGGGAAGGGGGGGGAAGAGAGACAGAACAGAGGGAGAGAGAGAGAGAGAGAGAGAGACAGAACAGGTGGAGGGGGGATAGAGAAACAGAACAGGTGGAGGGGGGGAGAGACAGACATGGCAAGGAAGAGGAAAGGGACACATACATAGGGGGGTGAAAGACGGGGGGGGGGCGCCATGGGGGAAGCCCTCACAGGGTGCCGGAACACTTAAGGCCGGCCCTGCTCCCAGTATCCCTGGTGGCTAGTGGGGGCAGCCAGTGGGTGTCTGTGTGATGCGTGCAGACATCCTCCGATGCTGCCCAACACCACCGGAAAATAACATGACCTTCCAGCTTCCAGTGGTGGATATCAGCCCGGTGCTTGCAAGGGGGATCCAGGTCCCCTGCAGATCTGCGAGGGACCTGGATCCCAGTCTTGTAGTCAGACTTCTAATTGAGGTCTTATTATAAGACGGAGTTCGAATGGAAGCATTTGCTCTGAAAAAACCCTTGTCTTATGTTCAAGCAAATATGGTATATGGTGTAGGGCAGGGCTGGACAAACCCCGGGCGCCAGGTCGCCATGACACTGTTGCCATCCGTTTTTTGTTTTTTTTTGCAACACAGCGCAAGGGGGGAAAGTCTGCAGATTGCATAGACTGCAGGTTCCCCCCCATTGAACAACACGCTCTAGTGTCTGAGTGCCTTGTGTCATGTGACATTCCAGCACTCAGGTGGAAGACAAATCAAAATGGTCTGTGCTTTTAGAGGCACTGACACGGCTGAAGCACAATTGTCCCCTACCCTGCACTGAGGTAAAGTGTGTATGTGACTGTCTCTGTGTATGTGAGATATGTGTATGTTTGTGTGATTGATGTGCCATTGTCTGGCCCTGGTGTTGGGCCTTGGCTGCAGCTTTATTAAAGAACTTAAAAAAATCTGCATAACCTTGACATATCACTGCCGAATGCTGGCCTATGACCGGCAGGTGCAATAGTTACCTCATCATCCAAGAACCCTATTGGACTGCTGCACCTTAAGCCACCAGCAATCTGTGTCTCCCCAAATTAGGGCAGTTGACCACCTCCATACTAGAAGCACTGGTCATGACACCACTAATGCAATGGTGACTCATGCTTGCAACTGGCAACATTATGCCCCCCTTCCTAACCAGCTCCTTTTCAATACCTGCCTGTAACCCCATATTGAAAATATAAATGTAAACAAGCAATACAATATACTGCGCCAACCAATGTGATAGAGTGAGCAAGCACCTGAACACAGCTAGTGTCTCACTCCTAGCAAAAAGAAAATGTGCAAAAAAACAGAATAAAGTGAACCAGTGCGCTAAAACAAACACTATACAAGCTAAAACATTCCCCTTCTCAATGAGACGAATGCTCAGGTATAGTGTAAAAGGAAAAATAGTAAGAACAATTATAGTGTAGTATACTTAAACAAGATGATAATAAAGTGCATGTAGTATACAGATATTGCACTCACATGTACATGAGCAGTACTCTGCTCAAGAAAAATAGAGTGGGGGAGCCCAGGTGGAAGTCAGTAGATCCGGTCACACAGCTCCAATGTAATCAGATCACATGGGAAGAAGAAGGCAGGAATGTACGTGTAAATAATTGTAATATACAGCCATAAAACAAACATATAGTAAGATCTTACATTAAAATAGTTTTAAAAGTCCTGGATGTTTGTCCATAAAATCAAAAGCATTTTCTTATACACTTCTCACGACGCGTTTCCCCTCTTGTTGAGGCTGAGGCTTTCTCAATAGTGAAAATATGAAGGCTGATATAATTCAAATGCACGCCATCACACCGCATAAGGCAAGCATTGTTCCCTTCTCCAAGCTCCTGGGATTCTGAGACTGTGGCCAAATTGGGTGAGTTATTGTGTCAGACCACACTGTCGTGATGTCATAAAACAATGCCAAACATTGTGCCAGATGATTTTTTTTATATAGTTAGAGTTATTAAATAAAACTGACCAAATGTAATTTCCAACAAATATTCAGAATGGGGCGCACATATAAATAACAGAGTATAGGGCGGCATGAGTCCAGGGTCCTACCCCTCGTCCACTCCTTGACGCCACCCTACCATAAATAAAAATGAAAGGGCCGAAATCCCCAGCTCAACTGTGGCACAGGACGCCCTCGGCAGCCTGGCTTACTCAGTCCCAAAGCCGAACTCCCTGCCATAACCATCCAGCAATGACCCAAGCTCACCAATCCTCAGAAAAGACTGTCTACAAGGGCAGAGAGAATGGCGCCACCACAGCCTTCGGAGCAACAGCTCGGAGCTGGTCCCACTGTACACTCACCCCTAACCCAGATGTTATACTCCAGACACTTAAACACTAAATGGTGAAGCAGCTTAAGCTCTGCCAGAGAGGAAGCAGACACTCTGGAAATTGCATGGCCCATGCTCATATTGTCAGTGCAGACTATCACCCTCCTGTTTGCCAAACAAGCTCCCCAGAGCTCCACCTACAAAACAATAGGGACCAGCTCCAGGAATGTGAGATTCCACAACAACAGGGTAGCTGACCAGTTGTCCGGCCAAGTAGACGAGAACCACTTGCTTTGAAAATAGGCCCTAATTCCCACCAATCTGGATGCATCGGTGAACAACTCCAGGGAGGAGCTAGAGACCTCTTCTTTCTGCCAACAGGTATGTTGGTTATAAGACTCCAGAAGGGTCAATCAGACCTTCAAGTCCTCTTTTACATGTCAGGTAATGCAGACATAGTGATTGGGACACTAACAGCTTTTAAGGATAAGGACAGCCAGCTATGAAAAGCCCGACCCATCGGCATCACCCGCCATGCAAAAACCAAATGGCCTAACACTGGGGGAGTCTGAAAACAGTAGCATGGGTGATGTTTTCTATTCCTAAAAAGTTCAGAACCGATGAGGGAACCTCTGTTTTACATTCCGCAAAAGGAATCCAGAAGTCATGGGACACCCTGTGAAATGTCTGGACCATGTCGAAGCATAAAATCCTTAAGACCAACAAACAGAAAGTCATCTAGATAGTGTAACTTGGAGTCCATTCCAGCCCATGGGTAGGAACAGCCCACCAGATGAAAGCACTCTGGTTGAATGGGCAATAGCCCGAAGGCCACTTCCACATCTGTCTTTGCCAAAAGGCCATCTAGGGAGCATACTTGGCAAATGAACTGGGGTCTTTCCCTTTTGCAGGGACCCTTGACCCCCATCCAGCACCCTTGACCAACTGTGATCTGCGTAAGAAGCGAACTGTCGAGTGTGCACCTCCACAATTCAAGCATTCGTGCTTGAATAGGCAGGGGCCGTAGCATTGACAATTGCTCTCATTAAAGAGCCAATACATTCCCCCTCTGGAAGTAGCCAACACCCCAGAACTTGGTGCTCCGGCCTCCCGTAGAAAAGGATGGGGCAATTCAGGGTCATAAACAGCCACAAAGTGCCATCTTGTACATCATAGCACATACTGGGATGGGAAGACATGGAATTTTTGAGAACAAACCCAACTTTGGCCACTATATGCCTTGTATGCATCCCAAATCAGGTCAAGATTTGTAAAAAGGGAAGGACTCCACTTGGGATAATGCTCGCATAAGATGCTGCTAAAAGTAATAAAGCTTTGCATCCAATTACCAAAAGTGCATGGAAACTGCACCTTGAACCTTACCGCTGTTGGGCCTATCCACTGTTTCCTTATCAGGAGGTACTAGTAAAATCATGTTAAAATACTCTCCTTGGACTATTTTGTCCTTAACTTACTGTGATAAATGAATCCCCAATGGTGCAACTTCACTTTTTTTTTTAATGCATGACCACTACTGTCACTGCGGCATGGAGCAGAGTAACTGCAAGAACCTGCATGGCATAGGGACCAGACTGACTAAGTGTACCAAAGACTAGGGCTTGAGAAGGGGGTGCCTTAGTTAAACCCTGCAATAAGTAAGTGAGGAGACTGACTAGATCTCTAGCCCCCTTCACTATCCACATTGCTTTGTACTGGGATCCCAATGACCCCCACACCTGTGAGAATAGAGACTCACATCTCTGACTGGCAGCAGCAGTAATAGCTGCAGGAGGCTGATGAGAAACTGGGGTTCTTTAAGAGAAATAATGGCCCGCCTCCTCTCAATAGACTATGGACCCTGTCTGTCTATATGATCGGTTTGGTGCCACACACTTTGGGGCCACCAGCAGTACTCTGTCTCCAGTACAGCTGGACTTCTAACACAGGGTGCCCAGGACTAGCTCACTCAAGAGGTCAGCCAAGCCATTGTGATCCCCAGAGTGTACTCTGTATGTATCTGAACTTGACACATTTGTATCTTGAAAGGTGTGAGGCAGGATTTCCCCATTGTATGTCCTACTGGTGATATTTAAACTGCCCGGGAGAGCAATTTAAATTCCGGTTTAAAAGTCGCAAGTCATGGCAGTCAGCAACACTAAAAAAACAAAACTAAACTCGTTCATGGGTTGAAGGATAAAAAAACTTACCAGGAAAGGTTAAAGCATCTTAACATGTATAGCTTGGAGGAAAGACGTAACAGGGGGGATATGATAGAAACATTTAAATACATAAAGGGAATCAACACAGTAAAGGAAGCCACAACTAGAGGACATAGTCTAAAATTAGAGGGGCAATGATTTAAAAGTAATATCAGGAAGTATTACTTTACTGAGAGGGTAGTGGATGTATGGAATAGCCTTCCAGCGGAAGTGGTAGAGGTAAACACAGTCATGGATTTAAACATGCGTGGGATAGGCACAAGCCTATCCTAGCTATAAGATAGGGAACTGGGGACCAATAAAAGTATTTAGAAAATTGGGCAGACTAGATGGGCCGAATGGTTCTTATCTGCTGACACATTCTATGTTTCTATGTTAAAAAAGCCAGATCTTCGGTCACCGTGAGAAGCGGATTGGCTATTGGCTTATCTGGGGGGCAGATTGGCAATTCTTGGAAAAAGACTGGCAAGTTTGGGAAAAAGATTGGCAAATCTAGGGGGGATGCCTTCACTAGTCTATACATTACTGCTGATTTTACCATGATATGCTAAATTTATACATTATCGCGGTTTTTGTCATGTTGCACCAAGTTTATGCATTACAGTGTTTTTAAACAGAGAGTGTGTGTGACTGATTGAGTGTGTGTGTGGAGGAGAGAGAATGCACAGTTGGGAGAGAGATTGCTTGGTGGAGTGAAAGTGGGAGAAAGTGCAGGGCTGGGAGGGGAAGCTGGCTTGGAGCAGTGTGAGTGGTAGAGATTGTGCAAGGCTGGGCAAGAGATAACTTGGAAGGAAGAGAGTACAGGCCTGGGAGAGAGATGGATTTGAGGAATGAGAGTGGGAGAGAGTGCAGGGCTGGTCTGAATCAGAGACAGCCTGTCTGGGTGATGTGATCTTAATTTGAATAGTATCGTTTATGGAAATGGGCAGATTCTGTGATTACAGTATGTTGTCTGTAGTCTGATTTTTATGGCTTGTGTCCTGAAGGGTATGGATCATGTTTGGTACCGGAGGCCAACATATATTAATCTCACTTGCTATTGATATTTCCCAATAAAAAAAATGCTCTGTACGGACAAGAAGACCTGACACTGTTCCAACGCAATGAACTCAAGAAAACATATTTACAAAAGCATGTAAGCACAAGTATGGGGAAGCATCATTCTCGGCATTATCTACATAGAAAACACACCAAAAAGAGGTAAGGGATTCTGTCACCTAAACACCATGTTTACTGTGAATGCAGTAATATGAAGTCATAGTATTAGCAGAACTGCTAGTAAACGCATAATTAAGAGGAACATTTTTATCTTAATTAGGCACAATATATAGATTATGTTTTATTCCTTGCATTTCCAGTATAAAAAAAAAATGTTTAAAGGTAAAGTAGTCCTGTTAAGTGGAATGTCTAATATTGCTGTTCGTAAACAGGATACATTTTCAATTGGAATAAGATCAGTTCTTGAAAAAGCTAAAAATAAAAAAAAAATACTATAGTGCAGCATCAATTCCAGCCTCTTTGTATATGAAGCCAATCTGCAGCAGTAAATGTACAAGGGTCTACTCAATATAGACCAATCTGTCCCCAAGTAGGCGAAATTTACGAAATCACTGAAATTCGGCTATTCAATATATAGATGATTTCCGACGTAAAATCGTCAATTTCCGCTGATTTCAGAACAATCTTCGCCGAGGTTTAGTTTGGAGAATTCTGCCCTGAGAATTATATGGATTCGCTCTACTTAATGACTAAATCATCAAAAACAGCCAAATTTCAGGTATTTCTCTAGTAAAAAATTATAATCTATGTATATGAAGCCAAAGCGCAGCATTGAATACATCATTTTTGTATATAAAGCCAATCTGCAACCGTTAATTCGTAAGGTTCTACTCAATGAAGAGAGAATTACAGGAAATTTCAAACTTTATGCCAATGTAGCCCAGTTAGAAAAATGCTCCAACGCAGCTGATTTGGAGAATTTTTTCAACTCTGCTACTTTGGCCTTAAGTTTGAAATTTCTGTCCCTTTAATCTTTGTAAACTAAGCCAGTCTGGAGCAGTGTATGTGCAATCTTTGCCAGTCTGGAGCTGGCATCTTTGTATATAAAATCAGAATGGATACTGAAAAATGCACCAGCTCAATCACATTGCTATGATAGGGTGAAGCAGAGAACCATCAGCAGTGAATACATCTCAGGATGTAAAAATGTGAAATATGGTGATGGCTAAGCTTTTCACTCTAGCTGGTGTGGACTACATTTTCCAGGATGCTCAGCCAGTCAATGGTTAGCTGGAAATCAGTTCAGATGGAAACATTTAGCCACCACTATCCTATAAACTGATCCACATGGTGAGCAGCTCTCCAAAGCCTCCAGGGGGAGTAAGATGAAGCAGTCATGGGTAGTGCAGCCGATTGATTCACCAGTTCAACATTTTTATTTGAGGTTCACTAGAACCAGTGAATCCCAGTACTGTGTAGGGGACAGTTTTGTAGTTTTCTTCAGATCTGACAAACGATGCGCACCCTTGCAATCGACTACGAGCACGCATTCGTAAGATGGCATTGGGTGTGGGGGAGCGCTTTGTTGGTCACATCCGAAGAAAACTACAAGGATGTCTGCCCCCTACAGCAGTATAGCACACACTTCTGATATGAGAAATGTTTCTAAGATGAGTCTAATGGTTCAAATTTTTCTATACAATAGCGTTATTTTACAGTGTACTTTGGATAAAACAGAAAAAGTATTTTTTACACTAAAGATTGTCCTTTAAATTTCTTTTTCAATTTCTCTTCTTCACGAGTAAAGCCCAAAATGTTGTGTATGAAAAGCATAAATAAACGTCTTCAAATCTACCACCAGCCATGTAATTTAATTTTATACTCTATGATGAGATTTTGTTCAATAAATTTACTTTATATTTCATTACATTAACATTTATTTATATAGCGCCAACAATTTACGTAGCGCTAGGTACAGAGCATAGAAGGGAACTACATACTAAGTTAGACAAACTACAACAGACTAATACATGAGGTAGAGAGCACCTTTCCTGTTTTTCCTTTCATTCTATGGAGAAGGTATGACGGCTTTTGGGCGGTGACAGTTTCAAGATAAGAGGGAAGTGTGAAGGATTTTTAATGTGGCGCCTATATATTTCCATGTTTGTTCTCTGCATTAACGCAGTCTTGCAAAACAAAATGTTCTAGGAGAGGCTGGAGGTCCATAAAGAGTAGTGGATATTGGACATTCCAACAAAATTGAAAGGCCAGCTGATCATCACTGTGAACATTTTACAGTACAAATGATGTTAATAAACAGGTGATTATGAAAAGATTTGGTGAGAAATGTTTGTTAATACTGAGGACACATTTACAGATTTTTTAAATCGATTTCTGTTTATGGACTAGGATTCTGGTTTCTTGAGTCATATTCTCATTACAAGGAAGAGACCACAAGGAATCTTTCCTACAAACCATGGCTGTTTTTCAAAATATAATTTGCCCTTGAAGCCCAACACATTTACATTTTTGTTATGCGCACATAAATTGGATTTCCCATGCAATGCTATGTAGACCTGGCGACATATTGTGTATGCCATAGTTGGGCATACATCTCATACAAACGCATCAGAAAATGTAAAAAACGAAAATGTAAAAAAAAGTTGCTACTGGCTGAGGTAATGTTAACAATACTAATTAAACAAAAAATAGGTCCAACGTTCAAAAGCAAGAACTGTTTTTTAAAAATTGTTTATAACGTTCGTTTAAGAATTGTTGCTTCAGGAGTATGTTGCAACAGCAATGAAACATTCAAAAAGACTTTGTATCATATTGGCATAAAATAGCATGAAGATACCTAGCTGTCATTTATTAATTATGTGTACGACTACAGCTTCCGAATTTACAGCTCAGGGTAAAATTGAATGGCTGATTCATTTAAATAACAATAATAAATACACTTTGTTTTCTTTTTTAATTAAAGGTCATATGTTCAATATGTTACTCATATGATTTACAGAATTACAGTATGCAAGAAACCCCAGTGTTTGGTCATAAAATCAGAAATTATTATATATGTACATTAAGTATTGTTACAACAGCCAAAATATTTTCTGCTTACACACATACATGTGTAACCAGGGCCGTCTTTAACGCGGGGCAAACGGGGCAGCTGCCCTGGGCCCAGTTACTCCTGGGGGGCCCCAAGGCAGTAGTCCCGTGGGCCCCCAGCCCCTGCTGCCGCGTTCACAGCGCATTGGGCTTGTGAACGCTTTTTTCCGGCAAGCCGCAACCGATGGATGCGACGGCCGAAAAAAAAAAAATGACACCGGATGTGACGTCACATCCGGTGTCTGTTTCCCTCCTCCGTGCAAGAGGGAAGACTGCACGGAGGAGACATCCGGCGGGGGACACGGAGCAGCTTCATGTAAGTACGGGGGGGGGGGGCTGGCTGGCACAATATTCCTGGTATCTGACTGGCACTATATTACTGGGTATCTGATTGGCACGATAATACTGGGCATCTGATTGGCACTATATTACTGGGTATCTGACTGGCACTATATTACTGGGCATCTGATTGGCACAATATTACTGGGCATCTGAGAGGCACAATATTACTGGGCATCTGATTGGCACAATATTACTGGGTATCTGACTGGCACTATATTACTGGGCATCTGATTGGCACTATATTACTGGGTATCTGACTGGCACTATATTACTGGGCATCTGGCTGGCACAATAATACTGGGCATCTGACTGGCACAATAATACTGGGCATCTGACTGGCACTATATTACTGGGCATCTGGCTGGCACAATAATACTGGGCATCTGACTGGCACAATAATACTGGGCATCTGACTGGCACTATATTACTGGGCATCTGACTGGCACAATAATACGGGGCATCTGGCTGGCATAATATTACAGGCATCTGGCTGGCACTAAATTACTGGGCATCTGATTGGCACTATATTACTGGGCATCTGATTGGCACTATATTACTGGGTATCTGGCACTATATTACTGGGTATCTGATTGGCACTATATTACTGGGTATCTGATTGGCACTATATTACTGGGTATCTGATTGGCACTATATTACTGGGCATCTGATTGGCACTATAATACTGGGCATCTGACTGGCACTATATTACTGGGCATCTGACTGGCACTATATTACTGGGCATGTGACTGGCACAATAATACTGGGCTCTGACTGGCACAATATTACAGGCATCTGACTGGCATAATATTACAGGCATCTGACTGGCACAATATTACAGGCATCTGACTGGCACAATATTACAGGCATCTGACTGGCATTATATTACAGGCATCTGGCTGGCACAATATTACTGGGCATCTGGCTGGCACAATATTACTGGGCATCTGGCTGGCACTATATTACTGGGCATCTGGCTGGCACTATATTACTGGGCATCTGGCTGGCACAATATTACTGGGCTCTGACTGGCACAATATTACAGGCATCTGACTGGCACAATATTCCTGGCCTCTGACTGGCACAATATTACAGGCATCTGACTGGCACAATATTACAGGCATCTGACTGGCACAATATTCCTGGCCTCTGACTGCACACTATTACAGGCATCTGACTGGCATAATATTACAGGCATCTGACTGGCATAATATTACAGGCATCTGACAGGCACCATATTCCTGGGCTCTGACAGGCACAATATTCCTGGGCTCTGACAGGCACAATATTCCTGGGCTCTGACAGGCACAATATTCCTGGTATCTGACTGGCACAATATTACTGGTATCTGACTGTCACATTATTACTGGGCTCTGACTGGCACAATATTGCAGGCATCTGACTAGCACAATATTGCAGGCATCTGACTGGCACAATATTGCAGGCATCTGACTGGCACAATATTACTAGGCTCTGACTGGCACAATATTACTGGGCTCTGACTGGCACAATATTACTGGCATCCGAAAGTTACAATATTACTGGCATCTGAATGGCACAACAATTATGGAATATGTGTGTGTGTGTGTGGGGGGGGGGGGGTAACATTGCGATGGATGGCGGGATTGCATGCAGGGGAGGGGGCAGGGTCCAGGGGGCCCAAGCAAATGCTTGCCCAGGGTCCAATCACTATTAAAGACGGCCCTGTGTGTAACATAAATTAACAAGAATGCTTAAAACAGTAAAACAAAATGGTACGTGGCTGTGTTACTATGGAAGCCAAAGTGATAACATAGTTAGCCATTGTTGATGTGGAACATTGTAAACAGTGCCTGTTGGTTTCATAGAAAGGTTCTCATTTATCTAGCAATAAAATGCCTGTACTTACACACATAGTTAGTGCTCCTGCTCCCATTCTGTCAGGAAGTGTCTGAAAGAAGTGGTGTAGATGGGAAGATGAAAACATTAAGGAATGCTCAAAGCTCCAAGTTTTTTTTGTTTGTTTCCCGACTCTTCCAGTTGAAGGTGCCTTCTTCTTCACAAAATTAAAAGCAGGGGGAACAAAATCACTTTATGCTAAGATAAAGTTCACCAAAAACAGTATGCACACAACAAATCAGCACTGATCCTTGATAAAGGAACAGCCACATGGCTGGGATCAGCACCATGCAGTGGAAATCTGAGCCACAGATGGTTGTTGGGAATTGGGGTCATGTGACTCAATTCTTAACTCTATTAGCATGACAAGGAAACACACTCTCTGTTACTGATGGTGTGAATTCAATCACATTGCCCCCTGCTTCTGTACCTAAAGTACATAGATTAATCTGCTGTTCTTTAATCCTATTGACAGCTGTGTCTAGCGATTTAAAAATGCATTGTGAATCGAGGATTCTAGACTGCCATTAACTGAAGCAGCAGCAAATCAACTGTACTCCTGATTTTACTAAACTATATCTATAAATAGATAACTAGAAAATTTAAAATCAACTAAAACCAGGAAAATACTACTTTTAATTGCTTTTCCCCTCACAAATATTGTAAAACAGACTGCCCAAACACTTGCCTATAAAATGGGGCAGTGGTGTCCCGAGGGGGGGTGGGGCGGACCGCACCGGGTGACACCTCCAGCGGGGTGACACCCGTGCTGCCGGCACCCCCCGCATCGCGCTGCTTAACTTTTTTTTTTTCTGGCAGCCGCATCCGATAGAAGTGGCCGCAGGAAAAAAAAAAATTAAGAAAAAAATCACAGCAACCGGATGTGACGTTACGTCACATCCGGTGACTGTGTTTGCCTCCTCTGTGCAGGAGGGAAGACTGCACGGAGAGGTCTGGCCGGGGACACGGAGCAGCAGCTACTCGGTAAATAATGGGGAAAGGGGGGAGGAGGGTGGTTTAAAACGAGCACTTTATTCCTGGGCTCTGACTGGCACTATATTACTGGGCTCTGACTGGCATAATATTACTGGGCTCTGACTGGCACTATATTACTGGGCTCTGACTGGCACTATATTACTGGGCTCTGACTGGCACTATATTCTTGGCATCTGACTGGCACTATATTCCTGGGCTCTGACTGGCACACTATTACTGGGCTCTGACTGGCACACTATTACTGGGCTCTGACTGGCACACTATTACTGGGCTCTGACTGGCACACTATTACTGGGCTCTGAGTGGCACAATATTACTGGGCTCTGAGTGGCACAATATTACTGGGCTCTGAGTGGCACAATATTCCTGGTATCTGACTGGCACAATATTACTGGGCTCTGAGTGGCACAATATTACTGGTATCTGACTGGCACAAAATTACTGGGCTCTGACTGGCACAATATTCCTGGTATCTGACTGGCACAATATTCCTGGTATCTGACTGGCACAATATTCCTGGTATCTGACTGGCACAAAATTACTGGGCTCTGAGTGGCACAATATTCCTGGTATCTGACTGGCACAATATTACTTGGCTCTTAGTGGGACAATACTACTGGGCTCTGACTGGCACAATATTCCTGGTATCTGGAAGGCACAATATTACTGGGTTCTGACTGACACAATATTACTTGGCTCTGAGTGGGACAATACTACTGGGCTCTGACTGGCACAATATTCCTGGTATCTGACTGGCACAATATTACTGGGCTCTGAGTGGCACAATATTACTGGGCTCTGAGTGGCACAATATTACTGGGCTCTGAGTGGCACAATATTACTGGTATCTGACTGGCACAATATTACTGGTATCTGAATGACACAATATTCCTGGTATCTGACTGGCACAAAATTACTGGGCTCTGAGTGGCACAATATTTGTGGGCTCTGACTGGCAGAATATTACTGGCATCTGACTGGCACAATATTACTGGGCTCTGAATGGCACAATATTCCTGGTATCTGACTGGCACAATATTACTGGGCTCTGAATGGGACAATATTACTGGTATCTATAATTGTAAGATTGTCACCTCGTGAGGCTCCTGTGTGTTGCATAATTAATGGCGGTCCCATGTGTGCATAATTATGGGGCGCTTGTGTGTGGCATATTTATTGGGCCCCATGTGTGGCATAATTAAGGGACTCTTGTGTGGCGTAATTAAGGGACTCTTTTGTGTGGCATAATTATGGGGAACCTGTGTGTGTGGCATAATTATGGGGCACCTGTGTGTGTGGCATAATTAATTGGGCAGAGGTGAGGCATAAATAGTGGGGCTCTGGTGTGGCATAAGTTATGGGGCTCCTGTGTGTGGCATAGTTATGGGGCTCCTGTGTGTGGCATAGTTATGGGGCTCCTGTGTGTGGCATAGTTAATAGGCCATCTAACTGGCATTACTAAGGAATCTGTTTGGCATTGTATGGAGGAAATCCAGGGGGTGACACCATGAGTTTCCACACCGGGTGACACCAACCCTAGTGACGCCCCTGAGATGGGGCACATTATCGTCTACGATAGAGTGGAGGAGAACGATTGCTCCTCTGACATCTCACTTAAGGAACCTTGAAGTGAGGTACAGATGGTGATTAGCACACTCGATCTCTGTTCAACCCAATGGTAAATGAGTTTCAGCAGAAGATCCAGAATATATAGCCGAATTCTTACAAGCATTGGATTTACCACCATTGCCGAGGCAGCAGTGGCGGCCAGCCAAGGATCCGACCGAATCGCTACCCGAGTCCTACACTTAAGATCGTTTAGGACTTTATTTTTTCAAGCTGTGGGGCTGTTGTCCTATCAGCCTGTGTAAACCTGGACATCTACCATTTCGGTCCTATTGTTCTATTTATATGCATTTAAGCCAACATCTATTGTATAATACCCCTTCCCACCGTATACATTGTTTGTTTGTTCTTTTAGACACACAAGATGAGAGGGTGAGTAGTGGTTTCTCTACAATAACCTCCATTGCCAATTATAGTTTGTACTATATCACCTTGCCATCTACCACACAAGATTTTACATTGCAGTACCTGTGACCACAAGATGTGACACCACAAGCCCCCTTTTTGGCAGAGGCTTCCTTGCCTCTGTAGGTTGCCATATCTTGGGGCACCCTCTTCCCCGCTTTTCTTTCTCTCATACCTGTACTTTCTTCAGTACCCTTTCTTCTCTCCCTCCCCTTTTACGCTCTACCTTTTTTCTTTTCTCTTTCTCTCTTTTTTTCTAGATCTGTTTTCCTCCTCCTTCTTACAAGGTCCTATGTTTTTGGTAGACTATATGAAAGTTCACTCTCTCAACTGCCCAGAGCTGGGCTATCTATGTTTCCCATAACTGTGGAATACCAGTTGCATTTTGTTATTTCTTTATCGTGATTGTTCTTTTAATGCTATATCTTGTGAAGCACCACTGACTTCCTGATGCCCCGACCTAGTCTTCTCTACTATGTTACTTATTTTATACATTTTTCTAATCTTATCCCACGATACCTTTGCCTACTAATCACCTACTAGGCTGGAAGTCCTGTGGAGTACCTTGAAATTCACCTAAGATCTAACGGTACTTATTTTAGAATTAAATATATAGTATTAAAGTGTTTACGTTCAGCATACTTATACATGAAAAATTGCTAACTGTTTTGTCTATATCATACCTGTGACTTATAAGTTTGTTGATATATCGTTTAAAAAAAATTGCAGTGTATGAAACAATAAAAATTATAAATTGAAGAATAAAAAATGCATCGTGAATCCAGAATCTCAGTCCTGCTATACTTGGCTAAACAATTCTTTAGTTACTAAACATTTATAGGTCTTATATCCTTTTAGCGTACGTTTCACTTTCCTCTGAATATTGCACTTTTTTTTAACAAACATTAAAGGGAACCTAAACTTATAGAATATATATAAATATCGAGCCACAAATGAACGATTTAGAGCCCCTGTGAGGTTAAACTGGCATGTTCTTTTGATAGCAGGAAGGCCGCCTGGACGGTCATACCTAGGTCCCCTCGGTTGTTATTCAAATATATATGTAACATGAATGCATGTGTTTGTCAACACAAGTGTGTACGCTTCTTTACTGCACAGTCAGACCACAATGATGAGCAGTATAATGGGAGCTTTACCAGTCCATCTGGTATCTATTTATGTCATTTTAAGTCATTTAGAAATGGTGTTCTGACAAAAAACTTGAGCGAAGTCTACTGCACAGGCGCAGTAGAATTCACTCAACGTGCATCACTGCGCATGCGCACAAAGTTACAGCTGATCATTCAGCGAGGCACACACACCATCTCACGCCTCCCTTCATGCCCCCTTTGGATCAGCTGCGTTGTCACTTATTAGCGTAGCAATCACTGTATAGTTGGTAAAACTCCTATCGGTGACATGCTAAGCTAGTAAGTGGAAGTCAGACACCGGGGTTGTTTTACCAACTATACAGTGATTACTATGCTAATAAGTGACATGCTTCGCACGAAGTGCGCATGCGCTCCTACTTTACCTGTCAACTGATCCAAAGGGGGCGTGAGATGGTGTGTGTCCCTCGCGCATGCGCTGTTCTGGCAAAGTTACAGCTGAATGATCAACTGTAACTTTGTGCGCATGCGCAGTGATGCGCGATGAGTTAATTCTACTGCACCTTTGCAGTAGAATTTGCTCGAGTTTTTTGTCAGAACACCGGAATTAAGTATTTTATCTACACAAATTAATATAAAAAATCATGTACAGCTGTTTAAACTAACTTTAATGTACGTTTTATTGCTTAGGAGCTCTGTGATACAGTTATACAAACCACAAATTCTGAGCTCCCAGAAAAAAAAACATCAATAAAGGAGCAAGAGGGACAGCGGGATTTGGATGCAAAATAGAGACTGTCCCTCCTATATTTGGCAGGTATGACAATGAGATAATGATAAACAGAGGTATGGGTAAAATACTCATCCTTGTTAGAAGAAAAATATCTGGGGATTATATAACTGGATGGAAAATGAAGGCAAAATCAATGCTTTTATAAAAGATGCACTTGAGATGATGGATTATGACATTGTTTACTGTATGATAGTACAAAACTGTCAAAACTGATTACATCATGATGAAAGAAACCCATTTTGTAATAGTCTCTGCACTTCCACACTGCCTGTGTGCACAAACATCCTGAGTAACAGCTCCTGGGTGGAGCCTACTAACATTTTTTTATGGGGGAGATTAGCCAGTGTTGACAGCTACTCCACTGTTTGTTACACCCTCCAGTGAGATAGCTGCTCTACTGTTACACCCTCCAGTGAGATAGCTGCTCCACTGTTACCCCCTCCAGTGAGATAGGTAGCTGCTCCACTGTTACCCCCTCCAGTGAGGTAGCTGCTCCACTGTTACACCCTCCAGTGAGATAGCTGCTCCACTGTCACACCCTCCAGTGAGATAGCTGCTCCACTGTTACACCCTCCAGTGAGCTCACGCAATCATGTCTTGCACTGTCTGACATCAAAGTGTATTGCTCACATTCATACAACCAAAATGGGTTTTATTTCGTTTTCTTGTACTAACTTTTCTTTATGGCTGCATGTATTATGTACCTTAACTTCAATAATGTGTTGAAATAAAAGGGTTATGTAAAATCCGATTCGATTTTAACGTTAAACAGAAAAAAACATGAATATTAAAAACATATTTTATTCGCTCAGAATCACCAGTTGTGACTAACCTATGTAATACCAACGGCGGACTGCATTTCCTAAGATGTTTAGCAGATAACTGGATCAGCATCATGGGAAATGTAGTTCACAACACAGCGTGCCACAGGGAAGCTCCCAAAAAAAACAATCAGGTATTTAACCCTTCCAGTAGCAAAGCGTAACGTGTATATATTCCCCCATAGACATGTACCTGAGAAAGGAGCAGATACCTTCTGTCCTATCGTCCTGCTACAGATGGGGGTCTCTGTCTGCCCTTGCTAGATAATGATTCCATGTGGTCGGTCACTCCCACCCTAGTGTTTGTAAACACGTTCCACGTGTGCACGCCACTCCCCATGTATTCACAAAGCAGCACACGCTGGGCACCGCATGGAGCCCTATTGTGCCTAAGTCGCGATGTCTACGCATGTAGCGTAACCTAAAAACAAAATAAGAGTAGCAGAACTGCTAAACTGTAGACAATATTTTTTAACCTTATAAAACTGATTGTAAGTACATAGCGATTAGCAACGCTAAATCTAGTTTGTTAAAATCGTCTTGCATGCTTTCATATATATCGTATCTCTAGTTTGCGGACTGTACTGAGGAACGAGAGACTGAGACCAGCTGTCTCTCTCCCTTTCCTCTCCCCCAGTTATCTCTCTCTCTCCTCTCCCCAGCTTTCTCTCTCTCTCTTTCCTCTCCCCCAGCTGTCTCTCTCTCTTACCTTTCCCCCAGCTGTCTCTCTCTCTTACCTTTCCCCCAGCTGTCTCTCTCTCTTACCTCTCTCCCAGCTGTCTCTCTCTCTTACCTCTCCCCCAGCTGTCTCTCTCTCTCTTACCTCTCCCCCAGCTATGTCTCTCTCCCTTTCCTCTCCCTCTGCTGTGTCTCTCTGTCTCTCTCTCTTCCTCACTCTCTCAGAGCTGAGTGAGTGCACCAGACTCACCTATTTGTGTATATATATATATATATATATATATATATATATATATATATATATATATTATTTGAGTTATTTAACTCAAATAGTAAGAGAATCATTAAGAGAAAGGTAGGTGGTTTTCAAGTCAGACTGGTACTGTAAGCCCATCAGATGGCTGGTATTTTTTTTTTTTATAAAATACATCAACCATAGTATGTCAACCATAATAGAAAATACCAGAGCCCAATTGGAGGGTTACATTTCTCAAGGAGATGGTAAAATGGACAATTTTATTTGTCACTGGACACAGCCATGTTCATTTCAACATACGTTGCCCATCACCTCTTATGTGGTGTGTTTTCTCCAACTTATATCTTAAAAAGTCAGTATACTATCATTTTCAGTTCTTCTTCCTCTAACTGTGGCAATAAAGACTATTACTACACAATGTTTAATATGGTAATTATGTTTTTTTTATTGATGGTTATTAATAATAAAGTCCAAATTAGTAAACTTGCTTTCCATTAGAGTTTTCATATGTGAACTTCTTGATGTTGTCTACAATCCACTCCTTGTAGAGAGACACTTTTGTGAAGACAGGAGGTTTTCTGTCAACAAGACAATCATAGGAACCAAAACTTGCAATGCCATGGACTTCCCATGTGGTAGTTGAGACAGATTGACAGATAAGGGCTCCTTCTGTGTCACTCTGAAGATGAAACACAATATTATTTTAAAAATAATAACAAAATAATTCCAAAAAATATGATAGCTAATTAATTGTTTTCATATTTTGTTTAGGCATTAGGCAATATACAAACAGAACAGAAAAAAAGTATAAAGTTGGTATGTTTTGATAATGACAGATTATGGAAAATCTTACGTAAATTGTCATTAAAATCAGGATTATGATCTTTTGAATTATTATATATTTATGTATTATGCCATATTTTTCCATTTCAAGTTTTGGGAACCTGAAATTAGGTGTTTGTAGAACTGAAATGTTGTTTTTATTTTTCAGTCTTAAATTTGCTGATTTATATGCACAAATAATGACTTACATTGCAAGTAGATTTAAGCTTTTCGGGTGATTCAGAATCTGCACAGATCATCGAAGATGTGACTTGACTCCACCAAAACTTGGGTTGCCTACAGGTTTCATATTGAACGATGGACATTGGAAGTAGTAAGTCTAAATAAAGACACCAAATTGAAAACAAAATTAGATCTTTATGTTTCATATTGAACAATGGACATTCGAAGTAACAAGTCAAAATAAATAGCCAAAATTATGTTTGAAAATAATACAAACAAATCTAAACTGCTGAATTCTCTCCAGCTATCATCACATATTTTTTTATGATTTAAGATATTTTTTGCTTCACATAAACAAACCTTGCAACTCATGAAATGTATTCCATTCAAATAGCATATGCATCAAACTATTTGTATTCTACCATTCGGTAAAAGATACATGAGAGATGGTAGATTCTGTATGAGAGATGGAGAACTTTGGCACTGCAGGTGACTGACATCATGGGATGTGTAGCTCCTAAACATCTATTAAGGTTAACCATGTCTGATCTACATAATATTTTAGTAAGTAAACATCCATGTTAATAGAACCGGATTTGGAGGTTAATAAAACCCTATTGTGGCAAGGTTAGCCTCTGGTCTATACAATGGGGTAGATTCTATGCTGGGCATTAAAGCCAGCAAAAGTTCAAGTTTTTCTTCAGCTGCAATGGGGGACCTCAGATATCCAGTACTTTAAATAGCCCTAATAAATAATTATTAGTACCCCCTCAGGCCACCATATGCCTGGCACAATACAATAAATAAAAGAAATTCAATACCTTACTTCTCCCCCACCTCTACTTTGCCCAGGTATATAGATAATCACTGCCCACCACCCTGGTACACATGGTACACAAAGGATGCCCTGTAGGGAAAGAATACCTGTATCCAGTAACGAACAGCGACACCCTGGTTTGATGCTATTTATGATCGTCTCCCCCTACCTGGGCAAGATGGGAAAAGGGTAGATAGGGTATTGCTATTTTTTTATTTTATCTATTGTATTGTGCCATGGTCTTATTACCTGCCCCTGGCACAATAGAGGGAGACTAGGGTATGGATAATTTTATTTAATTGGTGCCACAGGAATTAGTCAATCTGTGGCCCTGGGAGGCCATTAATAATTATTTATTGGAGTACCCATACGGTGACCTGCAGCCCTTGAGGGCAGGTATTATTTTATATTGGGGTCACAGGGAATGCGTCAGCCCATGGGGCCAATAATTATTTTATCCAGGGCCGGAGGCGCTATATCACTGAAGGGTTAAAACTTGCATATATCAGCTGTGTTTAATTAACAGGCAAAAATGAAAGAATCATTGTTTCAATGCCATTTTTTTAACGGTGCGTTAATCCTCCACTGAAAAAAATGGAGATTTATAGCGGGTGCTGTAATGATATTACCGTACCCGTTAATGGTGTTAGGGGTAAAATCACGTTTTACTTTTACAAATAACAGAGGCTCTAGAATCTAGCCCATTATTTGAGTAAGTAAACATCGTTTTTGTTATGTGAAGGTAACAATACTCCCTCTATTGACATTAATGGAGCTTTCAACAGGTTCGTGCAGGATCATCCCCTACAACATTTTTCACTTCAACAGCTTAATAAATTAAGTAAAATTTAAGCCATGATCAACCTACAGGGGTTTGGCAAACCATCCACATTCTATTTTACGTTTGCCAAACATTTTACTGTACTTCTAAAGTATTTTGGAAAATCTCATTTCATTTAGCCCTGTGGTTAACATTTTACATTTTTATTGTTAAAGGGACATTAAACATTGTGTAACCCTTGCTTCCTTGGAAGCAAGAGTTAAACAAAACATGCCCGGGACATTTAAGTAAACTGACGTGTATCTTAATAGATACACGTGGCTTAACTATCTGCTGTGTCTCACATGGGAGACACAGTAGTTGCTGGTTGTCGCGTGCTGAAGACGTCAGCATGCGCACAGATAATCAGAGCGGGGCTCGCCCCTCTCTGACATTTGAATGTGAGGGTCTAGTGCAGAGAGAGACCATCATTTTGGCATGGGATTAGCAGAGGGCACCTTGTTAAGGCCCCCATGCTGAACGAAAAACAAGGGTCTCTCTCTGTGCTAGCAGAGAGAGACAGTCGCCAACCAGATGGCTGCCTGCTTCCTATGGAAGCATGGCAGCTGTCGGTCAGAGGATAAACTGGTGTGTACTATCAAAAGTATATGCCAGTTTATCCGCATACTAGGGACAACTAAAATTTATAGAAGTACAAGTGAAAAATAACGTTTAGTGTCCCTCAAAATGAGATTATCAAGATAAAAGCACATACATCTAGGGGGTAAAGTTGATTCTGAACTCATGAAGTTTTTTTTAAATATCCGTATGTCTGTTTTTTTTATTTTCCATTGTAATATCCTGTGAACTAAAAGGACATCTGTTCCTGTGCAAAATTTTAATCTTAACCCAATTATATCCTTCTGATCTTAGACTGTTGTGATCTTTTACTTCACCTAATTGCCTTTTTGCAGGAAATGATACTTAAACATGTAAGTTCTTAATATGTTCAGTATTGGGACCTCAGATTATAAATTGGTTTCTGTGAATTAATAAAAAAATGAAACAAATTGCATCTCACGCAAGTGAAATAAAGATATTTTATATTGCAGAAGAACATTTACTAAGATGTTTGGCAAAAAAAGAAAGTTGGACAATTATATGGCGAAGAAATTGAAAATATTTTACGATCTGTTTAAATAGATACAATGCAATTTAATGGAGCCAAAAAAAATATAATATTTAACTACCGGTAAAATGTTAATTAAAAGAAAAACTGTGAAAAGCTAGCTTAAAGGGTATAATAACACCACAATTGTTATATTAAAACTTATTTAAATAAACTAATATAACGTTTTCATGCTGATAACT
This sequence comes from Pelodytes ibericus, assembly GCA_036172795.1. NCBI lineage: Eukaryota > Metazoa > Chordata > Amphibia > Anura > Pelodytidae > Pelodytes > Pelodytes ibericus. The sequence goes on from CM069863.1 coordinate 92,228,668, forward strand.
CATTTTTACCTGATTATTTTTAGTTTTAATGTAGCTGTAGATTTTACAAAGTCAGTAAGCATTTTTTACTGTGAAAAGGTAGCCAAAAGGTGAATGTATTCCAAATACATTTTTTAAATTAAAATAGTCATATTTCCATAAAATTGCTGGATAACATTATTTTTTTTTCTTGTATATTTAAATTTTAATTAAGCTGTACATTTTAAAAAGTCAGTGATAATTTAATTAAGGTTTTTTTTTAAAGTGAATATATTTAGTGAAGTTGGTTGGGATTCTCATAAAGCCCCAATGAATCCAGGCTGAGGTTGAGACTGTGAATGTAGCAAAAAGATACTACCCACAATAGCCATTTTACGTCTTCTATTCTATCCCTCTCACTAACTCAGTAGGAACAAGATTTACAGGAAATATGGAGGGGAAATGATCCAGTCATAAGTTGCAAAAAATAGGTCATGTTCCTCAGTGGTGTACAATAAAAGTGCATCTTAGTTATTATCTCTCATGCAGCGTGATGTTCTGTAAGGGAGCCAAAACAATAATTAGTACATATTGTGAATCCAGTCTAATAACTAGTCATGCCAGTACCTGTGTTAATGGTCCATCCTGCCCAGTAGCACTTTTCTCCAGACAGCATGGACACTTTAGAGCCAGGCAGGCAGACAGGTTGTACGCCAGGTACATGCTCAGACAAGTGCAGCAAAGCTATATCATGGGAATGATCATTAATCTGTGGGTAAACAAAGTCCTCGTGTCTGATTAGCCCATCAATTCCGAAGCATGTCTCAGACGGTGTAGATCCAGCACACACTTGCAAATTGTCAGTTTTCTGGTTACTGCAGAAACAAAACAAACTTCATTTTAAATTGGATATATTAAAGGTTGGTTAGCAACAAACAGAATGCACTGGGCAACACCAAAATGTTACATTTTCTGTCCCAGTTACAGACAAGCAGATGGCCTTTGAACCCCCTGTATATTGATGAAATAAACATTGATCTCGACTCTTAAGAAAAGGCGCTACACGCATGGTTGTCTGCAGATTTTTATTCTGGCGGGAGGGGCAAAATGTCCTCCCCACTTTTCCTCTCTTCCACCCCAAAACCTCCTTATCTCATTGCCTACCTTTTTTTTAGCTCAGGAGAGTTTCCTGGTGGGAGGTAAATGTTAGTTACCCATAAATAGGACAAATTATATGACCGGGGTAGTAGTAGCAGCTAACAGACCAGCATGTACCTGCACAATAGCTGGAGTGGTAAAGGTTAGCCACAACTACCCCAGTCAGGGCCTGTGGAAGGATTTTTTTCTACACAGGTGAAGGTGTATTTTGGTGCCCCCCCCCTGCCGTCCCCACCACAATCCCATGACTCTCCCCCCCCCCCCATATCCCTTATCTATCCTCTCTCTCCCCATATCTCTTTCCCTCTCCCCATATCTCTTATCTCTCATCTCTTTCCCTCCCCATATGGTTTTCCCCTCCCCATATCTCTTTTCCTCTCCCCCACATCCCCCATTTCTGTTCTCCCCCTCCTCTCATCTGTTTTCTCCCCCTCTTATGTTCTCTCCCTCTCCTCCCCGTATCTGTTCTCACCTCATCCTCCTCTGTTCTCTCCTCCTCCTACCCCATCTCTGTTCTCTTCCCCTCCTACCCCATCTCTGTTCTCTCCTTCTCCTACCCATCTATGTTCTTTCCCCCTCCTACCCCATCTCTGTTCTCTTCCCTTCTACCCCCATCTCTGTTCTCTCCCCCTCTTCCTCTGTTCTCTCCCCCTCCTACCCCATCTATGTTCTTTCCCCCTCCCACCCCATCTCTGTTCTCTCCCCTCCTATCCCCATCTCTGCTCTCTCCCCCTCTTCCTATGTTCTCTCCCCATCTCTGTTCTCTTCCCCTCCTACCCCCATCTCTGTTCTCTCCCCCTCTTACCCCATCTATGTTCTCTCCTTCTCCTGTGTTCTCACCCCTTCCACCCCATCTCTGTTTTCTCACCCCTCGTACCCCAATTTCTGTTCTCTCCCCCCCTCCTCCCCCAATTTCTGTTTTCTCCCTTTCCACCTTATCTCTGTTCTCTCCCCCTCCTACCCAATCTCTGTTCTCTCCCTCTGCTACCACCATCTCTGTTCTCTCCCCTCATACCCCCATCTCTGTTCTCTCCCCCTCTTACCCCCATCTATGTTCTCTCCCCCTCCTCTGTTCTCTCCCCTTCCTCTCTGTTTTCTCCCCCTTCGTCCCCCAATTTCTGTTCTCTCCCCCCCCCTCCTCCCCCAATTTATGTTTTCTCCCCTTCCGCACCTATCTCTCTTCTCTCCCCCTCCTACCCAATCTCTGTTCTCTCCTTCATACCCCCATCTCTGTTCTCCCCCCCTCTTCCTCTGTTCTCTCCCCCTCCTACCCCATCTCTGTTCTCTCCCCCTCTTTCTCTGCTCCCCCCTTCCTCCCCTCATCTCTGTTCTCTCCCCCTCCTCTGTTCTCTCCCCTTCCACCCCATATCTGTTCCCCCCCCCCCTCATCCCCTAATTTCTGCCCCCCCCTCCTCCCCCAATCCCCCCCCCCTTCTCCCCCAATTTCTGTTCTCTCCCCTTCCTCTGTTTTCTCCCCTTTCCTTTCGGATCCTGGGAGGGGATGGACTGCACCGGGTAGGATGTGAAGGTCCACCCCCACCCGATGAAGCATAGTGATAATGCATTGTATCGGACAAGTGATGCCCTGCATCATCACTAAGCACCCAGTGTGGTCTGCCCCCTCCCTGGGTCCTCCACTCCGGCTTGGCTTTTTATTTACCTGGCGCCTCCCCGCTGGTGCCCCCCCCGTGCGGCGCCATAAGGTGGCTGCCTAGGCAGCTTCATGCTGGCGCTGGCCCTGACCCCAGTATACAATTCTTATGGTTTTCAACCTGTAAGGGCTGGTTGCATATTATGGGAGCTGCGGTCAACTACAACAACAAAGTTAGTGTTTAGTGTAGTATTGTCCACCACAGCCCTAGTCTACAACTTCAGTTCCCATGAAGTTCAGCTAGCCATATGCCTGGCAGAATTTTATTGTAGATGCAGTAATCAAAAGTGCTCTATCCATTAAAGAAAGAATTGCAGAGAATCAATAAGGGGATTTCAAATTTAATGTAAAAGTAGCTAACTTCAAAAAATTCCCACATTCAGAAGAATTGGAGAATTTTCATACTGGCTACTTTGGCCTTGCGTTTGAAATTCCCATCTCAATTCAATGCAATTCCCTCTTTTTATGAATAAAGCCTTTATTGCTTGTACTGTGGCCCAAGATCAATACTTAGCTAGTATTTGCTTAATAATAAATTAGTAATGTTGTGTGCTCAACATCATGGAGGTTGCAGTCAACAAAAGTAAAGTGTTGCATACTGAGGTATTACAAAAGAGTGTTAGAGGGTGGTAAAATGGATTTAAAGGCTTGGATTCAAAATATGACACTTGGTGGTCATTTAGCAGTGTTGACTAATCATTGGCACTCCAGGTGCTGTTTTAACATTCCTCATCATGTTCAGACAAAATGAGCATTTCACAGCAGATGCAGTCAGGGCTGGTCTCTGGACTTGCCCACTGGGAAAAAAAACGGTAGGCTGCCTGCCCTGGGACGCTGGATGCGGCCTAAAAGCATTCAGTCAGGATGCTTCAAGAATTCTGCCAGGCTGATTTAAATATTCGTCCAATGCCCTAGGGGCACAATCACATTGAAAAAAGGTGGCAACATCACAGATAGTGATCTGTTACACTCTCGCAGCAATGTGATGTTGCTGCCTTTTCCGAATGCAGGTCGGTACTGGGGCAAGTCCTATGAGTGCAACCCCTGTGCTGGGGTAAATCCTGGTTACTTGGGCAAGTCCTATGTGTGCAAGCTCCGTGCTGGGGTAAATCCTGGGTACTGGGACAAGTCCTATGAGTGCAATCTCTGTGCTAGGGTGGGTACTGTCAGTGCAATCTCTGTGCTTGGGTAAATCCTGGGTGCTGGGGTAAGTCCTGTGAGTGCAATCTCTTTTGTTTTTATCTTTTTGTTTTTAAGTCCTGTGAGTGCAATCTCTCTCCTGGGGTAAGTGGTGGGTCAAGTCATGTGGGTGTAATCTCTGTGCTTGGATAAATACTGGGGAAAGTCCTGTGAGTGCAATTGTCATTCTGGGGCAGGTCCTGTGCGTGCAATCGCCATTCTGGGGTAAATCCTGGGTGCTGGGGCAAGTCCTGTGAGTTGGTATTTTACTTTCTTTTTCTTCAAAAAAGAACCTGGGATTTCCCAGGTTTCCACTTCTCCCAGAATTCCACTGTCCAAAAGAAGGATCCTTGCACCATCCCTTTGTATTATGTGGAGGGGTGCAGAACACAAAATCTGCAGTCACAGTATATAATATACACTGTGTTATCGGACAACCGCAATAATTTATACCACTTACTCGTCTATACAGTGAGCAGGCAGCAGTATCCACTGTGTATTGATGAGTGTGCCTGCACACCTATGTTGGAATGGAAGATATGGTCTGGCGCGGCTCTGAAACCATAGAAATGTGACAATATGGAATCTGTTAGTTTGCATTGTGATTTCAATAAAGACGTGTACTCATACTGGAGTTTTCCACAAAGACTATATTTTTTAAATATTGCAACTTTATTGGAACCCTGCTGGCATACAATTGCTGTATTCACCATTATGGTGGGAGCACACACACTTTGTCTTATATTTTATTAATGATCTATCTTCCAGTCTTACACTACACCGGCCTCTCACATCCATGAGCGAATGAACTCTATCCTCTCTATTATGCTAATTGTTTAAATCTGTGCACTGTACTGGAAACACATCAGTTAACTCCGTTTGAAAACGAGTTCTTTTTTGTTTTCACCACTTTACCCGACTACTAAATCATTGTTTCAGGCAATATATCTTTAAGCTGTGGTGTATGGGGTAAGCAACACAACTCCTTAGTGATAATATATAACTAATACTATTAAATACAATACAAAGTATTGGACAGGTTGTGTCTAAAGAAAACAGCTACTATCTACATGCCAAATCCTTACAGGTTGTGCATTCACCTCGCTGCCTTGTTTTTACTCAATGCATTTTAGAGATAAGTCTTGGTCTTCATTTCTTAAAATCTATGAAAATATGTACAGTATTCAATTTACACAGAGGGTGATGTAGGAACGTTATGCCTTCTAGTGGACAAAGGTATACCTGCAGTTGAATGTATGCTACAGTACATCCCAACTGTTGTAGATAACTGAATGTTGACTTATTCAGCATTATTGTGGAAATCCAATGAGATGTTGAGATCAGACAGTGCAGAAGCAAAGGTTTTACTACAGCAAAATGTTAGTAAACTGGTGGAATATATCTACTAAGGTTACCTTCCTAACTGTGGTAAGGTTCTGATATGGATGCCTAACCTTTGGTAATGCAGCTGTTGTGGACTGTTTCCCATAACTATGCATCATAGAAAATGTAGTACACAATAGCTGCAGTGTCCATCCCTATCAAAAGCTTTTTAGAAATCTACCGGTTTCTGGTAATTGCTGTTGGTTATAGAAACAAATATGGATTGATTTAAATCCTATAATACTCACAGTACTCTAAATGAAACTTTCATTATGAAAGCACCCATACTGCATTATATTATCAGTGCTCTGGAATTATAGCAAGTCTGTATGAACAGTAGGATGACCACATTTTATTTCTGCCAATAAGGAACAAAGTGCAAGTGTACCTGGAAGGCAGATTTTGATTTCATTTACATTTTTCTTCTGTTCACTCACTTTGCATTGACTGGTACAAATAAAGTATTAACAGTTCTATATTTGAAAGTTTTCTTACTTATACTTTTTATAAACATGTGTGTATATAATTTACACACTGATTCACATGCACAGTCACATACATATAAAATATAAAATATTTATATAAATTAGAAGTAGTAGGAATCATATAGATTTAAATCATAAATGAATAAATCATATATTTATATAATAATATACACATAATATATTATATTAGGTATGTAACTGTATGTATAGTCATAGCCAATTTGTAAGAGATCCCAAATGGTACTGTATATAAATACATGAACACATAAATACATATATGGTTCCCAAAGCTTCATAATAACTTATAAATCTAAATCCAAATCTAAACCCTGCAATGATTATGTTACTTACTTGCACAGAGAGGTGTTTCTGCCATGAAAGTAGAACTGAAGTTTCACTGTTTGCGGTCTCTCTGGATGGGATTACCGGTGGATCACAAGTTGCAGGCCAATCTTAAAAACAAACATTAGATGGTGATGTCAATGTGGGACATGGTCAAAATGCACCCAGACTTGTCCCTTTAACGGAGCCCATGACAGACTCTCTGTGCGGTATCACAGCCAGAGCTAGTCATTTTATTCCAAAGACTGGGAAATTAATTTCCCATTTTACTCAATGGCAAGTGTCCCTCTCCATGATTCAGTAGACATATATTTTTATATAACTCACCAACTGAAAGATCACTCCACGGTTTCGAGAGGCCTACAGTTAAGTCAGTCGGGTTTGTTGTCCAGTAACCATGGAAGCCTTTCAGTGTCGTTTCATGATTGCTTATAAATCGAATGACAGCAGTATTTCCTGTTGTATTTACTGGACTGGGAATAGTTGCTCCACAGAAATGACCTGCAAGAAGTAAAACTCTGTAGCTTGAGTCACAGTTAAAGAAGGATGTGATATTCTAAAACACATCATACATGCTTTCACAGAAAGAATATGGCGGGACATACATCTCTCATAAGGCACCATAAGGTGTTTTTAAAGTTGAATAATTAAATATTTCACCACAGTGACAAATTATTACACTTCATTGCACGAAACATTTTATAGTCAACTTAATAATTGGTACAAGTTTACAATGAAGGTGCAGCTCTTGGGTTTGTTGGTCCAGGTGCCAAATAATGTGTGGCTGTTTGATTAACTTACATTAAAATGAAATAAGTAATCTCATATGGTAAAAATATGGAAAGATATGTGCTGGAGTTGTTTTAACAAATAACATTAAAAAAATAACCTGAACATTATTGTGAGATTTATTGCTGGTAAGCTCTGTGATAAATCCATACACACAGTGCATTAATATGCTTTATATTGCTGTGGAGCTATGTGCAATGAAATGTGATAATCAAGTGTGAAAGTAAAATAAATGCTATCATCTCATACTATATTTATTTCCACAGTTGATTATCACATTCTATATGAACAATAGTGATTATTCTTTATATATTATCTCTTTATATTCATGGCAATAGAGTGTATCCAAAAGTGTATACACATGATATTAAACATCTTATGTACCTCATTATATTATTAAAACCATGCATTATGAATGAATATGCTGCTTTTCATTATATTATGGGCTTTACTCATGAAAGAGAGAATTGCGGGGAATGGAGAAGGGAATTTCAAAATTAAAAATATGTTTAAATATCTTGTCTATGAGGTTGGTAGGATGAACATAGTTTAGCTGATTCTCCTCAGGTTTTAGATCCTCTTTAAAATTAAAAAAATCAATATTTATGTATATTTATATATTTATGTGAGAGTCAGGTTTAAACGTGTGTGAGTGAGTAGCATGAAGTCTGTAAGAAAGTAACATTTACATGTGTGCCTGAGTGACTCGCATGATGTGCGTGTGAGTTGTAGGTTTATAAGCGTGTTCGAGTGAGTGGCAGAAAGTGCATGTGAGAGAGATGAGGTTAAATGCATGTCTGAGTGAGTGGCAGGATGGGAGTATGTGAGAAATAGTTTTCACATGTGTCTGAGTGAGTGACATGATGGGAGCAGGGCCGGCGTTACCTATAGGCAAGGTAGGCGCTGGCCTAGGGCGCAGACCTGCAGGGGGGGCCCCAGCATGCTGCAGTTGCGTAGAGGGGGGAGAGATGCCGCTCTTAATTGGTGTGCACCTAGTTCTCCTCCTGCCACCTGGACATAGCACTAGGCTAGAATGCAAGGCGGCTTTAAGTCCTCCAGCTCCTCAGTATAATAATGGAGGAGGTCTGGAGGACTTGAGAACTTAAGCGCCTTTGCGCAAACTAAGTGTACGATGGGGAGAGAGGGATGGGTCATGTGTAGGATGCGATCACATGAGGACAGAGGCTTCGGGGGACAGAAAAGGAACATGGGGGACAGACGCTTGGGGGGACAGAAGCATGGGGATACATAAAAGGAACATGGGGGACAGAGAAAAAAACATGAGGACAGAAAAGGAACATGAGGGACAGAAGCATGGGGGTGGGGGGGGGGGGCAGAAAATGAACTTGGTGGGACAGAAAAGAAACATGGGAGACAGAAAAAACCCCATTTAAGGGTCAGAGAAACACATAGGAAGCATCAGGGGAGAGCTTTAGGCATGGGGTACAGAGAAAGACATGGGAAGCTTGAGGGGGACAGAGAAAGGCATGGGGGGCAGAGATAGACATGGGGAGCTTGAGAGGGACAGAGAAAGGCATGGGGGACAGAGAAAGACATGGGGAGCTTGAGAGGGACAGAGAAAGGCATTGGGGACAGAGAAAGACATGGGGGTCAGAGAAAGATATGACAAGCATGGGCAGAGAAAGACTCAATCAGCTTGTCCTGTTAGAGCAGCGCTTCTCAAATCTGTCCTCAGGACCCCCCAATGGTCCAGGATTTAGGGATTACCCAGTTGTATTTAAATAAGAATATGTACACCTGGTGTGGTTCCCTAACCATTAAGCAACCATACCAGGTGTTCTAAATATTCTTATTTAAATATAACTGGGTAATCGCCAAATCCTGGACTGTTGGGGGGTCCTGAGGACAGGTTTGAGAAGCACTGTGTTAGAGCAATCAGAGTTTTGGGGTAAGTCATTCTGGCATGTCTGGGGGCAGATGATCATGTCTGAGGAATAGATTGGCATGTCTGAAGGGTAGATTCGCATGTCTAAGGGGCATAGTGACAAGTCTGGGGGCATTTGGCATGCCTGAAGGGCAGATTGGCATGTCTGAGGGGCCGATTGGTTGTATGTTTTTAACAGGCTTTTCTATGTGGAATACTTAATGGAATCCTATATGTGGCATATTTAATTTGTTTATATTTAATTGGGACATTAAAGTTTTATTCAGTCAGGATCTGCCTAACTATATTCTGATGGGAGCTATGCGGTACCACTTAAACATTAATTTTCTGTCTGGCTAACTATACACTGGTTAGAGCTGTTCTGTACTACTGACTGAATACTAATGGGAGTTATACTGTACCACATCTGTGCTAACTGTAGAATGAGCTTGACTATACCACCCCGAAATGGTAACACTACATGGAGGGGGCGGCAAAGTCCATCTTTGCCTAGGGTGAAAAAATCCTTGCACCAGTCCTTGATGGGAGTGTGAGAGAGATGGGTTTGCATGTGTGTCTGTGGGGCAGGATGGGAGTGTGAGAGAGGCGGCTATGCTTGTGTGTATCTGAGCAGAATGTCTGCAATGGACATTTGCAAAGAGGAGGAATTAGTAATGTAACCACGTCCTCAAGGGGTCAGCCAAAAAAATTCTGCACCCAGTTGTCGGTGACCCTACGACCAGCTCTGCTATATACTTAGTATAGCGGTGTTTGTGAGCCACATCTGTGTGCATAGATGTTATGAACTTAATTTCATATGAGGCTCAATTAGCATTATGAGTGACTTTTGGTTGGCTGGGCATCATAGGAACTGCAATTCTCAGCTAATATCTGTCCATCTACTGTTCATTACGCTAAGCCAGACAAACTGCTAATGAGAGTAGCTTCATGGGAAACACAGTCAATAGCACATGATGTGGCATTGTTAGCTGCAAACTACAGGTGCCATGAAATCCAGCCATTTGTGTGGCTCCCAGACCCATTTTTTTTATATGGAGGGAGTCAGGACTACTTGCCCTGGCCCCCCAATGTATTTTGGGATCCCACTGGATCCATAATAGTCAAATTTGTCACAAAATGTGTCTCTTTTTTAGAAGTCTATTTTTGATTCTGTGTATTTTCTTCTCCTTTCAGTTTCAAAAGCATTCACCGTTTATTCGACCATGATATTGCGAGGTTATTAGGTGTTACATCGGGGCATATTGTGGAGCTCGAACTATGTCCCCGATAGAAACATAGAATGTGTCAGCAGATAAGAACCATTCGGTCCATCTAGTCTGCCGGTCTTATAGCTAGGATAGCCTTGTCCCACGCATGCTTAAAATCCTTGACTGTGTTTACCTCTACCACTTCTGCTGGAAGGCTATTCCATACATCCACTACCCTCTCAGTAAAGTAATACTTCCTGATATTACTTTTAAATCGTTGCCCATCTAATTTAAGACTATGTCCTCTAGTTGTGGTGGTTTTCTTCTTTTAAATATACTTCCTTTACAGTGTTGATTCCCTTTATGTATTTAAATGTTTCTATCATATCCCCCCTGTTACGTCTTTCCTCCAAGCTATACATGTTAAGATGCTTTAACCTTTCCTGGTAAGTTTTATCCTTCAACCCATGAACCAGTTTAGTAGCCCTTCTCTGAACTCTCTCCAAAGTATCAATATCCTTCTGGAGATATGGTCTCCAGTAATGCGTACAATACTCCAAGTGAGGTCTCACCAGTGCTCTGTACAGTGCCATGAGCACTTCCCTCTTCCTACTGCCAATACCTTTCCCTATGCAACCAAGCATTCTGCTAGCATTTCCTGCTGCTCTATTATATTGCCTACCTACCTTTAAGTCGTCTGAAATTATTACTCCTAAATCCCTTTCCTCAGATGTTGAGGTTAGGACTGTACCAAATAGTCTATATTCTGCTTATGGGTTTTTACGCCCAAGGTGCATAATCTTGCACTTGTCCACATTAAATGTCAGTTGCCACAGCTCTGACCATTTTTCTAGTTTAGCTAAATCATTTGCCATTTGGCTTATCCTTGCAATGAATATACCCCATTGACTACAACCCTCTGTTGCCTGTCACTCAGCCATTGTCTAATCCATTCAACAATATTGTAATCCAAACTTAAAGATTTCAGTTAATTGATAAGCCTTCTATGTGCGACAGTGTCAAAAGCCTTACTGAAATCTAGGTAAGCAATGTCTACTGCCAGTGGTGTATCTTGATTTTGTGCTGCCCTAGGCAGACAAAATCCGGGCACCCCCCTACCCAAGCTGCACACCCACGTTACACACCTAAGACATGCCCCATCACCTCCATTACATGACCCCACATCACACATAACATTCAGACTCACATCAAGCTCATACTCCCATCACACACACACTCCCATCACACTCAGTCACACACTCCTACTCCCAGCACACTCAGTCACACACACTGACTCCCATCACACACACTCTGACTCCCATCACACACAGCCTCACATCACACACAAACTCCCATCACACTCAGCCTCACATCACACACAGACTCCCATCACACACAGACTCCCATCACACACAGCCTCACATCACACTCAGTCACACACTGCCTCGCGGTAGATACACTACTGCATCTCTCATTCCACTGGCCGTGCATCATGGGAAATACAGTCATAAACATCAGGAGTGGAATGGTTAGCCATCACTGTTCTACAATAATTTAATCTTATTTGAGATTCCCAACATATGTATATTTACTAGAACTATAGCGTTTATATTTCTGAATTATGACACTGCAGTTTTTATAATGACTGGCATTATTAGAACCTATGTGATGGCTGGCTGCTATATGTAGAAAACTGCAGTCTCTGGTACATTTTTATCACACTCAGTCACACACAGCCTCACATCACACACAGACTCCCATCACACTCACATCACACTCAGACTCCCATCACACACAGACTCCCATCACACTCAGTCATACACAGCCTCACATCACACACAGACTCCCATCACACTCAGTCATACACAGCCTCACATCACACACAGACTCCCATCACACTCAGTCATACACAGCCTCACATCACACACACTCTTCCATCACACTCAGTCACACACAGCCTCACATCACACACTGACTCCCATCACACTCAGTCATACACAGCCTCACATCACACACACAGACTCCCATCACACTCAGTCATACACAGCCTCACATCACACACACTCTTCCATCACACTCAGTCATACACAGCCTCACATCACACACACTCTTCCATCACACTCAGTCACACACAGCCTCACATCACACACACAGACTCCCATCACACTCAGTCATACACAGCCTCACATCACACACACTCTTCCATCACACTCAGTCATACACAGCCTCACATCACACACACTCTTCCATCACACTCAGTCACACACACTGACTCCCATCACACACACTCTGACACCCATCACACTCAGTCAAACACTAACTCCCACCACACTGTCACACACAGCCTCACATCACACACAGGCTCCCATCACACTCATACTCACAACCACCGTTTTCCATTTGAACCAGCTTACCTTCTGCTGTACTCTGACAGGCAAGGGGCGGAGACTTTACACTGGCACTTGTGACGGGGAGCGAAGGGAGGGGAAGTGAGGGAGCCCCGAGCATGACAAACGGCACCGGGTGAGGGGAAGAACGAAAGGAGCGGTGGGGGTGGGAAGGGGAGGGGGTAGGAAGGTAAGAGAGAGGGAGGGGAGGGGGTGGGAAGGGAAAAGAGAGGGAGGGAACAACTTTTAACAAAACGGAGAAGAAAGTTAAAATCTTCGCCGCACCAGAAGTGTTTAAAGCACCAGTGTGCTTTAACAACCTCTGGGAAAGTGCCGCCCTAAACAAGGTGCCGCCCTAGGCGAGCGCCTTGTTTGCCTCGCGGTAGATACACTACTGTCTACTGCACCACCCTGATCTATTATTTTAGTCACCCAATCAAAAAAATCAATAAGATTAGTTTGGCATGATCTCCCTGAAGTAAACCCATGTTGTCTCTGATCTTGAAATCCAAGCGACTTTAGATGTTCAACAATCCTTTTCTTTAACAAGGTTTCCATTATTTTCCCCACTACTGAAGTAAGACTTACTGGTCTATAGTTACCTGCCTCCTCCCTAGTACCTTTCTTGTGAATGGGCAGAACATTTGCTAATTTCCAATCTTCTGGAACTACTCCCGTAAACAAAGATTGGTTAAATAAATCTGTTAACGGTTTTGCTAGTACACCATTAAGTTCTTTTAATAACTTTGGATGTATCCCATCAGGTCCCATCGACTTATTTGTCTTCACTTTAGACAGCTGAAGTAAAAACTCTTCCTCTGTAAACTTAAAAAATCTTTTTATGCTATAACATACATAGGAGTTTTGACGTTGCTTGGTTTCGAACACAAAACCCCGCATTTACATAGTAGGGAACCTAACCAGCTGAGCCAGATATACATGCTCCTTATGTAACCCAACTCCCGATGTAACCCAACTCTTTCCAAGCTTCAGGACAATGACTTTGGGAGTTGGAAGTTAGAAGGTAATGGTCAGAAACAGGAAAGGCAGAGGATGAGCTTGATCTAGAACATACCAAGTTCAGCCAATGATTTTCAGGTTTATCTTTTAAATAAAGTTGATAGTTTTATAAACTCCATAACACTACTTACAGTAAACATGTCTCAACATCTAACTGAAATCCACAAAGAACTTACCCAATTTAGGAGCAACAGCTTCGTCTCCATCGAAGATCTCCACATAGTCTTGACAGTTTCCAAAGGCAGGAGCTTGAATTGCAAAGTCTGTGAAGACAATATGGAGCTGTTTCCCAGCTCCTGCTGCAATCTTCCATGTGCAGACATGGCTACTAAGGTAGCTGGCGTTTGGCCAGTGAGGGGACATAAACTCCCCATTGTCTGAATTAAAATTTCCTCCACAAAATGCAATGCCTGTGAAAAAATATATTGTATAATTTTTGTTTCAAAATAACCAGTTTATTTTTAAAAATCTAAACTGACAAAACTAGTAAAAAAGCACCCCAATTTTGGGGATTATTAGGTCTTTCTTGACCAAAAGTATTAAATAGCTTAGAAACACTGTATATTATCACAATAATACTTGGGTTGTCTACTAGTCTAGTGTTTTATAGCCAATACGTTTTAGAACAGTGTTGCCCTCTGGGTTGAAAAGATTTTCATTGTCAAAGAAAACTATTTCTATATAAACATTGTTCTCTAGGCAGCAAATATAGTATGGAGTCATGAAAGATGTTATCAGAAAGAAGTCATATAGATATTCAATCAACTTAGACAACTGCATCTTAATTAGGTTTCATTATATCATTCTAGACATTTCTTACAAAAACAAACATGAAGTCTTAAAAAAATAAATGAACATTTTACTGGTTAAAACTCGAATAGTTCCCACTTCTGTTCCATATACAATGGTTTATATTCTTAAAAACCTCTGTATCTCCAGAGGAATATAAGAAAAATAAAACCAATGCATTTAAAAAAAATACTGGAATGCCTGACTAAATCCTTAATTAGGTGATCATCTTTGAATTAAGACATACAGTGCACTAGCAGAATGGGATACATTTCAATTGAAGTAGTTAGTATTTCATACACCTGTAAGCCATGGACAAAAGTCGTAACGTTATATCCTAGCCTGAATCTGAGATTTGTTAAAACATTTCACCACTAGGTGTCAGCACTTCCTTAGTATATTTATCACAAAAGTTGACTAACAGGTATAGAATGTCTTAATTATTTCATAATTTTTTTTCCCCATTTTAAAAAACACACAACGCTCATATTTACATATTATGAAATGATACAAATTTAGCTAAAACATTAAACATGTGCAGTCTTATATTATCTATTATACTGTATCTGATGATATTACATATATACAGTAGTAGGTCTGTTGCTTTCTTGGCAGAAACCCAGCATTAAATTGTGAAACAGAATTACGCAGCATAGTCTGAGCTTTTTGTGGGTCTGCTAGAGGTTGGTTCGGCAATTGATTTTACTTTTTTTAACCTGTACAGAAAGATATATTGAGTATAAAATGCAATCAGTGTCAGGAGAGAATTTTTCCTCTGCCTGCATTAATTTTACACTTCTATTAGTGTTTGTCACCTTTCTGTGCATTGTGTATTACCATGGTGCATTTAACCATTCATCATATATTAAAGGGACAGTCTAGTGCCTAAAATGCATCTTACAAATGTTAATGCATACTAATGTTTTTTCAAATTACTTTAAAATTAATTTTGCATGGCTTGAAATTTAATATACTTACAGCTAGATGAAATTGTGAAATTACAGCAGTTTGCACGAAACCAGTACTGCCCACACTAGCTGAGTAAAAGTAAATGTCCTTTTCTTTTTTTGTGCTGCAGGTACAAATGAGAATAATTCCATTCAAATGAATGGTATATCATGTTTCTCTAGTTATGTCATCAGACAATGTGTTGCACTGTTAAGAGACCCTACAGTGTACAAGAGCAAGTTTATCACAGTCCATATTCTAGCAGCAGCACAGGAAGTACTAATAAGTACTGCCACACGTGTAGTATACATGCAGAGTAATCACTGGGGGAGGGCTTGAGTAAAATAGTCAAAATGTGATGTATGCAGAATCACACTGGAAAAAAAGCCTATGCACTATACAAGTAGTAAACTTCAACGTGCACCAAAGTGAGTTAAAAAGGGACTACCTTAAAGGGACGAGCCTGTCCCTTTAAGGTAGGTTGTATATTAATCTGCAAAATGGGATTATTGTTTTAATTTTTGTATGATGGTGGATCAGATAATACTAGATGTCTCTGGGCAGTTTTTTTTTTTTACTGTTTTTGCCCCATTGAATACATGCTTGCAGTCTGATTGCTGGGTTATTCCTTGAAAACAGAACAACATACTACTGTATATTTAGAAAACGAATTTATAGAATATATTTCCGCTTACCTGGAATTACAGACGGATCCACAGCTTCCCACGTCACAGCAAATCCTGTATCCACAACTCTGTTGTTGCTAATAAAATTCACAGAAACTTCATTGGTGTAACTAACAATATCAGATGGAATATAGCTTCCACAATGTGTACCTAGGAAACAAAAATACTACCGGTTAATACGCATGATTTAATCCTATTTAAAGAAAAAGAATATAAAATTCATTTATAGGTTTTCCTTTATTTAAAAACAACATTTAGTAACCATCACAAGTATACATAGTCACATCCATAAAGACAGTTCAGATCCAAAATACTAGAGTTCTGTGTACCAAATAAAAGCATTTCATTGGCCTCATCAGCAATATATTGCTGTTAGCCCTCTATGCACAGTAAGCTAGGCACTAAGGAGAGTATATTTAAATATTCTGCTTTATTTACTAATCATTGGTTAAATGCTGCATTGTGCAGAGGAAAGAAATAGCCATAAACCAGTGTTTTTCTGTTTTCCTGAACTACACCAAGAGTCCTGTCCGTCTCCTAAATCTCATAAGGCAAAGCAGGGAAAGTGTTTAAAACGAAGGGTTAACTTAATGAATATCTAATTAAATAAGACATCAGAAAAAATAAAGTCAAGGTAGAAAAACCTATTAAACATATGTACCAACTGTGCCTCTTTAGCAAGGCCTATAACTAGGGTTGCCACCATTTCCGCAAACAAATACCGGCCTTGTTATTGCCTCCATAGAGTTAACATTGGTAGCAAGCCATTTTTTTACCAGTAAAATACCAGCTGGGTGGCAACCCTACCCATAACATATATATAACAACTGGACAAAATACACGAGGTTTGAGTGTAAAACATACATATTAATCATGTATTACTCACCAAGACTGCCCAGTTTATCGGAGATAAGCACTCTGTCATTGAGACATCCATTACTCTCTTCAATCAAAAAATTGTTGAAATGCAAGTGTATGACTTTGTCTTCTGGGGCTACAATATTCCATGTACAAGAGGCATCATTACTATATGTTGAAGGAAATCTCATTGACGTGAAGGTTCCTTTCTTGTCATACAAATCTTTGGCACTGCCACAGCCGGACACTATAAATAGAATGATTTAAACAAAATTTTATATATTTCTTTTTTGTTCTCCACATTCCCAATAGCAATATTTAGGTGACACAATCCCTTTAAGGACAAGATAGCAGAGTATCCTTGCTGACTTTTCTTTTTCTTTTTTAATGCATTACTAGAGTCTCTGGTTTTAATCTTGTTAATGAGCGATTTCAAGTGAACAAATATCTTCCTTCTATTTTTGCAAGTACTTGCTTTTTTAATGTGTTTTTTTTTATTTTTTTTATTGTGGTTCTCGATGGCTATTTTATTGTTACTGTAATTGCGTGCTTGTCATTGATTTAAATATGCTAATAATTTAACTTGAAATGTTGGGAGGTATGATTTAAGCCCATGTTGAACACAATGAGGATTCAGGATGGTTTATTAACAATGGTAAGGCAATAGCAAAAAACAGGCAATAATAGCTGAGCCTGGCAAATTCTCCAACCACCCTCTATTTTCAAATGAGCTATTAGTGCCTGGTTTTTGCAATTCCCTTGTCAGTTCACTAGTTAGATAATATACTCCAGCCAGTTTAAGCTACAAAATGTTGTTTTGTGGACAATCGTTTGTGAGAAAAAATACTGTAATAGACACTTTTTTTTATGCCATATAGTTTCCTGTTACTGCAACTAAAATTATATGTATTTATTTTTTGCTTGGTGGTTTATATTACATTAAGTCATCCCTATTTTTTGCATTCTCAAGTATAAATAATTTTTGGCATATACTTTTTCGCTCTGTTATGGGACTTTAAAGATAAAGCTGTAAATACATTAAAGGGACTCCATTACCTTAAAAATAATGTATATATTCTATATTTTGTGAGAATACTAATGAAATGTGTACATTTTGAAAAAAATATGTTTTAAATGTGTATCGGTGGTGTCTGCTGTTTATGACATCACCTGTGGTTTGATATGCAAATCACACATTTCCCATTGAAAGTAGTTCAATATTTGCATATTATGTCAAAAGGGAAGTTAGAAACAGGAAACCTCAAAGACACATTTAAAACATGTGATTCTCTTAACTTATTACTTTGCATAAGGTTTTACTTATACAAGGTTTAACAAGGTAGAGATTGTTTTGGATATTTTTTATTCTCTACGTTTGTAGTATACAACATTGAGATGCACAGCATCTGTTACAACCAGGTACCAGAGGAGTCACTAACAGGAAATCCCTCAGGGTTTCATAAAGCATCACCTAGAAAATGAAACAACCCTCAAGATATTAAAAAGTCAATATTATTATATACTTTGTGGGCGTACAGGGACATGTTCATTAAATTCCAGTTAAAATCCAGTGGATACACTGACAAGAAAAAAGGTATTGAAACAAAGGATTCTGAGTAGCCTCTTGTAATTTTCTCTGTCAGACTTGTTCTATTTATATCTTGTGTACGCACTGGGAAGGAGCTTTTTCCCCCCTTATGAATCATACTGCAGGGACCAAATGCAATGTTTCATTTGCAAAGCTAGCATTAAATGCTAATGACTCCCAAAAGTCATTTTAAACCAAACATGAGTGAGCACAAAATTCCTTCATTAAATGAAGACAAAATATTGGCAAATGGCATTTTAACACATTTGTACAGGTTTTCATTAAAAAGAGAGTTTTACATGGGATCATGTGAGGAGACTTTAATCAGGTCCCCTCTGCTGACCTGTGAACAAACAAGGGCCTTACTCTACTGTAGCATTGATAAGACAGGTGAGCCTCTGCTCTAATTAGCTGTGCGCAGAGCTGAGAGCAAACCCATGTGTATTACTTGCTGACTTCTTAAACTTTTACTGGAAACATGACACTAGGGAAGATTCAGTTAACAAATCTTACAGCTTTGCTAGATTATGTAGACTCAACACAATAATGTTGCTCTTCAGTAAACTCTGAATGTATCAAAATCCACAACTGTCACAGGAGGTGCATCAGAATCTCAAAGGGGGTGACCTGCATTGACTAGGTCAACGATGGGTCCGGACATTATCTGAACTTTTTTAAAATGGCAGGGGATTTATATAAGAGCTTAAAAAAAAAAGCTAACATCTCATGAACAGTTCATAGAAGAAAGAAAGTTCATAATCTATTTAGTTCATCTTAATGTGGCCATTTATTCAGGAAACATCTTTTTAAAACTTTTTTTCCACTTAAACAAGCAAAAAACTGATCTAATAATGTGTAATTCTACTCCAGCAGAAATGCAATATATACTGTTTATAGATATATGTGTATGTTTACATCCAGTACATCTTTGGACTTTTCACTGTACATTGAATTTTGATAACCTGACAACAGCGATGACAAAATCAGACATCAGCTAAATCTACAAATCACCCAAGTTTCCAACTAAGCTATAGACTAATATATGTTATTTTTCAAAAGGTACGTTGTAATGTGGAAGCACATAGTATGTTATGCATTTTGAGACACTTACCATTGGTATCAAACATATATTTCTTTATGGTCTGATTTATCCAGTCTATATAAGCAGAGGTGCGGGTGAATACACTGGGTTTTTTATCCATTATACAGCCAACAACTCCAAAGCTGGTAATGCCATGGACTTCCCAAATTGAATGGTTTGCTAACGATGGACAGGCAAGAGGACCACCTGAATCTCCCTGTGGGTACACCAAAGATATTGTTACTTGTACTTCATAGCAGATAGCAAAATATAAATCATACATATTCGGTATGTGTAACAACGATGCAATTATTATCATAGATTCAGGGAATGGTCCAGGCGCCATAGTAAAGTAATGTACTCTAAAGTAAATGTAGTAATTTTAATACAATACAACTAAAAGCATAAAATAAATATTACAACCAGCACAATGCAGGATACAAATCTGTTCACTTAGTGCTCAGGATTTTGAGGAATGTTACCTGAAGTGTTTTGACCCTGTGTGTGGGGTTTCCTCAGAGTTATTTTAGTGATTAATGCTGCATGTGAATCTTTACAAAAACCACTACTCGCAAACAAAGAAAAAAAAAAACCCCGGACGAACTAAATGATACTCAAAAAAGAGAACTGTGGAAAAGAGGGCATATAACTCTACTTAATGCAATTTTGAACTAGAACATATACAGGGGATGACTACTTTAAAATGTAAAGTTACAGGAAAAAGACAAGGCCAATTGTCTCAATCCCTATAGTTGTCTGCCTCAGTAGCAGTGGGAAAGTTATCGAAGGAAGGTCAGCTGTTGTGGACTATATTTCAAATATAATCAACAAATAAGAATTATTTAAGTCAATTAAAATAAACTTATTTAGTGCTGCTCCATTTATTCCCATGAGCTAAACCTCCCAGAAACCCCAGTTATCATCTTCCTCTCAGCAGTATTAATGGCTCTGAAAGTATGTAGGTCAGTATTGAACTGGCAACTCTTTGCATCTCTCTGTTTTGCTATCGTTGCAGGAAGCAACATTTTACACAGGCACATATCCTTGTCTATTTGTGTAGCTGTATAAATAGACCTTTACTATTTCAAAATTGTCAGGAGAGAATAAGGGATCGTAACATGTATAGCTTGGAGGAAAGACGAGACACAGGAAATATGATAGAAATACATAAAAGAAAATCCACACTGCAAAGAAAGAGAGTATATTTAATAGGATGAAAACTACCAGGACAAGATTACATAGGGGGGGTCATGTATATAAGCTCCTGCGCTGTAAAGTGTCCGGAGAGGTTTAAAAACACACAATCGGCATTTGTTAGGTATAACTACGATCGTGACTTTTTACAAATCCTGAAACTTTTTAGTGAGGAACAAAGAATTCCGCCAAGCAGTGTTTTCAGCTCCTGATTTTTTTTATAGATTGGCTGCGCTGATGCAACCAAAGAGCACATAACCGGCAGAAGCAGCGCAGATTCACAAAATTTGCTGGGAGTCTTTTTCATAAATAGGTGGACACACGCTGAAAGTGGCATTATTTGGTGCTATCTGCGTGTGCGGCATGTTTACACATTGATGGTTGATGCATATAATCACCTTCCAGCAGAAGTGATAGCGGTTAACACAGTGACGAAGTTCAAGAAAATATGGAATAAAGATATCCAGAATATATGCAAATAGGGTTGCCACCTGGCCGGTATTTTACCGGCAGGCCGGTAAAAGATTGGCATCAGGCCAATGTTAAGTCTATGGAGACAGTACCAAGGCTGGTATCACTTTATAGAGGATAAATTTGAGGCCTATACATTGTGCTAGTCAATTTGCTATCACATGTATCAAAATCTTTTTATCAAGGCAAATGTTTTTATGCCGTTCCGCTGTGCCTTGCCATAGTACCTCTATCTAGGTCCAAATCTACAAATTTGTTCTTATAGCCAATACACACCAGAACAGAGACACATTTTTCAGGATAACTATGTACATATGTTAATAGATCATCTCTCAATGTACTGACTTGTAAAGTGGCATTTCCATTACAAACTTTATAGGTCAAAATCCATCTAAGTTTATGACTAGCAATCTAGGGACTCACGTTGTGATGTTAGTGAGATTGTGCTGTGAGTCTTCAGATCTTGCTACACTTCCTCCTTTTTTTCCTTTTTTTCCTGTTAGAAAAACATTTCATCTCACCGATTTAGCTATACATTGTGCAGGGACAAACCAGGAGTCTTAGCAGAAGAAAGACACTGAAGGTTTGTCCCTGCATAATGTATATCTAAATTGGTGAGATTAATTGTTCACATCACATCAACTCACATTTGAGTAAATAGCTCCCACTGCTTTTAAACACTTTTTCGGACAGTTTAAATAAACTACTTGTGTATCCTTTCTCAGTGGAATATAATACATTTTTGTAACTAGCTTCTCTATTTGATCATGTTGATTATGACAATGATGTTTTACTAAAGGAGTTGCATTTGTTCACTGTATTAAATTGACAATAGTATTAAAAACATCAGTTAGAAGATTGAAAAGTTGGGGATGTGCCTGATGTTTTCTATTGCATTGTCAATTTGCTGCAGTTCACAGTTTAGAACATAAAACCAACAATTTTTTTTTATCTTTACATTTTTTAGATTAGACAAAGTAAAATCATTTTTTTTAGACAATTTTATTATGTTCTGCTTCAATAGTAATCCAGAATTTCTGTATGTGACTGATGGAAGCAGGGCTATATTTCAGCTAGGCCCAGGACGGAAAACTGGAGGGGGCGGTAGCTGACTGAAGGGGGTGACCGCAAAGCAAGCAATATGATTGTTTGTGGTATATCCTCCCTCACTCCTTTGCACTGTCTGCACAGTCATCCAGGCTGCTCTACTAGATGACAGAGAGCAAGCTGGTGCTGTGAAAGGGGAAGTGGGGCCAATATGGTGCAGTGAAAATGGATATTCTGGCAAATGGTGCAGTGGAAAGGGATATGGGGCAACCTGACATTTTGGCCAAGCAAACAGGCATGGTTGTAAAGTATGCGAGTAAAAGTGGTGTGGTGGAACGGTTATGCGAGGGAGGAGTGCAACCTGGAGAGAAAGGGGTGTATGAAGTTAGTCAGCCTTACGGCAGCACAAAACCTTAATACACCAGCAGGTGGAAGCCAGATGCTCACTAAACCTACTGGTCCTCTAAACATACACATATTGCTTTCTGGTAAGTCCAATCTTTTTTGATGTTATTACACTGACCTGACACACTGACTTTAGTTCATCAGGAAGAGTATATCCAGCACAGATCATGGTGTCTCTTATTTGGAACCACCAGTACTGTGGCGTTTTGCAAACTTCATATGAAATAACTGGTAGAGCAACTTGATTCAAACCTTCTGCTGCTTTTGGTGCCATAGAATTTCCTTTAACAGAACAAAATAACATTATCACACATTGAAAAAAGCAATATTATAAAGTATCTTATGTTCAAATTGTATACTTTTTTTTTACCGTAATGCTTTGCTGTCCATTATTACCCCCCAAATGGAACAATAAATGCATAGTTATAACATTTCTTCTTTAAGTAGTGATATACAGATATTTGTCTATTTATGGCTGGGTCTATGTCATGTAATTAATTATCTATTTGGTGGCCTAGGGGAAAATGTGGGTATAGTGATAAATGTACAGCACAATTATAACCTCCGGGAGATTAACTAGTAAAAGATAAGGAGGCAAGATATGTGTGAGTTAAGTGTCATGACCAGGACACTATTGAAAACCTGTATTTTTATTTTGGGCGGGCGTGGCTCCGTCTCAGTAAAAAAAAACAACAGTTGTGTTAATTTTTGTCTCATGTGAGATACAAATGCATTTGCTACAATCAAGTATTTTTTACATCCAACATGTCTATCTCCATGGGTAGGCCCATGAACTACTTTGGAGTATATGATCCCAAAAATTAAGCTATTATGAGAAAAAGGATCATGGCAAGATGCTTCACAGCTGACTATCTTCTCAATAACAGACTATAGTTTTATTTTCACTTTAAACTAGCCTTCACAATTTTCATAATAGATCTCATTGAAAGAGAGATTTACTAAAATCTTCTCACTATCTCAGAACAAAGCTAGAGCTCCACTAGCATTTCTTTCTTATAGCTGTACAAGGGATTGCTATGACTGGTAGATTATGGTGTTATACATTTACCTGTTTCATCTCCCCAACCAGTTGCATGGCAGCGGTAAGTTGCATTTAGAACTTGGCCTTTGGGTGGCAGACAAGCAAAATCAATTTCGTCAGTTACTGTTACTTCTCCGTCAAGCCTGACTAAGGCAATGTCATACTCCACTGGAATATTTGGGTAAAGGAACTGCTCATGGCGGAAAATGCCAAGGATTTTGAAGCATTTTTCAGTGGGTTCCACAATGGTGAGGTTTTGCTTTCCCAGACACATTTGCCAGCGGTGCAACTCATCTGCGTAACTTTCAAAACATCACTTGTTACTAAGGCTAATAACCAAAATCAGCTACAGAATTCAGGGAGAGGTCATATCTGAGATAATGCTCAAGAGAAAACCTGATCCAAGCCAACAATATAAATATCAAAGGAAGTCGCAACTGAACTTAAAAGAGTTTGTTGCCAAAAAAACTGGTGCTTACCAAAATAGCAATATCTTCAGTGAACCAAGAACCCTAGGTTCTATACCAACAGACTGGCATTGTGCCAGGAGTTTCAGGATTTAATAATGACCTGTAACCACTTAACATTAAGTATCATAGCTCACTTTATTATCCTGGACACCCAGTAGTGTTGTCATTCAAAAGGTGGAGTTTGGCCACTTATGTAATCAGTTATTTCCTGCTTGTGTGATTTGTGGTGTGAAATTTAGACTGAAACCTTAGCTTTTTTGGGTACTTTGTATTTATCCATTTGCACTTGTTATATTTCAGAAAGGATATGTCAGTAAAACATCAATCAAATTGATTAGGAAGATCAAGTAAACAGAAAGAGGCCACACTCTTAAAGTCACATATTCCGGCAAAATTTATACTAAATTTGAGAACGTTACTCCAACAACTTGCCCTCAGTTAGAGCTTTGTGCATATTCAAATATAATCATCATGTGAAATAAGTCTATATTAGCATACGGTATGCTAGTGACATGCATGTTTTTTTTTAGGTGTTTTCAAGATACAGATAGGATCAGAAATATCATAACTCAATAAAAAGTTGACCTAAAAAATACGTACTTGATAAAGCAGTGGGCTGCAGTGAGAACCCAATTCTTGTGAATGAGTGAACCACCACAGGTGTGGAAGAAAATGGTTTCATTTCGGGAACTTGGCCAAACCTACACACACACATAAAATAATGCAACGTTTTAAGAATGGTAAATAAAGTTAAAAAAAAACATTGCACAATGTAAACTTTAGAGCAGGTATGGCTAATACGTAGCTTTCTATGACCATCATTTTAGTATGCAAGTTTGGGTAAAAATTATGAGAGTTGTAATTACATCAGCAACAACTGGCGATTATGACTTTAGACAAGTTCAGAGGTGAAAAACTCAGGTTTTTTAACTGTACAGTAGAAGGTCAATTAAGAGGTGATTAATTATTCATTATTGCTAATATTCTAGCAGTTCTCGATCTATATACATTTTTGATTATCCATCCAATACTGCAGCTAAAGGTCATGTATACACTTTTAGAGATTCCTTATGCTGTCTCTGGTGCAGTTCAGCCCCTAGCAAGAAGTTTAGTTTAGGCCCTCATGAGGTTTAGTTCAGGTTCTCATGAGATTTACTTTAAAATGGTAGAAATATGTATATGCGTTCAGTTCTGTCACTGAAATGAGATGAAATTGAATAACTTCCAAAAATGTTGTCCCATCTACTACACAGATCTTTGAAGCAATGTTTCAATATTTTGAAATTAAGAAAATAAAGTTTTGGATTTTGCATTTTGGAGATTTGGGCTATATTGGCTGCTGTTTGGGTAAAAGTGCACACCAAATTAACTATATCCGGAGACATGCAGGGACTAAGTTTAGGAGTTCAATTCAGCGATAACTCATTACACTGTGCGGCATTCAGTGTATTTTGTATCGAATGCAGCAGGATCCCACTAAGTCCAGCTGGTCAATTATCGCAAATCAGGCTCAAATACAAATATTTTAGTGAATATCTAGGTAGACTTGGTCTGGTGACCTTCTCTCCCCGTCACTGGTCTGTGCATGTGTGTATTTGTGTCTATTTCTGTTGATAATCGTGGGCTGGTAAAATTGCACTATGGGCAACTAAATTCTTTTTGCCTCTGTACCACAAGTTGCCAGGCCTGACCGTGCTCCACAGAAGCATTGTTCATAATCTATTTTAATCAGACACAAGTTTCCTTCTGTATAATTGAAAGGTCATCCTGAGAGTTTAGCCCCTGTTTAGTCTGCACTCTTCTCAGATAATACTTCATTCCATGTTCTGATATTTTTGCTCAATTATAATGTCCAAGATATAGAGTCTCAAAAGACCTCCGCTAGATTTAGAAGCTCTGGGTAAATTACTTTATATTGGATATATATATATTTGCCGCATTATGATCTAGCACAACTTATTGAAATATCCAACATGGCTACCAACTTTTGGACCTAGGTCTTATGCTCTGTGTAAGATCTTCCAGAACATTTCACTATATGTAACCCCTAAATTCTGATTCCAGATTGGAATTCAAATTACCCTAAATATGCGTTACTGCCTCTGGTCCTGCACATACATTATCTTGGCAGTATGTACAAATTTGTTATACAAAAATTGAAGATAGCATTCCAACTGTCAAAGCAATGGACTCTCTTTGGAATATTGTCTTCAGAACCTGACACTAGGACAACAGGAAATGGGGAAAAAAAACGGTTATTGGTAGTTTCGACACTGGGTAAGAAGGCAATCCTGTTACAGCGGATTTAGCCCCAAACTCCAGTATTAGATATGGATTATGGAGTTTAGATATGGTGTTCTCTAGATTGGATAGAGGCCCCTCTGCTTAAGGAATCTAAAATCATATTTCAGTAGGTGGTCCCCATATATTGGCAATTTAGAAGAAGCAGTTTAAATAAGCTTTTGATGGCATTCAGAGATACAGGATGGTACTGATATTTTATCTGTACAATTAACAAAATAATTATTTAGTACTAGGAATGTACACCATATAAGGCTGATTTATCAAGATCTCGCGGGTCCCTTCGGTAATATAGGTGTGTAAACTTTTCACAAATGTGTACTAGAAGTGTGTGCGATAATATTCAAACAAGCTTTATAACTCATGACGCATATATATATAGTTCATATATTATATTGTATTGCTATGATTTATAATGTATTCTCATTTCATTTGGTCTGTTTTATGGGTCCCAGACATGGGTTAAGCTATAATATTCAGAAGTGTTATGACTTATTGTATTGATTTGTACTCTTATTCCTTTTTTCAATAAAAAAGATTTAGAAAAAAAAAAAACAACAGCTATTTTTTGGCTTCCCTTTTATAAAATTTTCAATAGCAAAAAAGGTCATGGAGCCAGCACCATTAGAGCGAGTTTAAATTGGAAAAACTTTTTTGCACTGCCATTCATTTTTCTCATTACCACTTTTGTGACACACCTTAGCATGGCAGAACCACAGCCTAGAAAATGAATATGTGTTAATGCTTGTATGCATAATATTGTATTATTTAACAGTTCTAATGTATGGCTGGGAATTTCCAATGACTGGTGTTTATCTTTAGGGGGCTATGAAGTATATATGACCTTGTGTAAAAGTTTTCTGTCTCTTCATTTATAAACTGGCGGAATGTAATTACACTTAGTGGTGTGGAATCCACTTAGCCTGGGCCATTAAAAATGATTTTCCTTCAGTGCAGTAACACTCTTATGCATATTAATGTTAATCCCTCCCTGAAGCTGTGTAGTTAATCTGAGTCAGGAGGCCAAGTTAAATCACCAGCACTGGTGCACATTTTATGTCTGTGTTAGTTTACCTGCATAGACACCTGCCACGGCCAAGTGTGAGGTTTTGCTGGCTCACCGTTAACAATTCTTGTTGTAATTTGAGGAGGAAATGTTGGTTGTCCACACTTATTTGGCCAATCTGCAAGCAATAAAATGCCCATGTGGTAAACAGAGACATAAAAGAAACTACAGCAAATGAGAGTTTGTTTCTGAACTGTGCGCAAAAGGCCAGAGTTGTATTAGGCTCTGAGGCACAAATGTCTTCATCTCCTCAAAAATAATAAAGATAATAATAATCTATGTACATAAAATCAGTTACTGTATAGTCAATGCTACAACCAGGTTAAAAATGGATAACACTAAGATTAGCCAGTGCAAGTAAAAAAAAAAATGGATATATTGACTCATTGACGGCTGGGGACGAGCAGCATTCAATTAAGAACTGGTGTATGGGGGAAGAGGTTTTTTTTTTTTTTTGGACAAATTATCAGTGGCATATTAATGAGCAAATTATCAGTGGCATATTAATGAGCAAATTATCTGTGGCATATTAATGAGCAAATTATTCGTGTCATATTAATGAGCAAGTTATCAGTGGCATATTAATGGACAAATTATCAGTGGCAAATTAATAAGCAGATTACCAGTGGCTATTAATGAGCAAATTATCAGTGACTATTAATGGACAAATTATCAGTGGCTATTAATGGACAAATTATCAGTGGCTATTAATGGACAAATTATCAGTGGCTTTTAATGGACAAATTATCAGTGGCATAATAAGGAGACGGTCGTTTGCTTACCTTCTTGACTTGTCACTCCGCTCCTGCTATACTATGCTACTGGTGTAACCCTATCCCCCCGGGCAACTCCGCCGCCCAACTTGGACATGGCAGTACTTTTTTGGGACACAAGATGTGGCCCCATCATCTTTATCTTCGCTGCCTCCTCTCCTTTACTTACTCTTTTTCTTACTTACTCACTCTTAAATCTATTGATTTATTCACTTTCAGTATATATTCGTGCCTTAATCCTCTCTTCCATACGCTTTTATTTGAACAGTTCACTTTAAGTATAGGACTCTGCACTATTAGCTTGCTCTGCATTCCTGACTGTTATGATAAGTGTCATGACCGCGAACATTATTATGTTGAATAACGGAGATTCTAATCCAAGAAGACGCATTTACCAAATGTTAACTGCAAACAGTTTCTCAGTGGCAAACCCATATTTGTGATATTATTTTTCTTTAGTGGATTTTATATACACAAACCCAGGTCTGTTTTTATTTATCCAATACATGGAGATGCAGGGCAGTGAAAATCTAGAAAATGTCCATTCTTACTCTCCCCACAGAAAGTTTATGTTTAACCAATAATAGACACGGCAACTGTTCGTTAACTACGTTTTTCTATATTTGAGTTTTGGGGTTTGGACCACATTTAGTCTGTAGTAGATTTGAATGACATATATACAGACCTGATATATGTTATTATAGAGGTAAAAATACAGTTAATTTACATTTAGTATCTAATGTATAAAAACAAATCACAACAATTTTAATGGTATCTTTTTTCCACTTGTGTATTTTTTGAAAATGTTATTTATTTATTATAAAAATTAAATTATAACATTATAGTTGTAGGTGGGCCCCTTCTGTCTCCTAGCAACCAATATTTTTAGACCCAGTCCGCCACTGTTCTGCATCATATGTATTGGATCTTTAATATTATAGATAATTGTATATACTTTTAATAGTATATATGATTATATATTTATATACATAAGATGGGATAATACCCTTGCCTGGAAATGAGAAATCTATTTTCATAGGGGCACCGGTTTACAGTATATATATATATATATATATATATATATATATATATATATATATATATATATATATATATATATATATATATATATATATACATATGGCATGTATATAAGCATATATGTGTGTATTTGTGTAAAAATATATATTATAAATTGACTGGAACAGACGTTTGTCTAGTTTGCAGAATATAATAATATTTTATTTATTTAAACTAGCATTTTATTTTCAATCTATGCTTCATTTAATAGACCTTTTATTTTATATCAGATTAAAATCTATTCACCATTTTTATGTGAGGAAATATGGCCACACATGTACAATAACCACATTAATCATAGCTGGGCACGGGGTTCTATATAAGTCAGTATAATGGGGGAAGGGATTAATATTATGTATACTGTGGCCAAATGCACCCACTATCCTCTCAGTAAAGCAATACTTCATGATATTACTTCTAAACCTTCGTGTCTCTAATTTAAGACTATTCCTTCTTGTTATGGAGATTTTTCTTCTTTTAAATATACTCTCCTCCTTTACTGTGTTGATTCCCTTTACTGTATTTAACACCTTCGTGAAAATGTACGTTCAGGCACTTCCTGCTGGGTACTCCGTTCCCGACAATGGACGTTCCTGGCACGTCCTGCGGTGAATCAAGCGGTTTTCTCGATCAACGATCGCGAAAACCGTTTTAATGGTGCTGGTCTATTGCCTCGATGTCGAGGCAATAGCCAGCACCGAAATTTCCAATCTGGGGCACCCACGATCGCTCCACGGAGTGATTGTGGGAGCCATATTAATGGAGCAGCATGCTCCGTCAATAAGGCTATTCCCTCTGGTGGTTTGAGCTTCGGAAATGAAAGTAAATTCACTTCCGAAGCTCTGAATATGCTGCTTGACTGCCCCTAGAGGCAACCAAGTAGTAGTTCAATGTTAAAAAAAAAGAAAAAGATTTAATTAGCTTAAAACTAGTATTATGTTAGATTAGCCTATAGGGTTAAAATGAAATAATTTTCAGCATAAGGGATAGTGTTAAAATTAAATTAAAATATATTAAGGGATAGCATAAGGGTTAGAGTTGGGGTTAAATTTAGTGTTAGGGTTAAATTTAGGGTTCGGGTTGGGGTCAAAAGTTCAATATAGGAAAAAAAACAAAAAACACTATTTTTGGTTTTTGACCCATAACTCGCAAAAAAATACCGAAAAATACATAAACTAGGGACAACATTTAGAAACTATTTAGAACGGGTCTTTTTTAATGATTGTATTTGTGTAAATTATATTTTAGGTCAAAGTTAAAAAAAAATTCATCATATTTTATGATTTTGTAGTAAATTATAAGATATGATGAACATTTTTGCATCTAATGAAAACCCCTCTTATGACGATAAAAACAACATTTCATTTGTGTGGGTACAGTATGTGAGAGAGAAGAAAATTACAGCTAAACACAAACACCCCAGAAATGTCAAAACAGGCATTGTCACCAAGGGTAAGTCAAGGTAAAAATGTCTTGTCACTAAGGGGTTAAATGTTTTTATCATATCCCCTCTGTTTCATCTTTTTTTCAAGCTATTCATGTTAAGATCCTGTAACCTTACCTGGTAAGTTTTATACTGCAACCCATGAACCAGTTTAGTGGTCCATCTCTGAACTCAAAAGTATCTATATTCTTCTGGAGATACTGTTTCTAGTACTACGTACAATACTCCGAGTGAGGTCTGACCAGAGCTCTGTACAAACAACTGCATAATCACTTCTCTCTTTCTACTGCGAACTCCTCTCCCTATACGGCCAAGCATTCTGTTAGCACTTCCTTCGGTTCTATTACATTGCCTACCTACCTACCTTTAAATCTGCTGAAATAATTACCCCTCAATTCCTTCGCTCAGATGTTGAGTTTAGGGCTGTATTAAATATTCAATATAAGTGGAATGTACAGCAATGTGTACCTATAGGAATGTCATCCCATGGATTGGGAGATGGCGGGGCTTCTGTGGGAGGTTCTGTCAGTGGATCAGTGGACCAGAAGATTCGGAACCCTTTCCCCTCTGTGAACAAGTCACTGTGGAAACGCAATACAATGATGTTGCCTTGAGTTGTAAATGTTTCTGGTATCTGGCTTCCACAATAAGGACCTTAAATGAAAAATCAAAAAGTCATAAATTACACAAAAGCACACAATCTCTGTCTTTTACTTTTTATATTAATTCAATTTTAACATTGCATTTCTTCTCTTAAAAGTGTTCCAAGTGCACGTTTATGGGGAAAAAAACCCATAGGTATAAATAGCACAGCATTTGGAAATATTGTACAGTCTGGCACTACATGGAAATGTAGGTGCTAGGTCCTAGACATCCCTCCCCCTCCCAGTGAGTATCGTGAAAGGAACTGAACTCCACACAAAATAAAATGTAGTTATGAATTTTAGTGTAAATCTCATGAAAAAAAAGTGAGACTCAAATATGTGAGTCAGTATGTGCCAAGTGAAAACAAGCTAAAAATGTATATGGAAAAAAATGCAACAACAGTTTCTAGGGTGTCTGGTATGTGCCCTATATACCAAATGTAATCCCAGGAGATGATCTTATTTGCATATGTGTGCACAGAGTCTTTCTGTTTCTATAAACCAAACTAGATGCTCCAGTAAGATGTAACATGCTAGGCCTTCGGAGTATACAATAGAGTCAGTGTTGCCACCATTTCATCTATATGTATGTCTCACCTTTTTTGATGAAAACTATTATAACAATTATATAGTTTAATTTCCATTGGCCATGTGTTTCGAGAGTATCCAGTTATAAACTCTTTGACATTAAAGCAAATATAGTTCTACATCATTGTGGTTATATAAGGGTTTACCCAATATACACAGTGGTGTATCTTGATTTTGTGCTGCCCAAGGCAGACAAAATCCGGGCACCCCCCTACCCAAGCTGCACACCCACGTTACACACCTAAGACATGCCCCATCATTCAGACTCACATCAAGCTCATACTCCCATCACACACACACTCCCATCACACTCAGTCACACACTCCTACTCCCATCACACTCAGTCACACACTC
Source organism: Pelodytes ibericus (assembly GCA_036172795.1). Classification (NCBI taxonomy): domain Eukaryota; kingdom Metazoa; phylum Chordata; class Amphibia; order Anura; family Pelodytidae; genus Pelodytes; species Pelodytes ibericus. The sequence continues at coordinate 92,260,942 of CM069863.1, forward strand.
CGACTCCCATCACACTCAGTCACACACTCCGACTCCCATCACACTCAGTCACACACACTGTCTCCCATCACACACACTCTGACTCCCATCACACTCAGTCACACACACTGTCTCCCATCACACACACTCTGACTCCCATCACACTCAGTCACACACACTGTCTCCCATCAGACACACTCTGACTCCCATCACACTCAGTCACACACACTGTCTCCCATCACACACACTGACTCCCATCACACTCAGTCACACACACTGTCTCCCATCACACACACTCTGACTCCCATCACACTCAGTCACACACACTGTCTCCCATCACACACACTCTGACTCCCATCACACTCAGTCACACACACTGTCTCCCATCACACACACTCTGACTCCCATCACACTCAGTCACACACACTGTCTCCCATCACACACACTCTGACTCCCATCACACTCAGTCACACACACTGTCTCCCATCACACACACTCTGACTCCCATCACACTCAGTCACACACACACACACTGTCTCCCATCAGCACTTCACTTTCCTTGGTGGCTAGTGGCAGGCAGCATGGTCCCTCCATGCTGCCTGTTCGGCTTCCCGGCGATTGTGCCGACAGGTCACGTGACCGGGCGCGCGTATGACGTCGGAGGTTTCTCTGTGCTGCCTGTTCGGCTCCCCGTGCAGCCTGGCAGGCAGAGCGATGGTGAGGGGGGATCTTCCGATCCCCTCTCACCTCCGTCTCTGCTTGCAAGCGCGGTCTTTTTATTTTTTTTAAAGGGCCGCGTTTTTTTAATTTTTTAATTTTTTCAGTGCTATTTACCGCCTAGGATGCCTCGCGGTAAATACAGCACTGAATATACACCGCTTTGAAATGGATTCAGGTCGGACACTTTATCCGAATTTCACAAATCTCTGAAACGCTATTCAATATCCCTGAATTTGGCTCCAAATCGGTAGTTTGGTACGTTTGGAAACTGTGGCGTTCAGAATGGGACATTTTCGCAATGAAAACCATAGATGTTTAGCTACCCAAGGTGCGCCAATCCCAGACAGTAAATGTTGGACATGTTTCAGTATTCAGGTTTGGAAGATATCGGCTATGATTTCTGAACTGCGACCGTATTCAGAAACACATCAGGGCAAGCGCGGTATCTTGACATTTGTGTCCCGATGTGGCACTGATGCAACCGTAATCTGTCTGCAATTTGAACTTACATCTATTTCTAGTCAATTTGCTAGAAATGCAAGATGGCTGGCAACTATCACATTGTTTTACTGGTTACCCTATATTTACACGAAAAAGAAGATTTCAGCTGCACATATTTAAATACTACATTTTACAATTTGAATTATTTTTAACTTATACTGGAGTGGAATTTCCCTGTAAATGGAAAAATAAAAAATCAAATAAAAAATTCTGCCACTGCTGATATAGTACAATAGCATCTGAAATTGCAACTCCTGTCTCAAAGTATTCATTCAAATTACTTAACTATTGGTATTAATGCCAAAGTATTTACAAGTCAATTACCTTTTTTTGTCACAATGCCAGCATTTTCTTCATATGCTGCTAAATAATCATAACATAACCTGGTAAATATATCTGGGTCTTCTATTTCAAATTCAGTGAATTTTAAGGTGACTTTTTTTCCTGCTGGTACTTCAACACGCCAAACGCACATACTGTTGGCTGCATAAGCAGACGGCCACTTAGGGGACTTTATGAGACCACTTTCTTCATATGAGTTTCCACCACATGATTGGATTTCTATGAAAAAGAGAATAAAAAAAATCAAATAAGTAGACAAATCCTTTTTTTTTTTCATATGCTGTTCTATCTGCTGTATAAATGATGACACATGTGAAATAGGTTAGCAATGGCCATGTGGGAAATACAAATATTCTTTTCTAGAAATTCAGCTGTATATATTTAAGCTTTGCTGTAAATTAGCTATTTCTACTGAGACCAAGTTTAAAAGCACTAGACAGTCACCCATTAGGATAATTACACACTTGGGATCCTAGTGCACAACTTGAATTTCTACTGACTTTATTACAGAATAACTATATAGCTCTATTTAATTTGCAAACATGGGAATGTGGTAAATGCAGTGGTGGCATTGTGACAATGTAGTAGCTCAGTGAACAGGGGAAGGCTGGCAAGGGGAACAGGGTGCAGTTGCCCCCTCCCCCGGGGCTGCTCTCTAACCTCAATCAATAGGCTGGGGCTGCACCCCTTTTCACTTCTAGATAACACAGGGGATAGCACTTTCTATGTTTCTATCCTATTGTCTAGCCCAGTATTGTATCTTCCACAAGGCAAACAAGGCACTCGCCTAGGGCGGCACTTTGCCAGAGGGCAGCACTTTGCCAGAGTGTGTTAAACCACATTTTCGCTGGCTCCCCTACCGTTCAGCAAGCTTTAGCTCCTTCCACTTAATTGGGGTGATGGGGGCATGAAATGGACGTGGTGGGGGTATGAAATGAGGGTGATGGTGGCATGTAATGGAGGTAATTGGGCATTTAGTGTGTGTGCAATGTGGGTGATGGCCATGTAATGGGGTGATGGGGCATGTCATGGGTGTGCAATATGGATGATGGGGCATGTCGAAGGTGTGGAACGTGGGGGGGGGGGGGGGGGGCTGCCTGGATAATGTCTGCCTAGGGCAGTACAAAACCAAGACACACCACTGGTCTAGCCTGTCTGTTTATAGGCTGACATATGTGTCTTACATGTGTGCTATCTGTGCCTATTTCTGATGGTAACTACTGGGTTGATAGGGTTTCCCCATAGGCCACTAAATTGGTTTTGCCCCCCAACCAATAGTTACCAGCCCTCCCCCGGCAGTGTGTGTGATGTGATACTGTGGCAGGTGATGTGGGGCAATGTGATACTGTTACTAATGCAGTGGTAGCAATGTGACGCTGTGGCAAGTGCTGTAGGGCATTTTTCCCTATATAGATGCGGCCTGTAATAATACAGTACAATTCGGTAATAACATCTATTATTCAGCTTCTGATTTCATTAATTCTGAAAATGTGCATTATTAGTATTAGTATTAAAATCTATTTTTAACTGAAGATGGCCAGTGAAGGGAGCTTCCATAATGCACTACATTCAATTCAATCCAAATTAATAATGCAAATATGTGTGCGCTGAATTTGCCGCTCTTACCCTTTGTATTTAGGGAGCATATAATTGCCAGCAGTTGCAAATATCTTTGGGTCATGTCTCATCAAATTCGGGTCTGTTCCAACATTAATAATGCCTATGCACAGAGAGGAAAATGAGCTCCAGACACAGTATCTGTACTGGGTAGATTGGAGCTCATGGGGTGTTGTGTCATGGTATCAGCTGCCACAGAGTTAGTAATATGGGAGCATACAGATGCAAGCGTAACCTAATCCAGTGGCACAAGTGTGCAATATATATCCTTGGGTCTTCCAAATTCTCAGTCAGCCAATAAAGAAATAACTTCAACTCTTAAACATTATTCTGAAAACTGCCAATAGATTTCACTTTAACAATCTATGGCAGAAATGTTAACCAACTTTAATGCATTCATTTTTGAATGATCGGCATAGGTTCTGGTAAATATGTAATTAAATACATTGAGTGTATTATTGAATAATGTATGTATTAGGGTAACTTCAGACTTTTACTTTTCTTTATTTAGTAAAGCTCGCAAATTATAAAGACTCCGATCACTGTGAATGTAGAGAATAAACAATTGATCAAAAATGATCTATAATTGTGTTTTGAATGATCTGAAAACACATTTCCCACCGAAAGATCTTCCTTTGCAGATCAAGCCACAAGGTGATGTCACAAACGTATTTCTGTATTTAATCTATGCATTTGCTTTCAGTTCGACTACTTAAATGTATAGCTATTTTTAAAATTATTTTTCCCCCTCTAAACTGGCAGTATAAAGAATATTTAGGTGATGAAGGCCTTTAATATGTTAACCTAGTTCATACATCACTGTTTTGTTTATGTTTTCTTTGACAAATACCTTCAATGTCTTCAGGGTAGACCTCTTCCCACTTTGCTTCAAATCCCATATCCGACCTCTGCCCATCTGTTAAAAACTTCAGGAAAAGTTGATTGCTGGCGCTGATGATCACAGGAGGTTTTAGATAGCCACAAAAACTCCCTTAAAAAAGCAATGAGAATAATAATGAGTAAGAGTTTTAGCAACCAGTTTTTTTTGCAGATTGTTGCCATTATCACTGGGTTTGCATAGAAAAAAAATAATAATAGGCAGGTCATTTAAATTCTTTCCTAAACACAGGGCCTATCTAACTATTAACAAGCTACAACTACTACTTGATTTTTGTTTCCATTGTCTGCTTCGAAGGCCATATCCTGTAGCATCTATCTGAATTCCCACTGTTCAATTTACCCATTCTCACCCTCCAGCCCTCAATTTTCACAGAGATTGACCCGACAATCTGCAGGTGGTTATCTGGTTGCAACATATCCCTACACCTATTATCTGATAAATGGGGAACTAACCTATTGCCCCAGCATACAATCTCACTGTTCGGCTTACCTTTGTCCTGTTTCTCTCTTGCTGACAAGTGTGTATATGTATTGCATGATATTTTGTGTTTGACACTGTCTGGCCACTGCTGCATCAGTGACCCCCCCCCCCTTTTGATTTTTTTATACTCGCCCCCCCCCCCCACGTTTTTGTTATGAAATATTTGAAAAATCAATAAACAGTGTAAAACAAATAAAAAGCAAATATATTTTGTGTAAAGCTATTTTTGTTCTTTGTCCCTTTTGCATTTTGCAATGTACTAAACATTTAACACTCAAATAGTATATATGCGGAAATTGCATACTTGCGAATAAAAACAGGCAAGTTTATGAACATTTTTCTGCCTTTTTTATTAGCACTTGGTAAAAGATGGTGTAATTTTCCCACGCAAAATAAGAATTATTTTTCACAAAATATTCGCAAAAGTCTTTAGCGAGAGCAAATGTAATTGCAAAATATTAGTGCAAACAGGAAAATGAACAAATTGTTACAAATTGCTCCTTACTCTTGTTTTACCTACTTTTTTCCCCCACTGCACTTGTTTAGTACATAAACCCATATATCCCTAAGTATAAAAGATATGATGACCCAGTCTCCAGCTTGAACTTAAAAAACAAAAACATTAACCAGCACGATAAACTGCTGTCCCTGTATTTGACTTTCTTAACCGTAGAGTTGTTTAAATTTATAAAAATAGACAAAAGTGGAGAACACACTGCACCAATATGTGACGGAAGTGGCTGCAACAAACTCTACCAGTGTTTCACTACTAGTACAAAAAACAGACAAAAATTGTGAAGAAGTGCGCTACAACCAAACACTAAATACAGAGATTAACCTTGAATCTCAGGCAACCCTCTCCATGTAATTGTAGAGGGAAACATAAAAGAGAAAAATACAAATAATAATATATGTGTAGTATTCGTGAACAGTTTAAGTGTACAGAAAATAAATGTGGAAAACTCACATATCCCTGAGCAGTATTCTGCTCAGTACAAAGTGCACTCCTGTGGTTCACTTTGTACTGGGCAGAATACTGCTCAGGGATATGTGAGTTTTCCACATTTATTTTCTGTACACTTAAATTTTTCACGAATACTACACTATATTATTATTTGTATTTTTGTCTTTTATGTTTCCCTCTACAATTACATGGAGAGGATTGCCTGAGATTTAAGGGTAATCTCTGTATTTAGTGTTTGGTTGTTTAAATTTATCATGTATAATGCTGGCTAAGATGAGACAGGGCCAGTCTGGGAAAAGTCTGTTCTAAAGAGAAATAAGTCAGAAAAAGCAAATCATGGTGCCTAAAGGGGCAGATCCAGCCTCAATGTCTGTAGACCTATTTTTAAAGGTATATAAGTATATAGGAGAAATGTAAATGTTTTCAAAGTAAAAATAAGTGAATTTCACACGAATTATATGTAGAACTGCCCCTTTAACCTCTTATAGTCCATGGCGGTTCTGGTACATCATGAATATAAACGATGGGCAATTTTTTAAAAACTATAATAAATTCTGATTTATGTGGCATCAGACGAAAGCTGTACATTTCCTTAAAACAACTAAATCTAGGATGTATGAGTACACTAAATGAGAAAGAGGGAAATAACAAAAAATCTCAGAAAAAGCTCTTATCCTAAACGGCTTAAGCAAAAGCTTAATGGACAATACTTGGCTAAACATGCTTACTACTTTATTATTATTTTACCTAGACAATGTCATTCTGTAAGCATTGTACAATGTGCTACATAAAACATACAAAAATTATGAAGTGTCTTTACAGTCTGTTGTTGAATATGCTCAGCAGACCAGAGTCAGCAGTGACTACCCATATTTCCCATCTTCTGCCCCTGGTGAATCGAGACGTCAGTGAGGCATAGCTTCGGAGGTTGAGTGTCAGAGCATGGACAGTAGGGATTCCACTGTGTCCTCCATACAGACAATGAAATAGAGACTGCAGGATTAAGGTCCTGAATTGTTACGGTCTGGCTTACAATGGGACAGTTGTGAGGTATGCTTACCTATCATGTCTGAGGTGTCAGACACTTCTATCTTGTCTCCTGTACAGGCTCCCATTTCCCCATCCACAGCGAGTTCTGTGAAGGTCAATTTTATCAGCCAGCCATGTGAAACAGTGATCTTCCAAGTGCAGTTAAGATGTGATGAATAGCTGTCTGGATAATTATTGGAGTGCAGGATACCTTTCCGGCCATGCTGCAAAGCATTGCTCCCACAACCAGATTCTGTAGAGAAGACATACAAATGATATAGCAATTGTATATACCAAAAATTGTTGCAAATGTAATGGGTCACAAACCACTCTGTCATGAAAAGGAGTTATTAACATGTAATCCGATAGTGCTAACAATTAGCTATCACAGACGAGTTAGGAAGATGAACAATAAGGAAAAAAAGAAAAAGAAATAAATCACCTCATTATAGATAAATAAATCTTGCTGTAATTTTTTAGTACCTGAGATAAGTAGGGTTGACACCTGGTCAGCAGGCCGCTAAAACATTGGCGTGATGCCAATGTTAACTCTATGGAGGTAGCAGCATGACCGGTATTTTTTTGAAGAAAAGGTGGCAACCCTAGAGGTGAGTAGAGAGTCATACAGTTATCTAGTAAATAGCATGTGGATGTCCCTCGGTGGACTGAAGGTTGAATGCAGTCCTCAAGGGATTTTGCAAGACCGCTATCGTGCCTAAAAAGTTATAAATTCTAATGTATTTCTTCACAAAATTAATAATGTCCAGTCCTTTAACCTAAGCTTGTGGCCCAACACAATAAATGTGGACAGCATCCAAATACTGTTATTGACAAATGATTATATGTACAATGAAATGAAAATAAATAGAAAAAATTGGACAACACTGCTCTAAGGTTTGTTTTATTTATCTCCTGTGAATTTCTCTGCCAGGCCTCTGCACCTATTAAATCATGTTACCCTTCCCTTCTCCAGCATTCCTTGCTACTGAATAGTACATTGGGGGTTATATATAAACATAGCACACAAACCTATAATGCTAAATAGTGGCACAATCTTCATGTGTACCTATGTATAAAGCAGATTCCCTACAATCTGCCACTTCTGCCATAAAAGAACTTCTACGTTGTGCTCTGGCGCAGCCAATGTATTAAAAAAAATGAAGCTCTTAATAGTATCGTTCTCCAGCACTGCAAAGTGTTGGGAGTTATGGAAGTGCCACAAAGCCACTATACATAACGAACGGCGATTTCACCTTTTTATACGTGTCCCGATATTTTGCAGTGTGGAAGTTTTTATACAAAACCTCCATTGCATGCTTTTGCTATACTGGCTATTGACCCCTGTCATGCTATCTGGATTACCCAACTTGGCTCCTGCCACAACCTCTGTTTTGCTAACTCGTTGCTGACCCTTAGCTGCTTGCCTTTGACCCCATGGACTGTGCTTGACCTTGTCTACACCTCCTCCTAATCCTAGTCTTGTATTTTATTTGTTTTTGGGCCATTGTACTGCCACTTCTGGATCTGTTGCCAACTGAACCTTAGACTAGCAGTCAGTAGTGTCTGGCAATTTGTGCACCCTGCTCCTATACTGCTAACTCCAGACCCTGACATTCTAGTTAGTTAAACCCTAATCTTACTTCTAAGGAAGTGTGATGTTATTTACATCTCTGACATTCCATGAAGATTAAGGATAATCTCTCCCAGCATTTGAAGGTATTTATAGACAACTATAGATAGCTAAAGTAACTTATTGTTCTGTTTCTAATGGCATGCATAACCGACCCCAGCCTTGTGCATCATTATGATGGATATACAAAAACCTGTGTAGATATCTGTCCATAGAGTAGATCTTGTGAGCTCTATTGATTTTACTGAGGCCCCATAAGCAATGTGGGCATTTGTCCAGCATCCACCATCAAAGGAATATTGCACGGACAAAGTCAGGTTTCCTCAAAGAGTTGAACTCTATTTGCACTCATATAGCATCTCATATTAACATAGATACAGCTCATACTGACAAAGATAATAATGTGTAAAGTAATAGGTGTGGTAGACTATAACATAATATATGAAAATCTTTGTACAAACCAATGTAAGAGGGAGTAGCTGTGGTGACAGGTGGACTCTTAGTTGTAACTGTGGTGACAGGTGGACTCTTAGTTGTAGCTGTGGTGGCAGGAGGATCCCCTCTGAAAGCAATGTACTTGGCATTAAAGCCTGTCCCAACGCCCTGACCATCTGACTTGAAACGCACAACAAGGTTATTTCCAGAGGAGATCAAAGGAGCTGGAATCTGCTTTCCACAAAAATGTCCTGTAAGTAAAATAGTGTTTATTTTTTTAGTAAATTGTTACTTTGAGTTTAAGATATTTTATAAGTTGCGGTTTGACAGCTGATCTCGTCATAGAATAAAGTACAACATACCTCAACCACCTAAGGCTTTACCAAACTAACTTTGAACTCCATTTTATTCATTTTAAAAATATATATTTTTGCTTGTCAATGAAAGAGATGGAGCATTTTTTTCCAGGACAGAAATTAGAGTGGCGTTTAACTTTTTTCACAATTGACAGATTTCTCATAGACACAATTTTCTACCTATTATCTACCATTTTTTCAAATTAGGACTGCCCCCTTTTGGAATAACTACTCACATTTTTGCTGCAGGTCCTGCTGCCTTTGACGTAGGATGACAAAGACACCAGAGAAAAGAGTTGTCTTCTCCGCTTTATGAATATGTATGAATGTAACACGTTAAAATAACAACTGCACCAATGTAATTCTAACCATTGTAATTTAGGTTGAACAAATAATAAGGTGCATCAACTTTAACTTTTTACACACCCCTATTTTAGCTAACAATCCAAAATATGGGAAAAAACATTTTGCTACCAAAGAGAACAAAAAACCGGAGTCCAAAATGTCAATCAGATTTCTCCCTGAACCAACAAGCTACTAATTCTAAGAATACTTATTGTGTCTGCTGCTACTAGCACCTCACTCGAAAAAGTTTTCAGATCTTTCCCCCTTTCTACTGAAGTAGGTGATATTAACTTTTGTAGCCTTTTCTCATAAATTCTTCTTCTTAAATTCTAAGCCCACTTCTGTACTTTATAAGTTCATGATGACATTTTAACCTAGATTGTAAGCTTGCAAGCAGGGCTCACTACCTCATGTATCTGTTCTATATCGTTTCTTGTTAGTCTAATTTAGTATGCATTTCTCATCTATGCTCTCTACCAAGCACTAAGCAATTTGTTGGTGCTATATAAATACATGTTAAAGGGACAGTGTAGTTCTCAAACTCACTTTGGTGCAAGATGAAGATAACTGCTTATATAGTGCACAGGCTTTTCCCCCCAGTGTTATATGATGCAAGCATTCTGCTTAAATTAAATTTTTAATATTTGACTTAAGTCATCTCCAAATGATTACTTTGCATGTTTTCTGCAGGTGCGACTGCACTGATTATATAGACACTGACGATATAATGTTTTGTTTCAAGTAGGCCCTTCCTATGCTCCTCAAACTGATATATTGTGTGGTCTTTGAGTGACCTTGCTCTTGTACACAGTAGGATCTCTTAACAGTGTAACACATTGTCTTTATTCTCATTGGTTCCTGCAGCAAAAAAAAAAATTACTTTTACTCGGCTAGTGTGGGCAGTCCTGGTTTCTTGCAAACTGCTGTAATGTCACAATTTTATCTAGCTGTAAGTATTTAATATTTTAAGCAATGCAAAATGTAAAACATACATTTGAAAGAACTTTGAAAGGACATTAAAATGCATTCATATTTGGAAGATGCATTTGGGGCACTATACAGTCCCTTTAATGTAATTAAAATAGTAATGCAACACCAAATAGTTCATAGCTATTAAAATATAGAGTATCTCCTTGCAAGGTTATCGCTGAGCTCTCGGTTTACTAAATATGGCTGGATTGTTTGCAATGGCTGCTTTGAGCAAAGGCATTGTTTGTCAGAATTAATGTTGCTTCCATAAGTGTAAACTTATTTTTCTTTTGCCAAAATTCTATTAGCTTCACTTAACCTATCCATAGAAAGTCTTTGCGAGTAAACCCATTTACTAAATATAAAAACATACCAATTTTCTGTGATCCTTTGTTATCTCCATCATAAATTTCAACAACATCCTTGCAGCCAGCTGGTCCTTCAGGTTCAAGGTCAAAGGATGTAAAAGTTAGCTGTATCTTGTAATCGGAAGCAACTGACAATTTCCACTATAAAGAGAAGCCCTTTTAATTACAACAATAAACTTTTAAATACAAATCTCGTTTGGACTATTATGTTTTTAAATTTGTACTAGTAACAAATATTGTTATTCAAAATGTTTAGGCTTTATATTACAATTAGCAAAAAGAAAAAATACAAATGATAAACTAAACGGCTGTGTCCATATTTTTGTTTCATCCGCTTGGACTTCGGTTCTGTATACATCTTGGGTTTTGTTCTATCTATCAGATTCTTTTAAATTGGCACTATTTCCCAACTGGAATTGTTACAACCGTTCCTGCCTATGTAATTATTACTTTCTACTTTTGTAAAACAATTTTATTTTAAACACTTCTGCTCTTCCCCAAAGAAGTATCACTGTCAAAAATGTATGTGAACATTGCCTCATTTTTATTTAAATTTATTTTACAGGCCTTCAAAGCAGCCTCAAATCAGCTTCAGTTTCATTTTAAATCATTGTGCAAAAGGCATATAGAAGCATTGTTCCAGTTGTTTTTAAACCAATATATTTTACATATAAAAAAGATGGTGTGACATCCTAACTGGTCCATTGCGATTTTAATGGCTTAAATAAAAGTAAATTATTACACTTTTTGTGTTTACCTTCCTATTGCCGGGCCTATGACCTACTTTGGCTGGAAAGAAGGTACTAATTTTAATTGTTGACCTATGTGCTCACCCCTTGTCTGCTTCCATTTAACAAACAATAACCTGTAATTGTAGGTGGGAACCTGTTTCCCTTTGGTAGAAAAACTACATACCTGATCCATGACTTTGTCAGTGAGTAACCACAAATCTAAAGCTATTTTAAGTTTATCATTCTTACATTTCTATAATTATTTGTGTCTAAATGAATTATTATGACCTAATTACATATCACAGGAATTTTGCCCTCAGTTTAAAGTCATCAGATGACCTTATCCAGCGGAATACTGAATATTTCATTGTAAGTGATTATTAAATGAATAAATTATTGTAATTACATGTTATGATTAATTTGTATGTAATTGTAGCTTTATTTCCATAGGATGCAATTATCAGCATTAAAAACTAGGCCGCACCTGGTGTCAAATGCCCTTACTGCATGCAGCCGAGTCAGTAACACAGTGTGTGGAAATCTTTCAACACGTACAGAATAAACAGTGAACACGTTTGCTTGCTTTGTGCTAATGTAATTACCTGGTAAAGAGCATTATTCATGTACGCTTTTACAGCTGAACTTGGTGTTCCAAACTCTCCTGTATTACCCTGTAAGAGTCCTCCTCCTCCCACAATATCTGCAAAATATATAATGTATGTAATTATTTATTAGAACATACTGTAAATTGCACACATATCTGTACCTCATAATAAAAGAAATGTACATTTTACATTTAGTGACTAATTGCATTGATCAATGTAAGGACCAAGCAAGTATCTTCTTGCAAGTATTCCCCAAAAGTGTATTGACTCTTCTGTTTACTTTGTATTGTGGTTTTTATTTCCAAGTATGTTAGTAAGGTTATATGGTGTAAAGCAAACTAGGTCATAACACATTTTCAATTATGAAAAAATAGGCCCAACCAGATTTCACCCTGCACAATGCATAGGTAAATCAGTGAGATGAAATGTTCATTTCACTTTTAGTGAATGGCCCCCTCGTTTTCCATGTGGGGCAAGTAGAAATAGCAAAGTATTTAACTAGAAGATTTACACTATATGGACAAAAGTGTTGGGACACACCGCTTAATTATTGAATTTGGGTGTTTCAGTCAGACTCATTGCCACAGATACATAATATCAGGCACCTAGCCATGCAGTCTGCATTTACAAATATGTGTGGGAAAAATAGGTCATTTTGAAGAGCTCAGTGAATTCAAGTGTGGTACTTTGATGCCACCTTTGAAATAAGTCAGTTTGTGACATGTCATCCCTGCCTGACTGCATTGTGCCAACGGTTATGTTTGGTGGAGTAGGGATAATGGTATTGGGCTATTTTTCAGGGATTGGGATAGGCCCCTTACTTCCAGTGAAGGGAAATATTAATGCTTCAGCAAAGCATTTTGGACATTGCTATGCTTCCAACTTTGTGGGAACAGTTTGGGGAAGGCCCTTTTTTTATTCCAGCATGATTGCACCCCTGTGCTCAAAGCAAGGTCCATAAAGACATGTTTGGATGAGTTTTATGTGGAAGAACTTTACTGTCCTGCACAGAGCCCTGACCTCAACCCCATCAAATACCATTGGGATGAACTCAGGTTGAATAACCCCACTGTCTTCTTTCCGAGTACGACCTGGAGAGTTAAGTATGTACCGGGGATGTTGCTATTTCCATAATGCAAAATCGTCCAGCCAGTCTCACTTTACAACTATGGCCAAAGCTTGCATGATGATGTCATAAGATACACCCCTGGTCTCTTACTGGCTCCTGTTTATCATACTGGGCAGGACTAGGTGGCTGTGTACAACTTTTTTACCTTATTTTTACATACCGTATTTGCTCGATTATAAGACGAGGTTTTTTTCAGAGCAAATGCTCTGAAAAATCCCCCTCGTCTTATAATCGAGGTCTCTTATAATCTGACCTCAAATTGAGGTCAGATTATAAGACATGGATCCAGGTCCCCAGCTGCAGGGGACCTGGATCCCCCTCTCTAGCAGCAGAGGATGTCTGCGCAACGAGCGCAGACTCCCCTGCTTCCGCCCGGCACGACCGCCGGGGCTTCTGTGAAGAAGCCAGGTACTTCCGCTTTCGTCACAGAAGTCCCGGCGAGCGTGCCGGGCGGCAGCAGGGGAGGTCTGCGCTCATCGCGCAGACATCCTCTGCTGCCCCACTAGGCACCAGGGAGAATCGGGCAGCTGGGGGATGTCTGCACGATACGTGCAGATATCCTCCATGCTGCCCGACACGGCAGACTATTATGACGGACAGCTGTCCGTCATAATAGTCTGCCGTGTCGGGCAGCATGGAGGATGTCTGCAAGTATCGTGCAGACATCCACCGGCTGCCCCCACTAGCCACCAGGGATCAAGGTAAGGGGAAGGGAGGGAGGGAGGGGGGCAGAGAGACGGGGGAGGGAGGGAGGGGGGCAGAGAGACAGGGGGGACAGAGAGACAGGGGGGAGGGAGGGGGGCAGAGACAGAGTCAAGGGGAGGGAGGGGGTTAAGAGACAGAGACAAGGGGAGGGAAGGGGTTAAGAGACAGACAAGGGGAGGGAAGGGGTTAAGAGACAGAGACAAGGGGAGGGAAGGGGTTAAGAGACAGAGACAAGGGGAGGGAAGGGGTTAAGAGACAGAGACAAGGGGAGGGAAGGGGTTAAGAGACAGAGACAAGGGGAGTGAGGGGGTTAAGAGACAGGAAAGGGGAGGGGGGAGAGAGAGAAAAATGGGGGCAAGGGAAAGAGAAAGGCAGCATTGGCACATAAAAAGAAATAAAAACTAGAAATACATTTTTTGATATCATAATTTTTTATTAAAAAAGCAATTTACATGTGAATATATACAAGTTTAACTTTTTTCCTATAGGGTAGTCTTATATTCAGGCTTTTAGTTTTTTTCCTAAAGGAATATCCAAAGTTTGGGGGGTCGTCTTATAATCAGGGTCGTCTTATAATCGAGCAAATACGGTATATATATATATATATATATATATATATATATATTTGTTTTATTTTAAGCGTATTTATAAATGTTATATATATAACTGATATTATCAGGTCACTCACTGATATTCCACTTAGTCATTATTAAGTATCCATTTTTGAAACCGATAATATATATTTTATTCTCTTTTTATTAATACATAATTCTACTGATCCCCCCGATCAGATGAGTGGGGAAGCAACTACTCTGATTGGCTGTGCACATGCTGACACTGTCGAGTCAAGAGAAAACCCACGTGTATCTGTAAATATACATGTTGAGTTTAGTTGGGAAAAGAGGGACATTATTTTTTAATGCTAGCATTAAAATAAGGATTCAATAAAAGAGATTAAACTTATAATACTTACCTTTTGTTTTGGTCCAATGGAACAAACAACTTACCTTGAATGTTCAGCGCTCCCTTTTCTATTCCAGAGCTAACATCCATCTTGTGCAACTCTTTAGAGGCTCTGGGTTCTCGTCTCACCTAGGTTCTCTTGTCCACCTACTCCTTCTTTCCCCGTTCACTCCTAATGCAGTGGCATTCTACTTGGGAATCTAATTATTTTTCCCATTCCCAAATACTATCCTCCCTCCCAGCTTACATGATTAACACAGCACCATAGGTGTGAAATTATTTCTTCCAAGTATTTGATTTCTGAACGTAGACGAAGGGATATCTTTTGGAAAGTACCATTCAAAACAATTTTAAAAAGGGAAATTGCCTTTAGTATTTAAAATAAGACATTTTTGGCTTTAGTCCAGCTGTAAGGAGGACTTATTTATGAACTTACCGGAGGTCTTGCTTGGATCTATAGCTTCGTACTTTGCCTCAAATCCTTTGTCAGTTGTTTTATTGTTACTGACGAATGATATAGTAAGTTTGTTTCCAACTGAAACAAATGGTTTAGGAGCTGTGCGCCCACAGAATGTGCCTATGGAAAAAAATCCCAAAAATAGAATCAAATAACTGGGGTATCATAAATGAGGCTTCTATCACTTACCCTTCAGAACTATTAACTTTTTATTTAACAAACTATTTATAAAGACAGCTAATGTTTTGCTTGCATAGAGACTTTCCTGATATTTTTCAGCTCAGAGGCACATTTCCAAGGATACAACAGGTTGGTGGGTTATGAGGTATAATGGCGCTTGCTTTGAAAGTGCACAAGCTGCAAGCACAGCAAATAAAGTGACACAGCAAATAAAGTGACAGTGCGCTAAAGTGCTAGTGCTACTTATAGCTTGCTTATAATCAATGTGCCATAAGGAAAATCAGTGTAAATAGTAGAATTACATCAAGGATTACACTGCTATGGTTTTTTCTTGAAAAGAGAAAAGATGCAGATTCTATATATATTCTATGTATTAAGCTATGCATTGCACTTACCCAGCATTCCAATATCATCTCCTATAGTCACATGATCTTCACTGCACAGTGAGCTGGCTTCCAGGTGAAACTCAACAAACCAAAGATGAACAACCTGAAAAAAACATTACATAATTATGACAACTATATTTATATATTTTGCTCAGATCTTCTAGAATTTCAAGAAGACAATCAGGATTAGCTGCATCGTCCACGCTCTGAGTTTTGTGCAGCATTTGTTACATAAACACCTCATGAAGTCTTACCTAACAGACACATTCTGCCTCAAGAATTCACTAACGCAGCACAGTGAGAGAGGGAACACGAATAAGTGCACATGCATGTGCGTTAGTGTGTGCACATGCAGCAGGAGTGCTACTGAGCATGCTCCCAATGCATTCTGTATGACATCTGTGTTTCATAAACATAAATTTGCATTCAGTTTTAAGTCAGGGATCCGTAACTCAGAATTTTTTTAGCCAACATGTGAAGCACTGTGCTGGGCCAAAACAGCATTAGCATCATTTGTTAACCTATGTAAAAAGCCTAACGAGGTTTGGTAGGATGCCCACTGTTGGGAGGTCCAGTACTTTTCTGCACAATTGGCTCTCGTTCAAGCTCATTCTACCTCATATGTGGCTTATTCATTAAAATGTAACACACACGTCAATGGAAATTCATCATCATTGTCTATTCTGCTTTACCAATTTACCATCTCTCTTGTTCATCTGGAAATACATCAATGACAATGTATGATACAGAATTATAGCTTTTAAAATTATTGTAAAGTTGTTTTCGTATATGAATTATTTTATCTAACTTTTACAGAGTAAGGTTTAACTTAATTAACCTGCGTACTTGCAGAATGACTAACTTAGCTCTAGTCCAGATCTCCTATTAACAGAATGTGTTGATTCAGCACCCAAGTCAAACATATAGTTCACTTATTTCTGCACAAATCAGCAAATCACTATTTTAAACATGTCTGTATATGAGCTCATGTTCCAAAGGTATGTAATATTTAATTCTATCTCTGTCAGCTAAAATAGAATTAGCCAATCAGCTTTCTTTAAGATGCTGATATGAAACACTATATAATAGGACTTCATTTTCTGGTAAATGATCTAAGCTAATCATGATATGACACTCCCAGCCAGGAGCATAGTAAAATGCATGGAATGTGTGAAGCTTGTTGCTGAAATTAGTGTAACCCCTGTAGTTCGGCTGCAACAATGTGCCTGATGATCACAACCTCCTGATAGGACTTTAGATGAAGTCCCTTTACAGACTGAGCCTGGACACTCCACCAAAGCTGGAAAAGAACATGACCCCCATTGCTGAGCTCCATTATCACTACAAAGCATCAATAAAGCAGGACCCATGAACATGACTATGCTAGTGAGGTTCTGTCACCAATGCTGGGTTATCCATTTATGTTGGATGGATTGTTCTCCTGAGGTGTGGGTTCATTGGGGGTTCCCCTCTGATCTGGCTTTGTTTGCCTCTATTTTTTCTTTAAACTACAGATTAGCCTAAGATGAAGGTTATGAATCTTAAATGAGTGAACAGAGGAAATAAGCAATTACCCAAAAGCATTTCTTGTAGTGAATTAAGGACATGTGTGTTTAAAAATATTTAGCAAACAATTGAAAAAATAAAAAACATATCGGAATGATTTGTGGCTGTGAGGCTTAATATATTAATATGTGTAAACATCATCGGAACAATATTAAATGTCCTGATTCGGTATATAGATTAAACATAAAAAAGGTTTAAATGAATGGTTTTAATTTGTTAACTTTTCTCTGTTCTTAAAACTTGGCAGATATCTTACCTTATTCTCAGGAACCGTTATATCCCACATGCAGGTCTGACTGTTCTCATAGTTTTTGGGGTAGTTTGAACTGGAAAAGCTTCCTGATGGCGCAGATAGGTGCTTTATAGTGCCACAACCTGCACAGAATTCAAAGAAATATCACTGTAAAACCAACGGTAATCTCTCAGAGCACACAAAATGGAGGACAGTTCAGATGGAGGATATCTTAGTAATTTAATGGAACACTCTGTCTTGGTTGACATCATTAGATCATGGATGAATAAATGTACAGTACATCATTAACTCCCTCCCTGTGAAATTGATTTGCCACTGGAAAATGTATCAAACTTCATTTTTTTATTTACTATTTTACAGATTTAGACTATGACCTGGAAAAACTTTCAAAGAATCCCAGTATCTCACGGGGACTTGTCTTGCAGCGTTAATGTGGGGAATATATAATCTATACACTGTGCTAGCAGAATTGCAAGCAAATTGATATATTAACACAACAAAAAAGGGCTTTACATTCGTTATCTTTCCTCTTGTGATATCACCATTCTGCACCATATGGAAATACATTGCTCATCATAGTTGTAAATTTACACATCATAGCATGGTGATGTCACAGATCTGACACAGTTTTTATTTTACTTTTGCTTAATTTGTACAGTTACACTGTTATGATCTTCATATATATTCTAAAACTGTTTAGGTGCCACAGTTCTCATTTTTTCTATTTATTGTGTGGGAATGCAATATTCTGTACAAATACTACCAGCAAGAACAGGGCAGACCAAAAGAAAGGGCAGCTAGAGGACAAAGACCATTACAGTATCCCATACTCACTGTTTTAATGAACATTTATGAGAGTTTCTTGTACATATCAAGACAGTACTGATTATCACTGATATGCAATTTCCTGAATTTTTTTGGGACATTCATCTTGCCCTCATGAAACTATTCCTTTTACATTTCTCTTCAATATACTTGTGTTTAGGAGGAGACAAATGTCTCTTTTGGAACACAGGGGATGACTCACCACAGCTTTTTTTAAAATATGACTTTAATAAATCATCACCCCTGTGTGTTGCAATATTGAAGGGAACTGTGAAAGATTGACACATATGTCTCTGGCTTTTATGCCTGACGGAACTGCACTCTTGTACATTTATTTTAATGTGTTTATGTCATTTATGTGTTTATTATTTATTAGTCAGCTAACTGTGCAAGACAGTAGTATTTCACCTGGTACATTTATAGAATACACAATGATTGGTAATTATTTTTTACATTGTGTTATCAGAATTGCAGAAAAATGCCTCAATTGGTAAAAAAAAAAAATTGTTTTTAAATAGTATCCGTGGTGGCTCCTGCTTATGACATCATCTGTTGCCTGATATGTAAATGAACTGGTTTTCAATTGGAAATGTGTAATTTGCATATAAAGCTAAAGGTAATGTCATAGACAGGAGACTCACAGACACATTTAAAACACATTTTTCTCCTAATTTAGGCATTTGCTTGCAATTCTGGTAACAGAATTTATAGATCATTTTTATTTCCTATATTTAAGGTATAACCAATGTTTCAGTAATTTACTTATTTGGTGGCACCACCACTAGGTTGAACCTCCCATCTACTTTCTAAATTTAACCAGGATAATTCTACACGAAGTATAAGAAAAAAACTGAAATTGATCTGTAGCCTGGGCATTTCTCCTTAGACCCGACCCTTTAATGCAAGCTTCTATGTCTCTTTTTGTCAGGAACTGGGGAAGTAAATAAGGAACGCTTTTACCATGGAGGCCAGTTCAAACTACAGAGGAGACTGAGGGGAGAAAGGCTATCAACTGATCCTTACAGTGAAAAAGAACTGAAGATGTCTCACCTCCTGCTGAGGCAGATTTCTTCCTTGCTACCTGGAGTTAGGCAGGAGGATGAAAGAGTTTGCTTTGGACAGTAGTAAGGCTTACTTAGCTGGAATGGTGAGCTCCACTGAAAAGTTGTATCAGATTTTGAATCCCGTATTTGCTTGATTATAAGACGACCCCCCAAACTTTGGATATTCCTTTAGGAAAAAAACTAAAAGCCTGAATATAAGACTACCCTATAGGAAAAAAGTTAAACTTGTATATATTCACATGTAAATTGCTTTTTTAATAAAATATTATATAAAAAAATGCATTTCTTGTGCCAATGCTGCCTCTCTCTTTCCCTTGCCCCCAGCTTTGTCTCACTCCCCCTCCCTTTGACTCCCCCCTCGCCTGTCTCTTCCCCCCCATATGTTTCTCTCTGCCCCCTCCTTTTGTTGCTCTGTCCCCCCTACCTCTGTCTCTTCCCCCCTTCCTGCTCTGTCCCCCCCTCCCCTTGTTGCTCTGTCTCTTCCCCCCTCCCTCCCCTTGTCTCTGTCCCCCCCTCCCCCTGTCTCTCTGCCCCCTCCCTCTGTCTCTCTGCCCCCCCTCCCTCTGTCTCTCTGCCCCCCCTCCCCCTGTCTCTCTGCCCCCCTCCCTCCCCCTGTCTCTCTGCCACCCTCCCTCCCCCTTACCTCGATCCCTGGTGGCTAGTGGGGGCAGCCGGGGGATGTCTGCACGATACTTGCAGACGTCCTCCATGCTGCCCGACACGGCAGTCTATTATGACGGACAGCTGGTCCGTCATAATAGACTGCCGTGTCGGGCAGCATGGAAGATGTCTGCAGCCATTTTGTTTCTCCCCTTACTGACATGAATTTTTCACCTCATCTTTCCCTTGGTGACAAGGACTGCTTTGGCATCTCTGGAGTGTTTGTGTTTAGCTGTAATTTTCTTCTTTCTCACATACTGTACCCACACAAATGATATATTGTTTTTATTGTCATAAGAAGTACTTTCATTAGATACCTTCATGTTCATCATATCTTATAATTTACTACAAAAAATCATAAAATATGATGAAAAAAGCAAACACTTTTTCTAACTTTGACCTAAAAAATAATTCTCAGAAATACAGTAATTAAAAAAAGACTAAATAGTTTCTCAATTTTGTCCCAAGTTTAGAAATATGCTTGTTTCCAGTGTTTTTTTTCCCTACAGTGACCTTTTGAACCCAACCCGAACCCAAAATGTAATCATTACCCTAAATTTAACCCTAAGTCTAACACTTATGCTAAGCCTTAATTTATTCTAATTTTAATTTAATTGTAACCCTTAACCCCACATACTAGCGGGGTTGTAACCTTATTCCTGGCCAGTTCAATCATATACAGTTTTCATGAGTTACCCAAGCTCACACTTAAAGGGGACTACATGTGTTTGGAAGCTAATACTGCTAACATATGATGCAAAAATAAAATGACTGTATTACTACATTTTAGAAGCCTTCTTCCATGTTTTAATTATGGTTACAATGCACCCCCTCCAATTTCTAAATACTGACTGGCAGGTCAAGTTTTGTATTTTTATTGCGTCTATGTGTGTCATCACAAGTTGATCTGGAAATGCCAGGTCATTTTGACAGATAGCAACATCACCACAGTGGGGACACATAAGGCAGAATGAATAATAGGAATCCCAGATAATTGAGACAGGAAGATTTCTGTTTATATTTAGCACCAATATTTCTAGTCCAGCTTTGGATCCCTGTATATCCAAGTTAGACAAATCTTGACAGTTAAACAATGTCAGACCAGGCACAAGAAAAGGACCTCTTGGATTTACTTTGTTTGTTTCTCAGGACATCTCAGTTTACTGAATATGTTTCAAATACATTTTTGTTTTAGTAAAACAGCACAGCTAGAAATGTCTTTATATGAAATAATAATCTAATCCAAACAATATATCAGTGCTTACATTATTTTTCTGTGTAGCGTTTGAGCATATAAAAGGGTCCTTGAAGGGTCTTTCCAATAAAGAGAGAACTACAGGGAATTGAGATGGGAGTTTAAAATGTAAGGCCAAAGTAGCTGAATTGGAAAACAAATTCTCCCATTCAGCTACATTATAGAATTTTTCCAACTCAGCTTCTTTGGCCTTACATTTTATACTCCCATCTCAATTCTATGCAGTTCTCTCTTTATTGAGTAGACTCTTAAATGTTAAGTTTATCAGGCTATTCCTTTGGTGAGCATTCACTAAAACTGAATGAACAGATGAGAAAGTTAAATAATTTCTCCAACTGGGCTATTAATGCCTGACATGTGCAGTTCACTTTTAGTGAATGGACCGCATAATCTTTCTAGTTTATTGTCAGTATTAAAAGTTTAATTTTAGAGGTGATATAAAGCCAGTGAATTTATTTTAGCAGGCAAAGTGACCACTGGTGAGCTATTTTTTTACTCGTGTCATACCGTCAATTATCTAACTAAATTGTCAAACAATATATCTAAATGTAAAAAAAAAAACTAAAAATTGAACGATGCGTACAATACTAACAAAAATGCCGGTTTTAAAGGCACAGAGCCTTTAAAACACGTGCATTAAAAAAACGAGCATAGGAAGCAAGTCGAGGCAATCAGGAACACACAAAACAAAATGCACGATCTTGGTCACTGAGTGACCAAGATGGCGCTGCCCTTCTAAGGGCAAGAGCAAAGGAGGCAGGAAGTACCTGCTTCCTGTGCTCTCTGGCTGTCACACGATTGCCTCTTCACAGAGGCAATCAGTGACTGCCAGGCACCCTGACAGGCAGTGGGGATGTTCTGCTGAACATCCCCACTGACTGGTCAGATCAATATTAACCCTGTATTGATCTGACCAGTTATGATCTGTCTCCCTCTCCTCACATTTTTTTTAGTGAGGGAGAGAGACAGATCAAAGTTATAAAAGTAAGTAAAAGTAAAAAAAAAACAATAAACACACAACACACAAATAATAAAACAATAAAACATTTTTATTAAAGCAATTCCCTGCGTTTAACCCCTTCCCTGCCACTGATCTTGCGTAAGCAGCGATCGTGCACATCAGCGCATTTATTTTTGCTGTTTGTGCATTTTTTAGGGGTTAATTTTTTTTGTACTGTGATTTCTTATAGTACTACAAAGGCTCTTCTAAGAGTTATTAACCCCTTCTTTGCTGTCGATCACTGCTTACGCAATGATATTGACGCCAAAGCAATTTTTATCTGTCTGCATATTTTTTTTTATTTTTATTTTTTACACATACCCGCTAGCGGATTACATGTAAAGTAAAAGGATTTGAGATTTTTTTTTTAAGCTGTCTGAACGCATAGCTATCAGCAACAGCGAATTAGTGGCAAAGGCGGTTTGGTGATTTCTAAATTAAGTTCACCATTCGCCCTGGTCAGATCAAAATTGGTCGTATCAATATTCACAAATCAGTATTAGTGATATAAAATAACATTTTATAAAATTGGCAGGTTTTATGAAAGTCTTTCACTGTGTATTAACCCCTTCCCTGCTATTCATCACTGTATAAGCAGTAATCTTGCACAGCAACAGTATGTTTTGCTGTCTGCACTGTTTTATGGATTAATTACTTTGTACTGTAAT
This sequence comes from Pelodytes ibericus, assembly GCA_036172795.1. Classification (NCBI taxonomy): domain Eukaryota; kingdom Metazoa; phylum Chordata; class Amphibia; order Anura; family Pelodytidae; genus Pelodytes; species Pelodytes ibericus. The sequence goes on from CM069863.1 coordinate 92,284,025, forward strand.
GTATTACAGTACTAGATAGGCTCTTCTAAGAGCTATTAACCCCTTCTTTGCTCGAGATCACTGCTTACGCACTGATTCTGAGGCCGCGGACTCAGGGTTCGATTTTGACCCTGGTCAGCTTTCTGATACATCATCTAGTGATGTATCGGTGGCTGCTGAGCCCTTGCCACAAGGAGTGATGGGTGTCTACCGTTAAAAATTATATGGTTTGGTGGGGGTAAATTACATTGGCTGGCTTCAAAGATATATCCCATACAGGACACGGACGCAGGTTGACTACATGTCAAAATTCCAAGTTGGAATTTTGAGATGCGCATCTCACAAATGTTGCCTTCTAGACAAAAAACAAACCAACAAACCTATGCATGGGTGCTATCCCTGTCCTCGGGGGATGTTGCTGAATACATTTTGGCAGTGACATATACCAGAATCTGTGAATTCATGCCTGAAGTACAATGCATGTGGAAAAAAAACTCCCAAAAAAGTACTACCACAAACTTTCACAAAGGCTGGTGGTAGAATTAGTACATATACAGTATTAAAATACCACCATTTGAAATACCTTAGGATGTCTATTTTCCAAAAATATATGGTTTGATGGGGTAAAATTCATTGGACGGCTTCAAAAATGTTCTAAATGGAACATGGGCGCATGCTGACTACATGTCAAAATTCCAGGTTGGAATTGCGCCCCCCCTAAATGTGGGCTTTTAACCCCAAAACAAACCAACAAACCTATGCATGGGGGGTATCCCTGTACTCAGGAGATATTGTTGAACACATATTGAGGTGTTGGTTGGCAGTGGCAAATACCAGAATCTGAAAATTCCTGCCTGAACTACAATGTGTGTGGGGAAAAAATGACATCCCAACCCTTTGACATAGGTTGGTGGTAGAATTAGTACTTGGAAAGTGTTAAAATACCACAGTTTTAAATACCCTAGGATGTCTAGTTTTCCAAAATATATGGTTTGATGGGTTAAAATACTTTATCAGGCTTCAAAAGTGTCCCAAATGGAACATGGGCGCAGGCTGACTACATGTCAAAATTCCAAGTTGGAAATGCAACCCCCCTAAACGTGGCCTTTTAGCCCCAAAACAACCCAACAAACCTATGCATGGGTGGTATCCCTGTACTCAGGAGATGTAACTGAACACATATTGGGGTGTTGTTTGGCACTGACACATAATAGGATCTGTGAATTCATGCCCGAAGTACAATGTATGTGAAATAAAAATTACTATCCATAACATTGACATAGGCTGGTGGTAGAATTAGTGCATGGAAAGTGTTAAAATACTACCATTTGAAATACCCTAGGGTGTCTAGTTTTCAAAAATATATGGCTTTGTGGGGTAGAATACACTTGTTGGCTTTAAAAATGTCCCAAATGGGACATGGGCGCAGGTTTTCTGCACATCAGAATTCCAAGTTGGAAAACCAAAAAGCGCACCTCTCAAATGTGGCCTTTTAACCCCCAAATAACCTAACCAACCTATACATGGGTGGTATCCCTGTACTCAGGAGATGTTGCTGAACACATATTGAGGTGTTGTTTGGCACTGACCTATAACAGGATCTGTGAATTCATGCCCAAAGTACAATGTATGTGAAAAAAAAATTACTACCCAAAACATTGACATAGGCTGGTAGTATAATTAGTGCATGGAAAGTGTTAAAATACTACCATTTGAAATACCCTAGGGTGTCTAGTTTTAAAAAATATATGGCTTTGTGGGGTAGAATACACTTTCTGGCTTCAAAAATGTCCCAAATGGGACATGGGCGCAAGTTTTCTGCATGTCAGAATTCCAAGTTGGAAAACCAAAATGCGCACCCCCTAAATGTGGCCTTTTAGCCCCAAAACAAACCAACAAACCTATGCATGGGTGGTATGCCTGTACTCAGGAGATGTTGCTGAACGCATATTGAGGTGTTATTTGGAAATACCCCTTCACATTTTAAGGTAATGTTTACCTAAATTGCAATCTATATGAAAAATTAAAAAAAAAGATTTTTTGCTGCAAACTTTGTCAAATATTGGTGGTAAAATGGCTACATGAAATGTGTCAAAATACCCCAAGTTAAATGCCCTAAGTGGTCTAGTTTTCAAAAATATGTACATGTTGGGGGTCATTCATGGATTTAGTACAGAAATCAGTGTTACAATGTCACTATCGCTAATTTTGAAAAAAAGGATTTTAAAATAGCTTTGCACTACTTATAGTTCTGGCCCTGTAACATAAAAATAAAATAAAATAAAAGAATAAAAAAGCACAAAAACATAAAACATGGGCTATTTCTGAACTCAGGACATATATTAGAAACTATTTAGCAGTGTTTTTTTGTTGTCTCTTGTACATGAGTACACGATTTTTCAAATAAAAGTCATTTTTTTTCTTTTTTTTGCCATATTTTATTATTTTTTTTACATCAAATGATATGCTATTATCAAAATAATGGTATCAAAAGAAAGCCCTTCTTATAACGATAAAAACGATATATAGTTTGTGCTGGTACCCTAAATGAGACAGAAATAAATTACAGCAAAACACAAACACCTCAGAAATGTTAAAACAGCGCATGTCACCAAGCGTCGGACAAGCCAAAAAAGTCATGTCACTAAGGGGTTAACTTACAAATATATGTAACATTTAGCTTTTTTTGCCCATTTTGCATCTGCAGTGTATTTTCATTTAGTGTGCCTATTTTGATTATTTTTGAACAAGCTATTTTGTGAAATATCATTTGTTTCTGCATGTGGCATTACACCAGCTGTTAGCAAGTGCTACTAAAAAAGGCTATTGTTTTTGGAAGCATGCCTATTTTTGCTATCTGAGTGTTCAACGTTTAGTACATATCTTTGCACATACTTAAAATTGGAGTGTTCAATGTTTTAGTAAAGAGCAAAAAAAGCTGGGCACATAAAATATATTTGTTCTTTTTGGCACATGCCCCCAATACTATGAGAAAGCATGCAACACATTGGTAAGACTATATGTACAATTTACCCATTCCTGTTTCTCTGCTAAACTTGACTGATCATACTACCCATTTGACTTTGCTCTGTGTGGCAGCTGTTCACTAAAAGGTGTTGCGATTAGATGAATATTTCTGTTAGCAGAGCTCAGCTGGCATCAGTTAATGCATATTTAAAACCTCTTTAATTTAAAAATGCATTTTACAGGGACAACTCTTCTTTTTGCAGAAGAAACTCACCAGATTTATATAGTTATAAAAAATATATAAAATTAATTAAAAATATTACTGTATTTGCTCAAATATAAGATGACCCTGATTATAAGATGATCCCCCAAACTTTGGATATTGCTTAAGGAAAAAGATTAAAGCCTGAATATAAGACTAACCTATAGGAAAAAAGTTTAACTTGTATATATTCCCATGTAAATTACTTTTTCATATTTAATAAATATTATAATAGAAAAGAAACGCATTTCTTGTTTTCATTTCTGTGGCGGAACCAACCTCGCCACTATGTTCTGGAGAAGCCTGGTTGCTCGCCTGCTGCCTCTGGACTATGGCCCCATGGTAAAAGCTTGTATTTTCCCCTGCAGAAAGGCTTGTTCGTGCCTTTCTGCCTGGGTGTTCGGTAGATTGAATCTACCGAACCAACTCACGAATGAACGGACCACCTGGGTAATGGATGTGCCATAACTCTATACGTTAAAATTGTTAGTTATATTCTGTTAGCGTATTGGTTTATGTGTAACGTTTAATTCTGTGAGTAGACCACTCTGAAGGTTTATAATGTGACAGTGACTCCAATAGTTTACCCCAACATCCATTGTTCTGTTTTAACTGGATTAACTGGTAAACTGATTATGTTGTGTACATTACTGTGTGCATTGTAATTAGGTCTACTCACTCTATGTTAATTCCTATTTGGTTTGCAGTCTGAATGTCTAATGTTTTCCTAGCCCCAGTTAGTTGGAGAACTATGTTTAGTTCCAGCCCCCCCCCCCCCATTGTATACTAATGACTGTGATGTCATGTGTATGTCTTTTTATAAGTCTGTGTTGTTACTCAAATAAAGTGTTCAATCTTGCTGTACCTAACTGCTAGATGTCCTGTCTATTTGGGTACAAAGAGCAAGGGTCCAGGAAAGACTTGCTGGGTGTGACGGTCCGTTACAATTGGTGGCAAGCGACGGGATGGTTCTCACAGCCCAGAAGGACAGCTACAAGGCAACACTATTTCCTGGATTTATAATTTGAGGGCAACGCATGTCTCAGTACAGCGACCCTGACAGCAGCAGGATGGAACCAGGCTGGACCCAAACAGCAGTTCCATATGAGGAGGAAGACCTGGATGGCCGGGATGCAATAAGGAAAGGCATCTGGTACCAGGCACTGGATAATGTACAATATCAGCGGGGCGAGGGACTCCCCAGCGAGGAGCAGCGACAGCAGACGCGACTGGAACTGTGGATGCCCTTCCTGGGAGAGCAGCCCCTGGAGCATTGGGTAAAGGAGCTCGAGCACCGGGTATGGCAGGAGCTATGGCTAGAGGATGCCTACCAGGCACTCTGGTAGTATACAGTTCGGTATACACCCTGGACAGTGGAGCAAGAAAACCCGGAGGGAGAAGAGTTTAATGGCCCTGGCTTGCTGTGGGAGGCTTTCACAGAACCTGACTTTGGGAGCACTGACGAGACCCGGTTCCAAGAAATTTTTGACTGGAGGGAGGGTATGCAAGTCTGGGATGACCCCCACAAAGTGAGACCAAACTTGACGCACCTGGTATCCCTGGAATGGGAACTGGAGCAGGATTACAAACACCTGTTCCGCTCCATTGAGGATACCCAGCAGGAGAGCATCGTGGCAGACCCAGGTCCAGAGCCCTTCAGCTGGGAGGATATCATAGAGATGAACTGGGAGGACCTCCAGCCGGCAAGTGGAGATGGGACCGAGGTCTCTCCACTGGCCACACAGGGAGAGGAGATAACCGTCTCCATCCCCCAGCGGCAGTGTGATCTGCAGGGAATTGGGAGCCCAGTCTATGTGAGTTGCTGAGTGGGCAGGGAATAGAGAGCCCAGTCTCCTTTCCCCAGCAGCAGGACACTGTATTGGGAGCGGAGACAGTCGGTCTCCCTCCCCAGCGTATGGTAGTATGTATGGGAGAGGAGCTTGGACAAGTTTCTCCCTTACTCGGGTGTAGTAACCATTTATTGTGGGGGCGCTACACTTCTGTTTCTGTTTTGTCGGTGGGCTGTTGGACTAACCAGGGCACTGACCGGCAGGAGGTCAGATACAATGTTAGTCTGTTTGGAAAAGGGGAGAGATGTGGCGGAACCAACCTCGCCACTATGTTCTGGAGAAGCCTGGTTGCTCGCCTGTTGCCTCTGGACTATGGCCCCATGGTAAAAGCTTGTATTTTCCCCTGCAGAAAGGCTTGTTCGTGCCTTTCTGTCTGGATGTTCGGTAGATTGAATCTACCGAACCAACTCACGAATGAACGGACCACCTGGGTAATGGATGTGCCATAACTCTATACGTTAAAATTGTTAGTTAGTTATATTCTGTTAGTGTATTGGTTTATGTGTAATGTTTAATTCTGTGAGTAGACCACTCTGAAGGTTTATAATGTGACAGTGACTCCAATAGTTTACCCCAACATCCATTGTTCTGTTTTAACTGGATTAACTGGTAAACTGATTATGTTGTGTACATTACTGTGTGCATTGTAATTAGGTCTACTCACTCTATGTTAATTCCTATTTGGTTTGCAGTCTGAATGTCTAATGTTTTCCTAGCCCCAGTTAGTTGGAGTACTATTTTTAGTTCCAGCCCCCCCCCCCCCCCATTGTATACTAATGACTGTGATGTCATGTGTATGTCTTTTTATAAGTCTGTGTTGTTACTCAAATAAAGGAGTTGTTCAATCTTGCTGTACCTAACTGCTAGATGTCCTGTCTATTTGGGTAAAAAGAGCAAGGGTCCAGGAAAGAATTCGTGGGTGTGACGGTCCGTTACAATATCCTTTTATTTTCCCATCTGCCCCAAGACATAGCCAATGCATCGCCCCCACAGCCATCTGCCCGCCAGATTTAGTCAATGCTGTGTCTGTGAGTTAGTGTGTGTTTGCTGAGTGTGTCTGTGATTGAGTGTGCGCTGTCTGAGTGTGGCTGTGAATGGCTGCTTGCTGAGTGTGAGTGTGTCTGTGAATGGATGTGTTCTGGTTGAGTGGGAGTGTGTGTGGCTGTGTTTTTGATTGAGTGTGCCTGTGGGCACAATAATGGAATTGATAAGCTGTTTAGGGACCGATATGGCAGTGGAAAGCTATTTGGGGTCAAAGATGGCAGTGGTATGTGTAAGGACAATGATAGTAATGATTAGCTGTCTGGGGACAATGATGGGAATAATACGTTGTCTGGGCACAAATATGGCACTAATACTATGTTTGGGAACAATGATGGCAGTGACTGGGTGTTTGAGAACAATGATGGCAGTGACCGGCAGTGTATCTGATCAGATGTCTCCTAAATGTGAACACTGATACACATATACACATTCATATGCTGATCAGACACACATGCTAGCACATACATACACACTCATTTGCTGATCAGATGAAAACACTAGCACATACATACACACTCATATGCTGATCAGATGAAAACACTAGCACATACATACACACTCAGATGCACACACACATAGAAACATAGAAACATATATTGTGTCGGCAGATAAGAACCATTCGGTCCATCTAGTCTGCCCAATTTTTTGGAGTACTTTTATTAGTCCCCCGTTCCCGGTCTTATAGCTAGGATAGCCTTGTGTCTATCCCACGCATGCTTAAAATCCTTGACTGTGTTTACCTCTACCACTTCTGCTGGCAGGCTATTCCATACATCCACTACCCTCTCAGTAAAGTAATACTTCCTGATATTACTTTTAAATCGTTGCCCCTCTAATTTAAGACTATGTCCTCTAGTTGTGGTAGTTTTTTGTTCTTTTAAATATACTCTCTTCCTTTACTGCGTTGATTCCCTTTATGTATTTAAATGCTGACACCTATATGCTGATCAGTTACACACACATAGTGTATGTGAGTGAGTTTGTGTGCTTTTGTTTATAGATATTTGTAGAATAATTATAAGACAAAATTCAAGGAGTGGTTAATTCCTAATTGTTGGGATTTAAGGCTGGTCTTGAAATATGCTATTTTTTTACAGTTCATTTTTGTTATTGCCTTTTTTTTTAATTCTGAGTGTCTATAAGGGCCTCATCTTTGAGTTTTGCCTAAGGCCTCACAAAGTCTAGAGTTGGCTCTGATCATCATTCCGAATATCCCAATGTTTCGTCACTATATTTCTCAGGGCATTTGTGTAATAAATCTAAGTGGACCTGCAGTTTGCTGTTTCTCTTTCTGAGAAAAACAGTACAGCTTCCCTGTAGTGATTTTCGGCCCTGTGATAGCCAGCCCTGATATCATTATTAGAATATCCAATGTTCTTAAACCTACATCTCAGTTCTGCTGACCTTTCTTCAAAAAAGGACCTTGGTTGAGCATCCTCAGGAACTGCCTAATCGGGATGCCCCTCTTAAGGCTGAGGGGATGATGAATAGATGACAACAAAAGAGAATAAGTGATCAATGTCTTATTCCTGAAGAGATCTGTGATCAATGACCGGCCCTCTCTCTTGATCTTCAGATTGGGAAACATGACACCACTATCAATGCATTCATAAGAGAATGTCAGGTTTCTAGCAGTTTTTTTGATATGGTATCAAATTTACCATGCAACCCTGTCCACACCACAAGAATGTCGTTAATAAAATGCAACCAGAGGGCCACATGTGCACCCATCTTGCCCCATTCAGTTAAAAAAAAGCATCATGCTCTCACTTTCCAAGTGGAGGCAAGCATTGGTGGGAGCACACATGGCCAGCATAGCTGTTACCCTTTCTGTGGCACTATAGAGTGCCTGACAGTATGGTATCTTTTCTCTCTCTTATTATATTATTATGGCTAATAATTCCAACATGTGACAGGCAGAGGTCAAAGTATTCCTCAGTGGAAGTGATATGAGCCTAAATTCCTTGATCATGATCAGGTTTTGCTCTTTGTCACAACCAATATGATAATAGTACTGCAACTAAAATTAGACCTTTCATAAGATAACAGGACTTTCACATTTTTTTAAATAGGAATTTGTTGCGGTGGTAAAATGTTATCTATATCTTAACCTTTGGAACATAGGACTTATCATATTTATCATATGGCAGCATCAAAATTATGGTTGTTGTTTGAGAAAAGGCATGAAAGTTGCTTATTTGAAAAAAAAGTATTGAGATAGAAGAACAGTTGACACTCAGCCAGTATTTTACTGGTAAGCAGGTAAAAAAAATGTTTTGACTGTTTTGAGGCCAATGTTAAGTCTATAGAGGCAATAGTATGCTTGGTATTTTCTTGAAGTACAGGTGGTAACACTAGATGGGAGGTGGAATAAGTTCACGTAACTCTCTACTCTCAAGTAACCTCAACCTCCCACTGCAGTGAGCTATTTACTATACCCCCCGAAGTAGACCTTGCCTCACTTCCTTTACTTGTCAGTTCAAGGCAGTTAATTGTTTAAAAAATTGACCTGACTTAACCTGAAATGTTCACAATACCAACCATAAATCTTAAAATCTTTACACCATAAATACATTGCAGAACCTAGAATTTCAGGAGCAGCCTTCCATTTGGGTGCCACAGAAAAATGTCTTCCTTTGAAGGATGGAAAAATCCAAGCTATGTGGGTTAGTGTTGGAGGGATGTGATTGGCTGTTATATTGAATTTTAGAACTGGAAATATGTGTGCATTGGGTGGGTTTGAGGGTGTGTCATCGTATCATTCTGTTCAAGTCTTTGGTTCTATTGGATTAAGTGTTTTTCCTTCTGTTCTTCAGCTAGCTTCCTCCCCATCATGTTGGGCCTATAAATTATATAGTTTCTGAATCCCCAGTGGAGAAAAGGTTATGTGCATTAAGGTTGTTATGCTGATGTGATAAATATTTTACTTTCAACAGTCATGAGGGTAGAACAGACTGTACAATGGATTTCTCAGCCCACTGAACCATTCTATCAATATTTACATAGTAACCCATTAATGGGCTCTGTGTGATGTGATGTGGTGGGAGATAAAGGTGCACTTCCTTTATGGTAAGTACAGTAGGTGACCCAATGTTTCCTTTAACCCCTTAGTGACCGAGTGCTATGTTGCATTTGATGTGCCTTGAAGACCAGAATTCCATTATTTTTGTCATACGTTTACTGAACTGTGAATTTCTTTTTTTGTGTTCAGTCCACCCACACAAATTATATATCATTTTTTAAAGGACAGATAGGGCTTTCATTTGATACTATTATTTTCTTCATATGATATCATTTACTATTAAAAAAATATAAAATATGATGAAAATATGCCATAAAAAACACTTTTTCTAACTTTGACCTGATTTTTTTTTTTACACAATTACAAATGGTTAGAAAGACCCCGTCTATATATTTATAATATTTGTCCTGAGTTTAGTAATACCAATGTTTCCTTGTTTGTCTATGTTTTATTTCAAGTAATAGGGCAATAAACAATTTTAGTGTTTTTTTATGTTTTCTAATCATTTTCTTCTACAGTGACTTTTTAACCCCAACCCTAAATTTACCCCAACTCTAAATTTACCCTAACCCTAAAACTACCCCCACCCTTTAATCTAACAGTTGTAATCATCCGAACCCCCCTGTAACACTAATTATGACCCTATTTATGACCCTAACCCTAGATCTAGGTACAGTAGATCTAGAGTTAGCTTTTTCCCCATTTATTTATTTAATTTATTTAATTATTTTTCTATTTTTAACTGTACTATACTTAACTGCCTGTAGGGGCAGTCAAGTAGCGGTTTCAGAGCGACGGAAGAGATTTTTTTTTTTGTCTCTTCCGTCGCTCTCCTCTGGGCACGCTGTATCGGACGAGCATGCTCCACCGAAAGATCACACACCCGTGATCACCGGGTGATCGCGGTGTCCAGGGGGGGACAGAATGTGTTGAATGATGCCTCCATCGAGGCATCATTGCAACACTTTCACACACATAGGCAGTGATGAGCTTTCACTGCCTATGTGTGTTAGCGCGCATACGATCACATTCGCGGTGATCATATGCGCGCGGGGGGACGAGGGGGGGGGGGGCTGAAAGCCCTCTTAGAGGCTGCTTCAGATCCGAAGCAGCCTCTGAGAGTAGCTGCAGGCATGTAGTGTTGCGCTAAGGAGCGCAACACTACATAAAAACGGAGGACGTATATATACGTCCTCATGGTCCTTAAGGACCATGCTTTTCAGGACGTATATATACGTCCACATGCGTTAAGGGGTTAAAGCAATAATTATGGAATTGTATACTACAGAATTGATTTAAAATCAATGATTCCAAGTGAAGTGTTTTTGTTAAAAACTATCCTCCATTAATAGGCCCATCTGGTTTCCTTGATTTATGGTAGAATGCACTTATTACACTTATATACACTTATACTAATATACCTTCTATTTTGCTACAGACTTTGGGCAACCAGAAATAGTTCTCTGTTCTGGGCAGGTTTATCCCTCCTTGTAAATATTAGTTTGGCGACCCCAACCTTTCTATGTGGCATAAAGCTGAAATAAATGGGCCTTCGTGGTCATACCATCAGGAATGGATTTAAGGGTACCTTTAACCTTTTTGAAAATTGTATTTGCTCCTCTTTTAAGCAAGAATAGATCAAAAAGCAGAATTTTGAAAATTTTTTAAGAAACATAAAAGATCCGGTGGAACATCAATTCACTGATGTTCCTAAGACGTTTTTTCATGAAGATAAAAGCAGACTGACGCAGGATAAGGGTAATAGCATAACATGTTATCTCTACTGGGTTTGAAGCTCAGTTACATTGTGTGTTGTTGATGGGAGGGAAAAGGTAGATAAAAAAAAGACATTCCTTTGTGTGAGAGACATTTAAAAAATAAAAATCACCTCTCAATTCCCTTCAGTCACACACAATACTCATTTTTCATGAATAAAGCCCTTAGCATTTGAAAAGCAAAAACACTCTACCCTCCTGCTGCCACAAACCTTAATTTCCACCCCACCCAGCCTCTGTGAAGAACAACTCCTATCATGGTTCCCTAGACAGCTTAACTTTGTTCTACCTCATGTATAACTCAAATCATAAATTACACACAGCATACTTCATTTTGAATTAAGATATACTGTTAGCATAGTTGTTTGGATCATGTACTTCATTAACGCTGTCACCAAAAACATATAAGAAAGGCAATAAAAATAAAAAGAATGGTTAAGGAATTATATTTAAGGCAGTACATTTTGTGGCATTTTTACTTTGTGTGTATAACCTCCATACAAGGTATTTACATATGTAATATAAGTTGTGTTTTATGGGTAATACATAATAATATATTTAAAGGAGCATATTCAGTGCAAGCAATACAAGAGTGGCATAGCCCACTAAATGGCAGTATTACTGACATGTAAAGTATAGTCCTGTATCCCATTCTGAGGATGCTTTATTGACCCAGCTTAATGTTAATTTTGGTTCTACTTCACAAGGATGAAATGCTGAGATGACCCTGTCCCTTCTCCTAGTGCGCTCCATAAGGCCTTGCAAAGGACCACAAAATATAGATTTATTACTCACCATTGTTGTCAATTGATGTAGTTTCATTGTCATTGACAAAAAACAGCACAATAAAAGCTATGCAGACACCAATTGCAAGAACAAAAAGGGTAATTAAAACTTTCTCCAGAGTTGTTAATCCTTTTGATTTCATATTGCTTCTCCAAGGAGCCCACAGTTTGTGGACTCAAAGTATTTCTTATGTGATCAGAAAAAAATCAACTCGTTTAGTTAGGAATATATTGTCTTCTTTATCAATGCATCTATATTGCAGTGAACCTTGCTCAGTCCGTTTCATAGTTTTACTGTCATACTGATTGCATGTTAGATTTTAATAGGATGACACAGTACACGGAGAGATCCTTAAGTAAAGAACTAGCATTATTCTTAATTATATTAAAAAACTTCAGTAAAAAAAGTCCAAGCTTGTCCTTTTACTGTGTCTTAGTAACATAGTAATTTAGGTTGAAAAAAAGACACAAGTCCATCAAGTTCAACCCTTCTACCTATCATTTCAGCGTTTTGATCCAAAAGAAGGCAAAAAACCCCCTAAGGAAGCTATTTTGAATTTTGCCTCCTAGGGGGAAAAATTCCTTCTTGACTCCAAAAGGGCAATCAGATTGCTCCTTGGATCCAAAAGCTCTATTATTAATGCTTATTCTATTATTAATTCCTCTGTATGTTCTGCTTTTCTAAAAAAACATCCAGACCATTTTTAAATGCATCTATTGTGGTTGATAGCACTACCTCTCTTGGCAGTGAGTTCCATAATTTTATTGTCCTTACCATAAAGAATCCCTTCCTTTGCTGCCTATGAAATCTTTGCTCTTCCAGTCTCAGGGGGTGACCTCTTGTTCTTTGTACATTTCTGTTAATGAACAGGTCCCTGGAGAGCTCCTTATATTGGCCCTGCACATATTTATATAATGTTATCATATCCCCTCTAAGACGCCTTTTTTCTAAAGTAAATAAATGCAACTAACTAAGATCCTCCAATCCCCTTATTAATTTTGTAGCTCTCCTTTGCACTTTTTCTAGTTCCTTAATATCCTTTTTAAGGACTGGTGCCCAGAATTGTACTGCATATTCAAGGTGAGGTCTTACCATTGATTTGTAAAGAGGCAAGATGATGTCCTCCTTCCGTGAATCTATACCTCGTTTTATACATGCCAATATCTTATTGGCCCTTGCAGCTGCTGACTGGCATTGGGCACTGTTGCCAAGTTTGTTATCTACAATGATTCCTAAATCCTTTTCGTTAGTAGTTTTTTTTCTAGAGAAATACCATTTAATGTATATGTTGCTTTGTTATTATTTTTCCCATAATGCATAACTTTACATTTGTCTATATTGAACCTCATTTGCCACTTTCTTGCCCAGTCCCCCACTCTGTCTAAATCTTCCTGTAAAGAAAAAACATCAAGATTAGTCTTTATTACCTTACCTAATTTTGTGTCATCAGCAAACACTGAGACATGGATCTCAGCACAACGTGGGAGATCATTAATGAACATATTAAAAAGAAGAGGTCCCAAAACAGACCCCTGAGGTACTCCGCTCAATACCCTGGTCCAATTTGAGGCTTTTCCATTTACAACAACCCTCTGTGTTCTATCTTTTAGCCAATTTTCAATCCAAATACATACATTTGCCCCCAATCCTATTTCTCTCAATTTGTAGAGTAACCTTTTGTGTGGAACTGTATCAAATGCTTTAGCAAAATCCAAAGAGATCACATCAACTGCCACACCTAGATCTATATTTTTACTGACCTCTTCATAGAATGTTATTAAGTTTGACAAGACCTGTCTTTCACAAAACCATGTTGACTTTTACTGATTATATTCTGATTCAAGATGTATTCTTGAGTGTACACCTTTAGCAATCCTTCAAATAATTTCCCCACTACAGATGTCAAGCTCACTGGCCTATAATTACCAGGCAGAGATTTTGATCCCTTTTTAAATATTGGAATGACATCTGCCTTCCGCCAGTCTGTTGGCACTATACCTGAACTGAAAGAATCTCTAAAGATCATAAATATTGGTCTGGCCAGAATTATGCTTAACTCTCTAAGGACCCTTGAGTGTATACCATCTGGCCCTGGGGCCTTGTCTATCTTAACAGATTTTAATTGCTTAAACACTTTTTCCTGTGTCAGCCAATCCCATGTTTGCGGTGACTGTTCCGTAACTTCCGGTAGCAGGGGCTGATCCATCTGTTCTTCCTTAGTATAAACAGAAGAAAAAAAAGTATTTAAAATGTCTGCTTTTTCTCTGTCCTCACTTACCAAATTTCCCATTTGAGATAACAAGGGCCCAACATTTTCCCTCTTTAGCTTTTTTCCATTTATATACTTATAAAAAATGTTGGGGTTAATTTTACTCTCCTTAGCAATCCTTTTCTCGTTTTCCAATTTAGCCATTTTAATTGCCTTTTTGCAGGCTTTGTTGGCATCTTTGTATTTTATAAATGATAATATTGATCCCTTGCTTTTATAATGTTTGAATGCCATTTTCTTGTTTTGCATTTCCTGTTTCATGGTACCGGTAAGCCACATTGGTTTTGATTTGCGTCTTTTGTATTTGTTTCCCAAAGGTATATATTGGGATGTGTACTTTTGTAATGTGTGCTTAAAGGCATTCCACTTGTCTTCTGTGTTTAGTCCAAAAAACAATCGTTCCCAGTCTAAATGTTCAATTGATGCCCTTAGTCCATCAAAGTTGGCCCTTCTAAAATTAAGTGTTTTGGTGGCGTAGTTACCAATTTGCTTTTTTGCATTAATCTCAAACGAAACCATGTTATGGTCACTATTGCCCAAGTGTTCTCTTACTTTGAGATGCTCATTGTTTGTTATTACTAAATCCAGACAGGCATCCATTCTAGTTGGGGTGTCTACTAATTGTGCCATAAATGTGTTATTAAGCAAGTTCAGAAACTTGCTGCCCTTAGCGGAACTAGTTGTGCCACAATTCCAATCTATATCTGGGTAATTAAAATCTCCCATGATTAGAACTTCATTCAGATTTGCAGCCTTTTCAATTTGTAATAAAAGCTGATCTTCTCCATCAATGCTAATATTTGGTGGCTTGTATCATACACCTACAAGTAATGTGCGATTCTTTTTAGCGTCTAAGCTAATCTCCACCCACAGTGTCTCCACATCAGTTCCAGTTACGTCATGCACACCTTCTTTAATACTGGGCTTTAGTTTAGGATTTACATATAGACAAATCCCTCCCCCTTTTCTATTTACTCTGTCCTTTCTAAAAAGTGAGTATCCTTGTAAATTAATTGACCAGTCGTGGGTCTCATCCCACCACGTTTCTGTGATTCCGATTAAATCATACTGTTCAGCACTTACCAGTATCTCCAGCTCACCCATTTTGTTTGTCAAGCTTCTTGCATTTGCTAAAAGACATTTGAGATTACTGCCGATTTTCTGTTTAGTTGACAAACACGTAATGCCTGCAGGTTTAATTGTATGTACCTCCCTATGATCTATGTTAACCCCACCAGCGCTTTCCTCCTCCTTTGCCACAGCTAGACCACCTTCCAATCTACTCTAGCTGCCATTTATTCATTTTGATCTTGACCCTCCCCCCAGAGCTTAGTTTAAAAGCTCATCTAACCCTCTAGCCATCCTCTCCCCTAATACTGCAGCCCGCTCATCATTGAGGTGCAGCCCATCCCGCCCAAAGAGTCTAAAGCAAACTGCAAAGTCTGCCCAGTGCTCCAAGAACCCAAATCCCTCTTGCTTGCACCACCTTCGCAACCACGCATTAATCTCCCTAAGCTCCCACTGTCTCCCTGACGTAGCGCGTGGTACTGGTAATATTTCCGAGATTATTACCTTGGAGGTCCTTTCCTTCAGCTTATCTCCTAGTTCCCTAAAATCATTTTTAAGGACTCCCTACCTACCATTAACTTTGTCATTAGTACCAATGTGTAATATGACCGCTGGATCATGCCCAGCCCCTCCCAATAATCTGCCTACCCGGTCCGCAACATGGTGGTTAGGATATCTACTATCGTTCAAAAGTTTGGGGTCACTTGGAACTTTCTTTGTTTTTAAAAGAAAAGCAAATTTTGTCCATTAAAATAACATCAAATGGATCAAAAATACAGTGTAGACATTGTTAATGTTGTAAATGATTATTGTAACTGGAAACAGCTCATATCTACATAGTCATACGGAGGCCTATTATTAGCCCATTTTCTTGTTCTGAAAAATAAAGACTATCCGATGTACGAAGTTGCCAAGAAACTGAACATCTCATACAACACTGTGTACTACTTCATAGCACAAACTAAAATTAGAATATTTTCAAGCGCACTCATTGACTGTCTCACACGTTTCAGCTTAACAGGCTTAATCATTAAGTCTAGGATTAAGTCTATCAAGATGAAACACATGAGATACTCTCTCTCTGCTGTTATTATTTTTGTACAATAAAGTTGAATGGAGAATTCAAATTGAGCTCCATTATCACTATTAATCTGGAAGGTGTACGCCTGACTAGCCTGGACTTCTCCCTTCACAGAACAGAGCAAACTGGCTCTACCCAGAACAAAAAGCGGAGGGGAAAGCCGTGGTGCACAAATGAGCAAGAGGATGAGCAAATGATAATGTCTAGTTTGAGAAAGAGATGCTTAACATGTCCTCAACTGGCAGCTTCATTAAATAATACCTGCAAAGCACCAGTCTCAGCATGAACAGTGAAAAGGGGACTCTGGGATGTTGGCCTTCTATGTAGAGTTGCAAGTTAAAAGCAAAATATTAGACTGGCCAATACACGTTTTAAAAAAAGTAATAAGATGGCCAAAACAACTTAGACACTGGACAGTGAATGATTGGAATACTGTTATGGACAGATGAATCTAAGTTTGACGAATCACAAAGAAGAACATTCGTGAGATGCAGACCAATGATGCTGGAAGAGTGCTTGACAATATCTGTAAAGCATGGTGGAGACAATTGGATCTATTCACTAAAATGTGGTAATGGAGGTCGACTTTCATTTTGAGAAACTTGGGTGTCAAATATTACAGCACTGAAAGAGGTCAAATATCCACCAAACTCAATAAGAGAGACGAAGATTTCCTTTTATTGACTACTGACCACAGTCCATATTACGTTTTCAGAATTAAAAAAATGGGTTTGAAAGGTTTATTCAGCACACTGCAGCTGGGAAGCAGCATGCCCGATGTTTCAAGTTACAAAAATGTTCATAGTAACTCATGCTACTTTTATGGATACTATTGTATGGAGTACAGTCTTTAGCAAGATGGTGACCTTGATAGCTTGCTCAGCCTAGCATTCGTGTTCAGTTCTTTAGCCTTGTAATCTTTCCATCCTTCCATTCTAGCTGGTGGTATCATCGCATAACTTCTTGTTATGTCATAGAATGGCTGGCTAAATCGTACTTGCTTGGCTTTCTTTAGCTTAGCTAGCTTTGCTCTGCTCTGTTAGCTCACCTTAGGCCTACTGGTTAGATTCTATTATAGAGTTGGCTTAAAACATACTCCCATGTTCCCATGTACAGATGCTATCTAAACATTACCACTATAACTTGAGTCTGACTGGGTGTGTTTTAACCTTCAGTATCCATAAGTATAGAGATCTGAATGACAGGAACAAGTGTCCTAGCCATACATATCTTGACCTTTACAAGAAACCTGCAAGCTAGCTGAATTTACATATAATCAAATCTACTAAAGGATAGCAATAGTTGTAAATTCTACATCACAGAATTTAACTTACTCTCAAAAATAGCTTTGATCATTTTGTCTCCCATTCCTTTCAATGGGGAAAATTTAAACCTGGGTTTATTTTCTGTCTCAAACTCAGGTGCCGAATTTGTCTCAAAATAAAAGTCAACCTCCAAATACGACCTCATTGAGCTATTCTTGAATTTTAGTGAGTAGACCCAAATATCTGGGGTCTTTGTACAGGGTAAAGAGGATATTGAAGAGGGAACACTAGCACTCTATTTTGAACCCCCATGCCATATCCTATGAAATGAGCTTAAATTAAGCCCATTTCCTCATAAAATAGGACAATGATCCAAAGCACTGCTCCAAACTATGCATGAACTATTTAGGGAATAATCAGTGGCTAGTATTTTGTCTATGATGTAGTAGCCAGCACAGTCACCAGATCTCTAGTTGAGTTGTTGTGGAAAAAGTGTGACCGTATGGTAAGTAAGAATTGCCCATCAAGCCAACTTGTGTGAGGTACTTCAGGAAGCATGGGGTGAAATGTCTTTGTATTAGTTCAACAAATTTAACAACTAAAATGCCAAAGGTCTGCAAGACTGGAATTGCTGAAACTGGATTTTTCAACAAAAAGCAAAGTTTGAAGTATGTAATTACTATTTAAATTAAAAAACATTATTTCTAACCTTGTCAATGTCTTGACTGTATTCATTTTGCAAATCTTTTGATTTATATTTTCATTGGAAGCAAACTTCTATTCTTTCCAAAATACCCTGTGTGTCTGTAATTTGCTGCTCAAACTCCATCTTGGTGCAGAGCAAATCTGTTGCTGGTACTCTGCAATTCATCCAAAACCACAACACAACACCCTTTCACATTTTATTTAGCATTTTCACCTAACAACTATCATCTAGCCTAAACAACCATCAACCTAGCCCTAACAGTGATGGACAGTAAACCACATTGCCCTATCTGTCAGGTTTCAAGCCACCTATTCAGCTAGCCCTGAGCTATATTGATCGCAGTTGATCAAATCCCACTAGTGGCCCTTCTCAGCAGGCATTTTCTTAGCCCCGGCAGCTACTGATCTAAAACATACCATCCACCTATTCCATCTTAGCTTGCTACCAAGCTGGTCTTCAAACCCTTTAAGCCACATAGCCATGCCTGTCGACCTATCACCTAGCTCTGACTATCAGCCACTTAGCCCTGCCAGGTAATTATCCTTTTTGCTGTGCCAGTCACTTGTCTTACCAGCTCTTCAGCCCTTATTACTGCCTAGCCACCCTAACAGCAACCTTCTTAGCCAGTCTGTTACATGGACCATGTAGGTCAGGACAGCCAACATGCAAAACCCTGCTGAATGTTAATTTGTAATTGTATTTCATTACATTTCAAATCCACCATTTAAAACACAATTAAATGCAGAAAGTAATGTTACAAAAAATGTGTGTTCTCAGCAGTGAATTAATAGGTAGTGCTACCCACCTTTTAAAATGATTGCCCTGTGTCAAATGATTTTATTGGGCTAAGTAACAAGCATCACCAGTAGTCTGGGCATCATAGGAGTTTAAATTTGACAACAACTTTTGGAATGCATTCGTTCTTTAATCCTTTCAACAAGGACAGTTTTTACAGCTTTGGTGTAGATATCTGTGAAGTACAAAACCTTTGAACAGATAATCCAGTGTGCTGATCAGACACCTGTTATCAGCCTTATCCAGAAATAGAGCAGCAACCCCGCTGTCAGGTGAGAAAGACTGAATGCTTGTGCCTCCTTTCTAAAGCTTGTGCTAGATTACAGTCTCATTTACATTCAAGGGGTCTCAACTACTTACCACACTAGCAATTATCTTCTAGTGCTGTTATTTAGTATCACTCTTGAAACAAAACGGTGTACTGCAGAGTGCAACATTTCCATTCTGGAATTATTCCAGTGAGATTTTACCCGTCAAATATACTCTGAGACAAATATCACGACATCTCCTCATTTACATATTGAATTAGCATATTTCACTGAGTCCCAAAAGACTGGACACCTCTGCTTAATTTACATGCTTCACATGCTTTAAAATGACAATATTCTTTTTAATATTATACTTTTGATTAATTTAGAATGCAGTTCAAATTCTTGTAAGTCAAAATGGAAATTAGATGATGATAATTATGAGAGAATTAACTATCAACATACTATTTAGAAGCTCATTCATCATATAGTTGCACTATCTACCCTATTTAAGAGGCACAGTTCCTATTTTGAACTCAAAACCCTCTGTCTCCTCTGTTGTCCCTCTTTTCTGGGAGCTCAAAATTTCTGGTTTGTATAACATTAACAAAGCTGCAGAGCAATAAACTCACAATAAAGTGTGCTTAAACTGCTAAATGTGTTAATATATTACATTGTATAAGTAAAATACTTAGTCTTAATCTAAACACGGTACCAAATTACATAAAGAGTTATCAAATGGCCATAAAGTCACTGAAAATGTTCCTGCCCTGGCCCCACCTGTAGACATAACATCAGCCACTCCCACAAAAATGAAATTGTCCATCTTTAGGCATTTGATATGTTGGGAGGGATGCTATCTCCCCATATGCAAATGTATATTACAAAGTTTATGTTAGTTTGTTCTATGTGTACAGTATAGAGATTGATACATTTTTAGTGGCTGAAAAGTGTCAACAAAAGTGTAAAAAAAATCTCCTGCACATTAAAATGTAAAAAAACACAATAACATATATGCATAAGAAATGTATAGGGTTCACTCAGGTAGCTCCAATTTCCTGGTGAAAATATGGTCTCCGAGTTTCGGACCCTCAAATTCAGGCTATTCAAAGACCACTGAAGTGATCTTAAATCGGCACGCAAACGGTCAATTTGGCCGATTTTAGTGCTGACATTTTGGAAGCTCTTTCTGTGGGGAGGCCATTTCAGAAATAGCTGAAGACCTCCCAAAATTAATAGAAAAACAAATCTGTAAAAAATAAAATAACAAAATAAACAGATTGATGATTGCCCGAATTTTGGCCGCATAGGGGCATATTGAGATGACACATATATGTTTTCTGAACTTCCTGACACCTTTTCACGTGTGGTATAGTTTATACATAACGCCCATAATCTTTCATTCCATTTTACTTGTTTCAAGACAAGTTTATAAAATGTTTATACCTACGACAACTGAGCTTACTAATTGTCAAATGACTGGTATCAAATCCGTAATATTGTCTTTTAGGCATAGTTAAACTCCACAACACATACAGGCTCTTCTGGGGTCATGTGTTGGTTCTTATTATTTTATTGCATGACAACTACAATGAAAAACTGAACAAATTCTTTGGAGGATGACATACAAACCCATAAAGCACCAAACAGTGTTAAAAGAAAGTGAGCACTTACTACATAATTACTGTAAAGCTATAATAACTCCAATAAATCTGCAATATAAAAAATGAACCTATAGGGCAGTACATCAAAGCCCAAGAGTATGTGAGAATATTGATACTAGTCACAAGGCAATCTCCACTGCCTTTGAAATATGACAGACGACTGCAACAGACATTTAGTGGAGAAAATCAAGTGCCAGTGTGCTTGATTTCTAATTACAATATCAGGGATTTCTAAAGAAAAGATGATGGAAAGTAAAATGCGAACAAGTCAACAAAACAGTTTATTAGTAGTTCCATGGGGGCATTACTTGTTTTAAATAAATGTTTGCCATACTAACATCACAGCAGGGACTATACACCTTTAATGGTGTTTTACTCACTTTCATAGGTTCTAAATATGGTTTATACCCAGAGAAGAACGTTTTGGCCATGATTTTACTGTGTATCAAAAACCTCCAGACCCAAAAAGTACAACATTTACAGACTTGACATTTATACTACACGCTTATTGACTTTTGAGTAGATCCATAACACAAGTTAATTAAGCAATCGCAGTGTATGAACTCTGAGATGAAGGTCAGGCCACACAGAGAGGGAATAGGTGCAATTAGCCAGGCATTATTGAGTGATTCCATTGTCAATAATGGTATCAGCACATGAACTGTATTAGCATGTATACATTTAGCTTTCCAAAAAGCACCTCAAATGATAGATCACTCATCAGCACCAATCCTAAAAATAACAAAAACTCTAAGGGGTCTATTCACTAAAAGTTGAGTTGCAGGTGAGATGAACGTTTAATCTCAACATTTGAACTATGCATTTGCAGGGACAAACCTGGTGAGTTTTCCCCTTCTAAGCAAACTTACTAGGATTGGCCCTGCACAATGTATAGCTAAATTTGTGAGATAAAATGTTCAACTCACCTCATCTCACATCCACTTGGGGAGACACAAACTGGGGGTGGCTTAAGGCGCAGCAGTCCACTAGGACACTTGGTTGTAAGTGGTAGCCAATCTGCCTGCTGGCACTTTGGCTAGCAGTCAGCGTTGGTATGTATATAGTTAAGGTGCATTAATTTGAGTTAATAAAGCTATGGCCAATGCCCTACACTATATATAAATTGCACGTGCAGTTATTGGAGTGGGTGTTGGCCGGGCAGGGTCTGAGTTTTGACAGTCATAACTCTTTAAGGTGAGCAGTTCCCACTGCACTGCTGAATGCTCTTCGGGGCGTGATGACGTGAGCACGCACCTGCACAGATGGACAAAAGAGGCACTAGGCTGAGGAGAAACAAATGGAAACCTGAGACCTGCCCGTAAAGACGTCCATCCACGGCAAAGAGGTCCAGCAAGTCGAGAGAAGCGGGGCCATTGATGCAGCCAGTGGACAGTTGAACAGCCCAGAGGACAAGGAGAATTCAGAGGAGAATATTCCCACTCGTTGGATATAAAATCGGTTTACACGACGTTACCACAGACTGGAGCAATAAAATAATAATAATAATAAAATATCTCAGAAGAGAAGCGGCACAGAGAGAAAGGAACAGCAGTATGCCTGCGCTGACATAAAGACAATTATAGTCTTACCCCAGTGAGGCAAATACAATGTCTAGACCTAAGGGGATACAAGGGCTCCAGGTAACCCATACTACTAACAGTGAGTCTGGCAATCTCCTGTATATTTAAATCCACATATATCTATATTTACTTTCTACTTTGAACATCTGGACTGGACCTTAGGGTCTGAAAAGTTTAAAAACTGACAAAAGAAAATATTTAAAAGGGAACAGTGATGTGTAGCACAAAATTGTAAACTCACTATATCTGCGATACAGGGTTTCCTTGTGTGGCTTGATAGGAGCAGAAAATTGAGAACTAATGCACTTATAAAACTACATCTTATCCTACTAATAGAGGGTTTGGGTGCTTTAAACTTGCAGCATAAGCAATGAACCTATTATATCAGTAAAATCTTACTGCATATATAAAGCTGCACCTTACTTTGACAATCGAAGATTTGGGGGCTCTAAAGTTCGAGCCTCCGTAGGATCCCGGGCAGGGCATGAAGTGTATTGTGGTTTTGAAAGTTAAATATGGAGTCCATAAAATCTGAGACACCCTAATTTATATTGCTGAACCTTGCTTGTGAAAAGTCAATTAAAAATCTATATAGTAATCCTGTGCAGATTTCAAATTCATTTGCTATTCTAACTACAGAAAGAAGAATTTGGGCTCCAGCGAACGGGATTTATATATTGTTCCCTCCCCCTGTCTGAAAGCTCAAATTATTTTTCAAACTATTTCAACGATAAACATTGAAATTAATCTAAAAACAAACCAAAATTTAGTGTGCTTTTTTGTACTCTAGATTTTCGACTAATTTTTGTATTCCCAACTTCTGGAATAAGAGACAGAACTTTAGTCTCTGGGTCTTATACATCGTGTCAGTACTCGGCTGAAACAGACACGCCTCGCCTGTCTGCCCTTTAGGCGGCAAATTATGTGAAAAGATAATAACCTCTTGTCTGGGGCCTTAAAACGTTCGTAATGCATGTATCTTGCGGCGGCAGCGGGACAGTATTGAAGATATTGTCTTCAATTTGTTGAAAATGATGTACAGTGTGGTACATGGAATGCATTGTCTTTTTATGTTTTTTATGTGCTTGTGCGCTCTCTTCCTGGGGAACCTTTGGAGAGATTCGGCTCTGGCCGGTGCAGGGCAGGAAAACAATAGGGTTGCCACCTTTTCCTCAAAAAAATACCGGCCATGTGTGGGCGGAGCTACAAGAGGGAGGGGCCATGAGGGGTGGAGCCACAAAGGGTGCAGATTATCACTGAAATGATATATATTATTTGTATATCATGCCAGTGAGAAGCGTGTGTGTATATATATAAAAAATATATACATATTTGTATATCATATACACACACAAGCTGTCTCACACTCGCAAATAAGCTTTCTAGCACACACTGTCTCACACACACACATAGTTACATAGTTACATAGTTACATAGTAATTTAGGTTGAAAAAAGACACAAGTCCATCAAGTTCAACCCTTCTACCTATCATTACAGCTTTTGATCCAAAAGAAGGCAAAAAACCCCTAAGGAAGCTATTTCGAATTTTGCCTCCTGGGGGAAAAAATTCCTTCTTGACTCCAAGAGGCAATCAGATTTCTCCTTGGATCAATAAGCTCTTTTATTAATGCTTATTCTATTATTAATAGCCCTGTATGTTCTGCTTTCCTAAAAAAACATCCAAACCATTTTTAAATGCATCTATTGTGGTTGCTAGCACTACCTCTCTTGGCAGTGAGTTCCATAACTTTATTGTCCTAACCGTAAAGAATCCCTTCCTTTGCTGTCTATGAAATCTTTGCTCTTCCAGTCTGAGGGGGTGACCTCTTGTTCTTTGTACCTTTCTGTTAATGAACAGGTCACTGGAGAGCTCTTTATATTGGCCCTGCAAATATTTATATAATGTTATCATATCCCCTCTGAGACGCCTTTTTTCTAACGTATATAAATTCAATTTTTTAAGTCTCTCTTCATAACTAAGATCCTCCAAACCCCTTATTAATTTTGTAGCTCTCCTTTGCACTTTTTCTAGTTCCTTAATATCCTTTTTAAGGACTGGTGCCCAGAACTGTACTGCATATTCAAGGTGAGGTCTTCCCATTGATTTGTAAAGAGGCAAGATGATATCCTCCTCCCGTGAATCTATACCTCGTTTTATACATGCCAATATCTTATTGGCCCTTGCAGCTGCTGACTGGCATTGGGCACTGTTGCCAAGTTTGTTGTCTATAATTATTCCTAAATCCTTTTCATTAGTAGTTTTTCCCAGGGAAAAACCATTTAACGTATATGTTGCTTTGTTATTATTTTTCCCATAATGCATAACTTTACATTTGTCTATATTGAACCTCATTTGCCACTTTACTGCCCAGTCCCCCACTCTGTCCAAATCTTCCTGTAAAGAAAAAACATCAAGATTAGTCTTTATTGCCTTACCTAATTTAGTGTCGTCCGCAAACACGGAGACATGGCACACGATGTCTATCACACTGACAGATAAGCTGTCTATCACAATATGCCAGTTTATTGCCCTTCAATATGCCAGGATATTTCCGTTTAATATGCCAGTTTATTGCCCCTAATATGCCAGGATATTGCCATTTAATATGCCATTTTGTTCCTCCTCAATATGCCAGGATATTGCAATTTAATATAGCAGTTTATTGCTCCTCAAAATGCCAGGATATTGCCATTTAATATGCCAGTTTATTGCCCCTAATATGCCAGGATATTGCCATTTAATATGGCAATTTAATATGAGCAATTCCTTGAACTCCAACATGGGAGGGGAATCCTGGGGAATATCTCAAATTATTTTGATTCCATATTGCGGGTAACAAAGGATCCAACATGGATTACAAGGGAAAACGAGTTGGGGAGCACATATACAGTGCAGCACTGATTGTTGGCACAGAAAGTAAAGTGTTCATAACCTAACATTACACGAAACGTATTATAAACTTATGTTCAGATGGTACATGATCCCACAGAAAATGAATACGTTTTCCCCACCTTACTCTAAAATGTGTTGGAAATGGCACAATGTTACATATGTGGTGGTCACGTGTATCACTTAAACTGATTTTTTGCCATTTTATATTGCCATTTAATATGCCAGTTTATTGCCCCTAATATGCCAGGATATTGCCCCTCATTATGCCAGGATATTGCCATTTAATATGCCAGTTTATTGCTCCTCGATATGCCAGGATATTTCCATTTAATATGCCAGTTTATTGCCCCGCAGTATGCCAGGATATTGCCATTTAATATGCCAGTTTATTGCTCCTCAATATGCCAGGATATTGCCATTTAATATGCCAGTGTATTGCCCCTCAGTATGCCAGGATATTGCCATTTAATATACCAGTTTATTGCTCCGCAATATGCCAGGATACAGCCACCCTCCTCCCCCCTTCCCCAGACAGTACTTACCTCCTTGCTGTTGTCTCCCAGTGCAGGTCCGTGGCTGTGAGGGAAGCATTGTGCGCTCCCACTCCAGCCGTGCGGATCAATAAAGTTTGTTAAAACGTTTTTTAAAAACAAACTTTATTGATCCGCCCGGCTGGATGGGAGCGCACAACGCTTCCCTCACAGCCACGGACCTGCACCGGGAGACAGCAGCAAGGTGGTAAGTATTGGGGAAGGGGAATTGGGAGGGGGGGGCAAAAAAAACAGGCCATGCATTGCCGGTATATTAGATATACTGGCCCCGGCCCCAAGTCCCTAAATACCGGCTGTGCCGGTAAATTACCGGCCAGGTGGCAACTCTAGAAACAAATAATAATTGATGTCACTTAAACTTCTTTCAATAAACTTAATTCCCCGCAGAAAAGGGGTAGTTTGTATAATTTACTGAAGCAGCATATGATTAATATAGTATTTACCCAGGAGACCCATTGGACTTCTCCAGTGGCAACCCTGTGGAAAAGATTAAGATGGTGTCTCAGGCCAATGTCCAGGGGAAAAGGAAAAAAAGGGGTGTTGCGATATTTATTTCACACAAATTAAAATATGAAAACATCTATGAGGAGATTGATCCAAATGGTAGATATACTATCCTGATTTGCAAAGTTAATGATATTCAGTACACCTTAGTAAATATATATTGTCCGAATCAATCCCCAATTCATTTTTTAAATAAGCTATATAAAAGGTCGTCGTTGACATGAAATTAGATAAAAGTATGCCATCCAGTGCCAGAATAGAGCCAACAACAAAAAACAACCGCTATTGCCTTCCAAATTTTTTTGAATAGGAACTCCTTGTATGATGTTTGGAGGACCCACCATCCGGGAGAAAAAGATTTCGCATTTTACTCTAAAGTCCACGGCTCTTATTCTAGGACTGACACGAGGCTCGGACTTGGACCAATTTAGCTCTTCCTCCATAGGCCCAATATCTTGGTCCGATCATGCCCCAATAACATTCTTGTTAAAGAACAATCCGGATTATGGTCAAAGAAACAGATAGAGGTTTAATGAGTCTCTGTTAAACAGGATAGCGGAGACCAAATCTCTTAAAGAACAGATTGTAGAATTTGTGGCTGATAATAATAACGGGTCTCAGACCTTACACTATGGTGTAGCACTACGTGTTTTATAAGGGGCCTATTAATAAAGCTGGGTAGCCAAAAGAAAAAAAAAACGAGAAAACCCTGACAGATCTATATATAGAACTGGCTAAACTGGCGAGAATCAATAAAATCACTCCAAATCTAACTCTTCCCATTACCTTTGCAGATTTACAAGAAAAAATCTAAATAAAATTAGAGGAAAAAACTAGAAAAACTTTACAAACCTTTAACAAAAATGGTACACAGGTGCAAACCAAGTAGATAAAATACCAACAAACTGAAAGAGAAGAGGAAAGCACATACCATCAAAAGATTGATGATTGGCTCACAAACTATTTTGTCCCCTAAGCTGATATGAAAAGCATTTATAGACTATTATTATTGTCTGTATAACCTACAAGAAAGGAAAGAATCTCGAGACAACATGGCAGCATTCTTGGAAAAATTAAATCTTCCAAAAATAAGTCCAGAAGTTTTAGAGATTTTGAATGAGCCATTTTCACTGGAGGACATACGTCAGGGAAGGCCCCAGGACTGGACAGGTATTCCTCCAGATTTTATCAGGTCTTTTCGGACATCTTGTCTCCTCTCTTGTTGAGAGCCTATGGTGATATTTCAAAGGGTCTGGCAATCCCCCCGGAAATGCTCAGGGCCACATTCTCAACTATACCCAAGCCAGGAAAGGATACAGCCACCCTGTAAAATTATAGACCTATTTCGTTAATCAACTTAGACATTAAAATATTCTCCAAAATTCTTAAGTCGGTCATATCTGAAATTATTCATACGGACCAGACAGGTTTTATGCAAGGCAGAGATGTGGCCGATAACATTCGCAGGATTATTAATGTCTTACACAACATCGAGGAAAATAAAACGCCATCATTGATTATTGCATTAATTAGAAGGCCAGGGTGAGTTGGATCTTCTTGGAGGAGGAGGCGATGGTGGCCTTTGGCCTAACGGTTTTCTTTAACCCCTTGATGACAAAGGACGTGCCAGGCACGTCCTGGGAGAAACTCCCTTAATGACAAAGGACGTGCCTGGCACGTCCTGCATTGAATGAAGCGGTTTTCGCGATCAACGATCGCGAAAACCGCTTTAACAGTGCTGGTCTATTTCCTCGACATCGAGGCAATAGCCAGCACCGAAATGTCTATTTCGGGACCCCCACGATCGCCCCACGGAGCGATCGTGGGGAGCCATATTGACGGAGCATGCTGCTCCGTCAATATGGCTAAGTCCTCTGCCGGTCTGAGCTTCGGAAGTGAAAGTAACTTCACTTCCGTCGCTCTGAATATGCTACTTGACTACCCCTAGTGGTAGTTTAGTAGCATTGCAATGGGAAATAATTAAAATAAATATTTAATTAATTAAAAACAGGTTATTTAGCTATATTAGCCTATAGGGTTAAAATGAAATATTTTTTAGCATAAGGGATAGGGTTAAAATTAAATTAAAGTTAAAAAATATTAAGGGATATAATAAGGATTAGAGTTGGGGTTAAATTTAGTGTTAGGGTTAAATTTTGGGTTCGGGTTGGGGTCAAAAGATCAATATAGGAAAAAACCAAAAAACACTATTTTTGGTTTTTGCCCCATAACTCGCAAAAAAATACCGAAAAATATGGAAACATGCATATTTTTGAACTCGGGAGAACATTTAGAAACTATTTAGACGGGGTCTTTTTTAATGATTTTATTTGTGTCAATTATATTTTAGGTTAAATTTAGAAAAAGTGTGTTTTTTAAAATTTTTCATCATATTTTATGATTTTTTTGTAGTAAATTATAAGAGATGATGAACATAATGGTATCTAATGAAAGGCCTTCTTATGACGATAAAAACAACATATAATATGTGTGGGTACTGTATCTGAGAAAGAAAAAAATTACAGCTAAACACAAACACCCTAGAAATGTCAAAACAGCCATTGTCACCAAGGGAAAGTCAAGGTGAAAATGTCTTGTCACTAAGGGGTTAAATCTACTACAATGTCACTCTATGCAACACCACAACAAAGGTAGTTGGCCCAGGCTTGGACCTTAACATGGTTTGATAATAAAAATGGAACCATTACATATACATTACATTACAATAGCCAAACAGAGAATGAAAATATCACTCTTTGTGGACGACATACTGATCACTGTCAGTGCTGTCTCTGCCTCCCCTAATGCAAATAATAATTAAATATAGTAACTTATCTAATTAAAAGCTAAATTTAAACAAAACTCAAGTTTTGGCAGTTAATTTGGACAGGCGACAAAGAGAAAGACTTAGTCATCAGTATAACTGGAACTGGCAGAGACAAGAAATAGAATATTTGGGAATAAAATTGAGAAAAGATCTGGACTCTCTGGTCCCGGCAAATTATCAACCCATGCCTACATATTTTAAAGAGAAACTTTTTAAATGGAAAGGTAAAGAGATATCATGGATGGGGAGATTGAATGTGGTGAATATCTAATACCTAAACTTTTCAGGTCTACCCAACTCAGAGTCCCACAAAAAATCTTGACCATTTATAAAACAATAATAATGGGGTACCTTTGGAACAATAGAGAACCTAGAATTGCTATAATTCAATGATTAGAAAAGCCAAATGTAGTGGTCTTTCTTTCCCGGATGTCGAATCTTTACACCAAATATCTATGTTTTCCCATTATCTGAAATGGAATCGGAAATCATCCTTTGACACTGCTTGGTATATGATTGAAAGAGAGAATGTGGAGGATTTAACCCCTTTTACCTTTTTTGGGTAGACACTGATAGCTATTTGAATAAACAATTCCCAAATCCAATCATCCGAGAAGCTATAGCCACTCTGAGAAGGGTGAAAATACAATTCTGAATTCCTAAGGGAATCCTACAAATACCCCCCCTTGACACTGTATCTTAGTACATACAAGACATCAACTTTAAAAGCTAGGTATCTAAAGGAGTTTTGGGAATAGCTCATATTTTTGTAGGGGACGCTATACAAAATTTGTTAAAGACCAGGGGATTGGTAGAGTCCCAGGAAGTTGAGCAATTCCTTGAACTCCAACATGGGAGGGGAATCCTGGGGAATATCTCAAATTATTTTGATTCCATATTGCGGGTAACAAAGGATCCAACATGGATTACAAGGGAAAACGAGTTGGGGAGCACATATACAGTGCAGCACTGATTGTTGGCACAGAAAGTAAAGTGTTCATAACCTAACATTACACGAAACGTATTATAAACTTATGTTCAGATGGTACATGATCCCACAGAAAATGAATACGTTTTCCCCACCTTACTCTAAAATGTGTTGGAAATGGCACAATGTTACATATGTGGTGGTCACGTGTATCACTTAAACTGATTTTAACAAATATCTATTTATTACTGAGAGAACTTATCCACAATATGGTCTCCCTTACTCCAGAATTATTCTTGTTTAATTTAGATATGCCAGACTTCACTAAAGAAGTCAAATATTTGATTACCCACATACTACTAGCTGTTAAATAATGTATAGCTGGAAAATGGAAATTACCAGACCCTGTGCATTGGCGTGACATAGTATCGCAGGTTGATCACTAAAAATCTGTGGAAGAATGTTTATATAGAAGTAATGGACAATATGAAATGTATAATAAGATATGAATAAACTGGGGTAAACCCCAGGATAGTCACATATATTTCTTTCCACCTTTAGTGACCTGCTATGGGACCAGCCCTTGGGGTGCCCAGCCACAGTTGTAAACAGAACTGAGTAATAAAACCATTAATGTACCCACCTTGACCCCCCCAGAGGAGAATGCCAAGCTTTGTATGTCATGATTGTGCAATGTTTTTATTTATGTAGGTGGACGGAAACAAGGTTGACTCTATTTATAATAACAGTCCACAGATTTTGTATCTTTTGTATGTTTAATAAAAAATAAAAAAAAGTACTGCACTGCAGATTTTCTCATAGTTTTTAACATTTTAGAAACATTATGAAGAAATGTTTAGCTGAACCTGGATACCCTGCTATACAGGTTGGTACTATTTAACATTCCACTAAAGTTCAATAATTTAAAAAAATTCATGCATTTACAGGTTGTGAATCCCATTATCCAAAATGCCCTAAATAAGAGTAAATTCAGGTAAGAGATACTCATCTTCCTGGAGCCGCATTCTGAAGCTCCTTTGTTCCTCCCTCCCCGGCATCATACTGTGGAAGCAAACGCTCATAGGAAATGAAGTTTCCACTGCACCGCAAGGAGAGGGAGCAGTTAATTTCAGCTTTCACTGCTTTCGTGGAGCAGGTAATTTGACAGAATCCACTCCTATGAATGTTCGACATTAACTTTATCCAATATGAGCAAGCTGCTTCTACTGGATTTAGGTTATGTAGATCATTTATTGGGCTGGTGCTGCCGAAATATTCCGCTAACAGAAAATATGTTAGATGAAATGCTGCTGGTCCCAAACATTTTGAATAAAGGATACTAAACCTTTATTAAAATTTGTATTCTAAATTCATTTTCTAATTTCATTTACACAACCTCTGGTATCCTAAATGATTACTATACATGCACTGTGTGGTACAGAGCATTTTTTAAATGTCTACATTATAGATTAAATATCGGGTTTTTGTTGAGCCTTGAGTCTTGGGAAGCTGGTGAAAAACCCTATTATCCTTGTATGACTGAATAAAGAATAGGCATACATAAACCTTATTTATGCTATCTGCCTTGTCTACTCTATTACTTAGGTCTCTCATTATTCATTTGACCCACTGCAATAAGAAACCCATAGGCAGTAGGTTAATCAATGATCAGTCTGGTTGTAGCCCCCAGACAGAAAAGGAGAGGGGCTTACTTGACAGGGTGCTGAGGGGACATGTCAGCCTTGACAGGAGGTGGAGTTAGAAAGTTAGTTTGGTTTAGGATTATGGGAAATGAATAGCTATTTTAACAAATAGGTTTTCCCTAACTGTTGTCCCACTCACCCTCCTGTTATTTTATGTAATTGATGTATTTTTGTCAAAGTCAAGGCGGAAGCTTGACGGGTATCAAGGAGGGTTTAAATGATTCAAATGAGGAGAGTCAATCCAAGACTCTGGTAGGAGGTTCGAGGGGGATTGGTACCTCAAAACTCAGATTATGGGGGCATTAAGGATTTGCCCAGAATGTGGATTTTTACATGGCAGCCACCAGGATACCCATGCTTGCTTGGTTTGTTAAGGAAGTTAAACTGGTTCTGTGGTTAGTCATTGTAATAAGTTTAATAATGCAGGAATATGTATTGAAAATGTTTGAAATGTATGCAACAACTATTGGTTTAATAAAGAGTAGGCTGTGGCCATTTTACCCCAGAAGGTTTTGTTTTAGTTATTTATGGGCAAATTTATTCCCCAATGATCGAAGCTACACCTGTCATGGTGTCTTTACAGCTCATTTAGCTGTATTAATGCTGTGGTTAAGGAGTAAAAATACAATAGTCGCATGGCAAAAATTGATTAATAACTGAATTCATTAATGTATATATTAATTAAAGTTGATGAATAGAGTCTATATACAGAATGTTAATTCTACTGAATAAACACTGATGTATTAATTATTTTAATGTTTACACCACTGATTCATATATTTATTCTTTGGGTTATATTCATTTTTCAACACCCCTTTGTCACTATATTGCACAAATTCTTTTATTAGTCATTCATTTCTATATTCAGTTTTCACTTTTTATTTACCGTCATTCATTACTTATTTATTCATCGTTCATCCATTTCTCATCCATTTTTAATTGATCCATT
This sequence comes from Pelodytes ibericus, assembly GCA_036172795.1. Lineage (NCBI taxonomy): Eukaryota > Metazoa > Chordata > Amphibia > Anura > Pelodytidae > Pelodytes > Pelodytes ibericus. The sequence goes on from CM069863.1 coordinate 92,316,742, forward strand.
GTTCAGGTTTCATCTCCGTTCATCCATTTATTGATTCATCAACACCTTTTCATCAGTAGGACACTCATTATTTATTTATCTTCATCATAGATATCTTTATTTAATACATTTACGTTCTCCCTGAGCAGCATGCTAATTTTTACACACACTTTCTTGTTTAATTTGGAAATTAAAATTGTAAAAGGATTTCAATATAAAAATTACAGGAGGAAAGCAATTTGTTTTAACATAAAAACAAGTCCATTTCAAATATCTTGAAACATGCACATCATACAGAAAATAAACTAGGAACTGTCCCTTAATAGGCATTTGGAAGGTAAATAGACTGCATTAACAGGACTGAGTATGGTTGTTAAAGGAACTGTATTACCTAAATATAGCTTATACTATGAATGTAGAGAATATAAAATGATTGAACATGATCTATACATTGTGTTAGGAGAATTGCAAGCAAATGTGTTTTAAATGTGTCTGTGGAGTTTTCTGCTTATGACATCACCCGTGGCTTGATATGCAAATGAACTGGTTTTGAATAATCATGTCACAGGTGATGTCGTAAGCAGGAGACTCCACAGACACATTTAAAACACATGTTATCCTAATTTAGGCATTTGCTCACAGCTTTGCTAACACAATGTATAGATCATTTTCAATCATTTTTTGTTCTTTACATGCATTTCTTTAAGAAAGGTAACATGTTTGGAAACATGTTGGCTATTTGGGCAAATAGCCGGAAACAAGTTAGAACTTGGGGTCTGTTTAAAAATACTTTTTGCCATTTTAATATGTAAAATTTACTCATAAAAGGAATACAATATTTTCTAAATATAGGTAGCCTTTGTCAAATATCAGCATAATGGAGAAAAAAACCCAAACAGCAGGGAAATCAGCCATTTGTGAAATGTATTCATCATTTCTTTTGCAGATATTCATATATGCAGTATGCATGCTGCATAGAAAACTATGCTTATTCCATATTGAGGCACAAGAAAAGCAAAGCTCTGGAATAGTAAAAAAATAAATAAATAATTAATAGTCAGTGTAACGGATCACCTGGCACCCCGACTGGGTACCTCCGTTGAAGGATGCTCCTAGCGCTTCCTGAGGACTCCAAGCACTCTGGCAGACACCACAATCACTGAACCGGAGAAACAAATAAATTCTCCCAAGCATATGAATGCTGTAGACAGTTGAATAGGAACCATACGAATAGGTTTACTCTCCTAGCAGTCAAACTGGAACAGCATACAATAAATCCTTCCCCCAATAATGAGACGACACTTCACTTTGAGGGTTAAAACAGGAACTTTTACAGCAAGATTGAACTACTTTATTTGACAAACAACACAGACTTATATACACCAAACTGCAATCAGATAACACTTGATTAAACAATAGAAAACTTAAACACATCACCAGTAAAGCAGTATCTAGCCACTTTAATCTGGAGCCAGAAGCAAGGTAGTCAGACTGGGTGGCTGACATAACTAAACAATGGAAGGCTTAAACACATTACAGACAGGGTCCATAATCTATAGGGAGGTGTTTGGCCCTCAGGCCCCTCCAAGAACCCCAGTCAGTCAGACTGTCAGAATTCACTTCGTGACAGCGGCCACCCCCGAGAACAAAGGACGGCTACTTACTGTTCAATTACCCGTTCGCAACAATGTTGCAACGGGTAATTGAGGACACACTTTAAAATACATAAAGTCACATTTTACACATAACACACAGACATTTCACATATCCCCAGATAGCTCAGGTCTGAGCGCACATTATTAAGTGAATGGCGCTCGGACCACACAAATACAGTTTAATCGCCATGGAGCCAAAGTCTTTACAGTCAGTTTCATACGAATGGGCTCCATGGGATTCCTATCTGGGGTATAACACATTCACATAAAGTCTGGTCCATAGTCCAAAGGCAAGAGGCGGGCAAGCAGCCCCCTCCAAGGACACGTGGCGAGGCCGGTTTCGCCACATTTCTCCCCTTTACCATCCAAACTAACAGGGTATCTGACCTCCTGCCGGTCAGTGCCCTGGTTAGTCCAGCAACCCACCCACGAAGCACAAACAGCAATACAACCCACCCACAATAACTGGTTACTACACCTGGATAAAATAGCAACTTGTCCATGTCCAGGTGCCTCACCACAGCTGTGCGGGGGGCTGGTAGACTGCCTTGGTGGGTTGCTGAGTGGGCAGAGACCAGCGGTACTCTGCCCGGGTGCCAGCACTACCACTGAAGTAGCCTGGTTGGAGCCTGGTTGGGGGAGGGGGAGACCGACTGTCTCCCCTCTGGATACACTGCTCTGTGGCTGGGGGACAGGACCGACCGTCCCTGCCCCTGGGGCTGCAAGTGCAGAGACTACGGTCCCATCTGCATAGTTGTGGGGCTTAACATCTCCCCTTGGTGGGTTAGGCTGCCGCTGGAGAGAGGGTGTAACAAGCTCCTCTCTCTGAACTGTAGACTGCCGCTGGGGAGAGGGGGTAACCTGCTCCTCTCCCTGACACTCTCTTTGCTGGTGGAGAGGGGGACCAACTGTCTCCCCTTTCAATATTTTGTCCTGCGGCTGGGGTGCGAGACAGATGGTCTCTGCTTCCTGGGGTACACACTGCCGCTGGGGAGGAAGGACGGCACCTTCATCTCCCTGGGGTACACGCTGCCGCTGGGGAGGAAGGACTGCACCTTCTGCTCCCTGGGGTACACACTGCCGCTGGAGATCTGGGCCGACCGCCCAGCATCCCTGTAGGGCCGGTAGAGAGACCGCCATCCCATCTCCACCTGCCATCTGTGGGTCTTCCCAGGACCAGTCTATGAGGTCCCCTACTTCTGCCGCTGGTAGTGAAGCAGGGGGTACCTCGGCTGCGTTTTCCCAGCTGTAGGTTGGCAGGTCTGGGTCTCCCAGCCAGTTTTCCTGTTCTGTGTCTATGCCCTGTGGCTGACATGAGTTTAGTAGTTCCACATAGTCCATCTCTAGCTGTCGTTCCATGGCAGCCAAACGGTGGAGGTCTTGTCCCAGTCCCCTAGATCTCGGGCCCTGTACCATCTCACCCCGGTAATAAAAAATAGCCCAGTACCGTGACTCTGCTGGACTGCCAAAGTCGACGTCTTCTGCTAAGGCCTTCCACAACAGGCCAGGGCTAGTGTAGTTCTCCCCCTCCGGCTGGATGCCCTCTGCCCTCCATGTCTCTGGCTGGACAGTGCACCACCACAGTGCCCGGTATGAGGCGTCAAGGCTCAGTTCCCTTTCCACGAGGTACTCAAGTTGTCTGACCTGCTGCCCTCCGGGTTGGTCTCCCAGAAGCGGCATCCGCCAGGCCATTTGTTCCTCCAACCGGTATGCGACACCAGGAAGGCGCTGCTGCCGTTGATACTGGACTTCCTCCAGGGCATTGTACCATAGTTCTTGCCGGGCAATATCTCTCCAGTCCAATTCACCCTCTTCCTCAGGTGTGCGAGGTGCCCAAGGATCCACGAACCCCATTTTCCCAAATCTTTATGTAGACAGGGACGCTGTATAAACACTAGCGTCGCCTTCAATTTGTAAATCCAAACGACTGTGTCTCTGAGCTGCTTTACCTCGCACTAGGACGCCATCCCACCGCTTGCCACCAATGTAACGGATCACCTGGCACCCCGACTGGGTACCTCCGTTGAAGGATGCTCCTAGCGCTTCCTGAGGACTCCAAGCACTCTGGCAGACACCACAATCACTGAACCGGAGAAACAAATAAATTCTCCCAAGCATATGAATGCTGTAGACAGTTGAATAGGAACCATACGAATAGGTTTACTCTCCTAGCAGTCAAACTGGAACAGCATACAATAAATCCTTCCCCCAATAATGAGACGACACTTCACTTTGAGGGTTAAAACAGGAACTTTTACAGCAAGATTGAACTACTTTATTTGACAAACAACACAGACTTATATACACCAAACTGCAATCAGATAACACTTGATTAAACAATAGAAAACTTAAACACATCACCAGTAAAGCAGTATCTAGCCACTTTAATCTGGAGCCAGAAGCAAGGTAGTCAGACTGGGTGGCTGACATAACTAAACAATGGAAGGCTTAAACACATTACAGACAGGGTCCATAATCTATAGGGAGGTGTTTGGCCCTCAGGCCCCTCCAAGAACCCCAGTCAGTCAGACTGTCAGAATTCACTTCGTGACAGCGGCCACCCCCGAGAACAAAGGACGGCTACTTACTGTTCAATTACCCGTTCGCAACAATGTTGCAACGGGTAATTGAGGACACACTTTAAAATACATAAAGTCACATTTTACACATAACACACAGACATTTCACATATCCCCAGATAGCTCAGGTCTGAGCGCACATTATTAAGTGAATGGCGCTCGGACCACACAAATACAGTTTAATCGCCATGGAGCCAAAGTCTTTACAGTCAGTTTCATACGAATGGGCTCCATGGGATTCCTATCTGGGGTATAACACATTCACATAAAGTCTGGTCCATAGTCCAAAGGCAAGAGGCGGGCAAGCAGCCCCCTCCAAGGACACGTGGCGAGGCCGGTTTCGCCACAGTCAGTATTAAAGCAGCTCTTTGGTGATACCTTGTTTATGTGTTATATAAAGTTTGAGACAGGTAGACAGATAGATAATATGATGGGAGCTTGCTCTGGGGTCTTTACTTTTGATCCTTTCCCATCTGGCTTCCATGGCCCCATTACATAGGTTTCAATAACTCAGGTATCTCCTGCAGGCCTGTTTAATCTCAGGGGTGACAATCGTGATACTATGTACTGCGCTCTAGGCTGAGAGACAGGAGTGTTGCTGTCAGTGTAGTGCAAGGATAAATATAACACACAATGGCAGGTGCCAGAAGCTCTCCAATGCAAGCATGATGTTTATGTAACACAAGCACAGTACGGTTTATTTCCCAGCAAAGTTCAGGAAGCAGTGGTTAGGCCAAGGTACCGGAAATAATGGCTGTACCATATTCCCCTAATATGACTTGGAGTCTGATTGATAGATAGATAGATGGATGGGTAAACGAAAATGGATTTTGATAAGTGCAAACTGTCTGTTTAGCACATATATAGAATACCGCAAACAGCTATTTCAAACAATATAAACGTTATGAGTTTTGTAGTGCCCCACAAAAATAAATAACCAAACACAGTAAAATGTAGCACACATCTAACATAGAGGGATAAACTAGGTTTTTGGAGTTTTGGAAATTGCAAAAAATGCTTTGAGCCATTCATAGCAGAGAAGGACTTGCTCTTAGAAATGTAATTACAGGGAGGGGATCTCTCTTGACTATTGACATACGACACTACGAGATATTGGGGTGGATTCTATGTCCCCCTCTAATTAGCGGTACAGGGACATTTAACCTCTTGGAATAGCAGGCAATTCAACTAAAACTAGGACCGCAGAGGTACCATGCATCAAAGCACCACTATTGCGGTAAGGGAATAATGACATTTCAATAGAAATTCTCCTGCTGGCCCCATAAAAAAATTACCCCAAGTAACTGCAGGTGGCATCATGCCCGAGGTAACTATAAATATAAAAAAATTGCCCTCCATGGGACTTTGGGGTCGCTGTGCCCCAAACAGCTGATTAAAGAAAATATAATGTCCCTGGCACATTAAATAAAATAATATTTTTAACCCCCCCCCCCCAGAAAAAAACACCCTTTGAGTACCATGAGGGTGGAGAGTGAAAAATAAACAAGCACCCCAATAGCAATAGGGACATGACATCAAACAGAGTATTAATAATCCCAACAAAATGAATAACATCAAATTTAGAATAACGCAATATGTAATAGCGTCAGTTTAAAAAAAAATATATAAAATTATTTCAGAACCTGAAAATAAAATCTAGTGCTCTGTTCAATATCTACCACCTAAAACCACTTTAAAGTGTATATTTTCTCTTAAATCCAGGTTTGTTTTTATGTGGGGCAGGTTTAGTACTGGATGAATACATAAAGACACATCAAATATAAATAAATCAAGCAGGAATTTAAAGAGAGACATATTTACATTAAAAAGGCAACAAAAATCACAGGTTTTGGCTACAACACAACTGCAGAAGAAGGTGGATCGAACCTTGCTCTTTAGGCGTGTTATGCAGTAAAAAAAAAAAAGTTTATATTGTTGATATCAAATTCAAAATATGTGTAATGTGTCCTGACCCATGGTTATTAATGTTTGCTCGGAGCTTGTTATCAGTAAAGAGTTTATCTGCAGTCATTTAAAAGGAGTTGTAGGTTTGTGCCAAACTATATAGAGAGGACACAAAAAGTGGCTGCTATGTAAGATTCACGTCTTGGTGCTGCCAGGACTTTATGCATATCACTGTCAGGGGTGGGGGTGCAACATATGAACGGACAGTAGCTTAGCCATCATGATCAATGATCTGACAGCAGAGAAAATGCCCATATTGTTCATATAGTATACTGTGATCAGTCAAGAACTACATAGAGATAGCTCCATGCGAGGAATAATAAATCCACATGATGCAGAACATAAACTGGTAATACTGCTGATAACAGACACAATGGGGGCAACAATAATGCTCAGCTGCTGAAATAGTTACTGTACATGCTTTGAACAAGGACTTTGTGGGGAGAACAAAGACAAACTTCCATTGTCAGTTTGTGCTAGGGTGTTTAGCCCAAGTTGAACAAACTGGTCCTGGCTGGCAATCAGCGGAGAGACAAAGTATTGTATGACTGCTGCAAAAAAGGCACACTGAGCTTCCGTGTGCTGGTTATGATGGAGACATGCATGCACACATCCTCTGGTTCAGCTAGTGAAGCAGTTTCCTTGCTTCTAGTGAAAGACCTCCTGCTAAGCAGTGATGGAGGCATGGGATTGTGTTTCTTTCCCTTTCAACACAAAATTAAATATGAAAATAAAGTAGGTGTTGTGCAAAAAAAGAAAAAGAAATAACATAAAATAGGTATCAACTTATCCTTGGAATTTGTTCAAACTTTTCATGAAATAAATCACTAGAACTCAATTGGTAACATGTAAAAACAAGACAAAATAGAAAACATATATGTGTGACTCGACCCCTCCTCTGCATATGACACATGACACATACGTGGAGGAGTAACACCAGACGCCGGCTGGAGGGTAGAGGAGCTCCCCATACAAGTTCCTGGAAGCATGTCCAGTGTATCATACAGAGGCTCTTTTCCCTTTTCCACTGCAGCTTCATCTGATGTTGTACTTCTCGATATGCACTTTATGGATTTTTATCAAGTAAGCGGCACTGTTTGGGGCCATTATTAAACATTGTTTTCAGTATTACATGACTTGTGGCTCTCTCTCTCTGTTGGCTCCAGATTTTCTCTAACAGAAGGGATAATATGCAGTTTTGTGGTCGGGAGGATACCCAATCAAAATCCCCACATATACTCCACACCAGAGCCTGGTTCTTATAGGCTCTGGTACATGTGAATTGGCTGATATAAGGGCTTTTTTAAAAAATTTCCATTAATAAGCCACATCATATTTGCCCAATAATGTGCCAGTATTATTTTGCCATTAATAAGTTACAGACAATTTGCCCAATAATATGCCAGTATTATTTTACCATTTAATATGCCAAAGCCAATTTGCCCAATGATATGCCAGTATTATTTTGCCATTTAATATGCCAAAGCCAATTTGTCCAATAATATGTCAGTATTATTTTGCCATTTAATATGCCACAGCCAATTTGCCCAATAATATCCCAGTATTTTTCTTTTAATAAGCCACAGCCAATTTGCCCAATAATGTGGCAGTATTATTTTGCCATTTAATATATGCCAGTATTTTGCCATTTAATATATTCCAGTATTTTGTCATTTAATATGCCAGTATTTTGACATTTAATATGCCAGTATTTTACCATTTAATATACCAGTATTTTGACATTTAATATGCCAGTATTTTGCTATTAGTATACCAGCGTTATTGTGCTCATTATATACCACCCTCCTCTTCCCTTACCCAGTACTCACCTTCTGGCTGCCCCATGTCCCCGGTCATCTCCTCCGTGCAGTGTTCTTCACTCTTGCACGGAGGAGGAAAATACAGTCACGTAAAGTAATATCCGGTGTCAATGATTTTTTAATTTTATTAACTTTAAAATGTAAAATCAGTTTTAAACATATGTGTTGATGATGTCATGCACATGTCTCATGTGCTTGATATGCTAGCCTGCTACATGCAGCAACTCTGTGACTCTCCTGAGAAAAATATGAAGTGATCCATGTATATGGTGCATGTGTATTGGCCATCCCCCCACATATATCAGTATGGAAACCTAATGTCCTTCCTGAAGTGTTGCAAAAAGTGTCATCTAGAGTGTTCCTTTCAACAGTTCATAAGTAAGGTAACAGAGTGTAACACTTATATCTGCTAATAGGAGCAATTAACATGTTTGTGGTTCTTTTTTTTTCCTTTTCACACTTCCCTCCATACACTCATTAACCCATTTTCACACACAATCCACTAATATTATTCTGAGTTTCAATTAGTGAATAATTTTTTCACCTATACATACTCCCCTAAATACACTTTTTAACCCAACATCGCTTATAATTCATCTATAATTTTTAGTTCTCACTAGGGAGGTTTTTTTTTTTTTTAATATCCTATCCTTTCAACACCTCCCTCCATACACTTCTCAACCCCATTTTCACATACAATCCACCATTATTTCTTATTCCACATCAGTGAGTTTTATTCATTTTTTTTTTCTGTTTTCATCACACACTCTCCACTACACACTCTCCAGCCCAACACCACACAATACCCACTAATATTCTTCAGTCTCAACTAGTGAGTCTCATTTTATGTTTTTTATTTTCTCTCCCTTCTCACACACTTCCTTCTATACACTCTTCAACCCACCACCACCCAATAACTCACCAATATTTTTTAGTTCTCATTAGAGATTTTTCTTTTCACTTTTACCACACACTTTTCCTTTATACACGCTTTCCCCTCCCTCTTCTTACACACTCCCTCTTCTTACACACTCCCTTCCATACACACTTCAATCCAACATCACACACAAACCACTAATATTATTCTAGTTTTCATTAGGGATTTCTTTTCTTCTCTTTTTTTTTCTCTTCTTGCATTCCTTCCTCTTCTTCGCTGCTCTCCAGATCCCTCTCTTCCCTCACAGAGGATGGCAGATAGAAACGAAAGTTAGAGATCCTCCCCTAACTCCCAGCTCTCAAATTCATCTTGGAGATGAAACACAATTTCTGCGCTCGCCGACTGTACGCCGCAGATCAAGAAACACCCGGGTGGAAGTCGGGGCGGGTATGGGTTTATGTTTTTTGTATATGTGTGTATGACATTAAGATGATTCAACAGGGAACACTTATTCAGGAAGAAAATAAGAGAAACATAAAATATTTAAAAACCAATGGTTAAATTTGCCTCATTAAATGTATGGGGCCTCAGTTCACCACACAAAAGGTCTTTATTACTGAATTTCCTTAAAAAAGAGAGGAGAGACGTGACAGGGATCCAAGAAACACATTGGAATAATAAAGAAGAAACAAGATTCAAAACAAACCAATTCCCCTTTGATTCGCTCCCCAATCGCTCACCCGAGAAGTTTATCAACAATTTACTGTCAAAAATTGGGAGAGTCAAACAGGGAGCAGTAATAGAAATGGGAGACCTTAACTCTGTTATAGACCCAGTGGCGGACAGGAAAAATATGCTTGATACAGGACCAGATAGAAAAGCCTATAATAACTCAAAGAAATTACAGACCCTGATATGGAAAGCGGAACTGTACGATGCCTGGCGTATACACCACCCGAAAGACAGGGATTTCACCTGCCACTCAAAAACGTATAACTCCTACTCTAGGATTAATCAGTCCATTCCTATCTTTTCAAGTCAATAAAATTTTTGTTCAAACGATTACATGGTCGGATCACAAAGCTGTCATTATGGAGACAAAAAAAATTAAAAACAGATTGGAGGATAAACAACAACCTACTGACAACAGAGGATAATAGAAAATACATTCAGGAAATGACAGAGAACTTCTTCAGGGAAACAGAAGCGAAGAGATTTCCCCATCTACTTTGTGCTGCTCGTTCAAATGTGTCATTAGGGGTCACTTGGTTAAGTTGGGCAGCCAAGAAAAAAGAAAGACCTGAAATTATCAGAATTGTACATACAGCTGGAGACACAGGCACAACTTAATAAGGAAAGGCCCACTAAAGAGTTATTAAATAAAATTCAAGACCTGGAAAGAAGGATAAATGAACAGCTATTTGACAGAGCAAACAGGAATTTAGAAATACTCAAAACCAAATGGTACTATAAGGGCAATAGACCTGACAGTATCCTATCTAATAAGCTAAAGAGCAAAAGAATGTCAAACAGGATCTCTAAAATCATATACGACGGGGAGACCAGACTCAGCCCTGCCAAAATAGGCCAAGCTTTTAACCAATACTACAAAGATTTATAGAACCTGCCGAAGACAGCTGACAACGTAAACGCCAAATAATTCTTTAGGGACAAACACATGAACCAACTAACGCAAGAACAACTCGACTCACTGAACCAACTAATGGAAGTGAAGAAGGGCAGTGAAAAACTAAAAAAGAAAAAAGCGCCAGGCCCAGATGGGTACGAAAACCTGTTCTATAAGATATACAAGGCCTTAATCAGCGAAGCCCTGAAGAACATGTTTAAGGAATTCATGAAATCTGGAGTGATCCCGGAAGAAATTCTGAAAGCCAACATTGTGACGATTTTAAAACCAGGAAAAGCACCAGAGGATGTTACCAGCTATAGACCAATTTCATTACTGAATGTGAATTCTAAATTATACTAAGGAATCTTGGCTGAAAGAATTAAGCAAGTGATCACACACCTGGTGCATAAGTATCAAGTTGGTTTTATACCAAGTCGTCGCTCGTAGAACCATACACGCAGAATAATTAATCTCTACAAAAAGATCCAAAGAGAGAGGATCCCTGCCCTATCCTTATCATTAGATTCTGAAAAAGCCTTTGATAGGGTGGGATGGAACTTTATGGAAGAAACCTTAAAGGCTTTTGGATTTGACGGCAAAATCAAGAGATCAATAATGGCCTTGTACTCAGCTCCCAAGGGGAGAATCATAGGACAGGGGATCCAATCTAATTGGTTTGAAATACATAATGGAGCCTGGCAAGGTTGCCCGCTTTCTCCCTTATTATATGTTCTCACTGTAGAGCCATTGGCCAAGGATATCCGAGATAACCCCAAGATCGTGGGATTTCAAACTAAAAGTGAAGTCCTTAAAATTATGTTGTATGCAGATGATATCCTGATAACTATTAGAGAACCACAGAAATCCTTAGAAACACTGATGCAGACTATTAGAACATATAGCAAATATTCTAATTATAAATTAAATCCAGGAAAAACAAGCATTCTACACGCCAATGTGCAGAACAGATGGCTCTGCAAGCAAAATACGTCTTTAACTGGACAAATAAATCTTATAAATATTTAGGCATCATGATTGACCCCAATCCGTCCACCATGATGCAAAGCAACATAATGCCTCTGCTCAGAGAAATTAATGACAAATTGAAAAAATGGAAGAACCTAGAAATATCATGGAGCGGAAAAATAAATACCATAAGTGCCTATATAATGCCCAAATTAACATATATTTTTCGAATGATACCACTGAATGTCACTAACAGCTGGTTGAATCTAGTGCAATACTGTCTCTCCAATTTCATCTGGTCAGGGAAAAACCCAGACTCTGCCTACAACTCATCTCTAAAAACAAAACAGGTGGTGATGGTGATTGGAATGCCGGACATAAGAGAACAATATCAAGCAATCACCCTCTGTCATATTATCACCACACAAAGCTCTCAAGTTCAGGAAGAGAGCTGGTATGTGATCGAAAATGAATCAGCCAAAGAACAAGGAGGTATAATGCCGTGCTTCTGGGAAATAAGAGAAAAGAAAAAAGCGGAAAAAAAATAAAATTCCCGAAACCAGCATGATACTAAAACACCTAACAAAGAGTTGGACCAGATTCAGGAACAGAGTAGGCCTCAAAAACAGGATCCTTTCAAACCTACCACTAAATATTCTGAACACTATAATGGATCATTTACAGGCAAAATTATGGACCAGAAGTGGGATTAACACTATATCAGATCTGTTAGAAGGGGATAAAATCAGAATGTTTGATGGTCTTCAAGAAGAATATAATATACCAAATAAGGAGCTCTTTACATCTAAAAACATGATTTACTTATGTCTCACATATAACAAATTATGTAGTAAACAACATACACCATCTGCACTCATGCAGAGAAAAAGAAAAAAAACCCAGATAGGCAAGCCCTTGTGGATATTGATATGTTCCCTGCCATCTTGTTTTGCTTTTTGTTCTTTTTTTTTTTTTGTTCCCAAAGAAAAATCATCTTATATGTTTTGTTAGTCTTGTCTGTCCAATTGCCTTGGTGGAATGTGTTAGCTGACAGAGGGGCGGCGACCACCGCACGCCTCCACCTCTCAGGTAGTCACAATAGTTAATATAGATGCACATAGGATAGAACAACAGTAATTTATGCATATCACAAAAAACACGATGATGTTACAAACTTAGAAATCCAACTAATCTGAGTGTCAAAGAAAAAAGAAAAAAAAAACATCTTTGTGGTTCAGAAAACGACCAGTGTAAATCTCAGTAGAAGAGCAGTTTGAAATGTACTATTTTATTATTAACATGGAAATCTATTTAAAGATGCAGTTCCAAAGCCCCAAGATCATGCTGTCAGTAATGTAAAACAGACATAAAAGGGTCAATTTTGTTAGTTGTGATAAATGAACTAGTATTTGACTAGGGAACTGTGAGCAGTACTTATTTGATGTTACATGCTTATTATATTGCATGTGTAATGTGTTGTGCTGGGAGTCCTTTTCCCCTACTTCCTCCCAGCTATAATGCTCCCTTTATATTGGTCTTTCCTGAATTCTCTTATATCCCAAAGGGTTATGTGCTTTCCCAGGCATACTGCATACTAGTCTGAGCTAACGGGTACTGGAGTTGTGCTGCATACGCATTGTAGCTGAGCACTGAAAAAATAGAATAAGCACCAGAACTTGACAGAAACTGTCTAGAATGAATCCAGAATAATTGTGTTCTGATGTCACTCCAGGATTACAAGGGTTAAATGAATCCCTGCAATCCTGGATATTGAAGACCGGTCCTTGTACAGGACCAACAGGCCTCAGGAGAATAAACAAAATTTTCCTACTTCTGTATACAGATTATATAGTTCTGCCAGTTGGTGGTAAATTAAATGAAATACTCTACATATTTATTTCTAGGGGTTGACATGTGAAGCATGGGGCTAGACAAAGTAAATAAAACATTAACATAAAACATTACTCTGCTTTAACCCCTTGGTGACAGATGACGTGCCAGGCACGTCACGGCAAATCGTAGACTTGCCGACAGGTGACGTGCCTGGCACGTCATGCACTAAGTAGAGTAAAGAAATCGATCAGCGGTCGCTTTCTTTACTCTATCAGTGTTGCTACAATGCCTCTAGGTAGAGGTATTGTGCAACACCAAAAAAAAGTGCAGGGGCGCGCTACGATCACTCCCCGGAGTGATCGTAGCAGCCATTTAAAAATGGCTGCTCCCCCTGCACACATGTGCTTAGGAAGCAAACGATTGTTCGCTTCCTAAGCACCTCCGGTGTTGCTAGCGGGTCACTTAGCAACACCTTCGGCTCCCCCCAGAACCGATGGTGTTCGATCTCCTGAGCGACCCCATCGGCTCAGTAGAAGGGAACGCTGCCTATACAGGCAGCGCTTCCCTTCTACTGGCAAGAGCATTGGAAGTGAATGTATTTCACTTCCGTTGTTCTAGGGGGAGCCAAACAATGCCTGCACAACAGGTCTGTGTGATCTGTGTGCAGGCATGTATGATAAGTGCTCTGATGAGCACTTATCATACTGTCAAAGGCAATGTTGGTAAATATTGCCTTTGACAAGTATTGATCTGCCTCCCTCTCCTTACTAGTTTTAGTGAGGGAGAAAGACAGATCAGATAATGTAAAAAAAAATATTGTTTTAATAAAATTAAATATTTAATAAAATTTTAAAAACCAAGGGCTTTTCTAAAAGCCATTTCAAGTGTTTAACCACTTCCCTTTTCATTGATCGCTGTGTACTCAGTGATCATACACAGCAGCACATTTTTTGCTGTCTGTGCATTTTTTAGGGGTTAATTTTTTTACTGTAATTCATTACAGTTTAAAAAAGGCTCTTTTAAGAGCTATTAACCCCTTGCTTGCTGTAGATCACTGCCTAAGCAGTGATCTGACGCAAATGCAGCAATCTTGCTGCAGAAGCATTTTTACTTTTTTTAAAAAACTTTTTTATTACACCCGTCACGGGTTAATTATATCCGCTAGGGGATTACGTTTAACGTCAAAATTTTTTTTTTAGCTGTCTGAGCGCAAAGGCGGTTTGGTGATTGCTCAGATGAGCATCATCATTCACTTGGTTTGATCAATATTTGTCAATATTTGATCTGACCCGTGTAGATCTGCCTCCCTCTCACTTGAGTTTTAGTGAGGGAGACAGACAGAGCTGTATAATGTAAGTTTTTAATTATAATATATTTAATAAAATTGAGACCTAAAGGCTTTTATAAAAGCCGTTTCCAGTGTTTAACCCCTTCCCTGCAATTGATCGCTGTGTACGCAGTAATCTTACACAGCAGCACATATGGATCTTACACAGCAGCCTTTTTTTTAGGGGTTAATTTTTTTTACTGTGATTTATTACAGTATTACAAAGGCTCTTTTAAAAAAAACCTATTAACCCCTTCCTTGCCATATATCACTTCCTAAGCAGCGCATATGGTCACTGCCTAAGCAGCGCATATGGAGCGATCTGGTCGCAGAAGGATTTTTTTTTGCTATCAGCCTTTTTTTTGTCACACTCGCTAGGGGTTAATTATACCCACTAGGGGATTACGTGTATTCCTTTTGAAGCTGTCTGAACGCATGTATAGCGATCAGTAACAGCCGATCAGTGGCAAAGGTGGTTTGGTGATTTCTCAGATGAGCATCACCATTCGCCTGGTTAGATCAATATTGGTAAATATTGTTCTGACCCATATGGATCTGCCTCCCTCTCCTCACTTGAGTTTTAGTGAGGGAAAGAGACAGATCTGTATAATATCAGTTTTTAATTGTAATAAATTAAATACAATGTTAAAAAATTGTGAGAACCAAGGGCTTTTATAAAAGCCATACCCTTTGTATAGTGTACGCTGTATATTAACCCCTTCCCTGCCACTGATCACTGCACAGCAGAACATTTTTTCTTGTCTGTGCATTTTTAGGGGTTCATTTTTTTTTGTACAGTACTACAAAGGCTCTTATAAGAGCTATTAACCCCTTCCTTGCTCTACATGTCAAAATTCCAAGTTGGAAAATCAAAAAGCGCACCTCTCAAATGTAGCCTTTCAACCCCCAACAAAGCTGACAAACCTATGCATGAGTGGTATCCCTGTGCTCGGGAGATATTGCTGAACACGTATTGTGGTATTGTTTGTCAGTGACACATACCGAAATATGTGAATTTGTGTCTAAAGTACAATGTATGTGGGAAAAAATACACAATAAAATGACTACCACAAACTTTGACAAAGGCTGGTGGTAGAATTGGTGCATGGAAAGTGTTAAAATACCACCATTTAAAATAGCCTAGGGTGTCTACTTTTACAAAATATATACTTTTTTGGGTAAAATACACTGTCCGGCTTAAAAAAAAAAGTCCCAAATGAAAGATGGGCTCAGGCTGACTACACGTCAAAATTCCAAGTTGGAAATGCGCACCTTCAAAATGTGGCCCTTTAGCCCCCAAACAACCCAACAAACCTATGCATGGGTGGAATCCCTGTACTCAGGAGATGTTGTTGAACACATATTGCGTTATTGTTTGGCAGTGACACATACCAAAATCTGTGAATTCATGTATGAAGTACAATGTTTGTGGAAAAAAACCACAAAAAAATTACTACCACAAACTTTGACAAAGGTTGGTGGTAGAATTAGTGCATGGAAAGTGTTAAAATACCGCCATTTAAAATAGCCTTGGGTGTCTACTTTAAAAAATATATGAGTTAATGGGGTAAAATACACTGGCTGGCTTCAAATATGTCCCAAATGGGACATGGGTGCAGGCTGTCTGCATGTAAAAATTTCAAGTTGGAAAACCAAAAACTGCACCTCCCAAATTTGGCATTTTAGCCACCAAACAACCCAACAAACCTATGCATCGGTGGTATCCCTGTACTTACCACTTCTACTGGAAGACTATTCCATGCATCCACTACCCTCTCAGTAAAGTAATACTTTCATTAGTCCCTGGCCTTATCTTATATCTAGGATAGCCTTATACCTATCCCATGCATGCTTAAACTCCTTCACTGTATTAACCTCTACCACTTATACTGAAAGACTATTCCATACATCCACTACACTCTTAGTAAAGTAATACTTTCATTAGTTACTGACTTTATCTTATATCTAGGATAGCCTTATACCTATCCCATGCATTGTTAAACTCCTTCACTGTATTAACCTTAACCTCTACCACTTCTACTTGAAGACTATTCCATGCATCCACTACCCTCTCAGTAAAGTCATACTTTCACGAGTTACTGGCCTTATCTTATATCTAGGATAACCTTATACCTATTGCATGCATGCTTAAACTCCTTCACTGTATTACCATCTACCACTTCTGCTGGAAGACTATTCCATACATCCACTACCCTCTCTGTAAAGTAATACTTTCATTAATCCCCGTCCTTATCTTATATCTAGGATAGCCTTATTCATATACCATGCATGATTAAACTCCTTCATGTATTAACCTTTACCACCTCTAATGGAAGACTCTTCCATACATCCACCACCCTGTCAGTAAAGTAATACTTTCATTAGTCCCTGGCCTTATCTTATATCTAGGATAACCTTATACCTATCCCATTACTGCTTAAACTCCTCCTCTACCACTTTTGCTGGAAGACTATTCCATGCATCCACCACCCTCTCAGCAAAGTAATATTATGTTTCTGACCACAAAAACACATTAAAATATTAAATATTTCCAGCCTTTTGAAAAGCTTGAGGTGGACCCCAAATATATGTATATACCTAGTTGTATTTATACTTATTTGAACTTTTTAATATTGTTTTCAACTATTTTTATATGTAATAAAACTGTTATTAAAAAAAAATGTTAATTTCTTATTTTTATCCCTTCCACTGCACACACGCTGCACCTAAAGAACTTAACTCAGCACCATACAGCACCCACAGCACTTTGCACCCACACGTTTTGGCATGCCACAATGTCAATTTGCCCCCCAGAACATACCACAATGTAACTTTGCCCCTGCAGAACACACCACAGTGACACTTTGCCTCATAGTACAGCATCACCATGGCTAGAGTCAATTTTCCCATTAATATGTCACTATTAGCCTGGCCATTAATATGCCACTATTAGCCTGGCCATTAATATGCCACTATTAGCCTGGCCATTAATATGCCCAGCATAATTTCCCAGCAATTTGCCATAATCTAATTGCCCAGTAATATGCCACAGTCTAATTGCTCAGTAATATTCCCAGCCTAATTGCCCAGTAATATGCCACAGTTTAATTGCCCAGTAATATGGCCAGCCTAATTGCTCAGTAATATGCCACAGTTTAATTGCCCAGTAATATTACCAGCCTGATCACCCAGTAATATGCCCAGCCTAATTGCCCAGTAATATGCCACAGTTTAAATGCCCAGCACAATTGCCCAGTAATATGCCACAGTTTAAATGCCCAGCATAATTGCCCAGTAATATGCCACAGTTTAAATGCCCAGCATAATTGCCCAGTACTATGCTACAGTTTAA
The DNA here is from genome assembly GCA_036172795.1 of Pelodytes ibericus. Taxonomy (NCBI): domain Eukaryota; kingdom Metazoa; phylum Chordata; class Amphibia; order Anura; family Pelodytidae; genus Pelodytes; species Pelodytes ibericus. The sequence goes on from CM069863.1 coordinate 92,334,725, forward strand.
TTCCCCTGTAATATGCCACAGTTTAAATGCCCAGCATAATTGCTCAGTAATAAGCCACAGTTTAAATGACCAGCAGAATTGCCCAGTAATATGCCACAGTTTAAATGCCCAGCATAATTGCCCAGTAATATGCCAGTTTAAATGCCCAGTAATATGCTACAGTTTAAATGCCCAGTAATATGCCACAGTTTAAATGCCCAGTAATATGCCACACTTTAAATGCCCAGTCATATGCCACAGTTTAAATGCCCAGTAAAATGTCAGTTTAATTGCCCAGTAATATGCCACAGCTTAAATGCCCAGTAATATGCCACAGTTTAATTGCCCAGAAATATGCCACCACCCTCCTCCCCGCCCCAGTACTCACCTGCTCCATGTCTCCTCTGTGCACCGGCAGAAGGTTTGTTTGTTTTGAGTAAAGTTTTTTGGAAAAAAACAACAACTCACCCGCGCAGTTCAGTCTGTGTGAGCTGAGCTCACATCAGCCTGTTACCAGCCCTGCCACACGCGTCCTGCCTGCTTCCAGCAGACGTGTGTGGCAGGGATGGCTAAAGCAGGCTGATGTGAGCTCAGCTCACAACCGAACTGCGCTAGTCACGTGACGTCGCGCTATGACGTCAGGTGACCCGCAAGTGTGCTAAAACAGCACAAATTGCCGGGATTGTCCCGGGATGAGAATTACTCTGGGACAATCTTGGTTTTCACAGGACTGTGCCGGCAAATCCGGGACAGTTGGCAACTATGCTATGTAGATATTATTAATGTTTCTCTTTAATGGTTCTGCATATATTGAGTAATATAACATATTATAAATCAAATATTCTACCAAAATATAAATATTATTTTTATATAATAAAGTTATATCTTAATTTTCAGTCTATTTCAGGCTATTTCTATCCCAATTTTCACTTCTAAAAACTTACTACTCCCAAAAGGTGTGGCAAGTGTCTTGATCTGGTTGGTCGACTAAAAACACCCTCTAGTTAATATTTATTAGGATGTGGACACTTTTGTTCACAATATTGTCCAGTAGATGGGGTCCTTAGCTCACAAATCTAACAATGATTTAAATCTCAAATTATTTAATTTATCACACATGAGTAAAAATTTTGTATATAGGTGCAAACCTTTATTAGATAGGACAAGCCCACATGTTAACAGAAAGACTGAATTGAAGAATACATTTGGTATTCCTTGTTATAAACATTTATTTAAAATCACGTTGTGACAATTTCTTAAAGAGCTTAGAGATGTAATATGCCTTAATATCCAACACAGCCAGTGGTGGGATTCAGCCGGTTCGCAGTGGTTCGTGCGGGACCCGGCTTTTACTCACCGCAAGTGACGGCAAGTCCTTTCCGGCGGCTCTATTTCCTGTACGCAGCATGCATGCAGGAAGTGCTGAGGAGAAGACAGGTGAGGGGCATATTTATCACCAGGGGCATATTAATCATCTAATAATCAGGGGCATATTAATCATCAGGGGCACATTAATCATCTAAGAATCAGGGGCATATTAATTATCATTAGCATATTAAGCATCTAATTATCAGGGGCATATTAATTATCAGGGACATATTAATCATCCGGGGCATATTAATCGTCTAATCATCAGGGGCATATTAAGCATCTAATTACCAGGGGCATATTAATCATCTAATTTTCAGGGGCATATTAATCATCTAATTATCAGGGGCATATTAAGCATCTAATTATCAGGGGCATATTAATCATCTAATTATCAGGGGCATATTAAGGAGCATTATCAGTGGCATATTAAGGAGCATTATCAGTGGCAAATCAAGGAGCTAATTATCAGGGGCATTTTAAGCATCTAGTTATCAGGGGCATATTAAGCAGTTAATTATCAGTGGCATATTAAGCAGAATTTTTTTCAGTAAGGGGCCCTGAAATTTCTGATGGCCCTGCGTAGACCAGTGGTGGACTAAGGGGGGGTGGGGGTCCGCCCCAGGTGCCACTTGTTATAGAGGTCCTACTGGCTGGGGTGCCCAGGGTCTAATAAACTGTTTTAGACCCTGGGCATTGGTGCCAATGGCACCCCTCTAATGCAGCCCGCTGGACATGGAGGTCTGGCGCACCTGCAGCTGTAATAGCACCCCTGATACCCGCCTCCCCCTCCGCACCTGTAACAGTTTGAATCCCACCACTGGACACAGCAAAACAATGCTGTGAGCTAAAAAAAATTGAGAACCACTTGTCTCAGAGACTTTAGTGGACGGGACCATTATGCAGCCATACTTGCTTTTCATAAACAATGTGTTGCATGATCTTAAAATGAGGGGTTTAAAAAAAAAAATAATAATTGCCAAATGTTAATAACACAGTGCTCTTTCTTTCAAATAAATCCATGGGAATATGAACAAAACAGATATGACCTTTCTCATTCTGAAATGGGGAATTATCAGACAGGAACTCAGGCAAACAATTATTTAATGCACAGTAATGGACCTCAGTCTCCACTAACACCTTGTGAATGTCTTTTGCGACAGGGTGTTGCGCAAAAGATCTAATCTTCACAATTTGGTGACAAATGTTGGAATTTACAAATATAAGGAACAGTGGTAAGTTATTTTCCCTGCTTTGTCAGTCAATGATTGGGGATAACCAAACTGTGTTGTAAGGACTACAGGGGATTCCAGGAACAGTCCTTGATAATACTCCATCAACTAAACTGAACAATATGTCCAGTGAATGCTTTTGATAATTTAAAACACAAGGCAGCATTTGATACATTTGATGGAATTGCTCTGTGAGGAATTTTCTTCTCGTTTATCTGTCTTTAATACTGGACAACAAGCATTTAATATGATTGGCATGCATCACTGTTGCACATGTACATAGCTTCCAAATGGTAATCTCTTCATCTATTGTGGCCAGAGAAAAATAGTGCATCAAGAAGACATGGCTTTTGAAAAAAAAAAACCATGGTGCTACAGCAATAGGTCGGTATAAAAAAATTAAGAAAAAATGTGCACAGCGCTTAATACAAATAAAGCATAAACAGTGTAGAAAAATAAATAAAAACTAACCGTATGTACTCCACACACAAAAAAAACTGACATGCTGAAACTTACTTTAAGTTCAATTTTTTTAACATTTGAGAATAAGTACTATATTCAAAAAACAGGTACATCTATGGGCGTTGCAATGGCACCCACTTATGCCAACATTTATATGCACACTTATGAACAGGAGCAAATTTTATTACCATTTGGGAGTATGATTGCATATTACACCCGGTTTGTCGACGATATTTTCTTGATTTGGCAATCAGATCCTGATACACTACAACAAATGGTCATTTATCTTAATTCCATCAATTCACCAGTGCGGCTTACGATGCAGGCTGACAAACACAGAATACAATTTCTGGACGTCGAGCTATACAGAACGGGTACATCATTGGGTTATACACTGTTTAGAAAGCCCACAGATCGTAATACACTGCTACATGCGGCAAGTTTCCATCCCCGCTCCATGAAGAAATCTTTACCATTTCCCCAATTTTTACGTGTTATACGCAACAATTCAGATAATGCTACAGGTCAACAACAATTGATGGAAATGTCTATAAGATTCCACGACTGTGGCTATTCCAAAGCAGTATTACAACAATCATTATCACGGGCAACACAGTTCAAGAATTCATCGGCAGCAGTTAAAGCAACTAAACAAGGAGTCGTTTTTTCAACCAAATTCCACACTGCCTCGCATCATGTGAAAAGGTTAGTCCAAAAGAACTGGAACATCATCCAGAGTGATAAATCACTTTCACCGGCTTTGCAAACACCTCCACTCATCTGCTATAAAAGAGGCACTAATTTACGTGACCGTCTGGTTATAGCCGACCAATCCATTGCTATACGCCTCCTACCAGAACTACGACATACCAGAGACCCGGTTGCTATAAGTGCCTAAGCTGTGTAACATGCTCCCATATGGTTTCTGGGACATACTTCTCTCATCCTCACACAGGCAAAAGATTTAGCATTAAACACAGAATCACCTGTACTACCGAAAGCGTTATCTACATGATTACATGTCCATGTAGCCTATCATATGTAGGCAAGACGGATTTAACCCTTCGAGACAGAATGAGAGGCCACAGATCTTCTATCACGACAGCTTACCGTGATTTGAAGTCAGATAAACCTATAGCAAAACAGTTTTTCCAGTTAGGACACAGACTATCCCAATTAAGGTTTATTGCCCTGGACCATATACCACCACTACGACGCGGCGGTGATAGATCACGAGCACTGCTAAAACGAGAAGTCTTTTGGATAAGGACATTTGACACAATTTCACCCAAAGGTCTAAATGAACAAATCCTGTTTTCACCTTTTTTTTTACCAGTCAGATGATCTAGTCTTAATAACTCCATATTATCCTTTTTGTTGCTTTGGTATAATATGCTAGTATCCCATGCTGCATACCTTTGACTGACCTGTATTGTATTTCATTGTATACTGTTGTGTTGTGTGTTGTTACTCAGTATTGTTTATTGTTTATTGTTTCGTGGTCATTTTTGTTTGCCCTGTGCTCTGTTTCTTTTTTGATTTATTTTTTATTTTTCTTCGGTTGCACTCTTTTTCTGTTTTCATCCGAGTAGTGTCACCACCCCGGTTTTCTGTAGTTCTGTTCTCTTTTTCTCGGTACACAAGGTATTTATTTTATTTAGCTCATTTGACTGCTATTTGTATCACATCACCATTCTCTCAGTTTCTGAACACTCGTTTCATCTCACACAGCTCATCTTCGTATTCCAGGAACTGTGACACTGTATCAGCTTACCTGTTCTTCAGTAAGTAGCTTCGCGTTGCTACAACAACCGGCCATACGCATGCGTACTGTGTATCTCTCGGTGAGTAAACTTCTCAAACAGCTGATTCTTCCGGGTTTCGGCGATTCTACACACGCGGAAGGTAAGGATTAGCTGCTTCTCTTTCAGCTTTTCCCACTTGGTTCCTATTGGTTCGCTGTTATTATTTAAACTGTTTCTTAGTTTCTCTGTTTGTAGTCTTGATAAAGGTCCGAGATTTCGGACCGAAATGTTGACCACATGTTAAAATGTATTTGAGTGCTATTACATGGTAATCGACTATAAAGACCATCATCACTTCAATTGAAAGACCCGTGAGTGCGTGTACTTTTTCTTGTTTTGGACTTGTATGTGCTATGAGCTACACGACACCCGGGCAGTTGTTATGTTTTTGTCTTACAATAGCTGAGTGCACCATTTTTGGATTTCATACATATATATATATATATATATATATATATATATATATATATATATATATATGTTGTAGTTAAAAAACAATAAACAGCCTTATCCTGCAGTGGCATCTATCTCACTTACGAAGGGTTCAATTCATTCAAACAGGAGCTTGAAGAGAAAATGTAGTTTGTGTTGACAGATTTGGCACAAGGCATGATAAATTATTCTGTTTTCTTCCTGTGCTTTCTCCTTTGCTTGGCATTCAGCTTGGATTCTCATGTACAGTGAAATGGCAGTGATTTAAATGGAACCCCACCCTCACAATATTCTACATCATAAATCTTAAAATGGGAGCACATCAATGTTAATGAGACACATAATGTTCAGGAAACATGGTTGTGCATTTACATTTAGATACACACAGCACATGTGAGGGAATTGTGGCAAAATCAAGTTTGCAGTTTGATGTGCAATAGTCTGATAGGGAAGAGATTTATTGGATTATTAGTCACTGGGACAACTAGAGAAAGAAAAGAAGGTCATTCTTTTTTTCTTCTTAGCTGCAAAGCAATAACAACACAGATAAAAAACATGTGCCATAAAGAGAGAGTGGATTAGGGCAGTGCTTCTTAATTAATGGGGGTGATGGGGGCATGTAATGGAGATGATGGGGGCATGTAATGGGGTGATGGGTCATGTAATGGGGTGATGGGGGCATGTAATGGAGATGATGGGGGCATGTAATGGGGTGATGGGTCATGTAATGGGGTGATGGGGGCATGTAATGGAGATGATGGGGGCATGTAATGGGGTGATGGGGGCATGTAATGGAGATGATGGGGGCATGTAATGGGGTGATGGGTCATGTAATGGGGTGATGGGGGCATGTAATGGAGATGATGGGGGCATGTAATGGGGTGATGGGGCATATAATGGAGGTGATGGGGGCATGTAATGTGTGTGCAATAGGGGTGATGGGGTCATGTAATGGGGTAATGGAGTATGTGTTGGGGACATGTAATGGGGGTGATGGGGCATTTAATGTGTGTGCAATGTGGCATGTGATGGGGTATGTAATGGGGTGATAAGGCATTTAATATGTGTGCAATGTGGCTGATGGGGCATTTAATGTGTGTGTGCAATGTGGGTGATGGGGCATTACGTGTCTGCGCAATGTGGGTAATGGTGCATGTAATGGGGCATGTCATGGGTGTGCAACGTCAGTGGGGAATGAATGGAATATGCTGTTTTTCTAGTGATATAGTGATCAAACAATGTGTTGCACTGTTAAGAGATCATACGTTTATAAGAGCAAGGCCACTTAGGTTCTACACAATGCATTCTATTCCACCAGCAGAGCAGCACATGAAGTTCCTAATTGAAACAAAACTGATACATGATCAGTGCCTACACACAATCAGTGCGGCAGTACCTGCTGGATAGCAGGTACCTGCAGGGCAGAGTTTCAGTAGAATATAAAAAATTTGAGTTATGCAGAATATCTGCCTCAAATCACACTGGAAATGGCCTAGCCCTTTGCACTATACAGACAGTAGTTTTCCACTTGCAACAAAGTGTGTTTGGGGACTAGACTATCCCTTTAAGTGGAGTAGTTTTAGTATTGGATGGTATTCTTTATTTCTTTTGTATTCCAAAACCCACATTGATAAGGATACAATCATGGATAACAGAGGTGTTATATTCTTTGGTCTGATCGTTGAGTTTGTCCATGGGAGTTGATGGAACTGTTTTGTTACTGTTTTTAAGGTATAAAATGGTCCCCAGCGAGAGAGTGTAACACAAAACTCAGCAACGCCAACTTGAAAAAAATAGAAAGGGTAAAAAGATTATTTTACTGAGCCAGTGGTGTTGAAGGTAATTAATTACAGCAAGGCAGCTGTTGCTGGGTACATAAAGCTTCATTTGAAAGGTCTGTTAACTAGAGCAGCAGGATATTGGTTATTTCTGGGTCTACAAAATTTGCAAACTTTCATAAACCTGTTTCCTATCACATGTGTATTCTTGTTTCATATATAGCATAATAAAACACCACTGTTACTGTGATTTGCCATTTCTTCTTTTTTATTGCATGGTTTTAAGATCACTTTACAGTGAACTGCAATATATAGAAGAAATCATATCATAAAGATAGTTTCCATTATGCTTAGCTAGTAACATTTACTGTGGTGTAAAACTTAATAATCAATGTCCATATTTCTCTATTTTTCCCACTTGCACCTCTCCTAGTAGCCCCTTTCACTCTGAAACCCCCAATAGGAAATGGGAACATTACCCCTGGACTATGCCTTTAAAATTAAGTTATTTGCTAGTAATGGTTGGTGCTTACTTATATCTCCCAGCATGCTGGACCTCTTCCTCTTTCTACCATGGATCAAGGCGGAATAAAGTTAGATGTGGAATCTACTGTCTAAAAACTGAAGATATTGGACATTAATAGATGTTGAAAAATGACTGATTTTTGTTTTGTTTTTTACACCTGTCAGAAATGTGAAAGTGTATTCAAGTAAGGAATGGTGCATTAACTACTGCAGGGATTACTAGTGATATATAAAATACATTATTAATAAAATTAATTAGTAATATTTATAATCCTGATGTGGTAAACATTTCATTGTTATGCTCACATAATAACAATTTAGAGACTTTTTATGTTGATGCTAGAATTTAATTGTATCCTAGAGCAGACAGGAAGCCAGTGGAGGACATAGAGACATGAATCAGAAAGATGAGCCAGGCAGCTGCCTTATTATTAGATTAATGTGGAAATATATGAACCATATGAACTCAAATGTGCACAATGTTGCTTAGCAAATGACAGGATGTGGCCAGGTACTGAACATGTGGAGCAAAAAAGAGAGCCGGGTCAAAAAATCAGGCATGGTCAGTGGGTAGAACTGTAACATCTGCAACAGTATAGATGAAGTCTGGTACAGGGACAACGTGCAAGGGAGGAAAGATTATTAGCTCAGTTTTAAAGAGATTAGGTTTTATGTATTGTTCAGACATCCAGGTAGAGATGGCCAACAGAGAGTCCCTGACACGGGACATGACAGAGGAAGAGAATTCAGGGGAGGAGGAGAGGTAGATCTGAGTGTCATCTATAGACAGATGGTATTTGAAGTTCTCATTATCTGTCCCTTTGCCTTTCTTAACAGCCTGTACCTAGGTAACACTATTTCAATTTCAGTAACAAAACATAACATGCTTGTCAAGATAACATTTTTAAATCATGAAACATTCACCTTAGACATTTTTTACTGCACCATTGTATATACTATAGTCTTGATTCTTCCCTTCTTATTTTGACATACTTACATGTTTTAACATAGCTTTGCTAAATCAGAATATATTCACCTTGGACATTTTCTCCTAATCTTTCTAAAATGAACCAAAAGCCACCAAGGAAGATTGGCAGTATTATAAAATATTCTCGCTAAATAGAACATTACTTGGCTCTTAGTTCTTCTGCCTCATTAGCTGGGCACACAGCAGAAAGAGTAAATTCACCTTCACTGTCAGCTCAATTTATATTCACACAGCCTCTCTCTACATGTATTCTGCTTTCAAACTATTTGAATGTGAACAAGCACACCAAAAAGTGAAAGGGTAATGCGCTAAAACAAATATAAGTGATTTAAATAATAATAAAAATATATATTATACCTATCACAGACTTTATCTTTCATTAAAGATCCAGTGAAACATGTAAAAGACACAATAAACAAAGATATGTGTAACACTGTTGATACAAAAGTTTAATACAATGTGGAGCCCCCCCCCCCCCTCTCCGGTATATTAATCACATATACCAGAGCCCTCCAACTCGGCTTCAGTTTGTTATACTCTGGGGTATAGCGAGCATCCGTCTCCAGATCTTCTGCACTTGTCAGGGAACACAGAATGGTAAAAGTGTCTTTTCAAAAACTCTAGGATTAAAGAGAAAACAGCATAGTATAGAATGTATAAGAAAAATATGTATTTTTCCCAGTCTATAAATGAGATTCATAAATATGAAAGAAAGAACTTTATTAAAAATATTATAAAAAAATACTGGCCTCCTTAAACACCATTATTGGGAATCCCAGGATAATATTTAGAGTTGCCCCAAATGTAAAACAACAACTGAGTAATAGTTTTGTAGGTACTAAAATTTTTAAAAGAATACATTAATTATTTTTTACTTGCAGTTAAAAGGCACAGCGATGGGCATGAAATTCTCCCCCAGTTATGCCAATCTTTTTATGGCATTTTGGGAGAATACTTTTATTTTTTCCAATTATGACTGTGAGGTGAATTTAGTTGTCTACAAACACTATATAGATATTTCATCTGGAGGGGTGATAGTGCATCTTTAAGATCTTTCTTAACATATCTGAATACCAATAATTGGTAAGTAATAGTTTTGTAGGTAGGTAACACCTTTTTAAATAATTTTACTGGTTTCTATCGGTGTAAAATCTGACAAACCTGCAGGGAGACAAGCGAGATAAATAGAAACATCTCTGACTTCAAACTCCCTCATATGGATAAAACCCTTAGAATAAGAGAACTCGTTAGATGTGATCCGGCATGGGTGATATATTTATTATGGTGCCCTTGGAATTTATATTATGTAGGTAGAACATCGAGACCCTTAAAAATAAAGGATAGCAGAACATGTAAAGAATATTAGGAAGGAATATCCTAAACATACAGTGTCACACCATTTTGATACTCATCATAATAAAAATCTAACTTTTCTTAAATTTATAGGCATAGAATTAATAATGACTGGAGAGGAGGGGATAACATGAATATGTTAGGCTAAACAGAAATGAAGTGCATCTTTAACCTGAAAACGTCTTAATTCTGACTTTGAGCTACATCATTTCCTGTAGATACCAGATGTCCTTTTCTCCCCCCCCCCCCTTGTTTTGTCTGTATACTTATTTGGAATTTACATATTATTGCATTTATGTTTCTATGAAATTTATCTAATCATATTTGTCCTTTTAGATAACACCTTAAAAGATCCCTTAAACTCTTCTCTTAGATAGCTTCACTATTATATTGCCCAATAGGGGATATTTATTAAGGGGAAGTGTATAAAAATGTTTTCTAATGTTTTAAATGATTTGTATGGATTTGTATTTTAGAGTATTGGTATAAATTTGAATTATCAAACCGTTTTTGCTGCTACAAAATTATATATGGTTGCACAGCTGCACAAGTTGCAATTCATGTGTAAACTAAAGAGTTAGTCCAATCACTGAATAGTGCGAGCATAAAAAGAACACGCCTCCTCCTCAGCTTCAGCACTGAGGAAGTCGTTTTTGAGGAAACGTGTCTGCACAGTTGTGAGAGGGGCTGTATCCGTAAGTAATTGAACGACTTGTCTCTAGAGAGGAGAGCCTGGAAACCAGGCGGGATGCCGCAATCTCTACCACGCTGAGACAGACTCAATGTTTACCGGCAACTACTGAGGACACTTCATCTTTTAAGAAAGTCTCATGGAGCGAGGGCCAATAAATATTTTTCTTATACAGTCTATACTATGCTGTTTTCTCTGTAATCCCTTTGTTAGAGTTATTGTCAATGAAGAGACACTTTTACCATTCTGTGTTCCGTGACAAGTGTAGAAGATCAGGAGACGGATGCTTTCTATACCCCAGAGCCTAACAAACTAGAGCCGAGTTATAGGGCTCTGGTATACGTGAGTGATATTCCAGGGAGGTCTCCACACTGAATTTTACCTTTTGTATCAACGGTGTTACACATATCTTTGTTTATTGTGTCTTTTACATGTTTCACTGGATCTTTAATGAAAGATAAAGTCTGTGATAAGTACACTATTTATTTTTATTATTATTTAAATCACTTACATTCTTTTTAGCACATCACTCTTTCAATTTTTCACTTTATGTTTTGCTGTGAGGGACCATACAAGTGATTGCAGCTGCACATATACACTTAATTATTTGTACGTTTTGATATATGTATATAATTTAATATCGTGGCACCTGTTTTTTTCTATTTTTCACTTTTTTATGCACATCAAAAAGGCCTAGTTCCCAAAACGGAAAAACGATATTTGTAAAAAAAATAATGGGTTATTCAACAAGGGAATATTACCCACATTGATAATACAGTCATTTTTTAGGAGTATTTGGACCAAAGTTCCGCCATTTTTGGGTTCTGATAGTTATTTGAGGTATATACAAGTATTTGAGGAGTAGGTTTTTAAATAGGTATGATACTATATATATATATATATATATATATATATATATATATATATATATGTGTGTGTGTGTGTGTGTGTGAATTATTTGCTAATTCAATACTAATACAAATACTCAGCTATAAGTGTGTAAGTTTAAATTACACATGAATTTATGTTGACATCTGGAGGTAAGAGAAGGGTGGAGAGAAATGACTGACAAAGCTTGTGTAATGGGTACTGTTGCTTAATCTTTAGCAGCTGACATTATAGTCAGTGTTGGCTAACAATGATCAAACTCTGATGCCTGTCACTGTGTAAAGCTTTGCCAACCTCCCCAAAGAGCAGCTTACCTTTTTAACTGTTTCGCATATTGATTTTTGTTTTACTTTGAACAGTTAATTATCCGCCTGTATTTCAATTTTGAAACAGCATTACAAATTAATTATAATGTTAAATGTTATTCACTTGTCTGCTGAGCAGGTAATCAAAAAACGGACACAATTTCAGAAGTTTGACATTCAAGAACTTGTAATTCATATCTAACACAGATAGCAAGATAATAAGCTTTTTAGAATGCATAGCTGTTATCTATTTAAAAGTTTGTTCACTAAAAGGTGAGTTGAGGTGAACTTTTCATCTCACCATTTTAACTATACATTGTGTAGTTACAAACCTGGTGAATTTCCCTCACTAAGCAAACTCACCAGGATTGTCCCTGCACAAGTTATAGCTAAATTGTTAAGATTAAATCTGAAGATTTAGCCTCAATAGAGATATGCTTAACTATGTTCATTTCCATCATGTTGACAAAAATATGCCAAATGCAGCCGTCCTCCATCACCATGTGGGTGGAAAAAGTAACAAGGAAATTGAACAAATAAAACACTGATTTGACTTTTAATCCAAAATAGTCAATAGCACTGATCAAAGACATCTTTGAAGACGTTCCTAAATAGTAAGGGGCTCAATGCAAGACCTGAATGTTCCATTAAAATAAGTGACTTACATAGGCAATATCCTAGTGTACATATTTATCCTTATTTACACTGTTAAATATTTTTTAATTTTGAAGTGTCTATTTTTGAAATGTATCATCAACTAGGAACTAAATCGTGAAACTCCCAAACAATTCTAGATAGAAGAAATGATAGTCTGTGAAGGATTGTGAAGGTTGGTGTATGGCAGGTTGGACCATGAGTATGCAGAGATTGCCACATACTAAGGGAGCATACGCAGCATGGGAAATTCCTTTGTAGTCCACCCATCAGTACAATAAATGTTGTTGCATCAGTTACAACATGTGTATGAAAGTAAAGCTGGGCTATGTAAGGGTCCTCTTTGCACTTTTTTCCCCCCTCTCTCATTTCTGTCACCTCTTTTTCATTCCATATACCATTCCTCCTCTCAACTTCATGTATTTTCTACACCAAAACGACATGCACTGACTGGTGAACAAAACAGCTTTTTATCCAGAAGAGCAAAATTTGAGATCTGACTACAAACTTCTTTCAAAGCCAGATGCAGAAGAGAAACTGTCATCAGAAAGGGTCTACTCAATAAACATACATACCCTTACATATTTTGAGTTTCCAAATGTTTCAAACGTTGTAGCCAACATGCCAATTGCCCACAAGCCTGTGAATAGAGATGGTTTTGCACTGATGCAAGTATATTAAAATGAGTTGGGGGGCTTTGATGATGAGAAGCTTACATGACATTGTAGAAATAATTTAGCAGCTGTTTGCTCAAAGTCAAATACTGTGTCTAAAGAAATATGTGAATTATTCAGTAACCAATGCATGGTGGAAAATGGCCAGGACACAGTTGATTTAATAGAACCTGTTTTTCACATGTGAATCTTTAACTAGAACAAAGCTTCACCTGAAAAAGACATGTGACCAGTCTCTAAATAGTTGAAGAATTAAGGAACATTCTCTGCTCAAGTTCAGCACCATATTCTTCTCTTAGTATAGTTAATTTTCCTTTTTTAAAATGTTTTTACCACATAAACCCATATTTTCAGATATGGCTGATACATAGAAAACAAATCAACACCTCAGTAGCTCCAAAAACACAAAACACATGAAGAAGTTGTCTTAGGAGCGCCTAAAGCATGTAAAACGTGACTAGGCAGTTGGCTTAGTAATGCCTATAGCATGAAATACATGAGGCAATTGCCCTTTACAATTAAACATGTGAAGCAGTTGGTTTAGTAGTGCCTATAGCATGAAAAGTGTGAGGCAGTTGGCTTAGTAGCACCTATAGCATGAAACATGTGAGGCAGTTGGCTTAGTTGCACCTATAGCATAAAAAATGTGAGCCAGTCAGTTTGTTTCCTGTTTACCAGCCTTATGTAATTTTTATTTTATTTGAAAATCAAAAGCCATGTTTTTAACCAATGGAGTGAGCACTTCTACATACTTCATAATGACCCACTCACCCAACAGCAAAATGTGCGTCACTGAGCTTTAATTGAAGCTCTCTTACAATTGTAGTAGATAGTATGTATACATATTTGCAGATCAAAATGTTTGACAAACTAAACTTATGTTATAGTTTGTACCTTGTTTTTCCCCCCAAAATTAATTCTTTGAAACTGCTCCTGTCTGCTAAGAGAGCAGTTTATTCTCTGTAACTGCTCCTGTCTGCTAATTGAGGGGTTTGTTCTCTGAAACTGCTACTGTCACTGACTGTATGTATACTATAGATATTTTATTAAATCTGAAAACTACATGGTTCTTAAGACTTCCTAATAATTGATATAACATAAAATGTGTCCCTGAATGGCCTATTTCCCCTGTCTCTGGAACTCACTTCTACAGCATATCAAGCTATCTTTCTCATTCCATTACATAATAATATAATATCATAATAATATATAGCTGGGGAAAAAAATACACAAGATGTAATTTTTGAATGACATATTCCCTTTTGACCATTAACTTATTGATGATAAATAAAGTCAAATTATAACCCTAAAAATTAATGGCCTGGTAAATATTCATTCTTGATTATTCTGAATATATAAATATAACCAGAAACTTGGGTTGCCCATTTCCTCTTATAACCTCAAGAAAAACAAGTGATCTGATAAAAAAGAAACTTATACAACAAAACATAAAAGCAAATGTTTATATATTTATCAATCCATGCATTGTCTAATAAATATTTATTACATATTATTAACACACAAGATTATAGATTGCAGATATATGTTAAAATGTTTACAAACCACTATGGTAAAATCAGAATTATTTTCCATTTATTTCTGAAGAAAGTGCAGACAATAATTATTAATTTAAACATTGGAGGCTACGGGGAACATGTTTTTTATATAAAGTGACACATATAATAACATTATTATTTTGATTTTAACAGGTATCCATTGATTACACTACAATACATACAAATTCAATTAATTAAAGTTTATAGGTTAAAAATTAATTAAGAAGTTTATGTAAAAGTTTTTAGAATGTACCAACTCCACTTTTACTTTTCTAGTGAGTAACACTGACCATGGTAAATGGAGATCTATAAAAAGAATCATAGTTCATTTTTTAAAATACTTTGTTTTAAGAAATATTATTTGATTTTAAGGGCTTTTAGGCAAGAATAATTTAAATATTAGAACAACACAGAGAGTCACACATTGTTTCAAATACAAACTTCTTAATAACAAATATACATTTTTTTGAAGACTGATGTCAATTATTTCATGTTTGAACATATGTGGAGAGAGTACATATTTCTGACAGGTTACAATGACTCTATCACCTGAATATTGAGTGCACTGTGTATGTAGAGAATAAAAATGATATATATGTTGTGTTTGTAGAATTGTAAGGTCATCTGTATAGTAAGAGCAAATGTGTATTAAATATGTTGATGGTGTATATTTTTTATGATAGCACATTATGGCTTGATATTTAAATTAAACACTGGGAACTGTCTAATTTTCATATTATGCCATATGGTGATGTCATAAATAGGAGACACATTTAATCACATTTTTCTCTTAATTTATTTATTTGTAAAAATGATGGATTTTTTTTTATCTTCTACAGTCACATTATATATGATATATAGATGACCCTTCAAAAATGATTTTTTTTTCATCAGCTATCTTCCAAATTAAATCTAATGCTTATATTTACACTATGAAACGTCTATAATAATATCCTAGCAAAATCCTTGAAAGATACCACTGCCATAATTTATCACAAATTTATAATTGTGCATTAAACCACTTATTAAATATTGTGTTCAGAAAAGTTTGCATGTATTAAAAATGATTAGGGTCTGAGTTGTCAAAAGTGTGCATTAGATTGGTCCAGAAACATGTCAGTTTTAGATATAAAAGTAATTATTTAGTGATTACATTATGCTTACCTGTTTGCTCAAATTATTTATTAAAATCAATCTACCATAAAAAACACGTAAACAATTCTATTTATCAAACACAGACGTATACAATTTGTATGTTTTTAGCTCTAAGACTGATAATGAAATTCAATTCACGTGATCCGAAACTACTACAGGTAGCAGAGGAGGACCAGGCTAATTACAGGTTAAAACAGTTTGAGAGTTTCAATTTGTCAATATTGATCCCAGTTTGTATCCAACAGTTTGTGTCTAAGCAAATACTTATTATGTTAGGACCAAAGAAATCTGTAAATAAAAGTGACTAAAACAATATAAAGCAAACCATGATATTTAAATTTTGTGTATAAATCAACAACAGAATATCATCATATATTATATTGCCAATTACTTTTATTACACATTCTGTTTATTTTGTTCTGTTGGCAGGTAGAACAACTATAAATGTTCTGATAAACTTTAGACTATTGTTAAACGCAGTGATAAGACTGCCATTACTACTGTGAGAAAATATCTGACTTTCACCATGTAGGAGTTTTATTCTTTAAAATGTTAAAATGTTTCCTTTTTTTCCCCCATGGTGGATCCCAAAGCTCAAAGGACCAGGTTTTTATAAATATTCACATTTAAAGGTACGCAGTCAGCTAAACATTGGTTACACTGTGAATGCAGAGAACAAAAAATATTGAAAATTCTTTACATTGCAAGCAAATGAATAAATTAATAAAATAATAAAGAGAAACATTTTTAACCCCTTAGTGACAAGACATTTTGACCTGTTTTTACATTTCTGGGGTGTTTGTGTTTTAGCTGTAATTGTCTTCTCTCTCACATACTGTACCCACACAAATATTTTGTTTTTATCGTCATAAGAAGGGCTTTCATTAGATACCATTATGTTCATCATATCTTATAATTTACTACAAAAGAAATCATAAAGTATGAGGAAAAAAAACAAAAACTTTTTCTAACTTTGACTTAAAATACAATCATTAAAAAAGACCCCATCTAAATAGTTTCTAAATGTTGTCCCGAGTTCAGAAATATGCATGTTACATTTAACCCTATCCCTAAATGTAACCCCAACTCTAACCCTTTTGCTATCAATTTATTTCAATTTAAATTTAACCCTATCCCTTATGCCAAACTCTAATTTAATTTTAACCCTAATCCTAGTTTTAAGATAATTAAGTCTTTTTTTTATTCATTTCAATGTTGCTGATTGCCTCTAGGGGCAGTCAAGCAACATATTCAGAGGGACAGAAGTGAAATTTTTTTCACTTCCGAAGCTATGACCACAAGAGGGCATAGACATATTGCTGGAGCATGCTGCTCTGCCAATATGGCGCCCATGATTGCCAGGCACGTCCATTGTCGGGAACGGAGTATCCCATTTATGATATTAAAAATTTATGATATAAAAATTCACATATTTTAAATGGGAAATGTATAATTGGCATACAAAGAATACACAAATAGTAGAATGCACATTGTAAGGTTCATTTATTTCTTTATTGATAGGTAATTCAATTCATGACTTAAGATTTTAGGAAAAACTAAAAAGGGAACAATCAAGAAAATAAAAAGATTTCATAAAATTATTTGCAGCAAAAAAAGGGGAATGTACAAAAAATGTTTCTTGCACAAAATAATTCTACAGTCAATGTTTCTTAACATAAGCACCATCCAGTATTAGGGGTATGTAAAATGGAGAAAACAATTACAGATGTCTGTAGCAATGGTCTCACCAAATATAGAAGCCTACTTCAGTTCACCTCTAGCAGTTCCAGTAAAGGTGAGAGCATGATCACAGAGCAGGAAAAAAGCGGTGCACACTGCAGAATTTTCCATGAGCCAGGTGTAGTAGAGGACTTATATGCGGCATGCTCCGACCTCCAGGACCTTCCTCAGCCATCTCTGGGTAGAGTCTCCGGTTATATTTTCTCATATGAACCTTACAGTGTGCATGCTGCTTTTTGTGTTTTCTTTGTAAAGTCATGTATATGCAGGGGAGAGCATATAAGCTGCACCTGTCAACCCTCACATTTATAACCTTTAAGTGGCTGTCAACTGATTCATTGTGCAATTGTCATACCAAGGTGATGTCATAACCAAGAGGCACCAAAGACACATGTAAAACATATATTCCTCTATTTTATGTATTTATGTGCACTTCTGCTGACTAAATATTTAGATAATTTTGATCATATTTTTTTACTCATTACTGCATTCACAGTATAATCAATATTTAGGTCTCTTTACAAATAAATTCTGAACTAAGTTCATTCAGAACTAACAGAAAGTCTGCATCCAAAATGTGAACCCCCCCCCCCCCCCCCACTTACATAACAGTATGTCCACAATTCTTCTTGTACCAGCAAATGAGGGCAGAGGAAGTTCTAACATTGGTCCTTATAGTATTCATTGAAAAATACAAAATGTTATGTTCGATTTGGCACCTATATTCTGGTTCTTCAGATCGGAAAAAAGAGATTTGCGTGTTCTTCAAGTCTAGACTGTATCGCTATGGAAAGACGTTGCAGTAGGAAGTGATCTGTTGGAACTTCATGCACCAGTAAAAGCTCCTGTTTTTTCAGTATTACTTTTATGTTAACTTAAAGATAGTTTTTTTTTAGATAATGTACCCTGGGATTATTTATTGCTTCCACTTTAAATTACCTATGGCTTTGAAATTCTAAACAAATTAACACAGCCTATACTCAGTTGTACAAATGGCTCCCTCTATTTCAGCAAATCATTTATAAGACAAGAATTATTATATTGTATATAAGTAAATAAAAAAATCTGCGTTCAATTGAATATACTATAACACCTCTAAAATCCTTGAGGTTTTATAAATGATAGCAGCCATTGCCCTTTAGATAATATTAGCTAGAGACTCAAATTGTGAACCAAAGTTAGAGCAGTTACAGGCACACCGTAGCAACAACAGTCAGAAAGGAGATGTTTCTAATAGGCCTTATGACTGACGGAGTCACTGTGGTATGATAAATCCGTGCTGGTTCTGTCTTTATAAGAGCATCATGAGGGTGCTGTGATATGACCACCAGTGCCAAGAATCTCTTGTTATCTCAGTTTATTTCAACAGGGATTGGGTCTTAGACCACACTCTTTTATTTGTCCCAAAACGTTATGTGACTGGAACAGGTACAACCAACAGAAATGGAGATCATTACCAGTTTCTCAGGGAAACTTGTTACCTTTGCTCTGCAGATTCATTTCAACTGAAGGTTAGTATCAAGCCCAATACCTATTCTTGACTAGAATTTACATTTTGGACTTTGTGAAAGAAATCTGCGAATAATACCCACATGTTTTCAACTAATGCTGCTAATAAAATAGATATTACACTATCTTAAGATGTTTTGTTTCATAACTTACATCTAGAGGGCTCCATCTTGTGTAATGATGAGGCTGGTACAAGATCTAAATTTTGTGATATCACAAAAAACAACAAGAACTCTATAAACACTAATTTATGGTTCAATATGAAGATAAATGCATCATGAGCATATCTGACATGTAATGTTGTTAAGAGGAATGAAGATGGCCACTTAGTGGCCACAGTACACAATTCACTTTTTATGCTAACACTGTAAGTGCACATTTATCTATATGTTTATTTGTGTACAATGAGGATCAATAGGCCATTTTCTTTACCTTCTACTTTTCATGATATTAAGAGTTATTAAAATTAAATATAATATTATATTTACAAGATGGTTCCTTAGCACATTTTTTCTTTATACCATCATTTATTCTTAGAGATGCCCTTTTCATGTACAAACAGAAAAAGTGCAATGAGATTCAGCCATCACAATGTTTTGGTCTCACTTTGACCCTGTATTGCCAAATAGGACTAAACATAAACTTCTATTTACTGTAAAAGGTCAACGTCACATTTTGGGCAGGGGTTACCAAGCTTTATGCCCAATGGCTAATTAGATATTGCTTTAGTATACAGTAGGTCATTGTCACTCATTTCTTTTTCAGTAATGAATTCACAGTCAAAAAAAGGCTGCTGTGATAAAGGCTTTTCTGGCACTTCTTTTAATGGCAAAGATATATACTCATCTATAAGTCTTAAAGGTTGGGAATTTTTTTTTTCATTTCTTACAATTTTCTTTTTGATGATGAACTTGGAAAACAAATCAACATTTTTAAAACAAAAACAGAACAAAAAATTCTGTCTAGGAAAAACAAGAGATTGTTAGTATGTCATGCTATGGAAAGACCATCCAGTTTACCATTAAAAATAGAAAACAAACACCAGAAATATGTGACATTGCATTAAAAAAAACTAAATTCTAAGAAGCATTTAAATCAGACATATCCATGACAATCTTAAGTGCATAAACCATAAATGTAAGTCTATTGTAATATGCGGAAATAAGAAAATATAGA
Source organism: Pelodytes ibericus (assembly GCA_036172795.1). Lineage (NCBI taxonomy): Eukaryota > Metazoa > Chordata > Amphibia > Anura > Pelodytidae > Pelodytes > Pelodytes ibericus. Next base: position 92,354,995 of record CM069863.1, read on the forward strand.
TTCACCAATTCCAAACACTCATTCTAACACAGAAGAGGGTGGTGGATGAACACAGCAGTTTGGTCGTCTAAAGTTCTTAAGCATGGACTGAAAAACTCTGTGTTGTCTTCTTTTGTGCTTTTTACCTGTAGTATCAGAGTTAATGGATTTCCTATTCTTTAATTGAGACCTAATCATTTTCTCGTGTTCTCTTATTTGCCTTTGTAAATGATTCTGTATAGCAATCCCCAATGCCTCAGGGTCCATTGAGGCTCCATAGACCTCCCAAGTCATGCCTTGTTCATCCCATACAACATCCTTTACACTCTTGGCCTGATCCTTTGCCTCAGCACTCGAACTTTGTTGACTTGACTTTTTACTGTGTAACTTAGGTTGTTCAGAGGTAGGTAGAGTGACCAGAACTGGTTCCTTTTTATCTTCTCTGGCTTTCCGTAGCCGTGGTGTCAGCTGTACCACACTCTGGTTAAAGTCCAACGTCGGCTTAGATTGCAAACTTGAACTGCTAGCTCTTTTGGCATGTTCACTCTCATCCTGTTCCTTTCTAACCAGAACTTCAAGTATTTCATCTATTTGACCACCAGTGGCCCCACCACTGCTATTTACCTCCACTTCGACATGGAGATGAGTCGGTTTGTCCTCCTTCTTTGGCGTTTTTATATCAGTGGTGATTATAGCCTGGGTAGACCCCTGCTCATTTGTAATTTTAAAATGAAAAGGTTTTCTGTTGGTTGTAGCATCAACTGGAACACTAAGAGTCTCTGTCTGCTCATTTTCTGGTCGAATATTGTGTAACTGAATATTTTCTACTCCACTTAAATGGTGGACCCTTGATTTATTGCTCATGTCATGAGCAGTTCTGAATTGTGATGGATCATTAAACATTTTTGGCTGGTTACTGTTCTCTATGTTGATTTGATAAACAGGCTTCACATTCATTAAAATAGGAGAAGCACTAGACATCGACATTTGTGGCATTGGGCGACTTTCTCTGGCACACAAGCCTTGACCATCTTTCTCATTTCTATATAAAACTTGTGAATTTCTTCCTAAGTCTGTGTGCTGATAGCGTACCATTTCTGGTGGGCTTTTGTTGTGTAGCTGGAGAGGTTGCGGGGACATTGTGTCAGGGTGCTGAAAGCGTATTTTTGGCGCTAAATGGTTTTGAGAAAGTTGTGGGTGCAATGCAAAATTAGCACGCTCCATCTGAGGGTTGCCAGGATTACCTTGATAAATGATGCAGACTTGCTCTTGTCTTTCTTTAAACATAGGAGAGTTGACCTTTAGGAATGCAGATAGGATACTTGGACTAGTAGACACTGATTTATCCACTACATTTGCCACAGCTTGAACTTCAGCATCTTGTTTAGACCAACTTCCCAACTGTGATGTCATTGTGCCCATCTCCTTAAACCTACAAAGTAGCTGTGAATCTATTGTTAATTTTTCCTCACTTGTACATGTTTCTCCTTCCAAAAGGCTTAACTGTGAATATTTTTCAGGCTTAGGAAAAAGAATCTGCTCCATGTCATTTGTTCTAGATTCTTCTTGTAGTGAGGTGCAACCGACTAGTTGTTCTGAAATCGTACTTGTTCCACTATCGGTATTCCTACATTCATCTTCTGGTCTTGGCAAAGACTTATCTCCTTTCTTGTCTAAATGCATGTTTATGTCTGGAGAACTTTCTGATGGGCTTTTTCCAACTGTCTGGGTCCCTATTTTGAGGTCTGCTTTTTGAGACACTGCCTTTTCCAGCACAACACTGTCTTTTGGCATGGCACTCTCATCTAGCTCTGGCTTTTCAGTTGGCAAAATAAGATTTACAACACTCGAGGATATTGTTATCGTTTCGGAACATGACGGTGTGCTATTAGTAGTGGGGACATGTTGAGAAATGTCTTTGATGGCTTCTGACTCACTAAGTGTTAAATTATGTGCTTCTAATAAAGGCAACACTTCTGATTGGCTAGAAGTCCTAAAAGGAAGTGTTGCTTTGCTGGTTTCCTGTATTCCATGCTCACATTTGTCACAATCTGACGATTTGAAAGTGGGACATACGTCTGGGACTGGCACTGCATCCCCGTTCTTTTTGGGGGTTGTTTGAAGCTGATGCTTGGCAGCATCCTGGGAGTCAGATTGAGGACAGTCTTCCTCCAAAGATGTGGCAACCACTGAGATTTTTGAAGATCCCTGAGGATCTGGTACAGTCCCCATGGAAAATCCTTTTTGCCAATTATGGTTTATAGACGAATTCGACTTGTAATTGAAGGCAACCGTTTTTGCAATCCAAACCAGACCTTTTCAGTTTCTCAAATCTGTAAAATTAGAAAAGAAGGGATAATGTTCAATGACAATCTGTGATTGATGTACAATAAAAGAAAATAAATCCATAGATCCAACAGTGAGTTGCATTTATATGTATACATTGATAAGTATATTGATATACGTCTATATATTCTGATAGTGATGAATAAGAATCTGAAACAATGTTGTGATTTTACAGTCCTACTGCTGTTTGAAATGTAACTGCATACTAAACTTATTTATTTTGTTTATTTATTAAATATTTTACTAGGAAAAAAATTAATTGGACAATGAACAATTATTGTAACATTGAACTGCAAAAATAAGGCTGTCTGAGCCACATGTGATCAAAAAGTTAGCTGAGAGTTGCCATCTAGCTGGTATTTTACTGGCCTGCCTGTAAAATAAAATTCTCAATGCCAGTATCAAGTGCATCATGTACAGCTGGATATGTCTATTAACTGAGAACAACATTTCCCAAATAAATTAACTGAAGACTAAATGAACATTATGGGTAGGCTTAACACCCAGCTGGAATTTAACTGGCAGGCTCGTAAGAAATTGGCTTTGGAACAATGTTAAGTCTACGGAGGCAATAGCATGACCAGCATTTTTTGAAGGCAATGTGACAAACCCTAATTATGGGATATGTGGAGCACCCTCCCTACTCATACTATGCCTTGAGGGGACACTTAATATACTTTTAGTATATACTTTTTAGTTCACCATATAGTGAGTGCTGGAGAGAGCCATCATCCCTGATGTCTTAAGCAAGGGGAGCCGGTTAAATATCACATTAGGCACTCTGACTCACTAATTTACATGTTCTGTTTGTAAGAGGTATATTTTAATATCTGAGGATATATAACGCATCGTTAAATTTGGAGTAAAGTAGAAAAAAAAAGTTTTTTTTAAAATAAATGTTCACTTTAACATAAATATTTTATTTAATGTGATTCTATCAGTAACTGTTTGTAATATATTTAACTTTTATTTTAGCACTTATTGTTAATCACTGCTTCCATGTTAAAAAGTATTGCTTACTTAGTGATGTTCCTGATTCATTATTTACACCTTCAGCTCAGTGACACATTTGAATCTCGTAAAATGTTACAATGTATCATGTAAAAAATACAATCATTATTCAAAGTGACAGTCTAGTCCCCAAACTCACTTTGGTGCAAGGTGAATATTACTGCTTGTATAATGCACAGGTTTTTTCCAGTGTGATTTGATGTAGGCATTCTGCATGAATCACATTTTTAATATTTGACTCAAGCCCTCCCCAGTGATTACTCTCTGTGTATACTGCAGCTGCGGCAGCACTGATTATATAGACACTGAGGCTATAACGTTTTGTTTCATTTAGTCACTTCCTGTGCTCTTCCAATTAAATACATTATGTGGACTCTGGGTGACCTTGCTCTTGTACACAGTAGGATCTCTTAACAGTCCAACACATTGTGTGATGACAGCGCTAGAAAAACAGGATATTCCATTAATTTGAATGAAATTATTATCCGTGGTCCCTGCAGCAAAAGAAAAAAAGTATATGTGTGGGCAGTCCTGGCTTCTTACAAACTGCTGTAATTTCACAATTTCATCTAGCTGTATTTCATATTTTAAGCAATGCAAATGTAAAACATGCATTTTAATGTACTTTGAAAGCACATTAATATCCATTAATATTTAGAAGATGCATTTTGGGCACTAGACAGTCCCTTTAAGATAATATTCCTCTAGTTAAAGTTTGACACATTTAGAGGACACTGTCTCTGTTCACATACCAGAACTCTCAGGTTTGTCAAATGAAACCTTACAATTATATGAAAATGATGCAATGAAAGTTAAAGAAATTTACCATGGTAATCATAGAAAGTTAATTCATAACACATTTTACTTATCTGAAAATGGCAGTGCATTGAAGATTTAGAATATTTTTGCCTTTACTCCTGATTTGATAAACTAAATTTACTTTATTGGTTTTACTAAGGAGCAATGCAAGTAATGAGAGACATGAAAAATTATATCTAATCATGGAATAATCTCTATAAATACCCAGATGATGAGGAGGATATAGATGGAACACAACATCTTACTGCCTGCTATTCTCACAAGGAGATATGTGTTTCTGTATGAATCTGCATTGTTTGCACATAGAACAATTATGATGCATGGAGATTGCATCACGTAGAGCACCAGATGGCCATTACGTGGAATTAGAGATGCTTCTGATTGGGAATACTGCCAACACTTGACTCAAATTAGAAATACATTATCAACATTATTAGAGCTGAAATCTTCTTTCGAGGTATTTGGATTTTTTTCTGTTTTCTCTCAATCGCTAGAGGCATCGTCACTATTGTCTCTCATCTCAGTCGTTCGATCAAACTGATATTATTTAATTCATGATGTGGCAGAGTAAACATGACGCAATAGTTCACATAAACAAGAAAAAAATGCCAAATTCATGGATACTAATTAAAACTATACCATAAAGTTATTGTCCAATGTTCACAAACACATATATATTTATCCCTCTTGCCTATATATATTTTATATACATCTGTCAACCTATCACTATATTTATAAATTAACAGAAATTCAGTATATATATATATATATATATATATATATATATATATATATATATATATATATATAAAATATATAACGATTTTTTGATGCAATTTATGCTCCTTTCTTAATACATCGACTTTTTTTCATCCATTTAACCCTGTGAGTGCGTGGTTTTATTTGCCTTCCCACGGGGGGCATATTTTTTTGGACTGGTTATATATATATATATATATATATACTTATATACAGTATATGCATTTACACACACACATATTCTTCCTAGGACATGTGATCTCACTAGGGTTGCCGGTGGCAACCTTAGATCTCCCATAACAGATTGATGTCATAATGCAACTACAGATGAAAAGCTGTTGCTCACAGATTATATAAACATTCATTCAAGGGCAGCAGTAAAGGTCACAAGGTTGGTGAGTGCTAATAATTATTTTAATGATAAACAAAGCGGTAAAGGCAATGTATTTTTTGGGGATCAATGAGGCAAACTCACTGATTCTAAAATGTTTCTTTAAGAGACATTATACATATGCAGTGTATATTTACATGTATGCAAATAATTGTGTTAAACAACCACTTAATCAATAAAATGGTCAATTACAACACTCATGGTGACATGTTATTTTCTAAGATATCAGAAAAATTGAGGAATGTCACCATTAATATTCTTTGAGACTGTCTAGACCTGTTTTAGTCAATGGGTGTTACGTGCAAGAAACAATTCTGGTTTTAGAATATAGCTACTTTGCCTCGGATGATGTTCAATGGTGTGCCCACTCTTGAGTTCTGATGTGTCTCTTTCTACAAGTCCTGATTTTTATCTCAGCCTTTACATTTAGGCTGACCTTTGCCACTTTTGTGTCACTCTTCCTGTCCCCACAGGAAGGGAGGGAATACCAGGTATATTGTTATTTCTACCAAGAATGTCAACACACTTAACAGCAGTGGCGGATCCAGGGGGCGGGCAATGGTGCAATTGACCCCCCCTCCCCCCGAGCAGAGCCGGTGTGGTAGTCTCTTTAAAAAAAAAAAAAACGAAAGTGCACTTGCGGGCAGAGACGGAGGTGAGAGGAGATCAGAAGATCCCTCAACATCGCTCTGCCGGCAGGCTGCACGGGGAGCCGAACAGGCAGCACAGAGAAACCTCCGTGCTGCCTGTTCGGCTCCCCATGCGTATGACGTTAGCGTGCCGGTCACGTGTCCTCTCTGCACAACCGCCGGGAGCCGAACAGGGAGCATGGAGGACACCATGCTGCCTGCCACTAGCCACCAGGGAAAATGGTAAGTGCTGGGCTCTTATCAAATGGCATTTTACTGGGCAAATTGGCTGGGGGATATTAAATAACAAATAATTCTGGCATATTATTGGGCAAATTGGCAGGGGCATATTAAATGGAAAATAATACTGGCATAATATTAAGCAAATTGGCAGGGGAATTTTAAATGGCAAATAATACTGGCATAGTATTGGGCAAATTGGCAGGGGCATATTAAATGGCAAATACTGGCATATTATTGGGCAAATTGGCTGTGGCATATTAATGGCAAATACTGGCATATTATTAGGCAAATTGGCTGTGGCTTATTAATGGCAAATAATACTGGCATATTATTGGGGAAATTGGCTGGGGCATATTATTGGGCAAATTGGCTGGGGAATATTATTGGCAAATAATATTGGCAATGTGTATGTGATGGGGCAGGTAAGTGGGGTGATGGGGCATGTCCTTGGTGTGCAACGTGGGTTATGGGTCATGTCGTAGGTGTGCCCAAATTTTGTCTGCCTAGGGCTATGGGAAAGAGGAGAGACACATACATGGGTAGAGGGACAAAGAGAGAGTCATAGGAGAAAAGAGACATGGGAAGGGAGAGGAGAGATAAATAAATGGGAAGGGAGAAGAGAGAGATAGACAGGCAGACATGGGATGGCAGAGGAGAGACAGACAGACATGGGATGGCAGAGGAGAGACAGAGACCTGGGAAATAAGAGGAGAGACAGACCAACATGGGAAATGAGAGGAGAGACAGACAGTCATGGGAAAGAAGAGAATACAAAGACGGACATGGGAAGAAAGAGTAGAGATACGGACATGGGAAGGAAGAAAGACAGATGGACACGGGGAGTGAGAGGAGTGTGACAGACATCGGAAGGGAGAGGAGCATGACAGAAGGACATGAGAGAGAGGAAAAGACAGACGGACATGGGAGAGAGGAAAAGACAGACGAACATTTGCCCCTACCGAGATCAGACTCTGGATCCGCCCCTGCTTAACAGGGCTTGCTTCCAATACACTAATGTACTGTATACCATGTGATAGAGAGCAACAAAATCTATTTAGATGTTAATTATATGTTTTGAACTTTTACACACACACACACAAAAAAGGAGACAGAATCAAGGCCACATTTGTCTGAATCTGGCTCTGAATAGCTACATAGAAAACACAGTGCCATATCCTTGGCCTAACCTTTCCGATGAGAACTGAGGAAAAGCTACAGTACTTCAGGACTGCAACTGAACTTACATTTTCAGATACTGACAAGCCCAACTTTCTTCCAAGGACATGTGATGTCATATGACAAAGGTGATGTCATAATGAAGTGCAGATGAAATAAGATGCTCACTAAGTTGTTATTTGTATGTATTCAGTGTAACAGTGGAGATTACTAAACAGAAATCTGCTGACATATGTATCAAGGAGAGTATTCCTTAGGAACGACCTTGATTAACCCCTTCGTGATGCTAGGACATTCTATACCGTCCAAATTTTATTGGTCCTGAAAGACGGTAGGACGGCATAGAAAGTCCAGCCTTTAATAGCTCATCGCGGCTTACCTGTCAGATGAGGTCACTTTGAGTAGCCTCAGTCTGACAGGGAAAATGTAGCCGATACTCAAAGTAAGCACTGGCTACATTTTAACGAATTGCGGGCATGCCTCTGTGATGTCATAAGTGACGTCAGGAGGTATCACGATCTTTTGGCAGGGACCCACACCCACAGGTCTATTGAGACCTTGTGATCAGTAGCCAGGAACTAAAAGTGGAGTTTTGGTGCTTGCGTCATCTGGGACGCAAGCACCATGCATCACGAAGGGGTTAAATATACTGATTCCCCTTTGAACATATATGAATTATACAATCTGCAGGTCAACACATAAAGGTTATATACATACATACGTATGCATGGAATCAGATGTAGGAGGACTTAAGATAAGATAGGGCTTGACAAATCATGGGTGCCTGGTCACCAAGGAAATGAGACCTGGTGCTCAGGCATTGCCATTCAGATACATTGGTGACAATGCCACCCTCCAACCTGGAAACTTTTTTTTAGATATTTTTTTCTCCTAGTGTGTGGTCCCACATTACAGTGGGACTGCATGCAAGCTATAGATAGCATGGGACAAATGTGCACCGTGATTTAGAGTCAGAGCACCGGGTGTCACATGACATGCCAGCACTCAGAGTATCTATAGTTCAATATGCAGCAGGGAATGGGGAGCCTTTTGAATATGTAGTTTATATTTCCTTTAAAAAAAAAAAAAAACTACTAGCTTGTGTGCCTGTGACTATGTGTCATGCCTACCTGGATCAGGGTCCCTGTCTGGCGCAATCATGCCCCGAACAACATCCACAATGGTTACAATACACGCGATACAATACACGCTTCAACCAAGATGGTGGACGCAATCTCCATACCTGCCTCCTCCAAGATGGCAACTCTCAGTCGTAGCCCTATCAAACTCTAGACACTCCCATATGGGCTTAACAAAACAATCATTCCAGATACCACAGTGGGAAGACAGGACCACACCCCCTTCTCCTCCTATTGGTGCATGGTCATCAAGGGGGCGTGGCCTCTAAAAGAGTCACTCCAACTCCATGGCAACAGGATAACCTGTGCTGAATCTCCCACTAATTTAGGTAGAACACACCCTATATAAACCCTCTCTGCAAAACCATCATTGCTTCCTGATTAATGAAGCTGCCAGTGCTCAAGTACTCCTTGCTTCTGTGCCTTGTCCTCTGCTATTCTGATGACCTGTGTTTCTGACCCCTGCTTGGATACCGACTACCAGTTTGCCGCTGACCCCGACCTCTGCTCCGCCTGACCAAGCCTCCTGCCTCATCCCTGTGTACCTCACCTTTGGATTATTTTTGGTTGCCCTCGTGCACTCACTCAGCACAACCATCAGCTCACTGTCCCTATCTTTAGGGAGTAAGTGGGTATTTCAAATTGCACATGTGTGCGGACTATCTCCTGCAGCTGGACTCCTCCATACGGTAAGAGATCCTCACCTGACACTGTGTATTTGTTGTGTCTATGTGACTGTAAGTGTCTGTGTATGTTACTGTGTGTGACTGTGTACGGGGCTGCAAATGCATTTGCAATTCTATACTGTGCCTTTGTGTGTGTGACTGTCTGCATGTGACTCACATGTTTGTGACTGTGTGACTGTATGTGATCATAATGTGTGCATGTGTATATGAATGAAACTGTATGTGTACATGGCTGTGTGACTGTATGTGAGCATGACTTTCTGTGTGCATATAGCTAAATTCACTAGAGCAATAAGAGTGAGTTTCATTGCTGTGGAGTATCTACGAACAGCAAAATGACTATCTCCACGACAAGCCAGATGGGCGCTCTCTCCCGTTTTCATATGCACATAACATACCGACCATGTGATCGTAATATAAAGGCCGACGCCTTATCCAGGTTATACGACGCCCAAGAGGACCCCACTCCAAACCAAGACACTATCCTCCAACCAAGTCATTTTTTGGCAATCTCTTCCTCTCTCATAACAGAGATTTGGAAACACAACAAGAAAAACCTTCGCATAGCCACCTTGCGTCAGAAAATGGCTTGTTATATAAGGACATCTTATTTATGTACCAAAAGAAGCCAAGAAACAGGTCCTCAATCCAGTACATGATCATACTCTTGCTGCACATGGAGGAGTCAAGAAAGCCATGGACATTGCATCCCGCACTTTATGGTGGCCTACTTTACATGTTCTTCAGTATGTCCGCTCGTGTGACATTTGTGCATGTTCAAAAGGTACCAATACCAAAAGCTCCGGCCTTTCCCCAACAACCATGGGAAGAAATCACAGTCGATTTCATTGTGGATCTTCCTCCTTCTCAAGGACACAATAGCATAATGGTAGTAGTCAACCGATTAACTACGATGGCACATTTTATATTAGCACCTTGCCTACCTACAGCTGCAGAAACCGCAGATCTATTCATCAACTCAGTATTTAGCATTCATGGTTTACCTTAATCCATCCTATCTGACAAAGGAGTGCAGTTTACATTCTGATTTTGGTCTGCACTTTGTCATGGTCTCAAGATCAAACGTCCACACATCATCCACATATCACCCCCAGATGAATGGTCAGACCGAACAAATCAACCACTACATCTCTCACCTGCAAGATGACTGGTACACATTATTATCTGTAGCTGAATTCATCTACAACAACCAACTCCAGCGGTCCACAAGATCTGTGCATTCCACAGAGCTCATCCTGGGCGACCAACCGGCAGACGCACCCGGTGGTTGCGTGTAAGGGGAGGGGTATGTCAGGGGTATGTAAGGGGAGGGGTATATCTCACCTCCATCTTCGTGCGAGTCAGCAGCGCAATCACGGACTAGGTTGCATTCCCTGGTCTCAAGTAGCACATGCCCAGCGTATAGCGAGCATGCGCATTCTATAACCAGCAGGGTGTGTCCTTGCATCCTCATGGTGGTAAGTAAGGCAGTGCCTTCCAGGCACATCTGCTATTCAGCATCTCAGTAGGGCAGGTACTTGCTACTGGTGGGAGGAGTTATGGTACTGACTCCCTATATAAACCCTGCTCACTTGTCATTCCTTGCTTGATTATTCCCAAACTAATACCTGCTTATCTTACCTGTGTCTGTTACTATTTTTGGATTACCTGGCTTTGACATTTTGGACTCCCGTTTTGACTATGTTGCCGGCAACATATCCTCATCTTTACTTGTTTCAAAAACAACTATTTTTATAATGTCATGCAACTGGAGACACATCTAAAACATGAAAAGGTAACTATGATAAAAAGAAAATAATAATAAAAATAATAAATAAGATATTTTTAGGCAGTAGGCAAAATCGAATAAGCAGTATGAGTGTGTATAAATAAAGAGGTAATTAAGCTTTTAATGCTGCTCATAGTTTCAAAACAAACAGATTTCTGGTGGGATTGTTTCGCTAATTAATATTTTCACTGTTTCTGGCAACTTGTTGTAAAATTATAAATAGCAGGCTGTGATTCCACAGTGAAAGCTACTTTTAATAGATTCCAACTTGTAACATTTTATTTGTATCGCGTATAAACAATATATTTCTATACACATAAAATATTGTTTTATACCGGAATTTACTTAAAGGCCAACTGTAGCAAAAAACATAACTAATGTTTAATTGAAAGATTGCATCAAGTATAGAAATTTTAAATAGAAATGTTTTAATGAAAGAATATAAATAGTGTACCTTATTGAGCCCTCTTTTCTCAGCAAAGCTCTTACAGGTAGCAGACATTTTGTTTAGAATCTTAGGACAGCTCTTCATTCACCTTGGTTCAGATGAAGGAATATCTGACCGATCTGACCCAAGATTCTAAACAACATGTCTGCCCCCAGTTAGAGCTAAACAGAGCAAAGAGGGCTCAATAAGGTACAAACTACCTACACTTTATGTAATCTTTCAAATAAACATTAGTTAATTTGTTTTGCTACAGATGTCCTTTAAGTAAAGTAAGATGGGCACATTACTAAAGAGCTGCCAGATTGACTTTTTAAAATCTAACGTAAATAAGTTACAAATACTAGATGCTGCCAACAGCTGCATTTAGGTAGTTATTCACTACAAGTTATTGATGGACATCCTTGTAACTGAGATGTATTCTATATACCATACATTTTTGCTATGGGGCAAAGCCGAAAGCATGTCACCTCTACCCCACTTTGCACGGGACAGAGGCTCTGTCACTCCAAGCTCTAACTCTGTCCCACTTACTGAATTCATTTTCTGGTATTTGGGACACCAGTGAATGCATAGTGCACACAGGGTTGCCACCCAGCCGGTATTTTACCGGCAGGCCGGTAAAATATTGGCTTGATGCCAATGTTAACTCTATGGGGCCACCAGCAAGGCCGGTATTTTTTTGTGGAAAAGGTGGCAACCCTAAGTGCACATGCGCAGCAATGTTAATTTTGTAGACTAAACATTTTTGTCATGGTTTTAGTCAACTGCATGTTTTCAGTGACTAAAACTAGGCAATAACTAAATAAAAACTAAGTTAATACACCTATGACTAAAATCCATTGCAATTTCCGACAGCTGAATAAAATGTTAGAGAGGGACTGTTAAATTGACCTATTTGGACTTCTGGTTCTGGTTACCATAGATCTCTGCCAAAGCCCAGTCCCTGACTCTATCTGTAGGAAGAGGAAGGATGCTCCTCCATCTGATTCACCTGGTACTGTCACATTTCCCCTCCCATCTCCCTAGAAAGTTAACTTAACATTGTGTAACAACCTTCTCAGTCTTGTTCCTTCAATCACTGCTGGAGACTTAGTCAACTAAAATCTAATGGAGATTTAGTCAACTAAAACTGAAACTATTCAGATGATTAAAATATGACTAAACTAAAATGCCATGTTAGTCAAAAGAATATGACTAAAACTAAACCAAAATTTGTAGTCAAAGTTAACACTATATCAAAATATGCATTTTGTTTACATAGAAGGGAAACTAACATTTAACCCTTGATTCCGCTAAGGAAGCAAGGGTTAAAAAAGTTGTGTTGTTCTTTAATATCCACAGCTGTAGAAGGAAGTACATTTTGCATCTGAAAGGACTTTGAGATGCAACTATGTCTGTGAGCAGACATTTGTAAATCTTGCAACATTAAAGAAGTTTTCCCAGCAAAGCATTCATTTTAAAATGGAGCTGATGGTTTTAATAAAAAAAAACTATAATTTCTAATATATCTTAAAGGGCATGCTAAATCTTACTGTTGTCAGATATTTAGAAAAAAACTTTTTCGGACTTTATTTCCACTTTAATACAAAACAGGAAAAATTATAGGATCCAATTTAAGCATGCGTGGGATGGGCACAAGGCCATCCTAGATATAAGATAGGGAACTGGGGACTAATACAAGTACCGTATTTGCTCGAATATAAGACAAGGTTTTTTTCAGAGCAAATGCAGGGCACCTGGATCCCTCTCTAACAGCTGGGGGATGTCTGCGCGATGAGCACGACCGTCGGGACTTCTATGATGAAGCCGGGTCCTTCATCATAAAAGCCCCGGTGGTCGTGCCTGGCGGCAGCAGGGGAGGTCTGCGCTCATCGCGCAGACATCCTCCGCTGCCTCCACTAGGCACCAGGGAGAATCGGGCAGCCGGGAGATGTCTGCACCAGCTGTCCGTCATAATAGACGAAGTGTCGGGCAGCATGGAGGATGTCTGCACATATCGTGCAGACATCCCCCGGCTGCCCCCACTAGCCACCAGGGATAAGGAAACAAGGTGAGGGGGAGGGAGGGGAGGGGGGGGGGGGGAGAGAGAGAGAGAGAGAGACAAGGGGAGGGAGGGGAAGACAGAGATAAGGGGAGGGGGAGACACAGACAAGGGAAGGGAGGGAGGGGCGGATAGAGAGAGATAAGGGGAGGGGGGAAGAGACGAGGGAAGTGGGGAGAGAGAGAAGTTTGGGGGGAGGGAGAGAGAGACAACGCAGGGGGGAGAGAGAGACAGCTGGGGATGGGGAGAGAGGCCGCATTGGCACATAAAAGGAAATAAAAACAAGAAATACATTTGTATAATATCAATTTTGTATTAAATATTAAAAATAAATTTACATATATACAAGTTAAACTTTTTTTCCTATAGGGTAGTCTTATATTCAGGCTTTAAGTTTTTTTCATAAAGGAATATACAAAGTTTGGGGGTCGTCTTATAATCAGGGTTGTCTTATAATCGAGCAAATACTGTATTTAGAAAATTGGGCAGACTAGATGGACCGAATGGTTTTTATCTGCAGACACATTCTGTAACAACTCTGAGGAGGATCAGCGATGCAGAACCTGGTGTCAAAGGAAACTGAGGACTTAAGAGGTAGTCGAGATGGATTTAACTCTGACCAACATGCACCCTATGGTTGAGCCGCAGATGGAGAAGGCCAGAGACTTGTGCGGCACGCAGAACTACCTCCAGAACCTCAGTAACCCTAATAATACAAACAACTGAAGAAGCAGGTCGGGATAACAGCCGGTCAGAAGGGTAGGACAAGACAGGATAAACATTGAAAAGGCAGAGGTCAGAATCCAGGGAATCAATCAGGAACAAATAAGGAACAAGTACAAAATATGGGAAGCAGGATAAACAGGAACAAGCCGAGGTCATTAATATAGAAGTCAGAATGGTCAAAACAAGCAGGAGTCAGAATACCAGAAATAACGAATACCGAATCACAATACCACAAATAGGCACAAGGCACTATCACAGGCAAAGGTTCAATGCAGACTGAGCCTTTAAATATCCCTCCAACGCATGTCTCCGCCTCTGGGATGAAAACGAGGCTTGGAAGCAAACAAGGAAGTAGCTTTTAAAAACTAAGATGAAAATGAGGCTTTGAGGCAAAATAGGAAGTAGCTTTAAAAACTTAAGATGGCACCGCCGTATGGAAGGGACTTCCGTATGGTAATAGCTAAGCCATTGGCAGCGTGTAATGTGAAGGAATGTGCGCTGCACTGCATAAGCGCATGCGCACATTCTCTGAAACCGCAGCAGCGGATCTTTGCGGACAGAACCTCGAGGTAAGTATTACACATTCTATATTTCTATGTTTCAATTTCAAAGTACCTAGTACCATCAGTGTTGTATCTTGGTTTGGTGCAGAGAAAATTCGAGCACCCCCAACCCACTCTGCACACCCACAACATGCCCCATAACCCACATCACCCCATTACTTGACCCCATAACATACCTTCATCACCCCCATTACATGCCCCCATCAACACATGACATCACCCCATCACATGCACCCATCACCCAATGACATGCCCCCCATCACCACATTACATGCCCCCATAACCCCCATTACATCACCACCATCACATGCCTTCATCACCCCATTATATGCTGCCTGTTCGGCTCCCTGCACAGTGAATGCAGATAGGTCATTTGACTCGTCAGCACTTCCCCTGTCATACTGCATTGGGAGCCGTACAGGTAGCACGGAGGATTCTCTGTGTTGCCTGTTCGGTTCCCCGTGCAGCCGGCAGAGCGGTGGTGACGGGAGATGTTCCGATCCCGCCCATCCACCGTCTCTGCCGGCAAGCAAGGTTTTTTTTCTTAAAGGGGTGGATTTTTAAATTTATTTATTTATTTTTTTACATTTTGTGCCGCCCCCAGGGGCAAACAAGGCAAGTGCCGCCATAGGCATTTGCCTTGTTTGCCTCGCGCTAAGTTCAGCACTGAGTACCATAATGATAAAAAGAGACTGGTGAATCTGAACAACAGCATCGGTTGGTATACAATGATTGATGGAAAAATGCCTCAAAGACACCAATAGAAAGTGTAGTTGCATTTGTTATTACATTACATGTGGTCAGGCTTAATGGGTTAGATTCAATTGCCCCTGATAATATTGCACCCATGCTTAGAGCAATGTTACTGCGATAAGGGAATAACAGAAATACTTTTGAAAATTCATTAGACACCTACCAAGGAAGGTATTAGTACTCATTAATACAACTTAACTATAATAATATTAGGTAAACACATCTACAACACAACCACTACTCTCAAAACCCAGAAGCACATGCTATTTAAGATTTTGCTATCAATGCATTACATTGATAGTTGGGAAACTCTCACAGTAAGGGGATAGTTGCAAGTTAGTTTTTAATTGTAACTGCTCCTGACCTTCGATTAAAAGTTAATGGAAGAATAAGCGATTGTGAACACAATTTAGATTGAAAGCTTGAGGCTGACTAATTAATCACCCTGTCCATCAGAAGTCAGAGACATTTATGCTTTCATGGCCACTGGAATAATCAAATGTCATGCAAGCTACACATTTAAATTGAGAAGCAGTGGTGGATCCGGGGGGGCAACAGGGCAATTGCATCCCCCGAGCAGTGCAGGTCAGATCACACGGCGGGGAGACGCAGGCAGAATTGGCTCTGTGTGTGTTAACAGGGGGGGGGGGGGGGGTGCGGAGAGAACAGAGGGAGAGAGGAGAACACAGGAGAGAGAGAAGAGAAGGGGAGGATAGAACGGGGGGAAGGAGAGAACACAGGGGAGAGGAGAGAACATAGAGAGAGGATAGAAGGGGAGAGAGAGGAGAGAACAGGAGGAAAGAGAGAGGAGAGAACAGGGGGGAGCGAGGAGAGAACACAGGAGAGGGGGAGAGAGGAGAGAAGGGGGGAGAGAGGAGAGAACAGGGGGAAAGAAAGAGAAGAGAACAGGGGGGAGCGAGCAGAGAAACCAGGGGGGGAGAGATAGGAGAGACAACGGGGGGGGGGGGGGGGAAGAGGAGAGAACAGGGAGGAGAGAGAGGAGAGAATACAGATGGGGGGGGAGAAGGAAAAAAGAGACAGCTATGGGAAAGAGGAGAAAGACAACCATGGGGAAGAGGAGGGACATACATGGGCAGAGGGACAAAGAGGCAGGCATAGGAGGTAGAGGAGAGAGACATGCATGGGAAAGGAGAGAGACAGACATAGGGAAGAAGAGGAGAGACAGACATGAGAAAGAGAAAGGCAGACATGGGAAAGAGAAGAGAGAGAGACATGGGAAGGGAGAAGAGAGAGACAGAAATTGGAAGGAAGAGAGACAGAAAGACATGGGGAGACAGATTAGAGACAGACACGTGAAGGAAGAGAAAAGACAGACAGCCATGGGGAGGAAGAGGAGAGACAGATAGACATGGGTAGGAAGAAGAGAGACAGACAGACATGGGTAGGAAGAGGAGAGACGGACAGACAGGGAAAGGGAGAGGAGAGACAGACAGACATGGGAAGGGAAAGGAAAGAGAGACAGACATGGGAAGGGAGAGGAGAGACAGACACATATGAGAAGGGAGAGGAGAGCAAGAAAGACATGGGAAGGGAGAGGAGAGAGAGACAGACATGGGAAGCGATGGGAGAGAGACAGACATGGGAAAGAAGATGATAGAAAGACAGACATGAGAAGCAAGAGGAGAGAGACAGACACTGGAAGGGAGAGGAGTGTGACAGACATGGGAAGGGAGAGTAGAGAGACAGGTGACATGGGAAGGGAGAGGAGGGCGACAGACATGGGAAGGGAGAGGAGAGAGACAGGCGGACATGGGAAGAAAGAGGAGAGCGACAGAAGGAAATGGGGTAGAGAGATATGGGGTAGAAGTGGCTCATTTGTTGGGTCAACGGTCTGCTGAGGCTGATGGCTCTGCAGCTGGCGGATCGTTTAAGGTTATGGAAAATTTGCTGGTTAATAAATAAAGCTGTGGCCATACCCTTATCCACTATCAGTTTATTTGTGATGTTAATTGGGCCTGCTAGGATCTGGTTATGGTTGGATATGGGGAGGTCATGGGCCTCTGCAGTCATGTGGTGTTTTGTTTATGTTTAGCAGTGAGTGTGAAGGGTTATCTTGACAACCAGTATGCCGATAATCTCACTTGCGAAAGAAATGTATACATGCGGATCGCACTACAGGGTGTGGGGCACGGGGAAATCAGCAGCGGCTGTTGAGTATTGATGACGTTTATCATATTTATATGTGCTGCGATTGATGTTAGTTTGAGTTTACAAAGGGTATGGGTTGGATAGTATGTTATGTTATGTTATGAATGTAATTATTGAAAATGGGACTTGGATGGAATGTTATTATGTATTACAGTTACTTGTTTAACCCTTTTGTGACGTTAGGATGTACTATGCCATCCCTAGTGCCTTAAAGTCGTTAGGACGGCATAGTACGTCCTTTGTTAAACAGCTGTTTTCGGATCCCGCTGCAGGCACTTGCAGCGGGATCCCACCTGTCATCTGAGGCCACTTTGAGTGGCCTCAGTCCGACAGGGAAAATGTAGCCGGTGCTCAAAGCGAGCACCGGCTACATTTCTCTAAATCGCGCCGTGCCCGAACTTCCGGGTTCGGGCATGCCTCCGTGACGTCACACGTGACGTCCGGAGGTCTCGCGATATTTTGGCAGGGACCCACAGGGTCTATTAAGACCCTGATCGGGTCTCTGCCAGAGTGTTCCTGGCTACCGATCACCTTGTGATCGGTGGCCAGGAACAATTTGTGACGTTTTGGTGCTTGCGTCGTTTGGGACACAAGCACCTAGCGTCATGAAGGGTTTAATGATCATTAAAGTGAGTCTGGCAAAGTGTTGGATAAATGTTAATAAGTAGTTGCAGCTGTTGCCTAACATGGTGTCTGTGTCCTTTATTGGGTTTTGCTCTTACTCATCCTTCCTGCAGCCATGTTTGTACCCCAGACAGAGACAAGGAGGAGGAAATGTAGTTCTGGTGTCTGCAGTCAGGTCCTCTTCTTATCAGTGCAGGGAAAAATGCCGGCTGCTCGTTTACTGCTCTATTGATTCAACACCACACTGTGCAGACGATCCCATCTCTGTTTTATTGTATGCAATCTGAGGAGTAAACAAGCACATTGCTTCCAGCACTGACCAGTAGAGAGCCTACAGCAAATTGACAGGTGATAGCTCTCCAGAGCAGTGCAGCAGCTAAAAAAAAATAATTCAGGGACTCACGTAATCTTAAAATGTCAGCCAGCTGCCACCCTCCTTGATCATGCCACCCTAGGCCTAGTCAGCAAAGGCTTTAATATTACGGTGCTTAAATATTTCTTATACTTCATATTCCTTATGCTGGTCAGTCAGGACACCGCAGAAGCTGCGACAAAAACAGAAAGCAAAGAGGAAGGATAAAGGAGATTTAAAAATAAAAAATGCAAAAAATTAGGAGCACTGGGTATAATTGTTTACAATATTATTTTAATCAAGATAAGTTTTAGTTGTTTGTTGTATTATGTATTATTAACAACACTAGGGCCAAGTTCCTGGAAGAATTCTATAAATGCTTGTTGTTGTGCTTTGGAATGGTTATTGGTCACCATGGCTATATTGGTATCCATGGTATGATTTTAAGTAGAGTTGAGCGGACACCTGGATGTTTGGGTTCGGCGGGTTCGGCCGAACTTCGGAAAAAAGTCCAGGTTCTATGTCGAACTTGACCCCGAACTTGACCCCGAACCCGAACCCCATTGAAGTCAATGGGGACCCGAAATTTTGGCCACTAAAATGCCTCTAAAAAAGTCCTTGAAAGGGCTAGAGAGCTGCAAAATGAAGTAAAATGTGGGTGAGTGTCCCCATTCATACGAATAGGTCAATTGACCTATTCGTATGAATGGGGACTCTATTTATAGGTCAATTGACCTATTCTTATGAATGGGGACTCTATTTCGGTTTATAGAATAGCAATAGCATTATTTACATGTAATAAACCGAAAGTCTATAAACCGAATGTCGTTCGGTTTATAGACTTTCGGCTTATGGAATACATGTAATACTATTAGCTTTCTATAAACCGAAATAGAGTCCCCATTCATAAGAATTTCTTATGAATGGGGACTCTATTTCGGTTTATAGAAAGCCAATAGAATTACATACTATGTAATAGCCGAACCCCGAACTCCAACACGGACATACAGTGAAATGTCCGTGTTCGGGTCCGGGGTCCAAAAACCGTAAAGTTCGGTACGAAACCGAACAGTGCGGTTCGGGTTTGCTCAACACTAATTTTAAGCAGTCAAGTTTAAGTAGTGTAATGCTATGCACCATGACACCATGGAGGGGATGGTACTCCTAATAGCCATCACCATGAGTATATGAGCATTCAATATGGATACACAACTGTCAATCATAATGACCATTAACAAAATATTAAACGTTAAGCTTCATAAGGATAATTAACGTTCCTCATCATTGGAATCCCTTGACGCTTATTTATCACCATTACTCATTAGCAATAGTGAAACACCATTATACTTCTAACCATATTTGCCTAGTACGCACTATACAGGTGATACTCGAAAAATTAGAATATCGTGCAAAAGTTCATTTATTTCAGTAATGCAACGTAAAAGGGGAAACTTATATATGAGATAGACGCATTACATGCAAAGCAAGATAGTTCAAGCCATGATTTGTCATAAGTGCGATGATTATGGCTTACAGCTCATGAAAATCCACAATCTCAGTAAATTAGAATATTACATGCAATCAATAAAGTGTACATAGAACAATATCGGACCTCTGAAAATTATAAGCATGCATATGGACTCACTACTTGGTTTGGGCCCCTTTTGCAGCAAATACTGCCTCAATGCGGCATGGCATGGAAGCTATCAGCCTGTGGCACTGCTGAGGTGTTATGGAAGACCAGGATGCTTCAATAGCGGCCTTCAGCTCTTCTGCATTGTTCGGTCTCATGTCTCTCATCTTTCTCTTGGAAATGCCCCATAGATTCTCTATGGGGTTCAGGTCAGGCGAGTTTGCTGGCCAATCAAGCATAGTAATCCCATGGTCATTGAACCAGGCTTTGGTGCTTTTGGTAGTTTGGGCAGGTGCCAAGTCCTGCTGGAAAATGAAGTCAGCATCCCCATAAAGCTCGTCTGCGGAAGGAAGCATGAAGTGCTCCAAAATCTCCTAGTAGATGGCTGCATTGACACTGGACTTAATGAAGCACAGTGGACCAACACCAGCAGATGACATGGCTCCTCAAATCAACACAGACTGTGGAAACTTCACACTGGACTTCAAGCATTTTGCAGTGTGTGTCAAGAGGAATACGACATCTGAAGCCCATGTCCAGAATCCGTCTGTGTCGGTGTGGTGGCTCTTGATGCACTGACTCCAGTCTCAGTCCACTCCTTGTGAAAGTCCCCAACACATTTGAATGGCCTTTTCCTGACAATCCTCTCCAGGCTGCGGTCATCCATGCTGCTTGTGCACCTTTTTATTCCACACTTTCCCCTTCCACATAACTTTCTATTAATGTGCTTTGATACAGCACTTTGGGAACATCCAACTTCCTTCGCAATTACCTTTTGAGGCTTTCCTTATGGAGGGTGTCAATGATGGTTTTCTGCACAACTGGCAGGTCAGCAGTCTTCCCCATGATTGTGATTCCTACTGAACCAGACTGAGAGACCATTTAAAGGCTCAGAAACCCTTTGCAGGTGTTATGGCCTACTTAGCTGATTAAAGTGGGACACTGTGAGCCTAGAATATTGCACCTTTTCACAATATTCTAATTTACTGAGACTGTGGATTTTTCATGAGCTGTAAGCCATAATCATCGCACTTCTGACAAATCACGGCTTGAACTATCTTGTTTTTTTTTTTTTTTTTTTTTTTTAGACACTCAGACTTCACCCTAGGTGTATCAATTACTCCAGTTTTTTTTTTTCTTTTGTCATCCTTGTGTCTGTTTTTTCCCTTTCTATATTATTTCCCCAGAATTCCCTTGTTGGCTGATTAATACTGCTTATTTCTGTATTAAATCCTTATCTTCTTTTAATCAGTCCGTGACAACCATAACATAAAACATGAAAAAAAGACACGTGGACAAACATATACCACATCCGTAACTATATGCCGTCCTCCATTACTTCTCTGAGTGCCACAAGCTTACTGGGTGTGATTCGGGTTTAGTGTTGTATAATTCCATAGTGGGCACCCCCTGGCTATGTATATTATCTAAATCTATGGGGGAGGGCCATAACAACCGAAAAAAAAAAAAAACCCAGGTCGCAGTGGAGAACAGCACCCCTAATCAGCCCTTTTGCTTCCTCTATTCCTAATTATTTGTATGGCGAAGTATCAATTTATTTCGAGTTTTTTTTTTTTTTTTCATTCACAAAACCCAAAGGGCCATAGGTTTATTAGCAAGTTTCTGCCAAGTTGACAAAAGCTACTTTGGGTGTATCCAGCCTAACTCTGCACCTGAATTCAATAACCATCCAAATGAGCTCAGCAGCATTTAGCCAAACTGAAAAAGAATGTCCAAATTTCTGTTAGAAACTCAAGTCAAGAAGAACTTGGTAACTTTAAAAACAAAAAACAAAACAAGTTCTTTATGAGGATTTGATTATTTCGAGTTTTTTGATCCATCCTTCTATATCCACCCACTTCTTATCTGCTGCAACATTAGTCCATCTCATGCCTTTTTCCATTTTCAAATGGAATACAATTAGGTTTTTCATCTGGGGCCAGCCGGGAAGAGTCTCTTTTTTCCAATTTTTAGCAATTAGAAGTTTTGTGGCAGCTAAAAAATGAGTTATCATCATTGTTTCTTTTTTTGTCTTATTTGGTAATCTGATATGCAGCAAAGCGAGGTCAGGGCTCATATCTAGTGAGATATTGAAGATTTCTTTCAATTTTTGAAAACAAGTATTCCATAGATACCTGACCCCTGTACAGTCCCACCAGATATGCATGTAATCCCCCGTTTTTTTATTACATCTCCAACATTTATTTGAAACTTGCTTATTCATTTTTGCTACTCTCGAGGGAACGAGATACCAGAAATTCATAAGTTTAAACTGGTTTTCCCTTATATTAATACAGTGTATATCTTTGTTGTAAGTTCTGAGGGCTTGCAGCCAATCTTGCTCTGTAATCTCTGTGCCAAGAATATTTTCCCATTTCCCTCTTGTTTTATCTAATTGATCTCCCTTCCCTTCCTTCCAAGCCTTATGTGCTTTAGTCATTACTTTGGTTACTTTGTTGCCCCCAAATATCGAATTCAGGTATCCAGTCTTCCTGTATCTTTACTTAACGTTTTGGTTAGGAAGCTTTTAACCCTTAAGTAGTGAAATATCTCTTTAGTTGCTAGGCCGTAGTCTTGAACGAGTTTTGAAAATGTTTTTAGTTCTCCTGTGTGGACAAGGTCTTTTATTTTATCGATGCCTGCCTTCCTCCAGTTATCTAAGTTTAAATCTGGTATATTGTATTCTAAAATATTTATATCCAGCATTTCAATGATTTTTTCGTGGAGACCCAATTTCCTCTTAATGGAAAACCATACTGGTAATATATTATCGACTATGTAATTCTTGCCTCTAGTCCACCTGGGCATTCTACAAGCCCAGATGGCTGAGGCCAATTCTCCTCCTTCAAATGTATGGTTTTCTCTCTTGTACCAGTTTTGTATTTTGGTGTTATGCAGTTGCATTGTGTATATATGGCCTATTATATTTGCCATATAGTAATCTTTTATATCTGGCATCCCCAGTCCACCTCTCTTTGTATTCTGTGACAGCCTATTTAATGCAATACGTGGTCTCTTGCCTTGCCATATGAATTTAGAGAAGGAGGTCTGTACCATGGCTAGCCAACTCTCGGGTATTTCAAAAGGTAAGTGGCGGAATATATATAACCACTTTGGGAGGATGTAAGCTTTTATAACATTAATTCTCCCTGTCCATGAGATGACAATATTCTTCCAGCTTTTTAAAGTGGCATTTGTTTCTTTCAGTAATGTCAAGAAATTTGTGGGTAAGATATCTTCTACTTTTGGTGTAATTTTTAGTCCGAGGTAATTAATACTCTTACTTGCCCAACCAAAATTATAGCTGCTTTTTATATTTTTTTCTAGTTCTTTGCCGATATTAGTGGGCAAGATCCATGATTTATCTGAGTTGAGTTTGTAGTTGGATAATTCCGAGTACTGGTCTATTACCTTCATTAGGGCTATCATGGACTGTTGGGGCTCCGTTAGTGTGAGTATGATGTCGTCAGCATATAAAGCAATCTTAGATTCTTCTTGCCCCATATGGCACCCTTTAATATCTGGACATGATCTTATCTTAATTGCCAATTGATAGTGGGCAACCCTGGCGTGTCCCATTGGATAATCGAAACCAGTCCGATCTAAAATTCTGCCCTATAATTCTTGCTGTTGGCCCAAGATAAAGAGATTTTATTGCACTCAACAAGTATCCCTCGAGCCCGTAGGCAGACAGAACTTGGAACATAAAATCCCAATTGACTCGGTCGAATGCTTTTTCTGCATCCCCCGCAATAGTTAATACTGCTTTCTTTTCTAGATGTGACCAGTCTAGTATGTCTATTATCCTTCTGATGTTATTAATTGAACTTCTTCCTGGAATAAATCCTATCTGATCCTTATGGATCAGTTCATCAATAACGGATCTCAATCTGGCTGCTATAATTGATGCGAAGATCTTTGCGTCGGTGTTGATCAGAGAAATAGGTCGGTAGCTCTCTACTAGGGAGGGATCCTTGTTCTGTTTATGAATCGGTATTATATTAGCTCTTAAGAATTCCTCTGGGGATTTCCCATTTTGTCCTATTTCATTGAAGGTTTTTGTTAGGTGCTCTATAATATTTTTTTCCACGATTTTGTAAAAAGCTGCACCGAATCCATCCGGGCCTGGTGCTTTTTGTTTTTTCTGCTCTCGAATAGCTTTGGATACTTCTTGTTTTGTAAATGGTTTATTAAGTTGATCTTTCTTTTCTTTATCTATTCTCTGGATTGATGTATCTTCCAGATAGTCTAATATCTGGTCTACTTTTACTCTTGAATCTATATTGTATAAAGAGCTATAATATTTATTAAAAGTCGTTCCGATCTCTTGTGGGTTCCTAACAGTTACTCCATCAAACTTTATCTTTTCAATATGACTTCTAGCTTGTTTCTTTTTTATTTGATTGTTTATAGCATTGCCTGCCCTATTGCTATTATGGTACCAGGTCTGGTTTAATCTCTCTAGGTTTCTGGTCACCTTCTGGATATTTATTTCGTTAATTTGATTCTTAATTATCTGAATTCTGTCTGCTCTCTCTTTTTGAGGTGATGCTTTGTTTTCTCTTTCTAGTTCATAATATATTCTATACAGGGTGGATACATCTTTCCCCCTCCTCTTGTTTTCTATGGTGCCTAATTTTATCAAATGTCCACGGATTACCGATTTGTAGGCACACCATATAATTGCTGCTGAGCATTCTTTATTTTCTTGGAAATAGTATTCTGAAATTTGTCTAATGTATGTTATATTTTCCTCACTGCGCAATAAGTGTTCATTCAGGCGCCACTCTCTAATCTTTTCTTCTTCATTATTTACTTTCGATTCCCAGATTACAGCATTATGGTCCGACCATGGTATATCCTGGATCAGAATTTTTTTTGTTTTATTAATTAGACCTATATTACCTAGTATTAGGTCAATCCTTGCGTATGAACAGTGAGCATGGGAGAAATGTGTATAGTCCTTTTCCTGGGGGTGAAAAATCCTCCATATATCATACAAAACATTTCTTTTTAGGAGAGTAGCAAAGGAATCTGCCTTTCTTACCAAGTTTTTATCGATTTGGTTACCTCTCTGTATTTTTTCATCCAGTTCTATGTCTAATACACAGTTAAAGTCTCCAGTAATCATAATAGATCCCTTTGCAACCATTTCTATTCTGTTTATGACACTTTATCATTAGGAGCATATAAATTAACTAGTGTGTACCATGATTGTTCTATTTGGCAGACCAGGATTATGTATCTTGCTTTCACATCGCATTCTTGATATTCTATCTTTACTTGCAGACCTTTCTTGAACCATATAGCCACACCTCTATTTTTCCCTGTTTTTGAAGATGCACAAATTAATTTTGCAGTTTGTTTACCTATATATGGGGTCTTCTCTGTGTTTAACCAATGAGTTTCCTGCATACAGCATATATGTGCTTTCTCTTTTCTAATCAATTCAGCCAGTGCAGATCTTTTTTGGGGCTTATTTAAACCTTGGACATTGATTGAAATTAACTTCACCATCTCTATTTATCAATTTTTGGGCAATATGGGGCTGTTCTCCACTGCGATCCCAGAACAAACAACATATGACACGGTACAATACAAACAACAAAAACCCTAAGTTCAGCATGCTGAACCTTTCTGTCCCCATAGCTCCTGATGAACCTCTTCACCAAGAGCTTTCTGCTTCTTAATTGAAGCACAGAGTTATTCATTTCGCTTCAACCCATTAACGCGGTGGGGCTCTATCTAGTAGAGCACCGTAGCTGAGAGGGCAAAAATTACTTAGATTTTTCTTTTCTCTTCTCTTTTAACCCCTTAAGGACAGAGCCTTTGAAACATTTTTGTCCTTTCTGGACAATGGCTATTTTAACATTTCTGTGCTGTTTGTGTTTAGCAGTAATTTTCTTCTTCGTCATTTGCTGTACCCACACATATTATATATTGTTTTTATCGGGACAAAAAGGGCTTTCTATGGATGCCATATTTTTGATCATATCTTATCATATTATTAAAAAAAAATAATAAAATATGGTAAAAAAAAAAAAAATACACAAATTTCTTTGTTTTTATTTGAAACAACTTCTCCTCATCGACAATAGCGAACAAAAAAACATGCTAAATAGATTCTACTATTTCTCCTGAGTACAGGGATACCACCCATGCATAGGTTTGTTGGGTTGTTTGGGGGCTAAAATGCCAAATTTGTGAGGTGCAGTTTTTTGTTTTCCAACTTGAAATTTTTACATGCAGACAGCCTGCACCCATGTCCCATTTGGGACATATTTGAAACCAGCCAGTGTATTTTACCCCATCAACCCATATATTTTTTAAAAGTAGACACCCTAGGCTATCTCAAATGGTGGTATTTTAACACTTTCCATGCACTATTTCTACCACCAGCCTTTGTCAAAGTTTGTGGTAGTAATTTTTTTGTGTTTTTTTTTCACAAACCTTGTACTTCAGACATAAATTTACAGATTTTGGTATGTGTCACTGCCAAATAACACCCCAATAAGTGTTCAGAAACATCTCTTGAGTACAGGGATACCCCCCATGCATAGGTTTGTTGGATTGTTTGGGGGGTAAAAGGCCAAATTTGGGAGGTGAAGTTTTTGGTTTTCCAATTTGAAATTTTGACATGCAGACAGCCTGCACCCATGTCCCATTTGGGACATATTTGAAACCAGCCAGTGTATTTTACCACATCAACCCATATATTTTTTTAAAGTAGACACCCTAGGCTATCTCAAATGGTGGTATTTTTACACTTTCCATGCACTAATTCTACCACCAGCCTTTGTCAAAGTTTGTGGTAGTCATTTTTTTGTGTTTTTTTTTCACAAACCTTGTACTTCAGACATGAATTTACAGATTTTGGTATGTGTCACTGCCAAATAACACCCCAATAAGTGTTCAGCAACATCTCTTGAGTACAGGGATACCACCCATGCATAGGTTTGTTGGGTTGTTTGGGGGCTAAAAGGGCCACATTGTGAAGGTGCGCATTTTCAACTTGGAATATTGACGTGTAGCCAGCCTGAGCCCATCTTTCATTTGGGACTTTTTTTTAAAGTAGGACAGTGTATTTTACCCCAAAAAGTATATATTTTGTAAAAGTAGACACCCTAGGCTATTTTAAATGGTGTTATTTTAACACTTTCCATGCACCAATTCTACCACCAGCCTTTGTCAAAGTTTGTGGTAGTCATTTTATTGTGTATTTTTTCCCACATACATTGTACTTTAGACACAAATTCACATATTTCGGTATGTGTCACTGACAAACAATACCACAATATATGTTCAGCAACATCTCCCGAGCACAGGGATACCACCCATGCATAGCTTTGTCAGCTTTGTTGGGTGTTGAAAGGCTACATTTGAGAGGTGCGCTTTTTGATTTTCAAACTTGGAATTTGAACATGTAGAGCAAGGAAGGGGTTAATAGCTCTTATAAGAGCCTTTGTAGTACTGTACAAAAAAATTAACCCCTAAAAATGCACAGACAAGAAAAAAATTTCTGCTGTGCAGTGATCAGTGGCAGGGAAGGGGTTAATACACTACACTATACAAAGGGTATGGCTTTTATAAAAGCCCTTGGGACTCACAATTTTTTTAACATTTTATTTAATTTATTACAATTAAAAAATTATGTTATACAGATCTGTCTCTTTCCCTCACTAAAACTCAAGTGAGGAGAGGGAGGCAGATCCATATGGGTCAGAACAATATTTACCAATATTGATCGAACCAGACGAATGGTGATGCTCATCTGAGAAATCACCAAACCACCTTTGCCACTGATCGGCTGTTACTGATCGCTATACACGTGTTCAGACAGCTTCAAAAGGAATACACGTAATCCCCTAGTGGGTATAATTAACCCCTAGCGAGTCTGACAAAAAAAATGCTGATAGCAAAAAAAAAATCCTTCTGCGACTAGATTGCTCCATATGCGCTGCTTAGGCAGTGACCATATGCACTGCTTAGGCAGTGACCATATGTGCTGCTTAGGAAGTGATATACGGCAAGGAAGGGGTTAATAGCTCTTATTTAAAAAAAAAATTACGTTAAACGTAGTCCCCTAGCGGGTATAATTAACACGTGACGGGTGTAATAAAAAAGTTTTAAAAAAATTAAAAATGCTTCTGCAGCAAGATTGCTGCATTTGCGTCAGATCTCTGCTTAGGCAGTGATCTACAGCAAGAAAGGGGTTAATCTCTCTTAAAAGAGCTTTTTTTTATACTGTAATGAATTACAGTAAAAAAAATTAACCCCTAAAAAATGCACAGACAGCAAAAAATGTGCTGCTGTGTATGATCACTGCGTACACAGCGATCAATGGCAGGGAAGGGGTTAAATGGCTTTTATAAAAGCCCTTGGTGTTTAAAATTTTATTAAATATTTGTTTTATTATTTTATTTTATTTTTTTACTTTATCTGATCTGTCTCTCTCCCTTACTATAACTAGTAAGGTGAGGGAGGCAGATCAATACTTGTCAAAGGCAATATTTGCTAATATTGCCTTTGACAGTATGATAAGTGCTCATCAGAGCACTTATCATACATGCCTGCACACAGATCACATAGATCTGTTGTGCCGGCATCGATTGGCTCCCCCTAGAGCATCGGAAGTGAAATACTTTCACTTCCGATGCTCTTGCCATTAGAAGGGAAGCGCTGCCTGTATAGGCAGCGTTCCCTTCTACTGAGCCGATGGGGTCGCTCAGGAGAGCGACCACCATCGGCTCTGGGGAGCAGAACGGTGTTGTTAAGTGCCTCGCTGGCGAGGCACTTTAACAACACCGGAGATGCTTAGAAAGCGAACGATCGTTCGCTTTCTAAGCACATGTGTGCAGCCGGCGCAGCCATTTTTAAATGGCTGCTACGATCACTCCGTGGAGTGATCGTAGCGCGCCCCTGCACTTTTGGGGGGTGTTGCACAATGCCTCTACCTAGAGGCATTGTAGCAACACCGTTAGAGTAAAGAAAGCGACCGCTGGTCGCTTTCTTTACTCAGTTTAGTGCATGACGTGCCAGGCACGTCAGCTGTCGGCAAGTCCTCGATTTGCCGTGACGTGCCTGGCACGTCATCTGTCGTTAAGGGGTTAATCCCATCATATATATTTTTATAATCATATCCGGCAGTGGAGTTTGGGAAGGGGGAGGGGGAGAAAAAAAAATAAAAAAAAGGTGAACAGGCCTTTGAATTGTCTAAATATGCTAGTGAAGTGTTCCTTAACTTCCTTCTTCTTCCTAAGTAATATACTAGATCATTTATTTATGTTATGTGGTATTACTCTTCTTATTATATATATTGTACTAGTGTTGTGCATCTAATTTTATCCGAATTCCATAGTGCTTATATTAGTGCCAATATTGTTTATCCAATGTACACGCAAAAAAAAAAAAAAAATCGAGCCTCTGAATTGTCTAAATATGTTAGTGAAGTGTTCCTTAACTTCCTATTCTTCTTCATATGTAATATACTAGGTCAATTATTAAATTGTGTGGTATTACTTTCCTTAATATGTATATTGTGCTAGTGTTGTGGATCTAATTTTATCTGAATTCCATAGTGCCAGTGTTAGTGCCAATATTACTTATCTATTATGCAGTAAAGAGAGATGAAAGGAAAGGAAAAAAAATAAAAAAAATAAATAAATACATTTTTCGCCCTTCTCCTCCATTCCCCGCTGATAATATTATTTAATCTACCTTATTCTAATTTTTTTTTTACCTTTTTTTTTGACCCACTGCAGGGCTTTTTCCGGAGTATTAAAAACTAGTGTAGATCCTTCGTATTTTATGATTAAGGACACTGGGAACCCCCATCGGTAGCTTATATCCCTTTTCCTCAATTCTAATGTAGATTGTGCAAACTCCTTCCTTGCTTGTCTCGTCTTGTACGACAAGTCGGGTAGTGTTTGAATATTTGCATATTTCCCTTCTTTTATTGTTTTCTCTCTGTTCCTTTTCATGACCAGGGTCTTGGTCTTATATGACTGAAGACATACAATGACATCCCTGGGGGTTGACTCTGGTATTGCCTTGGGTCTGTTGACCCGGTGGCATCTCTCTAGAACTATCTTGTTTTGCATGTAATGTGTCTATCTCATATATTAGTTTCCCCTTTTACGTTGCATTACTGAAATAAATTAACTTTTGCACGATATTCTAATTTTTGGAGTATCACCTGTATTTTATCTGCGATCAGTAAAGATATTATGGGGTCTCACTTAAAGGTGAACTGCAGGGAAGAGGAACATTTCATTTCACCAACTCAACTTTTCATTGTTCAGTGCCAAACTTTGTGAGCTTCTCCTGCTATAAGAGCTCAGCTGGCAATGAAAATGCATAGATAAATCTTTAACAGCTCTCAGTTTATTTTAACAATACAGGGCCAATGCTGTTCTTGTTGCTGGATGAACTCACCAGGTACAATATATAGTTAACTCAGTAAGATGAAATCTTCATCTCCCCTCAACTCACTTTTAAATGGGTAGACCCTTAAAAAGAGCAGACTCCCGACAAATGTCAAGAGTCTACACTGCTTCCACCAGTGCATAGGGTTGCCATCTTTTCTTCAGAAAAATACCGGCCATGCTACTGTCTCCATAGACTTAACATTGGCCTGATGCCAATTTTGTACCAGCCTGCCAGTAAAATACGGGCCAGGTGGCAACCCTAGTACCATCACGACTTAAGAATAAATCCATTAAATATTACAAAACCTGACTATTATATCCTGTATACACTGTTCCTATTGTTAATATAGAGGTTACAAAGTATAAAAAATTGGTAAAATTACATCCAAAAGCAAATAATAAGGAGAAAAGAGTATTTTAGATTCCTCTGCTTTACACATAACCTTTGGCTTGATATGCAAATTAGCTACTTTCAACCAATATCACCTTTAAAACATTATTCTCTTAATTTATGCATTTTTTTTGCAACTCTACTAATACAATCATCTACAGATCCTTTTGTTCACTACATTCACAGAATAACAATGCTTAGATGACATAGTCCATTTAATTGCTGTCACTTATGAGGCCAAAATATAATACAAGTCATTGAATGTCCCCAATTCTCACATTGGGGGGCATGTATAAAAACTCCCACACCGCAAAGTGTTGGTGATTTTATTAAAAAGCGCAATGGCTGTTTGGTATGTATAATGGTGATTGCGCTTTTTTATAACTCTCGACGCTTTGCAGTGAGGGACAGAAGAACCTCCATCAAACTGTGATTGACAGAGGATTTACGACACAAATCAGGCCCTTCTCAGCGATTTTTTTTTTATAAATAGGCTGCGCCGACACAACCTAAATCTACACATTCAATGTAGATAATGCAGACTCCCGCTAGTCTGCTATATACATTGGCGCACATGCCAACTGCGCCAGTATTTGGCACAATCTGCAAGAACGCAGTGTTTTTGCATGCCCCCATTATAGGAGGTTGTATGAATTTTTTTCTAGACATATTTGGTTAAAAAGGTACATCATTCAGTTTTCTCTGATAAAAAAAGAAAACAAATAAAGACAATGGCTTATGGAAAAGTAAGAATATATTTTAAAAATAACTTGAATTATTGGAGTTTTGCTGCAGGACAGACTTAAAAAAAACCTTTGCGCAAATCATTTTAATATGTGCTGAAATTCCCCTTTGGACATTGCATTTCGATTAAGTCAAAATATTTATCCAGTTATCGCTCTGCAAAATAAGGCTTTCGTTTGTTAAGATCTAATGAAAAATAATGGCAACATAATTATTGCGCAAATGTGAGCATTCCATATAATTCTGTTAATACTCATGCAAAATATAGAATTAACCCCTTAACGACAGATGACGTGCCAGGCACGTCACGGCAAATCGTGGACTTGCCGACAGCTGACGTGCCTGGCACGTCATGCACTAAATGGAGTAAAGAAAGCGACCAGCGGTCGCTTTCTTTACTCTAACGGTGTTGCTACAATGCCTCTAGGTAGAGGCATTGTGCAACACCCCCCAAATGTGCAGGGGCGCGCTACGATCACTCCACGGAGTGATCGTAGCAGCCATTCAAAAATGGCTGCGCCCGCTGCACACATGTGCTTAGAAAGCGAACGATCGTTCGAGGCACTTAACAACACCTCCAGGCTAGCGAGGCACTTAACAACACCTCCAGGCTGCCCCAGAACCGATGGTTGTCGCTCTCCTGAGCGACCCCATCGGCTCAGTAGAAGGGAACGCTGCCTGTACAGGCAGCGCTTCCCTTCTAATGGCAAGAGCATCGGAAGTGAAAGTATTTCACTTCCGATGCTCTAGGGGGAGCCAATCAATGCCGGCACAGCAGATCTGTGTGATCTGTGTGCAGGCATGTATGGTAAGTGCTCTGATGAGCACTTACCATACTGTCAAAGGCAATATTATTAAATATTGCCTTTGACAAGTATTGATCTGCCTCCCTCACCTTACTAGTTTTAGTAAGGGAGAGAGACAGATCAGATCAAGTAAAAAAATAAAATAAAATAATAAAAAAAATATTTAATAAAATTTTAAACACCAAGGGCTTTTATAAAAGCCATTTAACCCCTTCCCTGCCATTGATCGCTGTGTACGCAGTGATCATACACAGCAGCACATTTTTTGCTGTCTGTGCATTTTTTAGGGGTTATTTTTTTTTACTGTAATTCATTACAGTATAAAAAAACCTCTTTTAAGAGAGATTAACCCCTTTCTTGCCGTAGATCACTGCCTAATCAGCGATCTGACGCAAATGCAGCAATCTTGCTGCAGAAGCATTTTTAATTTTTTTAAAACTTTTTTATTACACCCGTCACGTGTTAATTATACCCGCTCGGGGACTGCGTTTAACGTAAAAAAATTTTTTTAGCTGTCTGAGCGCATGTATAGCGATCAGTAACAGCTGATAAGTGACAATGGCGGGTTGGCATTTGCTCAGATGAGCATCACCATTCGTCTGGTTAGATCAATATGTGTAAATATTTGATCTGACCCGTGTAGATCTGCCTCCCTCTCACTTGAGTTTTAGTGAGGGAGGGAGACAGAGCTGTATAATGTAAGTTTTTAATTATAATATATTTAATAGAATTGAGACCCAAAGGCTTTTATAAAAGCCGTTTCCAGTATTTAACCCCTTCCCTGCAATTGATCGCTGTGTACGCAGTGATCTTACACAGCAGCACATTTTTTGCTGTCTGTGCATTTTTTTAGGGGTTATTTTTTTTTACTTTGATTTATTACAGTATATCAAAGGCTCTTTTAAGAGCTATTAACCCCTTCCTTGCCGTATATCACTTCCTAAGCAGCACATATGGTCACTGCCTAAGCAGTGCATATGGTCACTGCCTAAGCAGCGCATATGGAGCAATCTGGTCGCTGAAGGATTTTTTTTTGCTATCAGCATTTTTTTTGTCAGACTCACTAGGGGTTAATTATACCCACTAGGGGATTACGTGTATTCCTTTTGAAGCTGTCTGAACGCGTGTATAGCGATCAGTAACAGCCGATCAGTGGCAAAGGTGGTTTGGTGATTTCTCAGATGAGCATCACCATTCGTCTGGTTCGTAAATATTGTTCTGACCCATATGGATCTGCCTCCCTCTCCTCACTTGAGTTTTAGTGAGGTAAAGAGACAGATCTGTATAACATAATTTTTAAATTGTAATAAATGAAATAAAATGTTAATAAATTGTGAGTCCCAAGGGCTTTTATAAAAGCCATACCTTTTGTATAGTGTAGTGTATTAACCCCTTCCCTGCCACTGATCACTGCACAGCAGAACATTTTTTCTTGTCTGTGCATTTTTAGGGGTTAATTTTTTTGTACAGTACTACAAAGGCTCTTATAAGAGCTATTAACCCCTTCCTTGCTCTACATGTTCAAATTCCAAGTTTGAAAATCAAAAAGCGCACCTCTCAAATGTAGCCTTTCAACCCCTAACAAAGCTGACAAAGCTATGCATGGGTGGTATCCCTGTGCTCGGGAGATGTTGCTGAACATATATTGTGGTATTGTTTGTCAGTGACACATACCGAAATATGTGAATTTGTGTCTAAAGTGCAATGTATGTGGGAAAAAATACACAATAAAATGACTACCACAAACTTTGACAAAGGCTGGTGGTAGAATTGGTGCATGGAAAGTGTTAAAATAACACCATTTAAAATAGCCTAGGGTGTCTACCTTTACAAAATATATACTTTTTGGGGTAAAATACACTGTCCTACTTAAAAAAAAGTCCCAAATGAAAGATGGGCTCAGGCTGACTACTCGTCAATATTCCAAGTTGAAAATGCGCACCTTCACAATGTGGCCCTTTAGCCCCCAAACAACCCAACAAACCTATGCATGGGTGGTATCCCTGTACTCAGGATATGTTGTTGAACACATATTGGGTTATTGTTTGGCAGTGACACATACCAAAATCTGTGAATTTATGTCTAAAATACAATATTTGTGAAAAAGAAACACACAAAAATTACTACCACAAACTTTGACAAAGGCTGGTGGTAGAATTAGTGCATAGAAAGTGTTAAAATACCACCATTTGAAATAGCGTAGGGTGTCTACTTTTAAAAAATATATGGATTGATGGGGTAAAATACACTGGCTGGTTTCAAATATGTCCCAAATGGGACATGGGTGCAGGCGGTCTGCATGTCAAAATTTTAATTTGGAAAACCAAAAACTGCACCTACCAAATTTGGCCTTTTACTCCCCAAACAACCCAACAAACCTATGCATGGGTGGTATCCCTGTACTCAAGAGATGTTGCTGAACACTTATTGGGGTGTTATTTGGCAGTGACACATACCAAAATCTGTGATTTCATGTCTGAAGTACAAGGTTTGTGAAAAAAAACCACAAAAAAATTACTACCACAAAGTTTGACAAAGGCTGGTGGTAGAATTAGTGCATGGAAAGTGTAAAAATACCACCATTTGAGATAGCCTAAGGTGTCTTCTTTTAAAAAAGATATGGGTTGATGGGGTAAAATACACTGGCTGGTTTCAAATATGTGGGTGCAGGCTGTCTGCATGTAAAGATTTCAAGTTGGAAAACAAAAAACTGCACCTCAAAAATTTGGCATTTTAGCCCCCAAACAACCCAACAAACCTATGCATGGGTGGTATCCCTGTACTCAGGAGAAATAGTAGAATCTATTTAGCATGTTTTTTCATTCGCTATTGTCGATGAGGAGAAGTTGTTTCAAATAAAAACAAAGAAATTTGTGTATTTTTTTTTTTTTACCATATTTTATTATTTTTTTTAATAATATGATAAGATATGATCAAAAAGATGGCATCCATAGAAAGCCCTTCTTGTCCCGATAAAAACAATATATAATATGTGTGGGTACAGCAAATGACAAAGAAGAAAATGACTGCTAAACACAAACAGCACAGAAATGTTAAAATAGCCATTGTCCAGAAAGGACAAAAATGTTTCAAAGGCTCTGTCCTTAAGGGGTTAAAACACAAGACAGTATTGATTGAAGAGAATATACACCAATAAGTATGCCAATTATGTTTTTTTCACTAAATAGTGAAAGGGGCAAGGCTGGGAAAATGCCCCCCCAGACCAGTCATTTTTATGTTTTGAAGGGGCGAGAGCTGACATTTTGTAGCCAGACAGCCGATGGCAATGCCCATTTCTATGCTGCAAATCACTGCAGAGCTATGCCAGGAACCGCACTAATCCACAGCATGTGTGATTCAGATATGCTTCTTGTTTCACTCTAATCTCCCTTCTTCTTTCTCCTGGCTCCTCTCTTTCATAGGACTCCTGGGTCCCAGGATGCAGCTTGTCAAGGTAAAGTTATATAAGACAGTCTCCCATCTTTCTGTGTTTCTTGCTTCTGTCTGTCTCTGGCGCATTCTATCCCACATCTATCTCAGTTTCTCCCTCTCTCTCTCTGGCATCTGTCTCTCTCTGGCCCATTCTATCTCACGTCTATCTTAGTCTCTATTTTCTCTCTCTCTGGTTCCCAGAGCTGTCATATTAAAGCATAATGTTGGCTAACGTGTTGTAGCATAGTTGCCAACATCGGCCATGTGCAGCCCGGCAGTTTGTAGGATGGATATACGCACAGACAGAATCCAATTAATTAATCATGGTAGGTCCTTTGAGATCTGCACCCTGATTAATAAATTGGATTGTGTATGTGCATATGTGCATCCTACATACTGCCGGGTCTGCACTTTGAATGCTCTTTCTGCAGCATGTGGAACAAATATGTGTGCCTGGAAACATGGCCTATGTTGGCAACTGTTGTTGTAGCTACAATTCCCATGATGCCTAATGGCATCGTATTTAATCTAGTCCAAAAGGATGGCTGAGTGTCATGTAACCTGTAGTCTGGAAAAGCTGCAATGCAAAAGATTAGACATCACTTGAAGCCAATATCTTAGTCACAATTCTGCATTTGGTTGTGTCTCCCTGTCGTATGCATTTTAATAAGTCTTGCTAAATATAAACCAGCAACCTGGTCTCCCTGGCTGCCCTACTTTGCTTTCTTAATAATGCAATACTCCTTTTTTATAGCTGCTCCTACTGATGATGTGTTACCACAATGTGAAATGGTGAAACTGATTTCACGGTAAAACTGCCTTTAAATATATGTTAATTAGAAATATTAATGATAGGTGAATTACTGAGGTAGCACCAGGAGGCAACCTATTCGTATTTTAAAAAGTTCCTTTCTGACAACAGAAGGTCAAAGGTTAGGCCCTTATAACTGAGTTAGAAAACTTCTCCATTGTGTAATTTTGCAGCTCATTTGTCAGTTCACCACAATTCACTGCTCAGTCAACAAACCTCCAGGTAAACAAAACTTCACACAAAGACGCTGGTTTAGTGCTTTGGTCGTTAAAGGGACATTCCAACTTGTTTAACCCTAGCTTCCTTGAAGGAAGCAAGGGTTAAACAAAACATGTCCCGCACTTTGAAAGTAAACCCAACGTGTATCTTAATGTATACACACGGGTTTACTGTTCCTGGTTGTCGCTTGCTGACAAACGCCCTTCTCTGACAGCCGAATCCGAGGGTCCTTCGCTGCTACCGCAGAGAGAGACCCTCGTTTTTGCATGGGATCAGCAGAGGGGACCTAGTTAAGGTCCCTCCTGCTGATCCCATGAAAAAACAAGGGTCTCTCTCTGCACTAGGTTCTATGTTAGAAGCACAAGTGAAAAAAAGTTTTAACCCCTTAGTGACAAGACATTTTCACCTTGACTTTCCCTTGGTGACAATGACTGTTTTGACATTTCTAGGGTGTTTGTGTTTAGCTGTAATTGTTTTCTTTCTCACATACAGTACCCACACAAATTATATGTTGTTTTTATCGTCATAAGAAGGGCTTTCATTAGATACCATTATGTTCATCATATCTTATAATTTACTACAAAAAAAATCATAAAATATGATGAAAATTTTTAAAAAACCCACTTTTTCTAAATTTGACCTAAAATATAATTTACACAAATCAAATCATTAAAAAAGACCCCATCTAAATAGTTTCTAAATGTTCCCCCCGAGTTCAAAAATATGCATGTTTCCATATTTTTCGGTAATTTTTTTGCAAGTTATGGGGCAAAAACCAAAAATAGTGTTTTTTGGTTTTTTCCTATATTGATCTTTTGACCCCAACCCGAACCCAAAATTTAACCCTAACACTAAATTTAACCCCAACTCTAATCCTTATTATATCCCTTAATATTTTTTAACTTTAATTTAATTTTAACCCTATCCCTTTTGCTAAAAAATATTTAATTTTAACCCTATAGGCTAATATAGCTAAATAACCTGTTTTTAATTAATTAAATATGTATTTTAAATATTTTCAATTGCAATGCTACTAAACTACCACTAGGGGCAGTCAAGTAGCATATTCAGAGCGACGTAAGTGAAGTTACTTTCACTTCCGAAGCTCAGACCGGCAGAGGGCTTAGCCATATTGACGGAGCAGCATGCTCCGTCAATATGGCTCCCCACGATTGCTCCGTGGGGCGATCGTGGGGGTCCCAAAATAGAAATTTCGGTGCTGGCTATTGCCTCGATGTCGAGGCAATAGACCAGCACTGTTAAAGCGGTTTTCGCGATCGTTGATCACGAAAACCGCTTCATTCACTGCAGGACGTGCCAGGCACGTCCTTTGTCGTTAAGGGAGTTTCTCCCAGGACGTGCCTGGCACGTCCTTTGTCGTCAAGGGGTTAAAGGAACATTAAATCTTTTTTAAACAAAACATGTCGGGACTTTTAAGTATCTACGTGTGCAGGGCCGTCTTTAATAGTGATTGGACCCTGGGCAAGCATTTGCTTGGGCCCCCTGGACCCTGCCCCCTCCCCTGCATGCAATCCCGCCATCCATCGCAATGTTACCCCCCCCCCCCACACATATGCCATAATTGTTGTGCCATTCAGATGCCAGTAATATTGTGCCATTCAGAGCGCAGTATTATTGTGCCAGTCAGAGCCCAGTAATATTGTGCCAGTCAGAGCCCAGTAATATTGTGCCATTCAGAGCCCAGTAATATTGTGCCAGTCAGAGCCCAGGAATATTGTGAAATTCAGACCCCAGTAATATTGTGCCAGTCAGATGCCTGTAATATTGTGCAAGTCAGATGCCCAGTATTATTGTTCCAGTCAGAGCCCTCTAATATTGTGCCAGCCAGATGCCCAGTAATATTGTGCCAGCCAGATGCCCAGTAATATTGTGCCAGCCAGATGCCCAGTAATATTGTGCCAGCCAGATACCTGTAATATTGTGCCAGTCAGATACCAGGAATATTGTGCCTGTCAGATACCAGTATTATTGTGCCAGTCAGATGCCCAGTAATATTGTGCCAGTCAGATGCCTGTAATATTGTGCCAGTCAGATGCCCAGTATTATTGTGCCAGTCAGAGCCCAGTAATATTGTGCCAGCCAGATGCCCAGTAATATTGTGCCAGCCAGATGCCCAGTAATATTGTGCCAGCCAGATACCTGTAATATTGTGCCAGTCAGATACCAGGAATATTGTGCTTGTCAGATACCAGGAATATTGTGCCTGTCAGATACCAGTATTATTGTGCCAGTCAGAGACCAGTAATATTGTGCCAGCCAGATGCCTGTAATATTATGCCAGTCAGAGCCCAGTAATATAGTGCCAGCCAGATGCCTGTAATATTATGCCAGTCAGAGCCCAGTAATATAGTGCCAGCCAGATGCCTGTAATATTATGCCAGCCAGATGCCTGTAATATTATGCCAGCCAGATGCCCAGTATTATTGTGCCAGTCAGATGCCCAGTATTATTGTGCCAGTCAGAGCCCAGTAATATTGTGCCAGCCAGATGCCCAGTAATATTGTGCCACCAGATGCCCAGTAATATTGTGCCAGCCAGAGCCCAGTAATATTCTGCAATTCAGATGCCCAGTAATATAGTGCCAGTCAGAGCCCAGTAATATAGTGCCAGTCAGAGCCTAGTAATATAGTGCCTGCCATTCAGATGCCCAGTAATATTGTGCCAGCCAGAGCCCAGTAATATTCGGCCATTCAGATGCCCAATATTATTCTGCCATTCAGATGCCCAGTAATATTGTGCCAGCCAGAGCACAGTAATATTCTGCCATTCAGATGCCCAATATTATTCTGCCATTCAGATGCCCAGTAATATTGTGCCAGCCAGAGCCCAGTAATATTCTGCCATTCAGATGCCCAATATTATTCTGCCATTCAGATGCCCAGTAATATTGTGCCAGCCAGAGCCCAGTAATATTATGCCAGCCAGAGCCCAGTAATATTCTGCCATTCAGATGCCCAATATTATTCTGCCATTCAGATGCCCAGTAATATTGTGCCAGCCAGAGCCCAGTAATATTCTGCCATTCAGATGCCCAGTAATATTGTGCCAGCCAGAGCCCAGTAATATTCTGCCATTCAGATGCCCAGTATTATTGTGCCAGCCAGATGCCCAGTAATATTGTGCCAGTCAGCCCCCCGCCCCCCCCCCGTTCCCAAGTACTTACATGAACCTGCTCCGTGTCCCCCGCCGGATGTCTCCTCCGTGCAGTCTTCCCTCTTGCACGGAGGAGGGAAACAGTCACCGGATGTGACGCGACGTCACATCCGGCGTCAGTTTTTTTTTTTGTTTTTTTTCCGGCCGTCGCAATGCGCTGTGAACGCGACAAGCAGGGCTGGGGGCCCACGGGACAGCTGCCTTGGGGCCCCCCAGGAGTAAATGGGCCCAGGGCAGCTGCCCCGTTTGCCCCGCGTTAAAGACGGCCCTGTACGTGTGTCTTAATAGATACACGCGGGTTTACTTTCTGCTGTGTCTGACATGCCAGGTACCATTTAATGTGGAATATGAAGGAAATTAACACAAATAAAATAATAATGACAGGTCTCTGTATGCCTATAGAATATTCATATTAATCTTTATGAAGGGAAAGGGGAAAAACATTTAGCCTAGAAAACAGTAACTTAGTGTTACTTTTGAGTAAACTTAAATATCTCTTGGCTGCACCACTCAAAATGTACAATAAAATTATACACTTGTACATCAGTACATGAAGGAGCATAAACTTCTCTAGTGTCCCACATCTAGAAGAAAAGT
This sequence comes from Pelodytes ibericus, assembly GCA_036172795.1. NCBI lineage: Eukaryota > Metazoa > Chordata > Amphibia > Anura > Pelodytidae > Pelodytes > Pelodytes ibericus. The sequence goes on from CM069863.1 coordinate 92,395,872, forward strand.
AGCTAGTGAAATAAAACAACAAATAATAATAAATAATGATTAAAACACTGTGTGGATATAAAGTAGACAATACCAACTTATCTCTGCTTTTGTAGTCAAATAAGACAGATACTACTGGCTTCAGAGGTTGAGAAGGAATGACCAGTTCATCTATGGCTCTGTGCATTGGTAAACACAGGTCACTTCTTTGTAACCACTAAAGCCAGTAGTATTTGTCCTCTGTTCCCATTAACTGATGTTAGGAGACTACAAGCCCTTTGCTTATATTGGAAGCCCTATTTCGTATTGAAAAGCCTACCATCAGTGGTCGTTCTCTGCTCCATCCCCACTGTGAGGTTTAGTTGGATGCTTCTCCGACTGTCACTGGCCTGTCACTTTAAGCTGTTCATGGCTATTCCCGGTGACTTACAGGAAAGCTGCAATGGCGCTAATCGCGGCAAAGACGCCGAGATTGTACCGTTCGAAAAGCGGCCTGTAAAAATATGGGCATTAGGAGCCATGCGCATTTTGTTGAGCTTCAATTCCTATCACCATTACCCAGCCTTACACTTGCTAATGATTACTGCATGTAGTTCTCAGACAGGTAAAGTGTAAGCTATCCCTGCTGTAAAGGTTTACAAGTCTAAAATACACGATTTCTGGAGAGCATAGACAGAAGGGTCAATTCACAAAAGAAATATTGGTTACTGCAAATGAATTTTATCAGGCACTAATAGTTGAGTTGGGAAGAAAGGCAAATCAGAAAGCCTTTCTAACTCGGCTGTTAATGCCTGACTTCTGCAGTTCACTTGTCAGTTCATTACCGTTTCATTTTTATAGCACAATGTATTGCTCAATTGTTTGGTATGGCTATTTTAGGTATGGGGTAATGATTTTTTTTATAACAAAACAACTTGCTTGTCATTTTGTAATAAATCCCAATAGTGAAAAAAAAATGTATTATTTTTTAAAAAGTGCTCCATTTTATTTAATAAAGAGATGATTGAAACAGTACACTGAGCTGAAATATACTCCTCCCAAAGCATAACAACAATTGTCAGACTCTCCTGATTTTATTATAGAAGAATGTGCCAACATTATAACACCAATGTTTGCTCTACCTGTGCTCATGTGCTGAATTCCTGAAAACCTGTGAGTGTGATCAGCCAAGCATTTAACTCTCTATATAATATTAATACTGTAATGTTAAAGAGGCTGGCAAATTGGTATATTTCAACAGTCCAACAGCAACTAGCTAAATGCTGAGCATATTAAATTCTAGTGGCTTAGCTTAGGTGTGTATATCAAAGTGGTAGTAAAGTCATAGGATGAAGAAAATGTTCTTTATACCATTCAAGAGATGCGGAACCGATTTTTTTATTTTTTTTTTTCCTGCCAGCCGCATCCGCTACATTCGGCTGACGGAAAAAAAGTAAAAAATAAAATAAAAATCATTGCGACTGGATATGACCTTACGTCATATCCGGTGGCTGTGTTTGGCAAAATAATACTGGCATATTGAATGGCTAAATATTGGCATACTGTGTGGCTAAATACTGCCATACTGAATAAAAATACTGGCATATTGAGTGGCTAAATATTACTGGCATATTGAGTGGCAAAATAATACTGGAATATTAAATGGCAAAATAAAACTGGCATATTGAATGGCTAAATACTGTAACAATGAATGGCAAAATACTGGCATACTGAATGGCAAAATACTGGCATATTGAATGGCTAAATACTGGAATATTTAATGGCAAAATACTGGCATATTGAATGGCAAAATAATACTGGCATATTGAATGGCAAATTAATACTGGCATTTATTGAATGGCAAATGAATACTGGCATTTATTGAATGGCAAAATACTGGCATATATTAAATAGCAGAATAATACTGGCATACTATTGGGCAAATTGGCGGTGGCTTATTAATGACAACATAACACTGGCATGTTATTGGGCAAATTGGCTGTGGCATGTTAATGGGAAAACTGGTTTATTTTAATTGGCAAAGTGATGCTATGGCATGGTCTGTCGGGCAAAATAATAAGTACTATGGGAAAAGTGACACTGGCTAGTTCTGTGGGGCAAAATGACATGTAGATGCAATATGAGTGCAAGCAAAGTGCTGTGGATGTAATATAGGTGCATGGCAAGTGCTGTGGGTACTGTATGTAGGGTTGCCACTTTTTCTACAAAAAAATACCGGCCATGCTACTTCCTCCATAGACTTAACATTGGCCCCAAGCCAATTTTTTTACCGGTCTGCCGGTAAAATACGGCCAGGTGGCAACCCTAACTGTATGGTGCTGTGTTAAGTCCTTTAGGTGCAATGTAGGTGGAGGAAGGGAATAAAAACAAGGAATGCAATTTTTCAATATATTTTTTTTACATACGAAAATAGTTAAATATAATATAAAAAAAATCAAATAAGTATAAATGCAACTAGTTACAGAGAGAGATATAGAGAGATGTCTGTGTGTATAGATATTTATTGTTTTAGAATTGTCACCTTGTGGGGCTCCTGTGTGTGGCTTAATTAATGGCGGCCCAGTGTGTGGCATATTTAAGGGGCGCTCGTGTGTGGCATAACTATGGGGTGCTTGTGTGTGGCATAATTAATTTGGCTCCGAGGTGAGGCATAATTAATGGGGCTCTGGTGTGGCACAATTTATCGGGCTCTGGTGTGGCATAATTTATGGGGCTCTTGTGTGTGGCATAGTTAATGGGCCATCTGACTGGCATTACTAAGGAATCTGTTTGGCATGGTATTGGAGGGAATCCAGGGGGGTGACACCATGAGTTACTGCACCGGTTGACACCAACCCTAGTGACGCCTCTGGTACTATGTATTAATCTTCAAACCTTCAGTTTCTCAAAAGAAAATGATCTTTTTAGATCATATATTGCATCATCTTTTAAGTTAAAAATCTAGCTCTGACCTGAAGTTAAAGTGCATTTATACAGATTGCTTAACAGTGGTGATATCACTGTATGCAGAAATTACAATGCTAACTGTTGACAAAGGTATTTAAGTACTACTAAAGTTATTTTTTCACTTGTGCTTCTAGACTTTCGCCTTTAAATGCCACCAATAGACTGGACCTTAACCCCATACTAGTTCATCCAGCGGTAGAACGAACAGTGTTAGAGGCATTAAGCAACACTGAAATTCACTGTTCAAGGCACCCCCCGATTGCTACACGGAGAGAATGCGGGCACCCTATTGGAGAGCAGCATTTGGGGCTGGGGACACAGAATGCAGTCTAAAAGTCAGAAATCTTGCATTGAAGGGGAGGGTAATGCAACTATTACATCACAAGGGGGTGGGGTTATGATCCTATTTGATCAGGTTAACCCCTTCCTGTTGGATGGTCCTTTGGTCCTTAACGAGTAAAGCACCATCCGTGTGTCTTTGTGTTCCTGGCTCCAAACACACAAGCAGGGACCCGATAACCCTGTCGGTTGCTGCCGGCATCTCGTGATACTCCGTGATGTCACGCGTCAAGGATGCTCTCTCTGAGCGTTCGCTACATTTCCTAGTCAGACTGAGGCCTTTCAAAGTGGCCTCATCTGACACTGGGGATCCCTCTGCAAGTCCCTGCGGGGAGCTGCGATGAGCTGTTACCTGCAGGATGGTCTATGCTGTCCTTCAGGTTTGTACTGTAAAATGTGGCCGATGCTCACTTTGAGCGTCGGCTCTATTTTCTGTGTCAGAGTGAGGCCACTCAAAGTGGATTTTGGACGATGTTGCATCATAGGAAATATTCACAAAATGGACCCAGGAGATAAACACCTAATTTTATTTTTCCTTTTATATGCAATTACTTCAATCATATAAAAACAGACAAACAGTAGCATTTGATTTACATATGTGAAACAATCCCTTTTCTCAGATGATGAGGTTAGGATTGTATCACATATTGTATACGCTTCTACTCCCAAAATGCATAATCTTGCACTTATCCACATTAAATGTCAGTTGCCACCGCTTTCACCGTTTTTCTAGTTCACTAAAATCAGTTGCCATTTGGCTTATCTCACCAGGCACATCAACCCTGTTTTAAACCTTTGTATAATCAGCAAAAAGACATACCTCTTGAGAGGGTTACAAAGACATTTCTAAGGCTCTGAGGTTCCAATGAACTACAGTCAGAGCCATATTGAGCAAATGCAGAAGATTATACATATTGCTGTATAAATTTGGACGCTGTGCTCCACAGCAGTTCATCATTGCCATTATTGCTTTATATCAGAGAATTTTACAAGGGAATGTCAGGCTGTCCATCATTGAGCTGACGTGCAGCTGAGTCATGCAGCAAGACAATGAAACATACAAGCAAGTCTTTATGAGAATGGCTGTACAATACATTTACAGCTTTGAAATAGCCAAGTTAAAGGTACTCTGTCAACCCAAACATTGCTTATACTGTGAATGTAGAGAATAAAAAATGATTTATATGGCTTGATATGAAAATTACATATTTTCCTTTGAAAATTAGTTTATTTGCATATAAAGCCACAGGTGATGTCATAAACAGGAGACTCCACATACACATTTAAAACAGATTTTCTCCCTATTGTATGTATTCAATTGCAGTTCTGCAAATACAATACATATAATGTTTAGATTGAGAGAATTCCTTTAAAGCCCAGAAATAAACCGTAGTGAGGTGTGAAAGGACTTACAATAGGTCAGTAAGGTAAAGTATTTTTGCATAGAAAAGTGGGACAAACTAAATCTCTATGGCACTATGAGATTGATCATCTGGCTACAGTCATTGCTTTCATAGGTGGGGTAACACGGTTTTGACTCCAGGGTGGTGATTACATTTTCATAAAGGGTGATGTGTAACGTTTATTAATACATACATTAGGCATGTATTAACATTTCTTTACTCAGGTTCCCTTTTTACATCATATCAGGGTTTTTTTGCCCTTTCTTCTTTTTATTTAATTGTTTTTACAAAAATAGTATTAACAGCCCTCCCCTCAGATCCCCCTATTCCAGCAAATTTCATACACATATATAATTATACACAGAAACTAAAACAGACATAAATATAACAAATGTATTTAGGGGGAAAGAGGAAAGGAAATCTGGTGTGATCATAATGGGACAGTGTACTATAAAACATTAGTGGGAGGTACAGGAAGAAAAGAGGGCATCATCAAACAGTCTGCCCAACATGGCTGTGGGTAAATCCAAAGCTCAGATAATGCAAAATAGATATAAAAATAAAAAAAAAGTCCACAGGTTCCCATATCTCTCTGTGCAATTTTATAAAAAGTGCTTCCCCCTCTCCCCCTCCTTTTGCTCCCCTCCTACTCCCCCCTTTGCCCTACATACCATTACAATACAAAGTTATCGACTAGAGCTTGGATTGTTCCTGAGGGACATTCGTACCAGAAAAAGAAGAAAGAAAAGAAGTGAGAGAAGAAAGACGAGAGAAAGAGAGAAAATAAATAAGGAAAGGAAGGACAGTAGCTCTCTCTCTGGGGTGCCAACGACCACGGGCTAACTATTGAGGGTCGGGTCCGATGATAAGCAGGATCCCAACGGGTAAAGGACAATAATAAATCCCATGAATTTAATTATGCTTAGTCAGATCTTAATTATAGGTAAGTATAACCATTTGGTAAATGGAAATCTGTAGCGTCGCGAATACCTAACCATTTCAGCCAAATTTTTTCGTAAAAGGTCGTATTGATGATTAGTTTTTAAAAAGCCTTCTTCCATAGTAAATTGGTATTCTAATTGGCATAGATTTCCAGCTAGCTTGTGAGATCTTTCTGTTTCCATTTTTTAATTAAACAAAATTTTGTTGCTAGTAGAAGATGGGTTGCCAAAAATCTGGTTTCCTTATTACATCTAGGGAACTCTATATGAAACAGAAATGTCTGCGCCTTCAGTATCTTCATAGATGGAATTAAGTGAATAAGAAGGGAATATATGATATTTAGAGTTATCTTAATAGTTGGGCAGTTTGTCGAGGAAAATGTACTCATTTTTTGTGGAGTCATATACCATCTCAAGCAAAGTTTATAGAATGTTTCTGCAAAGATAAGTTATGTACAAACATTTTCAGCTGTTCTAGGGGTTTTATCCAGGCTTGAAATGTGCATACAAACCCAATATCCTTTACCCACTTTATCCATGAAGGATCTTTTTTTGTTGGAAGGATATTATCTAGGAAGTCCATCATTTTACTTATAGTTTTTTTTTTTTTTTGCATTGGGTTAAAATACATTTTTCTATTTTGAGGCTTTCGATTATATTCCAAGAGTTAAGCAAATTTCTGATCCTTAAGTAGGTGAAATATTCTGATTGTGGTAAATTGTGTATGGATTGTAATTTGTGAAATGATAGTAATGACTCTAAGGAATACATTTCTTTTCCCATATTTTAAAACTTATATTCTCACTATAATATCGAAATGTGGCTAAGGGAGAAGAGTGGAGTATGCCTCTAGGTATTTTAAGCAATTTTTTTTTAAAATTAAGCTGCTATGTTTTTTACTATATGGTTAGAGAATATGATGTCTGGGCAGCTAGCGTTGTCCAGCCAAATGAATGAATGAAAGGGATCAAATACCCCGCAAGCTTCTCTTTCGATATGGTACCAGTGAGTTAGTAAGGAAGAATCTTTATACCATTTTAAAAAGTGTGATATCATGATGTTTTGGTGAATCATTTCAATATAAGGTAGAGAGAATCCCCCTTGCTTTCTTCTGCGAATCATTGATTTATAAGCTGTTCTTGGCTTTTTATTATTCCACACAAAATCTAGTATGGCAGATTTAATAGAGACAAATATTTTTGAGGAACTTGAAGTGGAATAGACCTAAACAAATACATCAATTTCGGCATTAGGTAGGCATTAACGGTATTGTTTCTCCCCACCCATGAGATCTCAAGACTTTTCCATTTAGTCAGTTTATCCTTAAAATAAGAAAGCATAGGAAGGTAATTAGCCTGAATAAGGGAGTCAGGATTTATTTTTAATTTGATCCCCAGGTAATCAATTTCATCTCCTGAAAGTTTCATATCAGGTTTTGAAGATCTTATCATCACACATCCAGTACAAACAATAGGCAACACTGTTGACAATAAGACTAAGAGTATATCATTTAAGCTTTAGTAGCAATACTTTAAAATTCCACCCAAATAAAACCAACCCTTTTCCACAGAGACAATGAGCTATTCTTTAAACATGTTGTTTACGTCACATGAACAACTCATCTCACTGACTTAATGATATATTGGCCAGGGCAAACACAGTTGAGTTTGTCATGATAGACAAGCTCACTTGTCCCTGCATAATGCATAGTTATATCTGGGACGGACTTTCACAGGGCCTACAATACTGTAGGATCTCCTGTACCAGGTTTATAATATTTACATTGTTTGGTCAGTTAAATTAAAAGTTAATCTAACCTCAACTCACCTGCAACTCTTTAAGGAACAGTAAACGTTAAATATTTCACTTGTGCTTCTAATATTCCTCCTCTGACCGACAGCTGCCATGGATCCATAGGAAGCAGGCAGCCGTCTGGTCGGTGACTGGCTCTCTTTGCTAGAGAGCCCCTCGTCTTTGGATGGGATCAGCAGGGGGACCTTAATCCTATTCAAAAATGAGGGTCTCTCTCTGTGCTAGCAGTGACAGACCCTTGCATGTGGCTGTCAGAGCGGGGTGAGGCCCCCCTCTGATTGGCCATGCAGCGTACGTCAACCAGGAACTGCTGTGTCTCGCATGTGATACACACCAGATAGTAAACCCGTGTATCTATTAAGATACATGTGGGGTTTACTTAAAAGTCCAGGACATGCTTTTTTAACTTTTGCTTCATTCAAGGAAGAAAGGGGTAAAACAAAGTGCAATGTTCCGAAATGAATAGCTCCCAGGTCCCATTATGCCTGTAAAACCAGATGGTATGCCAAGGATTCACCAACCCTTCCCTATCCAAAGGTGCTTAGATCATTTTCTACTCAGAGATATGCTTTTTTTGTACAGTTCGTGTTCCAATAATTCCATTCCACTATATTTTAAAGAAGATTAATGAGTGAAAAATACATTCTCATTTACTTGCAAACATTAGTCTCAATTCAACCGACACAAATTCAGAATTGATTGTCATACATATGGTATAATATATTTTAAAAAAACGGAACTGTGATTGAAGGCTATTTGTCTTCACAGCAATAATTGCTGTCTTACTTCCTCTGCTATGTGACTGTAAAATGATAGATAGCTTGTGTTTAATGGATTGGGAAAGAGGAAACCATTACTTGAAAAGAAGAAATGTAAGGTTTAGAGCAAAATATTATTTATGCAGTTTGATTCTTACTTAAAGAGAATATTCTCCTAACACAAAATGTATATGTAGATCTAAACAACCAGCAGCAAGACTGCAGTCCTCATATATTACTTTTACAGTTCTCTTAACATATATTTTGCATGGAAAGTCACACTATCAACCAGATAAAATGGGTCACCTCACTCTTCTGTGCAAGCTAGGGGATTAGCCTATCATTGCAATTTCAAAGTACTAAAAATGATTGAATGAAGACTAATGCAATCATGCTGCCATTGAAAATGTAGATTATCCTTCAAGAACCTGCTATTAATATCGAACTCATAAATCACTATAATACATGCTGATCTTCACCAAACATCTTTTCCAGCTCAGATTAATTTCTTTAAAGTTGCATTTCAACCTACAGTGTCTAAAAATATTAGTAGATAAATGTTGCATTTAAAATAAAGACTGCATATAAAGTTGAATTTAGTTGCTGCTGTTTCCTGCCATTCTTCCCAAGATCTAGCTGTGTGTCCTCTGCATTCTAATCACTATAGCTCACTTCAAACGAGAGAGGCTGATTCCACGCTAAAAACTAATCACAATACTTTCTTAGAGGAGAGTATGAAAACTCCTGTAGACGGAGTCTCTAGTAAAATAATTGTCAATGTAAACCCACAGGAGAACTGCAATTTGTTTTAAAGTAAAAATATGTTTATTTAACATCATGCACCAAAAACAAGAAAAATATTTGTTGGTGAAACAATAGTAACCTCCAGATCATACTTACATGAAAAATAAGAGAACATCTGAAATTAAATTTTATTGAGAATATCTTACTAAAATCTTTCTGATTTGCTGAGAAGTGCGTTATTTCATAACTGTTGCTGTATCCCCAACCATCCATAGTAAACTTATACCTCAAAATACATTTTGAAAAAAAATCCAAGGATAAAGTATCCACTGAAGTAGGTGCTAGTTTTATTTTATTACAAGTGAAAATGTGGATATAAACTTTTATATTTCAAAAAGTGAAAAGTGAAATAATGGGTAATATTTTGCAATTTACACCTTCATAGTAATAATGCACAGTGCCAACAGGTGGCTGCAAAGGCCAGTAAGATATTTGCATGTCTTTGACTCACGGGAAGAAAATATTATTGTCTACAAGTCAATGGTAATGCCCAAACTTGACTATGCAGTTCAATTCTGGGTACCTTTTCCATAAAAAAAAAAAGATATTATGTAACTAGACAAAATGCAGCTACTAAACTAATAAGGGGAATGGTTTTAGTTATGAAGAAAGGGTAAAACAGTTAAATTTGTACTTATTAGAACTATATTTGTATTTTGAGCACAACTTTCCATTTCTCTTAATCAGCATGTACTGTGTGCTGTGCAAGCACCATATCTTTCCATACACTTCATTACACAATAATTTTGCTTGACATAACTTAAGTAAAAAACAATAAAGATTAAATGCAAATAGCTTTCACAATTAGTTTTAAAAACAGCAATGCAGTTTATGTTACTCAATTAGTAAATTAATTATTACAATGGAAACATTGTTCATGCCAAGTAAACAACTCAAGGCTAAATATTAGACATGTGCAAAACGAAATTTTTAGTTTCGTTTTCGTCCATTCGTTCAACCGTCCTTCGGTTTATAGACTTTCGGCTTATAGAATACGTGTAATACTATTGGCTTTCTATAAACCCAACGAGAGCCCCATTCATAAGAAATTCTTATGAATGGGGACTCCATTCATAAGAATTTCTTATGAATGGGGCTCTCGTTCGGTTTATAGAAAGGCAATAGTACTACACGTATTCTATAGCAAAACCGTTAACAGATTTATTTAACCAATCATTGTTAACGGGAGTAGTTCCAGAAGATTGGAAATTAGCTAATGTTGTGCCCATTCACAAGAAAGGTAGTAGGGAGGAGGCGGGCAACTATAGACCAGTAAGTCTTACTTCAGTAGTGGGGAAAATAATGGAAACCTTGTTAAAGAATAGGATTGTTGAACATCTAAAGTCGCTTGGATTTCAAGATCAGAGACAGCATGGGTTTACTTCAGGGAGATCATGCCAAACTAATCTTATTGATTTTTTTGATTGGGTAACTAAAATAATAGATCAGGGTGGTGCAGTAGACATTGCTTACCTAGATTTCAGTAAGGCTTTTGACACTGTCGCACATAGAAGGCTTATCAATAAACTGAAATCTTTGAGTTTGGATTTCAATATTGTTGAATGGATTAGACAATGGCTGAGTGACAGGCAACAGAGGGTTGTAGTCAATGGGGTATATTCAATGCAAGGTCTTGTTACTAGTGGGGTACCTCAGGGATCTGTTCTTGGACCCATTCTCTTTAATATTTTTATTAGCGATATTGCAGAAGGTCTTGTTGGCAAAGTATGTCTTTTTGCTGATGATACAAAGATTTGCAGCAGGGTTGATATTCATGGAGGGATAAGCCAAATGGCAAATGATTTAGCTAAACTAGAAAAATGGTCAGAGCAGTGGCAACTGACATTTAATGTGGACAAGTGCAAGATTATGCACCTTGGGCGTAAAAACCCAAAAGCAGAATATAGACTATTTGGTACAGTCCTAACCTCAACATCTGAGGAAAGGGATTTAGGAGTAATAATTTCAGAGGACTTCAAGGTAGGTAGGCAATGCAATAGAGCAGCAGGAAATGCTAGCAGAATGCTTGGTTGCATAGGGAGAGGTATTAGCAGTAGGAAGAGGGAAGTGCTCATGCCATTGTACAGAGCACTGGTGAGACCTCACTTGGAGTATTGTACGCAGTACTGGAGACCGTATCTCCAGAAGGATATTGATACTTTGGAGAGAGTTCAGAGAAGGGCTACTAAACTGGTTCATGGGTTGAAGGATAAAACTTACCAGGAAAGGTTAAAGCATCTTAACATGTATAGCTTGGAGGAAAGACGTAACAGGGGGGATATGATAGAAACATTTAAATACATAAAGGGAATCAACACAGTAAAGGAAGAGAGTATATTTAAAAGAAGAAAAACTACCACAACTAGAGGACATAGTCTTGAATTAGAGGGGCAACAATTTAAAAGTAATATCAGGAAGTATTACTTTACTGAGAGGGTAGTGGATGTATGGAATAGCCTGCCAGCAGAAGTGGTAGAGGTAAACACAGTCAAGGATTTTAAGCATATGTGGGATAGACACAAGGCTATCCTAGCTATAAGACCGGGAACGGGGGACTAATAAAAGTACTCAAAAAAAAAAAAATTGGGCAGACTAGATGGACCGTATGGTTTTTATCTGCCGACACATTCTATGTTTCTATGTTTCTATGTTTCTAGAAGCCGAAAGTCTATAAACCGAAGGTTGTTCGGTTTATAGACTTTCGGTTTATAGGATACATAGAATTACATGTAATTCTATGTATTCTATAAACCGAAAGTCTATAAACCGAACGACCTTCGGTTTATAGACTTTCGGCTTATAGAATACGTGTAATACTATTGGCTTTCTATAAACCGAACGAGAGCCCCATTCATAAGAATTTCTTATGAATGGGGCTCTCGTTCGGTTTATAGAAAGGCATTAGTATTACACGTATTCTATAAGCCGAAAGTCTATAAACCGAAGGTCTTTCGGTTTATAGAATACATAGAAATCTATGTATTCTATAAGTCGAAAGTCTATAAAGCGAACGACCTTCGGTTTACAGACTTTCGGCTTAGAATACATAGAATTACATGTATTCTATAAACCGAAAGTCTAAGACTTTCGGTTTATAGAATACATGTAATACTATTGGCTTTCTATAAACCGAACGAGAGCCCCAATTATAAGAAATTCTTATGAATGGGAACTCTAGTTCGGTTTATAGAAAGCCAATAGTATTACATGCATTCCATAAACTGAAAGTCGTTCATTATGTCGGTTTATGGAATGTATATGTAATGCTATTGGTATTCTATAAAACCGACTCTATTTCGGTTTATAGAATGCCAATAGCACGAATGATTTTCGTTTATTAACCATTCGTTCATTCGTCTTTCGTTAGTTTAGCATTTTCAATATTCGTTTTTCGACGAATGGACGAAAATGCTATTTTTTGACGAAAATGCATTCGTCCGAAAACGAATGCACATGTCTACTAAATATTAGACTGTTACTAGAATAGTGAGGAGAAAATCACATTTCTGTGTCATATATATTGGTTGAGGTTTTCTAGATCTTCAATTACAAACTACCGTATTTGCTCGATTATAAGACGACCCTGATTATAAGACGACCCCCCAAACTTTGGATATTCCTTTAGGAAAAAAACTAAAAGCCTGAATATAAGACTACCCTATAGGAAAAAAGTTCAACTTGTATCTATTAACATGTAAATTGCTTTTTTAATAAAAAAATTATATCAAAAAATGCATTTCTTGTTTTTATTTCCTTTTATGTGCCAATGCTGCCTCTCTCTTTCCCTTGCCCCCAACTTTGTATCTCTCCCCCCTTAGTGTTGTCTCTCTCTCTATCCCCCTCCCTTTGACTCCTCCCTCGCCCCCCTTGTCTCTTTCTTCACCCCCTCCCCTTGTCTCTCTCTTCCCCCCCTCCCCTTGTCTCTCTCTTCCCCCCCTCCCCTCCCCTTGTCTCTGTGTCTTCACCCCTTCCCTCCCCTTGTCTCTGTGTCTTCCCCCCTTCCCTCCCCTTCCCTCTGTCTCTGCCCCCCCCTCCCTGCCCTTGTTGCTCTGGTCCCCCCTCCCTCTCCTTGTTGCCCTGGTCCCCCCTCCCTCCCTCCACCCCCTCACCTTGTTTCTTTCCCTGGTGGCTAGTGGGGGCAGCCAGGGGATGTCTGCACGATACGTGCAGACATCCTCCATGCTGCCCGACACCTCCGTCTATTATGACGGACAGCCGGTCCGTCATAATAGACGGAAGTGTCAGGCAGCATGGAGGATTTCTGCATGTATCGTGCAGACATCCCCCGGCTGCCCGATTCTCCCTGGTGGCTAGCGGGGCAGCGGAGGATGTCTGCGCGATGAGCGCAAACCTCCCTTGCTGCCGCCCGGCACGACCGCCGTGACTTTTATGACGAAGCCGGAAGTACCCGGCTTCATCATAGAAGTCCCGGCGGTCGTGCCGGGAGGCAGCAGGGGGAGTCTGCACTCATCGCGCAGACATCCCCTGCTGTTAGAGAGAGGGATCCAGGTCCCCTGCAGCTCTGCTGGGGATCCCAGTCTTATAGTCTGACCTCAATTTGAGGTCAGAATATAAGACGACCTCGATTATAAGACCGTTAGATAGAATTTGAATTTACCTCATTACATACTTGAAAATGAGAGAATAGCTGCACCTTTCCTGGTTAAATACTTTGTTATTATTATTATTTGAAAACATAGTTGCAGTAATACAGTTGGGGCAATTTGCAAAATTCTGTGGAAAAACAATACATATTAAAGAACAGCTGTAGGCAAACAATATTTACTTAAATGAAAGACTGCATCAGGTGTAGACATCTTAAATAGAAAGTAAAAAAAGGAATGATGTCTAAGTGTCTCAAATGCCTTGATAAGTCCATGCTTCCTAACTGTCCCACTTTCCACAGGACAGTCCTGAGTGTGGGAGGCTGTCCCACTGTCCCGCTGAACTCTAACTCTTGCTTTTCCGAACAGAAGTCGAGTTCAGTGGGATGGCGGAATATTGGTCGTTAATCCAGCAGTTAAGATGGAGGGCTCTGAAGTCAGTGCAAAACTATGCACAAGAGCTCCACGCGCCAGCTTACTAATTTTCCAGGGGTATTAGTTGGGAGGTATGCTAGTCATAGTATAGGGTACAACAGAGGGAATGGCAGAGAAAGGAATGCAGGACTGAGTGAAAGTGTGAGTGAAGGGTAGAAAGAGAAACTAAGGATGAAGAAATTGAACATTTTAAGTACAAAGAAATGTTCAGGCACTGGAGAGAGAAAATGTAGAGGTTTGAAATAGGTTAACAAATCTTAAAGGCTTTTGTACTGTAAGCCGCATTAAGGATTTTACCCAAAAATAGAAATTTCTAATAATTCATCAACAATATTATTTAAACAAAGTGTAGAGATTAAGGGCAGCATGTTTAGCTAAAAAATACACTGATCAGCCATAACATTATGACCACCTGCCTTATATTGTGTAGGCACCCTTTTGACTTCAAAACAGCACTGACCCATTGAAGCATGGAGTCCACTAGACCTCTGAAGATGTGCTGTGTTATCTGGGACCAAGACATTTGCAGCAGATATTTTAAGTATTTTAAGCCTCCATGGATTGCACCTGTTTGTCCAGCACATCCCGCAGATGCTCGATTGGATTAAGATCTGGGAATTTGGAGGCAAAGTCAACACCTTAAACTTGTTGTTGCCTTCCTCAAACCATTCCCAGACCATTTTTGCTTTGTGGCAGGGCACATTATCCTCCTTAAATAGGCCAATACCATCAGGGATTACCGTTTCCATGAAAGGGTGTACAGGATCTGTAACAATGCTTAGGTAGGTGGTACATGTCAAAGTAACATCCTCATGAATGGCAGGACCCAAGGTTTCACAGCAGAACATTGCCCAAAGCACAACACTGCCTCTGCCAGCTTGCCACCTGTCAGTGGTCATAATGGTCGTTATGGCTGTTCGGTGTATGTTTGTGTGTAAAATAATATATATATATTTTACTATGTTGTGCCATGCCTTTCATTTGCTTCATTTAAAGTGCACATCATGAAAAATGACATTGGTGAACTTTATAGGTTCTTATGGGTTGTGATAACATGTAACTTCAGATTTCTAAAGTTCATAGATATCTGTCAGAGTATTTTATTCATGGCAGCAGCACTTTAAGATATTTCAAATGGCAATAAAGACGTAGTTATTAAATAGGGGTTGATTGAAAAAACAGGGACTCGGTGTGAATGTGCAGAAATATGCAAATTGCAGTGAATCTGTTGTTTGCATATTCACAAAAGCACATTCTCGTCTCCATTAATCAGTAAAGATGCATACACATCTAGACCCTTTGGGTCTATTTACTGAAAGTCAAGAAAAGTGCAAGAAAGTTAACTTTCACTTTAAAAGTCAACCTCCTAAGTCAAACTCCTCACGCTGTTCACTAAGGTAAGGTAGTCCTCCTTCTCCCCCCACCTCGCCAAAGTCCATCTCGATCTCCCATCTCAAACTACCTTCAGTGAAAAGCAATAGAAATGACTATTCACTAAAATCCAACGGGAGTTGGAATTGGGAAGCGAGTTGAACTTTGCCGTCCGACTCCCTTCCTGCAATTCGCTTCCATTCAGGAGACGAGTTGCATACAATAGTTTAAAAAAAAAAAAAGAAGAAAAAATATAAAAAATATATATACATTCAGGAGACGAGTTGCATACAATAGTTTAAAAAAAAAGAACAAAAATCTAAAAAAAATATAAATACCCCCCAGTCAAAACTCGGTCCCTTTTGTCCTCCATATTTATTATTAGTTCTGGGAGCATTGGCAGCTCCCAGCACCATTCTTATTATGGGGGAGCAGGGCTACATGTCCATTAAGCAGGCTCTCAGTTCCAGTAATGTTAGCGGGGAGGCGTTGGAGGACATTAAGTTGGCTCCCAGCTGAGTAATATTAAGGAGGGCACTGGAAGCCATTAAGCATGTTACCTCCACGATAATTATATATTTATTACATGTCAACCTTGAAAAAACTGTTAGTAAATACCATTTTGTGAGGTTGAGATGAGGCATCTGAAGGTGGCAGAGGGGTGAGTTTGTTCCAGTTTTGGGGTCAAGATTAGTGCTAACCTTGACCTCCAATCTCAAATTTTGGTAAGTAGCTCCCTTTGTGTCTGTTGTAGCTGTTTTTGTTTTTTCCTCCAATGAGCTTTTGACCCCAACCCACGCCCTACATTTAACCCTAACGCTAACCCGTATGCTAACCCCTAATTTATTCTAATTTTAATTTAATTGTAACCCTATACCTTACTCTAACCCTAATTTAATTGTAACCCTAACCATTATTCTAACCCCAACCCTAGAGTTTAGCTAATTAAGTCTTTTTTTTATTTCAATGTTGCTGACTGCCTCTAGGTGCAGTCTAGCAACAGCATCAGGGTGACGGAAGTGATTTTTTCCCCCCTTTCCGACGCTCTACCCACAACAGGGGCATGCTCCTCCAATATGGAGTCCCCGATCATTACGTGGAGCGTGGTCGGCTTCACAGATGTATTTTGTGTATTTCTGAGGTTTGTGTGCTGTCTGTTCCGAGCGCACAAACCCCGTAAATATACAGCGCAGTTTTGTGCTAGGAGGTTTCTCTGTGCTGCCTGTTCGGCTCCCCGTGCAGCCTGGCAGGCAGAGCGATGGTGAGGGGGGATCTTCCGATCCCCTCTCACCTCGGTCTCTGCCTGCAAGCGCGGTCTTTTTTTTTTTTTTTTAAAGGGCCGGATTTGGTTTTTTTTTACATTTTTTTATTTTTTTTATTTTTCAGTGCTGGGGGGCGCTGCCGCCCCCCAAAATTTGCCGCCCTAGGCATCCGCCTAGGATGCCTCGCGGTAAATACAGCACTGAATCTACCTCTGAAAGTTGCTGTTTGGTGACTTATTCACAGCATCCAATAACCCACAAAACCTTTATTTAATTATTATATTTATGTTTGAAATTGTGCATACTACTATTCATTTATGTCTATATACATATTCTCAAAACTTATTACATTTTCATAATGTTTTTAAAACTAAGCTTAAAAGGACTTTATCACCTAAACATTTTTATATTGTGAACATAGAAAATGAACATTATCAAAAATTATCTATACATTGTATTTGTAGAATTGCACACAAATTCATAAATTGAGTAAAACAAATTATGGTTTAAACATGTTGGTGGTTACTCTTGTTTATGAAATCACATGCAAATAAACTACATTTCAGTGGTAATTGTGTAGTTTGCATACCAATCCATAGAACATTAAACTATATTTTCTTTCAATGTATTAATTTGCTTGGAATTCTGCTAACATAGCAATGTATGTTTTTTTTATCATTTTCGACATGGAGGTAAGGGCTGGCTCACACTTGCCTTTCGAAAATGAGGCTTCTGAAAAGCTAACTCTGCCAGAAAATTAGAAGCCTCCCTTCCCAGCTATATGACTGGCTGTTTTTTTGCCATTTGGGCAACCCTGGAATGCCAAGAGGGGCATTTTTTATATTAAGGGGTTTAGGGATATTTGGGTAGACAGCAAACCCCAAGAGGGCATCATATGAATATAGGTGGTCCAGAAGCACTTGGCCAGCCTCCAGACCCCATGAGTAATTTTTTTGTTATATGCGCTACCAGTGTTAGTTGCCCTGGCCCCCCATGTAGGTAACAAGGGGCAAGGAGGCATTTTATGGGATGTTATAAAAACAAAAAAAAAACCATAAGGATATCCACTAGAAGTAATTTGCAAGTAGGGTTGCCACCCGGCCGGTGTTTTACCGGCACAGCCGGTAATCCAGCTTCTGGAGTCGGTGCCGGTGTAACTCTGATACCGGCCGTTTAATAGCCGGTATTAGCATTGGGAGCTGCAGGTGAGATCTCTGTCTGCCGTTATAGAGATTAGATGGTGGATTTAGGATGAATGCATGCTGCACTTACATTTAGTTAGGAGTAGGATGTCTCCAGACTGGCTGCAATGGTTGGTGCTGGCAGTAGGCGTGTCTCCCCCGATCTAGCCAATCACACACTGAACATGTAATATAAGGTATGCGGCTGGTCCGTGCTCTGAGCGGTTATTCTTCATGCCCAGTCAGGCTGTGCTGGTATTTCTGTTCTGTGGTCCATTTATCACAGAAACCTGCTGCAAACAGTATGGCTCCGGTGGGCTTTTCTCAGAGGCTGCTCCATGGGGTCTGTGTGGTGGCTGTACCATGGAGACCAGATTCTAGCTCCCCTGAGTATCAGGTAGGCTTGGCTGTCAGTGTCTGCAAGCAGCCCTGCCTGGGTGTGTAACCAGAAAGGAAATCCACATATAAACACACAGTAACCTGGGCAACAGAGCAGACCCAGAAAATGTTCAGTAGGGTGCATGCTCTCACCCTGGTGCTGGGTGAGAGCATGCACCCTACACACTGAACATTTTATATATACACACCATCACCTGTTTATTACACTTGTTTCTGTATCTGCACTAAAGTCCTGCTCTTCACTATTCAAGTTACTGCTTCATTTCTGCACAGAAACTTTAAAATTTACAGTTCTCCCTCAGATTGGATTGCTTGATCTCTCAGTTACATCTATTTATAATGTCCTGCCTTTATTCAACACATGACATGCAGGTTAATGGCATGTTTATTGTGCATAATGTTATGCAGAAATGTGTATAATTATCTCTCTGTGATTGTGATATGCAAAGGAATGACAGTAACAGTGAATTATATACAATATACATATTTACAATATAGTACTTACACACACACCAAATATGTATTATACAATATACCTATTTTACATGTTATACACCAATTTACACATATATATTATACAATATGCTTATTTTACATACATAAATATATTACATACAATATACTACTTACACAGTCATATATTATACAATATACCAAATTTACATGTATATATTACACACAATATACTACTTACATATATATTATACAATATACCCATTTTACATATTCTATACAAATTTACACATATTTTTTCAATACGCCCATTTACATATATATAATACAGTATACATATTTTGCATACTATACCTATTTACAAATATATACTACACATATCAAATATCAGTTTACACATATAAGTAGACACATATAATGTCCGCAACATGTAAATTTGTATATAGATGTATTATAGTCATATTTATTTGAGCCCCAGGCACCCAGTACCTGTACCAAGGAGCCTGAAGCTTAATCTGGTTGGAACATTGAATGACTCCACCCTTTGTGGCCCAACCCCTTTTTGGCTCCGGCCCCACCGGCCGGTATTTTTTTAAGGAAAAGGTGGCAACCCTATTTGCAAGTAAAAAAAGAAAAAATTAAGGCATTGGTAGTTGAGTTGGAAAGTTGCTTGCTTTTCCACCTCAGCTATTAATGCCAAATTTTTGCAGCTCACGTATTAGTTCACTTGTCATGAATAGTCCTGATATAAACATAATTTCATATAATAGACTTGTATTTTTCAATATTTCATTAATATGAATCTTATTTTCTAAAGGAATTGCAACAGTAGGTCTGTTGATGATGCTCTGGAAAATTAGTTAATGTTTTGTGCTGTGACTGTATTTTACAGGAATAAGTAAGATTCTTTATGTATTCATGATTTGCAGAATAGGAGAATCAATGTGAATATAGTGAAGTTCTCACTCAAACTACAGTAATTATGAAAGAATGTGTGTACACCAGGGAAGAGCAGAGCTGGATTAAGGCATGGTCTTTAGGGGCTGCAGCCAGGGACCTCAGCAAAATAGGGGCCTCAAGGACTGCATGCCTTAATCCAAAAATAAAGCTTTCCGCAGAGGCACTGGCTGAGGAGATCGGAAGATCTCCCCTCACCAGCTCCCTGTCGGTAAGCAGGCAGCATGGAGTCTGTGCGCTGCCCAGACGCACAGACAATTATCCATGCTGCCTGTCTAGTGCTCCCTATCGCTCACATTGCATCAGGTCACGTGATCGCCTCGGGTCACATGACCTGCTGTCGATCTTGTGACCTTTCTGCAATGAGAGTAGCAGGAAGCGCAGGAGACAGAGAGAAGCAGGAAGGTGAGTATTGGGGAGGGGTGTAAAAGTAATTTTGGGGCAAACTGTCAGTTGCATATTAATGAGCATCCTAACAGTGGCATATTAATGTGCAAAGTGGCTGTGGCATATTAATGGGCATACTAATAGTAGCATATTAATGGGCAAACTGGCTGTGGCATATTAATGGATATACAAATAGTGGCATAATAATGGTGCATACTATTTGTAGCATATTAATGGGCAAACTGGTGTTGGCCTATTAATGGGCATATTAATAGTGGCATAATAATGAGCAGACTAATAGTGGCATAATAATGGGCATACTAATAGTGGCATTTTGATGAGCAGACTAATAGTGGCATATATGAGGGGCATACTTATAGTGGAATATTAATGGGCAGACTAATAGTGGCATATTAATGGGCAAATTGGCTGTGGTATATTAATGGGCAAACTGGCGGTGGCATATTCATGGGCAAATTGGCTGTGGCATATTCATGGGAGAAATCACAGTGGCATATTTATGGGCAAACTGGCTGTGCTATATTTATGGGCAAATCGACTGAGGTATATTAATGGGCAAACAAGCTGGGGCATATTCATGGGTAAACTGGCTATGGCATATTCATGAGCAAAATAACAGTGGCATATTTATGGACAAATTGGCTGTGCTATATTTATAGGCAAATTGGCTGTGGTATATTAATTGGCAAATTGGCTGTGGCATATTAATGGACAAATAGTGGCATATTAATGGGCAAACTAACAGTGGGATATTAATGGGCATACTAACAGTGGCATATTAATAAGCATACTGGCTGGGGCATATTAATGGACAAATAGTGACATATTAATGGGGAACCTGGCCAGGGGTGGGCTGGGCCGAGGGGGCAGGGAGGCAATTGCCCCCCAGGCCGCCCTAATGTTTGTAAAACACGGCCGCTGGGCCAGTGTTAAAAAAAAAACCCCCCAAAAAAAACGCACTTGCAGGCAGAGACGGAGGTGAGAAGGGATCGGAAGATCTGCCTGCAAAACTGCACGGGGAGCCGAACAGGCAGCACAGAGAAACCTCCGTGCAGTGTGACAGAGAAACCTCCGTGCTGCCTGTTCGGCTCCCCGTACAGTGTGCCGACACGGAAGTGCCGACAGTCGCCGGGAGGCCGAACAGGCAGCATGGAGGGACCATGCTGCCTGCCACTAGCCACCAGGGAAGTCCTCCTGCCACTAGCCACCAGGGAAGTCCTCCTGCCACTAGCCACCAGGGAAGTCCTGCCACTAGCCACCAGGAAAAAAGGTAAGAGGGGGGGCAAAAAACACTGGCATATTATTGGGCAAATTGGCTGGGGAATATTACATGGCAAATAACACTGGCATATTATTGGGCAAGTTGGCTGGGGAATATTACATGGCAAATAACACCGGCATATTATTGGGCAAATTGGCTGGGGAATATTACATGGCAAATAAGACTGGCATATTATTGGGCAAATTGGCTGGGGAATATTACATGGCTAATAACACTGGCATATTATTGGGCAAATTGGCTGGGGAATATTACATGGCAAATAACACTGGCATATTATTGGGCAAATTGGCTGGGGAACATTACATGGCAAATAAGACTGGCATATTATTGGGCAAATTGGCTGGGGAATATTACATGGCAAATAACACTGGCATATTATTGGGCAAATTGGCTGGGGAATATTACATGGCTAATAACACTGGAATATTATTGGGCAAATTTACTGGGGCATATTAAATGGCAGAATAACACTGGCATATTATTGGACAAATCGTCTGGTGAATATTAAATGGCAGAATAAGACTGGCATATTATTGGGCAAAATGGCTGGGGAATATTAAATGGCAATTAACACTGGCATATTGGGCAAATTAGCAGGGGCATATTAAATGGCAGATAACCTTGGAATATTATTGGGCAAATTTACTGAGTCATATTAAATTGCAGAATAACACTGGCATATTATGGGACAAATTGGCTGGGGAATATTAATGGCAAATAATATTGGAAATGTGTATGTAATGGGGTGATGGAGGCATGTAAATGTGGTGATGGGGCATGTCCTGGTGTGCAACGTGGGTTATGGGTCATGTCGTAGGTGTGCAACGTGGGTAGGGGGGGTGCCCAAATTTTGGGATATTGGGTGTCTAAATCCTGGCATATTGAGGGGCATAATCCTGGCATATTTAGGGGAAAATCCTGGCATATTGAGGGGGCATCATCTTGGCATATTGAGGGGAAAATCCTGGCATATTGGGTGTCTAAATCCTGGCATATTGAGGGGCATAATCCTGGCATATTGAGGGGCATAATCCTGGCATACTGAGGGGCATAATCCTGGCATTTTGTAAGGGAAAATTCTAGCATATTAAATGGCAAATCCTGGCATATTGTGGGGGAAAATCCTGGCAATATTCGTTATAAAACAAGGAAAAGATGGCCGTGGATGGGGTGGCGATTCGATGGTGCAATGGGCCACTTGACTGGATTTGCCCCCCAGGCCTAAGGCTGCCAGCCCTCCCCTGAACCTGGCTGTGGGAATACATTAGCAAGTCTGGTTGCAGAATGTCTGGGGGTACATTAACAAGTCTGAGGTACAGATTGACCGGTCGGATGGGCAAATTGGCAAGTTTGGGGAAGAACTGTAAAGTCTGTGGGGCAGATTGGCAAATAAAAGGAAATCAAAATAAATTAATTTTCTCAACCACAGGTTTTATTAAATATGGAGAAAAAACTGTTTACATGTGAATTATTATTTGCTAGTAAAACTTTTTTCCTGTTAAGTCATCTTATATTTACTGGGGGCCTCACAATCCCTGTAGCCCAGAGGCCTACAATGTCTTAATCCGACTCCAGAGAAGGGATTTAATTGTTACTAACATTTTTTAATTTTATTTTATCACTGATTCACTGCTCTTTGAATTTTCCAAGTTTATGTGGTAGCACATTCAGACTTTGATTAATGCAAAATTAAAAAATGTTAAGTGCATTTTTTTTTACAATTTCACTGAATGTAAATGTAGATTTTACCATGAATAAAATATGTGGTTTTGTTGCTATAAACACTTGTATTTTCAGACCCAGTTAGTGAATAAACACAGATTTCAGTCTCAAAAATGTCAGTTGCCAAAATATTCCAATCACCCTTCAGCAAATATTTCCATTCTTTTCATTCGCTTGAAAATATTCTTGCATATTTTCTTATCATGGCTGTTTATTGTTTCTCACACTTAGTCTGAGTTGATGGGTATCTAAATATGCCAACTTTAATAAGTAACTTAACAGGTGTGATTAAAATATCAAACACAGGCCTTGTTTTCAGTACAAAGTCCACAGGTAAAACTTGCATGGATACCAAAACATAAACATTATTATACAGGGACAATTAAAATTAAATGTGTGAATTCTGAAGCATATCTCATTGTGGACAGAGACCAGCTGATGCAATGAAACACATTTTCTGTATATTTTCTTTCTAGTCAAGTAAAAATAAAGAGAACAATAAAGTAGGTACATTAACCTCTTCATGACCAGATTTTATGGCCATTTCTTTCCCTTTGTGACACATGAACTGTCCCACCATGAACTCTCTGCGATGACCTCTCGTGCAATGAACTGGCCCTTCGTGACATGACGTGTTTTTACATTTCTGTGGTGTTTGTGTTTAGCTGTAATTTTCCTCTTTCTCATTCACTGTACCCATATCTAGGGAGCTCATGTCATATATAATTGGCAGGGTGGCACGTAAAGTGGCTGGGTGTTCCATAATCAAAAATTCTGCATATATTATATTATCATTTAGGGACCCCATGTCAGATATAATTGTTTTGTGCACTTCTGGTTGGTGGTAGAAGACTGGTACTACCTGGTGTTTTATATTCAAAAATTCTGCTACTTTCGTTGTGAAGAGACTCTGAGCAAGATCATCACACACAAGTGCTTTTAATTTTTGGAAAAAATCTACACTGGTCACAGTCCCGAGTTGTTGGTAAATATGTTCTAAAGTTTGGAGGTTTGTATTGTATGACCATTTAAACAAACAATTCTGGTTGCATTTTCCATTTAATAAAAGGCGATGATCTAAATGTTTAAGAAGAGATAAGAAACATTTGTTTAACACAAAAGCATATATGAAAACATTATATTGCTATGCTTTGCAGATACACACACACACCACTTAGAAAAACACTTTTTGACAAATGGAAAATAGCCTTATGGATATAACTGTAATATGTGCGTGTGACTTTTTCTTAAAGCAGGAGCTACAATACCTCCATTTGCAAACATTGCAAGATAAGCCTGATAAAAGGTGTGTGATAGCAATAACAATGTAACCTTTTTATGATATGCTAGTGTGGGTTGGTTTGCAGTTCTTTGTTAATGTTCAATCAAATGTTTTCATAGTTTTATGGAGGACTTTTATCTTTTATAAAAGGTTATTGTTTTATTTATTTATAAAATATTTTACCAGGAAGGATACAATGAGGTTTCTCTAGGTTTCAAATATGTCCTGGGTATTATTGCTGACTGGACATGTTAAGTCCAAATAAACTAGTTTAGGTTCATATGACCTAAACAGCATATTTATTATAAGCTGGCTAAGTGGGCTACAGTACAGTAATTTCTCATATTTTGAGACATAAAGCTTAATTGCATTTTCCACAACACATGCAGTTAAGCCATTTTACAGCATATGCTATGACATTAAATATTTTAAACACCAGCATTGTAGGTTATTTCTTTTTAAATGTGGGAGAGTCAGAGGCACTCTGAACCCATGGGGCAGTATATATTTACTAAGTTGGGTTTGGGGGCATATGCCCATCCCCCAAAGCACTGGTGCTTAATTTTATTAGCCGGGTTTGTATGGAATTTACTGATTTTTATTTCTATTGATCTATGGTTTACCATACTGTAATACTGTTACAGTCTCTTTAAACTCATCTTACACTGTTTGCTTCTACAAACAGAGGGAGCTTTGTCTGCATGCAGTAGCAACAAGTCAGTAAACAAACCTTATATTCCCTTTTTTGAAGAAAATATGGCAACCCTACTGTCAGTCAGAGCACCAAGTCATGTGAATCTGGAGTTGCTGATGATTTTGATCTGTTTGGTTTTGTGCTATTAATATAGCACAAAACCAAACAGATCAAAAGCATCAGCAACTCCAGATCCACATGACTTGGTGCTCTGACTGACAGTAGGGTTGCCATATTTTCTTCAAAAAACACAAGCCATACCATTGCCTCCATACACTGAAAAAAAAAGTTGTAGGTTTGAGGGATATGGAAACAGCATTAAAAATAAACGGACTCCAGACCTGGCAATAGGCTGTAGCTTTTGGTTTATTCCAGAGAAATGATATACAGCCAAATAGAAAAATATATAGCAGCGTGCTCACCCACCCGGTGAACCAGCAATCGCCTACGTGTTTCACGCCAAACTGTGTGTTTTGTTAAGCTCCATACACTGAACACTGGCCTCAAGCCAATTTTTAAGTTAAATACTGTCTGAGTGGCAATCCTAGCTGGCAGAGGTGTGCAGGACAGCACAACAGAAGGAATGTTCTGTGCTCACCAGGGCCTAAGTTTAATGGGGAGTCCACACTGACTGAGCCAGCCTGGGGTAAGAGTCACTCTGCCTTACTGCCAGTGGCAGTAAGTAACATGGCCCCATCACAGGACCGCTTTAAGACCCTAGTGGGTCCTGAGCAAAGTCTTTAGCAGTAGACCCCCCTCAACCTAATTTTTCTAAAGTCACATTGTAAAAAACTGTATGTAAGTGTAAACATTTTAATATTGTATGCAACTTTTTTCATATCACATTCATCTTTTTATATATGTAATAAAAATGTTGTTGAAAAGTTGCATTTCTTGTTTTTATTCCCTTTTTCTGCACCCACATTCCACCCAAAGGACTTCACACAGCACCATACAGTACCCACAGCATTTGCCATGCACCAATATTGCACCCACAGCACTTGGCTTGCACTCATATTGCACCCAACTGCCCATGCAGAACAAGCCACAGTGTCACTTTCCCCCACAATACATGTTATTTTGCCCCACAGAACATGCCACAGCATCCCTTTGCCAATTAAAATAAGCCACTGTCGGGTAACAATAAACATGCCACAGTCACTTTGTCATTAACATATGCAAGTCAGTTTAAATATTAACTATTAAATATTCCACAGCCAATTTGCCCAATAATATGCCAGTATTATTTTGCCATTAATATGCCCCAGCTAATTTGCCCAATAATATGCCAGTATTATCTTGCCATTAATATGCCCGTATTATTTGCCATTTAATATGCCACAGCCAATTTGCCCAATAATATGCCAGTATTATTTTGCCTTTTAATATGCACCAGCCAATTTGCCAGTATTATTTTGCCATTTAATATGCCCCAGCCAATTTGCCCAATAATATGCCAGTATTATTTTGCCATTAATAAGCCCCAGCCATTTGCCCAATAATATGCCAGTATTATTTTGCCTTTAATAAGTCCCAGTCAATGTTCCCAATAATGTGCCAGTATTATTTTGCCATTAGTATGCCCCAGCCAATTTGCCAAATAATATGCCAGTATTATTTTGCCATTTAATATGCCCAGCAAATTTGCCCAATAATATGCCAGTATTATTTTGCCATTTAATATGCCCCAGACAATTTGCCCAATAATATGTCAGTATTATTTTGCCATTAAAATATAATTATATATTAATACTGCTCATGACTGGCATGATATACATGTATTTAGTGTTTATGATTGGCATGATATACAAAGTTTATATATTTACTGCTCTTGATTGGAATGATATATAAAGTTGATGTATTTACTGCTCCAGATTGGCATAATATACAACGTTTATATATTTGCTGCTCATGATACATAAAACCCAGGCTCTATCTAGTTAATTCTATTTCCTTTCTTATCTTGCCTTGTTTTCTCTTGCTTCGATTGGTTCTTGAATATTCTTTGCTGCCTATTATTATGTTCTGATCCATTCTTGTTTCCTCCTGCCTTGTTTTACTATTCCTATATTAATGTGCGCCCCCTGTTCTGTTTGTTTCATTTCTCAGTCTGTCCTGTTACAGGTATGTTCTTTATTTTTACATCTGTTTTCTTGTTTGAGCATAGTTATTAGTTATAAATATATGCAGGATAGAGCTAGGACTTGCTGATGTGAGATGCTGTTGGCAAGCTTATAATCTCATGCCCATTTGGTGTAACTAAACCCTCAACATTTACCATCTTAGAGTACAAGGCTAATCCTGTGTTTGTGACTGTGGTTTTGTGTATCTTCTTTAAGTCTGTAACAATGCACTATGTCTCTGCTCTGTCTGTAAGCCCTATATATATGTCTTTGTCTTTAGCCCTGTGTCCTGTATTTCTTATCCTCAGTTTGGTTTCTGCTTTGCCCTGCTAGTGTCTGTTTTTAGTTTTGCTTTTACTGCAGTGCTCTGCTTTTGTTCCTTGCCTGTCCCATTTCTGCCAAAGTCCTTCCTTAGCCCTGTATTATGTATTCTGTCTTGTCTCAATTTGTCTTTCTGCTTTTCTTAGCCTGTTTGTCTCAGGCTGCTGATTGTTGGTCCAATCAGTGTTATGTTACAAACCTGCTCCAGAATATCCTGCCTTGCCTTTACTGGATGCAGCAGATGCTACATTAGGACACCAACTTGGAGCCTCAAGCCTTCAGGGGACAGTGGTTACCCTGCACTAAGCCCTGTGTCTCCATTATCTGCAAATTGCATTGTGACTCCTGAATACGGGCGCTCACAGTCCCATGTCACCTGGACCTTGTGCTTTACACTCATGATCGGCATGATAAATAAAGTTAATGCATTAACTGTCCATTTTAAGCATGATACTAAAAATGTATATATTTACTTCAGATTCTCCTCCACTACGATCTGCAGCTTGTTGCAATGCACTGTGGGTGCTCACCTAAAGAGAACTGTTGCCCAAGCCAGTTTATATATTTCAGAAGTCACACAAAAGGGTTACTGGATACATCGAATAAGCAAAATATCTGCTCACAGAAATGATGTTATATCGACATGCTAAACAGAAACCAGCAGCTCTATGTGTAAAAATAAATTGGCAGGTAAGCCTTAATTTTCTTCTACTGCTTACCCAGACCAATACATCATTAAAGAGTGTAAACCTTTAGGATTCTCCTGGTGGTGGTGGGGGGGGATTTCATTAGTGGTACCATACAGTTGGCTTAGTTTGTTACAATCTTCGATATCCAGGTTCATATGGCAGAATAAGTGTCCCCATATTAGTCTAAGAATGTTGAGGGGGGGGGGGGGAGCTATTAACTCAGAAAGAAACTATAGTGTCGTACACTATTGAGCAGGACTTTTGGGGTCAAGAACCTGGGACTAGTATTTTGGTCTGCTGGTCCAGAAAAGTGTAGAGGGAAAAGCATAGTTGTAGATGATCTAATAAGTGGCTGAGATAAATTGAAGAAAAAACTTGAACTTAATTGGTTTATAAATCGGTACAAATATCCCAGACCTAAATCTATCTACTTGGGAAAGATGTGGTATCCTTTGCATTGAAGATATGATGCACCTGAAGGGCGTAAAACCTTTTGAACAAATTTCTGCAGAAAAAGGGCTGCCAAGTAAAGAGATATTTACATATCATCGGCTAAAACATTACCTTTCTATCTGTATAAAGATACTTGACCCACTGATGGAAAATAATATAAATGCACTGTTTTTGCAAAAAGATTCCAAAAAATAATTAAGAAATATTTGGATTTCTATAATAATACTAACAGCAGCGACACTTACCCCAGTGTTGAAAAATGGGAAAGGGAACTGATTCTCAAAATACCTTGGAAACTGGAACAAGGTGTGGAGATTGACTCAGAAGGCAGTTCACCTTCTCAGCTCAGTAGAGTTACAATATGAATGGATTATGAACCGGTGGTGTCTAGTTCCCAGCTGCATGGCGAGAATGTTTCCCTCCAGAACAGACAGGGACTGGCAGTGTAGGATAAACAAAGGGGACTCTTTACACATCTATTGGTACTGTGGTCCTACAGAGGTGTTGACCAACATAGGTATCCCCTTTAATCCCAAAAGTGTTTTGTTACATTTAAAGTAGTTGAATGGACTGTATAAGATTCAGGATTTCGTTGTACATATATTAATAGCAGCCAATCAGGCAGTAATTGGAATTCAATTGTACCACCAGTTTGGCCTTTAGTGGAAAATATTAAAATATCATAAAAAAATGGAGAGAGGAATTTTATTTTACAGTAAGAAAATTGGGATAAATGGGATATCTGATTGGATAAACTAGGATAATGTATTAAAGAGGTAACAAATTCTGTTTGGTATAATCAAATGGGTAGAGATTTAGGCGGGCTTTGTCCTCGTCCCTTCCGGCAAATAATTGTTGTTGTTTTTTTTGTAGTGTGTGTTTGTTTTGTTATTTATATTTCAAAAGGTAACATTTTGCGTGCATGGGACCACCAACATACATATTAATATGTAAGCTAAAATAGATATATGCTTACAATTATGGTGAATGTTTAGTAAGATCTGTTACTGGGTTTCTATGCATGCATCTTATTCATTGGAATACTGCTGTCAATGTTACCTTTTTCATATCAATAAAATCTATATTATATTTATAAAAATTAATTAGCAAAACGCTAGATTTTTTTATATCTTTTTTCAGAGGTTATTTTTTTTAAATTCTATTATTTAATTCTAACGGGAAATTTTAGCACCGGAATTGAATATTCTTGTTTAAACATGACCTTCTCCAACTTCATCACTGTATCTTCTGTTCAGGTTTGCTTAAAGGGGATTTTGCATTTTAACATACTGTCTGAAATCCTATGGGATTTGTTTGTTACATCTACTGTATCCAGTTCGATAGAAAGCGAAACAATATTGACCGTAGATAGGCAGTAAGCTGCAGGAAGCCTGTGCAATTTCAATTAGTCGCTTTAGCTGAGTTTAGAAAACAGAACAGCCTTCTGTCACCCAAGCTGGCGATTTCACAGAGAAATATTTTTTATTGAGGGGATTTGGGGGCTGCTGAAAATGATTGACACAGATATTTTGTCAATCTCTGTGCATTTAGTATGGATGAATGGGTATTAAAACAAACAGCTTCCTAAGTCTAAACACCAAGAAAGAGGATAAATTGATAGACTACGTCTGTTCTGTTCAATTTAGTTTGCTTTCTGTAAAGTAATATTTATTTATTACACTGATGTAGTTTAGGAAAATTAATGTTTTTTTTTTACTCACCTTCAAAGATTGCAGTAAAAACATATTGTAAATAATAAATCACCTGCATGTTCAAGGATGAGAACAAATGCAAGAATCCTATTAAAAGCAAACTCCTATGGATCAGTGACCCAAATATTACAACAAGGAGTGTATTCATTGAATTATTTTTTGTTTTAGAAAAGTTTTTTCTTTTGCAGCGAGCGTGTTTAGAATGCAAAACCAGTGGGCCACTTAAAGGTACAGCCACAATATAGTATGTTAAGGAGCCCATCTGTTACTACACTGTAACCATGCTGTAGTTCAGTAATCATGCATGCTATGTTTTGGTTATTGCTGGCTATCAGCACTACGCAGAATTCTTGTAAGAGTCACATGAGCTACATAGTGCAAATGTCAGTGTGACGCCAGCATTGATTGCGCTGCCAAATGCTGCAGGATGCACTGCTGGAACCCCATTACTGATTACTTCTGCCACAATTGCCATTTTAGTTAATTGATTTCATTCTTGGTCACATGTGACTTCTACATACTGGAAGGCAGCATGCAAAATTTATATGTGGCCTCACGCTTTCATGTCTGAATCCCTTTGGACTAGATACCCTCATGCAAAAGTTTTATATTGCTGGAAGAGTTGCCACCTGGATGGTATTTTACCGGCAGGCCGGTAAAAAAAACTGGCATTAAGCCAATGTTAAGTCTATAAAGAAGGTAGCAAGGCCGGTATTTTTCTGAAAAAAAAGGTGGCAACCCTAATTGTTTGTAAATAATGGTCTGGTGGGAACGCTAATACTGGTGATGGCATATGGACATATAGATGACTGTCCCTTATCCAAAATGCTTGGAACCAAAAGATTTTCAGATATTGGATCATTTTGGATAACGGATCATTTTCCAAATTAAGATAGAATAATAAAGCCCTTGAATCATAAATACTTTTACTGTCAAGGAGGTAAGTACTGGGATCTGGGGAAGGGGGGAGGAAAATACCGGGCTTTGCCGGGGCGGGTGTATCTAATATACCGGCCCCGGCCTGAACACCCTAAATACCGGCTGTGCCGGTAAATTACTGGCCGGGTGGCAACCCTAACCGTAATCACATGAATAAGAGTTCCCTGTCAGATGCCTGAATGCTAGACAGGAACAGTCTCTAACACCAGTGTACAGAAATCCAAAAAGCATAAAATAGGGACTTAGTGGCACAAGAAGATTAAATAGAAACAGACATATATTGGAAGTCATTGGTGATCTTTGACTGGCTGCGGCTCAAAGGACACTGTAGTTGGCAGTGAACATATGCCACTTCATTTGCTATTGACTACACTTCTCATGACGCTCAGTCAACATTGTCTTAGTAGTTTGTCTTGCTTAAACTCATGCGAACTGTAGTTAACAGTATACAGAATGAAGATAATACCTGTTACACAGACCACTTGTTGCTTTGATTACCTTTCCCATGATTCCCAGCTAGCCAAAAGTCTCCCACGATACTTACATCATAGGAAAGGTAGTACACAGCAGCAGACATATTGTGTCTGTATATCAATGAGCTCCACAGCAATAAAACTTGTAAGTAATATGCAGTGTATATAACTGTATCACAAAGTTGCAGAGCAATTAAACTCCCAGTAATGTGCAATGTGTGTCTGTATGGCAAAGTTCCACAGCAATAAAATTCACAGTAATGTGGAATGCGTGAGTGTATCACAGAGTTCCACAGCAATAAAAAACAGCAATATGTGGTAAGTTTGAGAGCATCACAGAGTTCCACAGCAATAAAGCTTACATTAATATGTGGCAATTAAGCAAGCTTTTATATTTTTTATGTGATTTCCACAGTAAAAATATTTTCTGATAAATTCTTAAATTTGGTTAAGTCCACTTTAGCATCTTTTCGGCCTTGTATTACACTTCGTGTGGTGTTTACGTTTAGCTGTAATTTGACTCTTTCTCATTTTATGTACTGACAAATATTATATATTGTTTTTATTGGCATATAAAGAGCTTTCTTTTGATTCCATTATTTTGATTATAAAACATAATTTACTATAAAAAAAATAATAAAATATGCTGTAAAAAAAAAAAAACATTTTCATTACACATGCATGGATTGGGAAAATGTTACCTGAGCACCCCAGGTTTATACAAATGTTTTTATTTATTGTTCAGTGCCCGCCACTAATATTGGCACCCTTGGTAAAGATAAGTAAAGAAGGCTGTGAAATATTTTCTTTATTGTTTAAATATTTGATCTTTTTTCAGAAAATACATAAAAATATTCTGCTCTCATGGATATCAAACAATTACAAACATAAAAAAAAAGTTAAATATATGTGTGGCACAATTATTGGCACCCCTAGGAATTCATAGAAGAAAATTATATTTGAAGCACCTGGGTTTTAAAAAGATATATCTGCATCCAGTATCATCAAGGATTATGCAGAAACAAACCAAGAAGGATTTACTGTTGATTTCTGCAAAAAATCCTGAAAAGCTGACAACTTCAAAGGAAAAGACATCTGACAATAAATCAGTCACTATTTCATCTAACAGTAAGAGCAAATCTTTTATTGACAAGCAACAATCACCAAATACACCTATTTCCTCATATTTACCTGGTCCACCACCATCAATGGACGAGATGAAGATTTTATTGCAAGAGCTGAGGAATGATTTTAAGGCTGACATGATTGCTGAACTTGCGACTGTCAAAGTTCAAATAACTGACATTGTAGCTCTAGCTGATCATTCTGATGCTGAAATGGCAAAACTCACAAACTCACAGGAAGAAACAAACGCCTTGCTGTATTGGGATATCAATTGGCATTCACGAGATAGAAAATAACTAACTTGGAAGAAAGAAGTATACAAACAAATGGGCAAATTCACGGTATTGCGGAGTCCATTAAAACAGACAAACTAAGTGGATACATTAATAGCTTTGCTCGTCCTTTTCTACCGGACACTGACCGTTCAGTAGTTTTGTTTGACAGACGACACAGATTGCCGACATCTAAAAATGCACCAAAAGATGTTCCTAGAGAAGTGATAGTAAAATTTCATTATTATCACATCAAAATGGAATTTATGGAAAATTTCTACCAGGGAAACATCTCTCAAACATACAACCACTTGTAAGTATTTCAAGACTTTTCAGGCACAGACAATGAAACAAAAAAAGGAAAGTGAACTACTACGCAGGAATATAAAATATAAATGAGGATTCCTGACAAAAGTTATTCTGTTCCACAATGGACATAATGTTGTGATTAATACTATGGAAGAAGGATCACAATTATTAAAACATTTTGAAAGTCATCTGAAAGTCCAAGAACCCCTCCAGGGCAGTTAACACAAAGGCCTCCACCTAAGATCAGAAGAAAAGATTCACCCTCTGCAAAATGAATTTAGGAGGAAACTGAACTAAAGAAAAAGAAAATTGTCAGTTATATATAAGCTTCAACTAAACAAATGACATTTATAACATTTCTATTCATCAAATAATTTGAGGTGATTATATCTTTCCATTAAGTATTAGATTCATTAATTTAAAATATATAAAGTATTTTTTTTATTTTTTTTTTTTAAATAGTGGCTCACATTCACATAGTTAAACTGTCACAACACTATTCCTGTACGCATGGGACCATGTGAACGAACATTCGTAATGTTAGTTTCACTCGTTCTTTCATTCGTATGTTTTTTCGTTCGTATTCATTCAACCCAAAGTACCATACGACTCTATCTGTATATTTAGTCAAATGAATATAATATCCCATAGGTCCTTTTAATATAATTTGAAAATATATTTTATAACTCACCATTTTATTTTTAATATATAGTCTAAAGGTGTTTGTATATAATAATAGCCTGTACATAATTTACATCATGCAAACAACATTTATTTTGTTGTTTACAAATAGTAAAATTACCAAACGCTGAATACTTCTTACATTGCTTATTCCCACGAACTTAATTTGTATAAACTTAAATAGACTTATATATTTCTATTAGTTTAGCTTATGTTCTCATTTGCATGTTTTGTTTTTCGCATTTAAGTGAACCAAGGTACCATGCGACTTGAAAAATAGAGAATAAGTTCGTTTTCACTTTTGGTTTAATTGTTTCCTATTTTTAAAAAAATATTTTTATAAGGGTAAAATATATAGTATTAGTATTATTTAATAATTACTGTAAATAAAACAGATAACTATTAGATGTAAAACATTAAATATATTAGTTAATCATAAATAAAATGAACATACATTATTTTAGTTGTAATATTATATATATTAGTCTATTTATTTTAAACGTATTAATACTAATTACATATATAGCTATTTATAATTAAAAATATCCAAATAAAAGTTAATGTTATTGATGTCGGGGTAATTTCTCTTACCCCAGTTAGGCCTGTAAATTATAGAATGGAGACTTTTTTTATTTGTCCCTTTTAAGGCCTTTTTTCTTTTCATACATATATTAATTTTTATTTTTCGGTTCATGATTTTTTTTTTACCAAGTTTCTATTCCCTGTTTTTGTCGTTTATGTCTTATATTATACATCCAGATTGTTAATATACATATCACTAAATCAATTAATTGTACAGATTTGATAACTTTTTTTTATTTTTTTGTAATGTCTTGGGACAATTGCTTCAGATTTTGTCTTTAGTAAAATAGCAACATTTGATTTGTCTGGTGTGTTTAGAGCCTCTTCTGATTTTTCTATCTTTCCATTTATAAGGAAAAAAATGGTACTGAAAATACTATAATATAATGTAAGGGGCCTGAACACACCACACAAAAGCAGATTAATATATAAAGACACAAGGAAATGTCGTTATGATGTCCTTTTCTTACAAGAGACGCACTTTAAAAGGGACAAGATACCAAAAAACATACAAAAAAATTATCCCACACAATTCCATTCCACATTTGGATCGAAGTCCAGGGGAGTCTCTCTTTTTCCATAAAAATGTGGCATGCAACACTGATGAAGTAAAAATAGATAAAGAGGGCAGATATATAATATGGAGAGGCAAAGTTAATGGAATAGAATATGTCCTTTCAAATGTATGGTAAAAAAATAATTACTCGAGTTTTAAAAAATTCCACCAGTAAAGTTATAATTGGGGGTGACACAAATTTCGTGTTGTATTGGAGGCTGGACATATTTAGAGAAAATAAATACCAAAATAAGGATTACAAAAATGAAAAATTGGCAAGTTTACGTTTGAGAAATTGTTTTCTCATGGCCTTTTAAATAATCCAGCACGAAAAGTGATTACACCGTTTACTCAACATCTTGTAATATTTATTATCGTATTGATAGGTTCTTAGCTAATGAACAAACAATAAATATTATTTTAAAAACTAAAATTCTAGACATCAATTGGTCAGATCATGCCCCTTTTATACTACATTTAGATGAATCTCTTCAGGCAAACCCAAATAGAACTTGGAGACTTAATGATAACTTAATTATGGATTTGGAAAATAAAAACTTAACAGAAATAACATTAAAGAATTACTTTGGAGAAAATTTGAACCTAAATTTATCTGATTCTTCCATTTGGAACACCCATAAAGCAGTTTTAAGAGGACATTTCATTCAAAGGGCTTCTTATTTGAAGAAGAACAAATCTAAAAAACAGAAAGATTTAGAAAAAGAGCTTTATAATTTAAATTTGAAAAACAAACTTTTTCCTTCTTCAACTCTCAGCACAAAAAATTATAGAAATTAAAAATGAAATGAATTTGATTCAATTAGAACATACAGCCCTGATTTTAAGGAGACTGAGGCTAATATTTTATTCAAAACTTAACACAGCCTCATCACTTCTGGCCTCTAACTTAAGACATATTATTTCCCAAACATGAAATGAACACTTAACAAATAGTGATGGTTCTAAAACAACCAATCCTCATAAAATTAATAATACCTTTGCTAATGATTACAAAAAATTACACAATTTGGCCATAGACCCTACTGTAAATTAACCCACCTACAATAGATCATTTGTTGGCCTCCCTAAACTCACCAATCTCCCATAATCAAATTGCATGATCAAGAATTCCTGTTGGAAAGGCTCTGGGATTTTATGGTTTTACAATGTTATATTACAGAACAATTTTATATTACATAAGGTGGCCACACCTTGCGATCAAATAGGCTGCATTTGGCCTACGGGCCGCATGTTGGACCCTTCTTTTCTAGATAATGTTACCTTAATTTTTTTTTTATTTTTTTTTATTATTTACTGGATTTTCATGGACTTGAGATCAAACCAATAATAAACTTAATCAGTCAATCCAGGGCTTGACACATTTCTGTAGCTAAGCAGGTCAATTCAGGAGCCAGTCTGGGTACCTTAAGGAGCCAGGGAAATTAAACTTCCAGAGAGTTCACTGGAAAACAATCAAAAAACGTAGTAGCCAGCAACAGGGTTTTTAGGCGCAATGGCCCCAGGCACTAAGGATTTGTTAAGCCTTGATTCAATACATAACATGATTTACCTATGGTCAGAAAACACTGACCACCACACCAGAAAGTATCAGAGAGTACTTTGCAATTATATGATAGCATTAAACATGCTTTCTCAAGAAACATTTTCAAGTTAAATTAGACACTTAAAAAAACTAAAAGTTCCGGGTTTAATGTTGGCATTAGATGTGGAAAAAGCATTTGATTGCTTGCATTGGAAATTCCTGGAACTTGTTTTGTTTACATTTGATTTCCCAAAACAAATAATAAAAGCAATATTGGCAATGTATGGACATCCATCAGCAACAGTTTTGTATTTAGATTTCGAATCAGAGATCTTTCTAATTACTAATGGAACCCAACAGGGCTGCCCGCTGTCACCTATATTATATGTTTTGGCACTGGAGCCTTTGGCACACAGAATCCGGGCAGATACCAACATAAGAGGGATAGAACACCCCAAGGTGGGCCAAATAAAAGCAGGACTATTTGCAGATGACATATTCTTGTCTCAATTGGAACAATTGGGTAATTATGGGAAAGTGTCATATCATAAAATAAACATGCAAAAATCACAAGCTCTCTCAGTTGGTATGAACAAAGAGGATTTTTTGTAAATAAAATGGAAATAAGACTTTGATTGGCAAAGAGATTTTATTGATTACCTGGGGATAAAACTATCAGAGAATACATTTAAGATTTATATCTATCTATGACAATTGGAAAAATCGGAAACAAGATCTGAATAAATGGACAAAAACAGAGATATCATGGACAGGTAGAATATCAGTGATTAAAATGGCTGTGATACCAAAAATCCTGTATATATTTAGGACTCTACCGCTTAAAATACCAAGTAAATTTTTTTGGAAGCTTAGAGGGATATAAATCAATTTGTAAATAAAGGAAAGATGTCTACAATTTATAAAAACTATTTTATATAATGCACATAAAACAGGAGGGATGGGCTCCCAAATATTTGGAATGGTACTATTTAGCAGCAAAGACTACCCAAGTAATCCAGTGGGTAGATATGGAAGATTGGCAATTCCAACCAGAAAGATTATGCCACAAATTATGGAGTAAATCCAGCAGTAAAAGAAATGTATTTTATACCATTGAAATTTCTTTTCAAGTATGTAGGAAGCTGCTAAGATTGGTCCCAACACTTAAAGAGATATCATGGTATTCTCCACTGCAAGTTGCATAAATAAGGGAAAAATTAGCTAACAAAAGATTAGGGAGCAATCATACCTTATGACATTTATGGAGAAAAGAGATAAATTTAACATTCAAAAATCAGACTTTTACAAATATTTACAAATTAGAGACCTATGTAGAAGAGAGAAAATGTGTCATAGGGAAATCCTCAATATACAAAAGAATATGCATAGCAGGAGGCAGAAAAAGTTGTATATACCGTATTTGCTCGATTATAAGACAAGGTTTTTTACAGAATTTTTTTTCTTGTCTTATAATCGAGGTCGTCTTTTAATCTGACCTCAAATCGAGGTCAGATTATAAGACATGGATCCAGGTCCCCAGCAGAGTACTTCCGGCTTCGTCACAGAAGTCCCGGCGGTCATGCCGGGCGGCAGCAGGGGAGGTCTGCGCTCATCGCCCAGACATCCTCTGCTGCCCCACTAGTCACCAGGGTGAATCGGGCAGCTGGGGGATGTCTGCACGATGCTGTCCGACACCTCCGTCTATTATGACGGACCAGCTTCCCCCACTAGCCACCAGGGATTATGAAACAGGTGAGGGGGAGGGAGGGGGGTGGAGGGAGGGGGGAACCAGAGCAACAAGGGGAGGGGGAGACCAGTGCAACAAGGGGAGGGAGGGAGGGGGGACCAGAGCAACGAGGGAGGGGGGAACCAGAGCAACAAGGGGAGGGATGGGGAACAGAGACAAGGGGAGGGATGGGGGGGAAGAGACAAGGGGAGGGATGGGGGGGAAGAGACAGAGACAAGGGGATGGAGGGTGGGGAAGAGAGAAACAGGGGGGGGAGAGACAAGGGGAGCGAGGGGGGAGGAGATAAAGCTGGGGGCAAGGGAAAGAGGGAGGCAGCATTGGCACATAAAATGAAATAAAAACAAGAAATGCATTTTTTTATATCATAATTTTGTATTAAAAAAGCAATTTACATGTGAATATATACAAGTTGAACTTTTTTCCTATAGGTTAGTCTTATATTCAGGCTTTTAGTTTTTTCCTAATGGAATATCCAAAGTTTGGGGGGTCGTCTTATAATCAGGGTCGTCTTATAATCGAGCAAATACGGTAATTGTATCATATTAAAATACCCAAAAATCAAATCAGGGGTGGAGAGGAGAGAGAGCAGTCTAGGGGCAGGGAGGAGAAAAAGGACATTTTATTTGTTGTTTTTTTTTATTTTTTTATTATTATAAATATTGTGATGGAAGTTTGTTTGTTAGGTATATGTTTGTAATATGTTTGTTTCCTGTACACTCTGTTTGGAATTGGACTAGAGTGAATGTTTAATGTCATCTATAAAGCAAATGTCCAATAAAGAAGTACATATGAAAAAAAACATGCTTTTTATAGCACATCCTGAGAAGGTCAAAATGTCATAATTTTTAAAATTAACATCTAATTAACCTTAATCTACATGTCAGTCGGTTGAATGATTTATTGCCTTGGAAACCCAGTCTGCCAGAAAGTCTAAAACATCATCAATCTACCTCTGTATTCTAGAGAAGACAACTTATACATATTTTTTTTCAATAAAAAAACACATATGAAATGAAGAGAATAGATCTTTCCTCCTCAACCTATGGGTCACTTAGTATAAACTGAAAGAGAATACCCTGCACTACAGCCCTCTATTAAATATATAAACGGGGAAATCAAAGAGAAACTAGTTTCTAAGAGTCCAAGATTTTATGGTCAGTAATAAACCGGAGTATTTACTACAAAATGAGCTTTATAGTGGTGTGCTAACTCAGCTACTGAAGAGGGGCTAATGTTTCCAAACAACTTTTTTTTTTATTAGCAATTCTTTTATTTTTCTTTGTCAATTTCATTCACATATATAAACGACAAGAAAACATTCAAATTTTCACAAAAACATACATACATTAACAAAAAAAAAAACAAAAAAAAAAACACAGATCTTGCTATGAAAATTCAATTAAGCAGTTCTGGTTTTAGGGTATTCAAGAGGAAGTTTGAAATTGATCCCTTGCAATAATGGCTTTGAACTTCCAATACAATAATTCTAAATACCAATGTTAAACTCTTCATATAAATTTGTTCCTACATACCTTAATCACAGTGTACCATTCCTTTACAATACCTTCTATGATTCGTAATTTGTGCAAGTCGAAAACTCAAATTAACCCTCGAATTCCCCTCCCCCTTCTCTCCCTTTCCCCCCCTCTCCCTCCCCCCTCCCTCCCCCCTCCCTCCTAATTAGTTTGTGACCAAACAACTTTTAATCAGATAGAATTGATTTAGAAGATTGCTCCTATGGAAAGCTTTACTGGATGTGCACAACATTATTCCAATGTGCCTGAAAAACGCTATCTATATGTGAATTACCATGCAAAGGTCACTTACCACTTATAGTGACAATATATATATATATATATATATATATATATATATATATGTGTGTGTGTATATATATATAACCCCCACCTAATTTTGTACTGTATATCAGGTTGTAAATAGTGTTGAGCGAACCCGAACCGCACTGTGTTAGAAAGGTGTGTTTTTGTCCCCCCAAGTTTATTTATTTTATTGTATAATGTCAGGTGGCATAAATTCACTTTAATTTAGGGGCCAGGGGCATTTTGCCAGACGCTGGCCCTGTGTTCATCGCACGAGAGATCATTGTGGGTAAACTGACGCCTTTTCTTGTACACACAAAGCTTACTTCATTCTAACCCTCCCATCTCCTGGGTTTGCTTAGAATCTAATGCTGTACTAAACACAGGGCTGGCAAATGTCCCCTGCCCCGCTATCATAACATTATAACCCAGGGCCAGCGGCTGGCAAAATGCCCCTGGCCCATAAATTAAAGTGAATTTATGCCACCTGACATCATACAATAAAATAAATAAACTTGGGGGGGGGGGGCAAAAACACACCTTTTCAATTGGAAGGGTTGCCAGGAGAAAGCCTCTTTTCTCTAAGAAGAACATGGCATAGGTTTGAAAAGTTGTATCTGAACAAACCACAAGACTTGTAGGCAATGTTCTTTGGACAGAGGAGACCAAAGTGGAGATGTTTGGCTATAATGCACAGCACCACTTTGGCAAAAACCCATCATATCTGCACAAACACATCATACTAGCTGTCAAGCACAATGCGTAGGGGAAATGTTTGGCCATAATATACAGCGCCACGTTTGGTGAAAACCAAACAGCATATCAGCACAAACACCTCATAACAAATGTCAAACACAGTATGTATAGGCAATGTGTGTAGGGGCAATGATTTCGGCTTATTTTACAGCCACAGGCCCTGGAAACCTTGCAGCTATTGAGTGATCTATGAACTCCTCTGCATACCAAAGTATTCTAGAGTGAAATGTGAGGCCATCTGTCTGACAGATAAAGCTTGGTCAAAATGAGGTCATGTAACACGACAATGCACACCAGAAAATCTACAACCGCATGGCTGAAAAACAAAAGAATCATGGTGTTGCAAACCCCCAGTCAAAGTCCAGACCTCAACCTGATTGAAATGGGACTTTAAAAGAGCTGTGCATAAAAAATGGCAGCAAACCTCAATGAACTGAAGCAATGTTGTAAAGAAGAGTTGGCCAAAATTCCTCGTAAAAGATGTGAGAGACTGATAAAGTCATACAGAAAACAATTACTTCATGTTATTGCTGCTAAAGGTGGTTCTACAAGCTACTGATCATAAGGTGTACTTAGTTTTTCACACATGACTTTCCATTTTGGCTTTATTTTTGTTACATAAATCATGATACGGTGTAATATGTCATGTGTTGTTGTTCATCTGAGGTTTTATTTACCTGATTTTGAGACCTGCTAAGGAACGCATGATTATTATATCCTTATAAGGAAAACCATAGAATTCAAAGAGGGTTTAAATGATTGCTGGAGACGCCACCGGCGGTGACCACTCACAAAGCAGCTAGGGTTGACACCTTTTGTTCAAAAAAAAATAAAAAAAAATAACAGGCTCCATAGACCTAACATTGGCCTCAAGTCAATGTTTTACCGTCCTGCCAGAAAAATACTGATGGGGTGGCAATAGGGTTGCCACCTTGCCGGTATTTTACCGGCAGGCCGGTAAAAAATTGGCATCAGGCCAATGTTAAGTCTATGGAGACAGTACCAAGGCCGGTATTTTTCTGAAGAAAAGGTGGCAACCCTAGGTGGCAAAGTGGCACAGCATTTTCAACTTTTGCTTCTGATGAAATACTTAAAAAATATATTTTGTTTTTGTATGTAGTACAAAAGTTAGCATGCATTTACATGAAGCAACCTTGAAAAAATACTGTCATTTTAGAATGAAAAATGTATAATGAAATATAAATATGAATTAAAAAAAAAGCCATACTATTCATAATAATAAATTATTGTGGCATTCTTGCACATTATGTACTATTTTCTGTAAATGCGGCTACAATGTACCATTTATACTATAAGCTTATTATTCACATTCATTTTGCAAGATTTTTTGCTCCATGTGAATCAGCTTGAAATTCCAGGAATATGGGAGGAGTTAGATTACAACTCAGTAATCCATTATACTGCAGCAGAAATAGTGACAGCTTTACTTTCATTACAGGCAGAAAAAAAGGAATATGATTTGTTAATAAACAAAAATAGAGTACACTGCGCCTTTAACTGTGAAGGGAGTAGCAGCACAAAAACACAACCAGTGCTT
Source organism: Pelodytes ibericus (assembly GCA_036172795.1). Lineage (NCBI taxonomy): Eukaryota > Metazoa > Chordata > Amphibia > Anura > Pelodytidae > Pelodytes > Pelodytes ibericus. The sequence continues at coordinate 92,438,563 of CM069863.1, forward strand.
CACTCCTGGTACATAAAATACACACAAAACAAATAAGTGAAATCGTGCGCTTCCCAAAACACTACACACTGTTATTTACCCTTATAGGAGGCAATATTCTCCGTATATAATGTAAGTGGAAGAAAAACAAACACAAAATAAAGTAATATAGTGTAGTATATTAAGACTAATAAGAAAGCCTGAATAAGGAGAAACGCGTTGTGTGTGGGAGAGGAGCATTCTACTAGAACTTCACGCACCTTACAAGTCTGGAACTACATGCACTTTGCAGCTGCTTGCTGTTTGCTTTTATGTAAGATTTTATATTTTTGTATTCTGCATTATTAAAGAAAGTTTTACTGAAGATATATCTCCTTCCTCCCCTGTCCTATTCTTTATGACCTCGAGGATGATCTGATTACACCTGTGAATTCAAGACCCCTAGAGGGGCTCCCGAATACCTATGACACTGAGCAGGGTACTGCTCAGGAAGATGTGAGTGGAACCCTCATATATTATATGTCTTTTGGTCCACTTATTAGTCTTAATATACTACACTATATTATTTTATTTTGTGTTTGTTTTTCTTCCCCTTACATTATATACGGAGAATATTGCCTCCTATAAGGGTAAATAACAGTGTGTAGTGTTTTGGGAAGCGCACAATTTCACTTATTTGTTTTGTATGATTTGTTAATAACTATTACTAGATTTAAGATTTATTTTCCTTACAGCTGCTATAGTAAATTTGTACAAAGTGTTTCTCAGTATAAATTGGACTGTGTATAGTCATAGTGTAATTACATGTAATTATATATTGAATTATATATAAATTATATTATGCATTTAGAGAGATGTTGCAAACCAACATGCATTAATCCTTGCACAAAAACACACTGACAACTTTTAAACAGCCCGTTCACTTCTGTCTAATTAAAAAGCTAAATTAGGTTTCCAGGCTACCATGTAACAAAGCAACAATGACTGGTTGTCAACATGTGACCTCCTCTGCTCCGGATCTACTGGCTGTGTATCTCCAATGACAGTGAGATCATGCCACTTGACTGTCTCTGCTGCCACTGAAGCTCTGTCAATTGACAGGGGGGATGATTTTTGAAAAGTGAACAATCAGAGCATCAGAGTTGTCTTCTGCCTGATTAAAATGTTTTTAGAATGTAATACCTCTTCAGTTTTATTTACTTTTGTTTACTTTGCAAGATGATCAGTTCTGATGAACTGAGTCCTTTTGCACTGAGCATTTTCAGTAGTTATTTAATTCAGAATCTGTTAACTGCCTCTCTGTTTTGCTTTTTTCCACAGCAGTTATGAAGAGGGTGATATTACAGTTGTGTAATATCACTGATGACATCCAGCAAATCTACACATCTCCCTGTGCATCCCTATGGAGGACATCTGGCTGGCTGCCAGGAGCTACAGGACACACGTTTTTTTGCTTGAGCTGCAGGTGTCATTGTGGGAAGCATCAATCCCAGGAGAAAGCCTACACAAAGTATGTTTTCAAGTTAAGTATTGCTATTGCAAAATTTAAAAACAAAAACTAGTTTAAATAAATGAATATTATTCACTGAACTGTTATCTTTAATATGCATTAATGTATCCATTCATTTTTAGATTGGGGTGATTATTTAATATTATGTTAAAGGTTAGTGATATTTTGTATGAGGCAGACATTATTATGGGTAAAATTCAAAGTAGATTAACCAACTTGGTTGGTATTAATGGTTTGTTGGTTGGCTGCACAAAGGATGAGAAACACTGATCTTATGTTACTTAGGTATGTATTTTTGCTTTCCACTGTAAAGAGGTACTGTGACATCATGTCCAGTATATTCATTACTGATTAAAAATACCCTAAAATCAGTAAGGCTCTATTATAAGAAAAAATAACATATAAAAGTTATTGTGTTTCAGAGTTAATATCCCTCCCCCATACTGCCAGCATGACTTATATCCAAGGCTACATTTAACCCTATGACAGGGGCTTATTTTTTATTCTGTCAGATAAATGACGTCATTTATTTAGCAGAATAGAAATCAGCCCCTGTCAAAGGTTGGTATTAATGTTCTGTATACCATCTTGGTGTAATTTTTTTGCAAATCCCCAAAAAGGGGCAAAGCCAGAATTTTTATTTAATTATTGGATATGGATATCAACTGACCTTAGCTCTGCAGTCCCCAGATAGGTAGAGCTATTGACTGTTTAATAATCCTTTAAAGATGAATTACGGTACTTGATTGGTCTATTAGCTATCTAGGAAAGGTGCTAGCTAATAAAACCACCTGAGTTTAAAGATATATGTATGGCAAAACATGATCCAAAGTTTAATATTTTTATTGCATCCTAGTTCCCTATTAATGTGCCTCTTTGTTGTATGCCATTGCCCTTTATAAAAAAAAATTTGATTTTTTTTTTTTTATCTAACAGATGCCTATAGTTCTTAACGTTCATTATTAAATCCTTCCCACAGAAGAAGAGTGCTGTCTACATCCCAAGCCTGACAACACTAAGGGCATATAGGTGTCAATCATTTCCACAGAGGATTTATTATACCTAGTAAACACAGTCACTAATAAATAACATGCACATGATTTTCTCCAGTGCCAACACTGTGACCAAACGCACTGCCTTGTTTAACCCTCTGGTAGTCAGAAAGGATGAGCGTGAGGTTTGCAGTGGCCTCTCTCTCATTGCGACAAGGCTAACCCAGATCCAGATGTGTGCATGAGGATTAGAGCTGCCTGTGTTCAGATGATTTACTACGTAACTCCAGTGCACATGCAACCTCTTCTTACTACATACATGATCATGATGAACATTCCTCGCCAATTATTTTTACAGTCCCGAATCGTGCACCTTTGTCTCAATAAGATTCAAAATGTTCAAATAGCAAACGGAATGATTACATATTACTTGCTTTCTCTTTAAATATTATTACAAAGATTTTTTTTAAATCCCTAATTTTGAAGGGGAAAAATAGCCTTAACTGAGAGCACAACAATACAGCAAAACAAGTAATTATTTTACGTTACACGTTGAGATGACCCTGCTCTGCTAGTACCACTAGTACCTATTGCCAGTGACAAGGCTACACCGTCCTATAAGGGGAGCTACCTGCTTACTGATGCTTCCAGTAGGGGTCCAGTAGAGGTCATCCGCCCTATTGTCAGGTATGAACAAGTCAGTTACACTAATGTGCATCTTTGTGAGAGATGCTGTTTATTTGGCCTCTGGCTCATTAGGCATGTGTTTAATCAGTTCCCCAAAACCAACTTAAATACATAAATATATAATATTAGTATAAGGCTACAGAAAATACCGATAGAGGAATAAGAAAAAAAAGCAGATTTCCATTTCTGCAGAGATCTCTTACCTTTACCTTGATTAATTCTGCATAGAGAAATGCTACCATTGACCTTGCGGAGAAATTCATCATCTGCTGCTACAATACATCCAACAGTAATTGGGGTATTAAGGATATCCTAACATAGACCTCCCATCCATGGGTGATAAAGAAAGACAACATGGGTTGTGAGATGCCACCTGCCAGAAGAAGGAGCGTGTCCCTTATTCCTTGCACCTGTTAATGATCTGAGAGAAGGGTTTGCCAAATTGTATGTTGTGCTTTTGAGAAGCGTCGCTATTCCTCCCAGAGCTTTGCACAGCAGCAGACCAGTTCCACAGGGAAGCGATCCGGCTCTGAGCCTGTTGACACGCCTCTAAGTGATGCTGCCTGTCACTCAGTGGGGTTCCTGTAAGACTAGGACTGGATTTCACTGTTCTTCCACAGGCTGCCACATTATTACACGCATGAGACTTATTTGCAATTTTGACATCATTTTTTTTTTTTTTAAAGATTAAGGGTCAGTTTGTCACAATGTAGTCATGCGTAAAGTCCTACTAGTAGTGTGTAATATGAAGTCAACAGGAAAGCTAAATGGAGTACTAATTAGAACTGTAGAAAGGCACATCTTGTCACATTAAACTATCATTTACATATGTGTATATATATATATGTTTCAGTTTGAAGATTTCAGGTTTTGTGTTTATGCAATTTTAAGCTACAAATACTATAGCCTGTCGTGCTGGAAGAGTGAGCGTTGTCACACGCTGTCTGTCCAGTGCTGTCTTCTACAACTCACATCATGCTCTTCTAGGCGGAGGAAATCTAGTTGCTATAGACTGTACAGAGCTAAAAGTGGATTAGTAACCCAGGAAACCAATGAAATATCCTTTTACTACTCTGCTGAGACATTTAAACATGCTATACATGTTATTATTACTATACGTTTATTACTATTTGGTAAAGTTATACATTACATATTTCCATGATTTTTAATATATGACAAATTTAGGTGTGTCATTAATAGTTAAAGTACACACCAGTTGTAGAGTCACATAACATTATTACCTACTGGTGTTATTGGAAGTATAACAACCTTATATTATGGTTAAATGTATGGTTTGGTTCCCCTACCAGATCATCTCATGAACATGATCAGTGATATCCCACTGGTGTTCCACAAGCTGCCTAAGATACCAAGGTGCTTACTTGTAAACAGACTTGTCATCATTTGGTAGGTATGATTATGACACATTAAGGTGAGGTCAAATGTTTGCAAGCACATTCAATTAGGGAGAAGCTTTTGGTGGTAAGTGGGGCATGGAGCAATGTTTATGTGTCACAAGGTGAAGTAAAGTTCAGTGGTACATAGTTATAGGCAATGGTCATTGGTGGTGCATTTTGTATCAGAGAGAATGAATTGAGTGAGTTAGCCTCAAAATACCACAGTAGGTGGAGCTTCCCAGTAGCCACCAAGATTGTAATCTGAGCTGCTATGCACCAATTAGGGGGTTTGTATATAGTAAGTACAGCAGAAGCCACACAGTTATTCCCACTGATATTACTTCCTCACTTCCCTGTTCTACTAGTTTGTAAGAAGACTGTCATCCCTGGTAGTCCAGTGGGAATGGGAAATCCGTTTCTCCCTTGTTGCTGTTATATGGTCCAACATAACTTCCCTTTGGCTTTGTCCAACACAATTCCAGAAGGTCAGAGCATTGGATTGTGACATCACTCCCTGGCACTCTGTGTCAATTCCAGAAGGTCAGAGCATTGGATTGTGACATCACACCCTGGCACTCTGTGTCAACCATGACAAATTCTCCATCTTACATTCGAGCTCCGTCTTATAATCAGATCTCAAATAGAGGTCTGACAATAAGACTGAGATCCAAGTCCTCCGCAGAGCTGCAGGGGACCTGGATCCTGGTCTTATAGTCAGACCTGCAGCCGGTGGATGTCTGCATGATACGCGCAGACATCCTCCGGTGCTGCCCGGAACTTCCATTGGCACTTCTATGATGGAAGCCAGGAGGTCACGCCATAGAAGACAGAAGAGTCCTGCAGCATCGGAGGGTGTCTGCACTCATTGCGCAGACATCCACCGGCTGCCCCCACTAGCCACCAGGGATAGTGGAAGCAAGTCTGGGGAGGGAGGGGGTGGAAGCAAGTCTGGGGAGCCAGGGGGCAGTATTAGTGGAGGTTGGAAGGGGTCACAATCAGTAGCATTGATGGAGGGTGGGGGTGGGAGGGGGCACAAACAGTAGCATTGGGGGTGGGAGGGGTTACACGCAGCAGCATTGGTGGAGAGTGGGTGTGGGAGGGGGCAGCAGCATTGGGTAAATCTGGGGTAGGGGGCAGCATTGGCTAAGTCTGGTGTAGGGGTGGGGGCAGCATTGGCAAAGTCGGGGGGGGGGGGCAGATGACTGTGGGGGGTTGCATAGGCAATTTCTTGAGGCAGAAGGCTGTGGGGGGGATACATTGACTAAGTCTAGGGGGCAGTATTGGCTGTGTGGGGGATGCATTTGGTAAGTGTGGGGGGCAGATGGTTCTGTGGGGGATGCATTGCTAAGTGTAGGGGGCAGATGGTATTTTATTAAATATGAAAAAACTTTTTACATGTGAATATTTACAATATTTTTGGGTAGTCTTATATTCAGACTTTTTCTTCATTCCTTAATTAAAATCCAAAGTTTGGATATTAATTAACCCCTTCGTGACAATGGAAGTGTCAGGCACGTCCTTGGTGAATCAAGCGGTTTTCGCAATCAACGATGGCTTATGGAATACATGTAATCCTATGGCTATTCTATAAACCGAACGTTCGGTTTATAGAATAGCCATAGGATTACATGTATTCCATAAGCCGAAAGTCTATAAACCGAAAGTCGTTTGGTTTATAGACTTTCGGCTTATAGAAAACATGTAGTACTATTGCCTTTCTATGAACCGAACGAGAGCCCCATTCATAAGAATTTCTTATGAATGGGGCTCTCGTTCGGTTTATAGAAAGCCAATAGTATTACATTGTATTTCTATAAAACGAACGAATTAAAATTAACGAAACGAAAATAATGAACGAATTTCGTCTGAAACGAATGCAGTAATGAACGAAATTCGTTTTAGACTAAATAAATAACATTTTCGTCCGAATGGACGAAAACGAAACGAAAATTTTAGTTTTGCACATGTCTAATAATAATAATAACCATAAACATATGAATATGGGTTATTAATTATGAATCACCAAAAAATATGAAAATCGATATGATTCATAAATGGGTCTGATCAAAAACACCCAATAACGAATTTATAATGTATTCAGAGGTTGAGGATATTTTTACAAAAGTAAATACAATGAAACAATTCTAATAAAAATATTAATATGCAATTTATTTAATAAAATAGTAATAAATTACATAAATAAGAAACATAATATAACAACAGTATTGATATACATTAATCATAATTCACATACATGACTTATGATAGATGTAACAAAATGAAATATGAATTAAGCATTTTTGTAGCAATATCAAAAATGCATGTAGTATGGTTCTCAGCATGGATGAAAGTAAGGAAAGCGGTGCAGTGTGTAAATTTACATGAACAGTTTTTTTTGGAGATGTATGAAATTGCCGGGAACCAAGTCTCATATATAGTGGAACTGTAGAAAGCTTGCAGAATTAAAGGCAGAACTGGAATACCTATGTCATGTTCCATTTGGAATTTGGGTTATGACTCCTCAGCTTTTTTTTTTTTTTTTTATATTTTCTTTTTTTTAATTTTGTATTTCAATATCATTAATTACATAAAAACATTTATATACCTCATTTTATACATTATAAATATAAATATGTAACATTATATCAAAAGATGTGACAAATAAATGTATTCCTCTAATTTTTAAAACCGGCTATATATTAACAAAACACCTCTAAGTAACACCTGATGATCATACAGATCTAAATATTCCAAGAAGTGCAGCTAAATCACCCATTTCAATTTGGGTACATATTTACATTCAACATTCCAGTCATATTATGATTATCATTAAAAAAAATGCATCCATACTATCATTCATTCTGTGTTGCTGGGGGTATCAAACAAGTTTAGTCAAGTTAAATCTAATCAAAGCATTGTAGCCTGATATATAACCAGGGCTGGCCTTAAGTGTTCTGGCGCCCTGTGCGGGCTTCCCCCGTGGCGCCCCCCCCGTCTCTTTCACCCCCCTATGTATGTGTCTCTCTCCCTTCCCATGTTTGTCCCTTTCCTCTTCCTTGCCATGTCTGTCTCTCTCTCTATCCCCCCCTCCCCTGTTCTGTCACTCCCCCCCCCCGTCCCCTGTTCTGTCCCACCCTCCCCCTGTTCTGTCTCTCTCTCTCCCCCCTCCCCATGTTTTCTCTCTCTCCCCCAGTTCTGTCTCTCCCCCTGCCCCTGTTCTGTCTGTCTCTCTCCCCCCTCCCCCTGTTATCTCTCACCCCTCCCCTGTTCTGTCTCTCCCCCATCCACTGTTCTTTCTCTCTCTCCCCCCTCCTCCTGTTATCTCTCTCTCCCCCAGTTCCGTCTCTTCCCCCTGCCCCTGTTCTGTCTGTCTCTCTCTCCCCCTCCCCTGTTCTGTCTCTCCCCCATCCACTGTTCTGTCTCTCTCTCCCCCCTCCCACTGTTATCTCTCTCTAGCCCTGTTCTGTCTCTCCCCCCCTGCCCCTGTTCTGTCTGTCTGTCGTCCCCCCCAACCCCTGTTCTGCCTCTCACTCTCCCCCCTCCCCTACCTTTGCCTGCAAAGTTGGATCCAGGGAGGGGGCGGAGCTAACCGGCTGAGAGGTGTAGCTCCGCCCCCACCCTGTGAAGCAGAGCACAGTCTGCATTACGGAGAGCTCCGCCCCCTCCCCGGATCTAGAGAGCATGCCGAGCAGAGGGCTGGTGAGGGGGGATCTTTAGATCTCCCCCACCCAGTGCCTCTACCGGCTTTTTTTTTAACTGGAGGGCGCCCCCTGGGGTGTTGCGCCCTGTGCGCTCGCACAGGTCGCACACCCCTAAGGCCGGCCCTGTATATAACATTTAGGTTGTGTCACAATATCTATACCATTCGGACCATATCTTCCAATAATTTGAAAGGTTGTTAATCCATACAAAATGTAATCCTCAGGTTTTTTTTGTTGTGTATTGATGCTCCATTAAAAAAAGAGCAAATCTAGATTTACTAATAAACATACTGACATCTTCTAAGATCTGTTTAGCTCGTAACTGTAAAGAACAGGAACCTCCATCTTGGGCTCACATACTAAATCAGATACATTTTTTAATATAACATGGAGAAATATTTCTTTGTTTCATCTAGGAATATTGAAAAGAACAATTAAATCTGGGCTCCATGGAAGAAATACTTCCAATTTAAGGAATTCAACCCCTGATACTCAATAAAGAAACACAATGGGGAAACTGGTAAATTAGCCAGAATTAAGACCCCTTGCCAATGAACGCACTTGTATCACACCCCAGCCATGAGAACCAGTATGAATGGAGATGTAAATGTATGGTATGAGAGATATGTGTGATTTAAAACGAAATCTTTTGTATTTATGCTACTTTAACTGATTAGTAGACATGTGCAAAACTAAAATTTTCGTTTCGTTTTCGTCCATTCGGACGAAAATGTTATTTATTTCGTCTAAAACGAATTTTGTTCATTACTGCATTCGTTTCAGACGAAATTCGTTCATTATTTTCGTTAATTTTAATTCGTTCGTTTTATAGAAATACAATGTAATACTATTGGCTTTCTATAAACCGAACGAGAGCCCCATTCATAAGAAATTCTTATGAATGGGGCTCTCGTTCGGTTCATAGAAAGGCAATAGTACTACATGTTTTCTATAAGCCGAAAGTCTATGAACCGAACGACTTTCGGTTTATAGACTTTCGGCTTATGGAATACATGTAATCCTATGGCTATTCTATAAACCGAACGTTCGGTTTATAGAATAGCCATAGGATTACATGTATTCCATAAGCCGAAAGTCTATAAACCGAAAGTCGTTCGGTTTATAGGCTGTCGGCTTTTAACTATACGGAGACAGAGTCTCCATTCATAAAATTATGAATGGAGACTTTGTCTCCGTATAGTTAAAAGCCGACAGCTTATAAACCGAACGTTCGGTTTATAGGCTGTTGGCTTTTAACTATACGGAGACAGAGTCTCCATTCATATGAATGGAGACTCTGTCTCCGTATAGTTAAATGCCCACAACCTATAAACCGAACGTTCGGTTTATAGGCTGTCGGCTTTTAACTATACGGAGACAGAGTCTCCATTCATATGAATGGAGACTTTGTCTCCGTATGGTTAAAAGCCGACAGCTTATAAACCAAACGTTAGGTTTATAGGCTGTCGGCTTTTAACTATACGGAGACAAAGTCTCCATTCATATGAATGGAGACTCTGTCTCCGTATAGTTAAATGCCCACAGCCTACAAACCGAAGGTTCGGTTTATAGGCTGTGGGCATTTAACTATACGGAGACAGAGTCTCCATTCATAAAATTATGAATGGAGACTTTGTCTCCGTGTAGTAAAATGCCGACAGCCTATAAACCGACCGTTCGGTTTATAGGCTGTCGGCTTATGGAATACATGTATTCCTATTGCTATTCTATAAACCGAATGTTCAATGAATAGCAATAGGAATACATGTATTCCATAAGCCGAAAGTCTATAAACCGAACGTTCGGTTTATAGGCTGTCGGCTTTTAACTATACGGAGACAAAGTCTCCATTCATAATTTTATGAATGGAGACTCTGTCTCCGTATAGTTAAATGCTATTGTATTCTATAAACCGACTCTATTTCGGCTTATAGAATGCAATAGTACTACGAATGGACCAATGAACGAATGATTTTCGTATATTAACCATTCGTTCATTCGGCTTTCGTTAGCTTAGCATTTTCGTTCTTCGTTTTTCAGACGAATGGACGAAAATGCTATTTTCGGACGAAAATGCATTCGTCCGAAAACGAATGCACATGTCTACTGATTAGTATTACGACTATACACAGACCTAACCTTTGAATCATCTTTTGAATTGTCATATAAATGATATTTTTTTCCAAAATAATAAAGATTAAAATAAAATAAATGCATGTAGTACAATTTACTATGCAGTTACACTATTACCCACAAGATGGCCGTGCAATTTATTGAGCCTTGTATAAAAGTTTCCATGTGATTGCACATATAATTTAACAAAAGATCTTCATCACAGGATGTACATCTCTTTGTAGTCTAAAATATGAGTGTAAGAAATCCACCTAGTAAGTATGAAACCGGATACTCCTAAATCTCATAACTGGACTGAAAGTATATCACATCAGAAAGGATTTCTGAATCTATATTATTGTTTCAATAATTATATTCATAATAATACTCATAATTATATTCATCATAATACAGTCATTATGAGTAATTATTTTGCAAGGATTCTATAATTATGCAATATGTGGGTACTTAAAGAAAAATGGTCTGCTCAATATAAAATAAAAGAGAGATTTGAGAATAATAGAAAAAATGTATATTAAACCAGTCATTTTGCAACTTCAGGATTACCTTGTGGAGGGTGTGGACAAGCCCTTGTGGAGGGTGTGGACAAGCCTTCCATCCTGAATCTCCTTTGTCACTCCTCAAATCTCAGCCCTGCCTCCGCCAATAAACGAGTTCCAGCCCCTAACAATTACATTGTGGGCCAGGGCAAGTAGTCCTGACTCCCCTATTAAAAACAGACTGGGAGCCACCAAAAGGCTCCCAGCCCACCTGTTACAAATACTGGGGGTGGAGGGGGGTCCCCAAGTATTTTAAATGGGACTGGGAGCAGGGCAAGTGTGGAAATTGCTGCTTTCAGGATGAAATGGGGCCATATTGAGTGGGCAAATTTCGGAAAATTCCTAAATTTGGCTACAATCCCCAATCTGACCCCAGATCGGTCTATATTGAGTAGACTCTTATGGCATATTTTGAGGAATGACCAAAACTGCTCTACCTAAAAAAAAAAAAAACTATCTAGCACCTGCAGAGGAATAAAATGCTTTCACAAGAAAGACAAGCTTTAAAATAAAAAAAAAAAACATCAAAACCCTAAACTGTGGTGCTAAATGACAGACAAAATGCTGTATAAGCACGTTCAATGTGATGTAAGGGTCTGAAAGCACCCACTTGGTGTATTAAGTGTAGTTTAAAAGAAATCCAAAGTAAGTATGTAATTGTAGTAATTTATTACTTAAGTACATTTCCCTGACTTTAATGACTTTGTCTTGTAAGTAATATCCAGGCTTTCCTGTCTCTACTGCACATGCTTGCTGCATCTCAGCAGGCCTTTCAGGCCCTACAAAGAGCAGCCAGTAATTATATAGATTACTTCATAACTCTCAATTTACACAATCCTGTTCATTTACTTCTGAATCTGAATTACATCAAGTACTCTAAGAAGGACATATAACTAATTATTCATTTCTGAGAATTTGAGACAGACCATTCATGTACAATTGCATTGCTGCTGATTTAAAAATCTAAATTACTTAGATAAAAATTTTATTTTTTGGGCCATAACTCCCAAGCCTCAGCTTTTGGACCCCCTAAACAAGTAAATAAAAAAGTGTTGGCTAAAGTTTTGCACTGTCAGTTATGTCAGTTCTGTTTGAATGTGCATGATGGGAACTATAGTCCACAGCAGCTGGAGGGTGTACACAGATACACACAAAGATTTATATTCAAACATAAATATATATTAACCCCTTTGCAACAACGATTGTACCAGGTATGTCACAAAAAGTCAGTTAGTGACAGAGTCTGCTGTAATACAAGTTTAAGCAGCGATCACTTCTTATGCTAAGCCAGTGATATCAAGGCATCTAGCAACACCAAAATCTGGCCTCCCGGGGATAAATTCCTCAAATTAGCATAAAGTCTCATAGTAAAGAGGAAACACAGAAACCTATAGCGAAGTACCCGAAAAGATAATCTGCAGTCGCTGATACCTGGTAAGATGGAAGGGGAACACAGCTAGCAGAGGTAAAAGATGCACTTTGCCTGTACTGCCTCATAGTCTATCTGTGCATGACCCAACATCTACAGGCCCCCAGTAGTGTCCCAGGTAGAACTGAGAAGGCCTGAGAGACACTCTCCTTCACATACCAGACTCCAAACATTTTTTGCCTTTACCTCCACAAACTCTTGCCAGCACAGGCCAAGTGGAGACAGTTTGACGGAGTACTTGGGGTCCCAAGGTTGTGCGATTGAGCACAAATACATTTCCACACATGGTCCCTACTACAAACATATAAATGTGACACAGTTACCAATGTGTCATATTTAATACAAATGATATTCAGAATTAGTGTTGAGCGAACCCGAACCGCACTGTTCGGGTTCGTACCGAACATTGCGGTTTTTGGACTCCGGACCCGAACACGGACATTCCACTGTGTGTTCGTGTTGGAGTTCGGGGTTCGGCAGGGCCGGCGCCACCTGTAAGGCGACCTAGGCAGCGGGCTAGGGCGCAACTTAGCAGGGGGCGCCGGAACCGTGAAAAAAAAAATCCTCCCCCTTCCCCCTTACTTACCTCCTCGATGCTGCTCTGTCTCCCGGTGCAGGTCCGGGGCTGTGAGGGAAGCGTTGTGCGCTCCCCTCTAGCCAATGCAGATTCAATAAAATTTGGTTAAACTTTTTTTTTAAACAAAGTTTATTGAATGCGCATTTCCTGGACGGGAACGCACAATGCTTCCCTCACAGCCACAGACCTGCAGCGGGAGACAGAGCAGCATCGAGGAGGTAAGTAAGGGGGAGGATTTTTTTTTTCACGGTTCCGGCGCCCCCTGCTAAGTTGCGCCCTAGCCCGCTGCCTAGGTCGCCTTACAGGTGGCGCCGGCCCTGCCGAACCCCGAACTCCAACACGAACACACAGTGGAATGCATATTGGCATATTGTGTGGGAAAATCCTGGCATATTGAGTGGCATAATAATCCTGGCATATTTGGTGGCTAAGTCCTGGCATATTGAGAGGCATAATCCTGCCATATTGAGCGGCATAATCCTGGCATACTGAGGGACATAATCCTGGCATATTGTGTGGGAAAATCCTGGCATATTGAGTGGCATAATCCTGGCATATTGAGGGGCAAAATAATCCTGGCATATTGAGGGGCATAATCCTAGCATATTGTGTGGGAAAATCCTGGCATATTGAGTGGCATAATAATACTGGAATATTGGGCGGCTAAGTCCTGGCACATTGAGAGGCATATTCCTGGCATATTGAGGGGCATAATCCTGGCATATTGGGTGGCTAAGTCCTGGCGGCATATTGAGGGGCATAATCCTACAGCGATTATTCAAATTACAGTGATTATTTTAGTCGGTGCTATACTACATATTTGTACCCTGCCCTGAGCCCAGTGCCACAGAGAGTGCAGTGCTGTCCTGTTCTGTTAGCTCAGTGGGCAACATCTATGTATTTTTAAATACTGCAATTTGTTGGTGTTAAATATTACATTTGCAACAAAAATAGTGAAAAAGTGCGCTTTAACCAACACTTAATATACAACAAAAAAGGGATTACCCTTAATTCGGTAGCAATCCACTTGGAAAATACATGGAGGGAAAAACAGAAACAAAATAATGATAATATAGTGTAGTATTTTAGTGCAAAAACAGGGAATGTGAAAAAGTGAAAATACACTCACATATCCCTGAGCAGTATACTGCTCAGTACATCAAGCCTCATGGGAGCCCACGCAGGGTAGATGATCCAAGCGTATCCCAGAAGATGAGAGAGCAGAGGAGAGACGTAAGTAAGGGTATAACATTTATTGTAGACAAAGTATAAAATATCTTACATTAAAAATAAACAGGATCCAGCAGGAATATGCAGAATACAATAAGTCCCAATGTCCTTAAATAGTCCCAGCAAGTCTCCTCCTCCTCCACAACGCGTTTCGCCCAGTAGAAATGGGCTTTTTCAAGTGTGCCTTGAAAAAGCCCATTTCTACTGGGCGAAACGCGTTGTGGAGGAGGAGGAGACTTGCTGGGACTATTTAAGGACATTGGGACTTATTGTATTCTGCATATTCCTGCTGGATCCTGTTTATTTTTAATGTAAGATATTTTATACTTTGTCTACAATAAATTTTATACCCTTACTTACGTCTCTCCTCTGCTCTCTCATCTTCTGGGATACGCTTGGATCATCTACCCTGCGTGGGCTCCCATGAGGCTTGATGTACTGAGCAGTATACTGCTCAGGGATATGTGAGTGTATTTTCACTTTTTCACATTCCCTGTTTTTGCACTAAAATACTACACTATATTATCATTATTTTGTTTCTGTTTTTCCCTCCATGTATTTACCAAGTGGATTGCTACCGAATTAAGGGTAATCCCTTTTTTGTTGTATATTAAGTGTTGGTTAAAGCGCACTTTTTCACTATTTTTGTTGTTTACTGTACCGAACCAGGAGTGAAACACTGGTTGATTGAGTTGCTGCTATTACTATCACATTTTGGCGCAGTGTATTTCTTGTTTTTTTCTAAATATTACATTTGCGTCCTGCACTTCATATCTGAGAAAAAAAATGCGAATAGTTTTGGGTGGTAAATAGTACATTTGCGTCTTGCGGTGCACTTCATATCTGAGAGGAAAATAGAACAGTCCAATACTGTGCTTACAGCGCACTTTGAAAAATTCTAATTGATTTGGGTGCTAAATAGTACATTTGCGTCTTGCGGTGCACTTCATATCTGAGAGTCAAATAGAACAGTCCAATACTGTGCTTACAGCGCACTTTGAAAAATTCTGGCTACCTCCTCCTCCTCCAGCGCCGCTTCCACCTACACCGCCACGGTCATCGCCTCCTCAACCTATGGGTCACTTAGTATAAACTGAAAGAGAATACCCTGCACTCCAACCCTCTCTCAAATGGATAATTCTGTTGATCCTCCTGGCAGCCATGCTTTATATTTAGATTTATGTTCTTCCAAAGCTAAAATCAAAGATTCCATCTAGTGCTATTTTATGGCTCAGCTGTATTTGTAATTTGTATGTATTTTATGTTATTTTAAGTTATTTCCCTATCCACATTTGCTTGCAGGGCACTTGTCCTACTCTTACCCACATTTTAGTTCATTTTGCAGCCCTCTAGCCCTTTCCAGGACTTTTATAGTGGCATTTTAGTGGCCAAAAGTTTGTGATCCCATTGACTTCAATGGGGTTTGGGTTCGGGGTCAAGTTCGGGGTCAAGTTCGAGCACGGACCCGGACATTTTTTCAAAGTTCGGCCGAACCTGCTGAACCCGAACATCCAGGTGTCCGCTCAACTCTATTCAGAATTTTATTCAGTGAAGGATGTTGGCTGCTTGAGGATTTTATAATGACAGCGACCGTGGTCAGTGCCTGCAACACATATCTGGGAATGTAAGTGCTTCATTTTCTGTTACTTGAGCAAATAGCTGAATTCATATTTGTTCAACATCATTATGTTCTGTTTTGTTCAGTGAATCTGATATCTACCATGCTGAATGAAGACGGATGGGGAAAAAAGTGTAAATATAGTGGATGGAGAATTGGAGATCAATGTTACCCGGATGATAATGAGTGAATATGAACATGTAGGCAACATGTTGATAAAATGAACAAAATGAAGATCTGGCCTGTAAAAAAATAGCAGAAATTTGAAAACAAATCTTACTTTCAGCTATTCAGTGTGGCTGAGATGAGGCTGAAATTGGCTATGTTGGTCAATCTCAGGCCGACACATCGACAGCATTAGGACCAGAGAAACCTCACCTAAAAGTACAGTAAAAATATTAGAAATATGTTTTTGTTATGTGGAAACTGTTCCATAAATGCCCTAATATCATACTGGATAAACATATTCTTGATTGGAATATGTTTACAAAATATGATATTTCATGATATATGTAACAATGTTCATATGAAAAACATCTGTCAATTGTAATGTCATTCAACATATCATACATGTGTCACACACGCCAATTAATAACCACAATAAAATAATTGCCATACCAATGCATAGAAATCACTATACACACAATGACATAGCATCACATGGAATCACAAGGAATGAATATATATATATATATATATATATATATATATATATATATATATACATACATATATATATATATATATATATATATATATACACACTATAGATGCTGATGATCAGAGGGGTCCGGAGATCAGGACATGACTGATAGCCACAGACTTCAATGTAAGTTGACAGCCCTATAGCTAACCATTTCATGTACACATATTAAACAGCTACCTATTAACACATTGATGCTTATGTCCCAGAACATACAAGCACCAAAATGCAGAACTCCTGATGTAATTTGCGACATGACGGAGGCATGCCTGAGCCTGGAAGTTCATGCATGGTGCAATTTAGTAAAAAGTACGAGCTGCCCGCTTTGAGCTTTGCACTTGCCAAAAGCCAAACAATTTAAATTAGGAATTTTTGTAGAAATCTATCCTAGCTGTTAATCCCCAATATGACAAATACTCAGAAAGGAAATAATAATAATTTTATAAAACAATGTAATGAAATATTTATCTGCAGACATTTTCCCTATACTTTGCTGCACACATTAAGTGTTGTGTGGAAAAAATGTTGCAACTGTGGTAAAACTTGGGGCATATTTTTTGCTCTAAACAGTAGTAGAGGTGTAGATAACAGAAAGGTCATTGAAATAAGACCTTCCACATTTGTGTTTTATCCATGACACATTTGAAGGATGTAATATGCAATCATGACCTACTTTTGCCATTTGAATCTTATGGAGACTCATAATTTACTTGATTTACATCATGCCTTCAGAAAATATGCAGCTAATGAATATACAAAGGAAATCATTGTAACTATTTCATTGCCAGAGAAAAACATTGAAAAATATTAAACATTTGTTAATTAAATTACCTATGTTAAGTCATTATGCTGCAAAAACTCATTGTTCGTGGTACTTTTATAGTAGCCATCCATCTTCAAAGGGTAAACACACTGGCAAATTACAATATTGTGTATTTATATACAAATTATACTTGTCAAATCGAAATTATATTAAAATTGATGATACTTGAGTTGAATATTTTTCTTGAAATGAAAAGAAATTGGAATGGTATACATAAGGATGCCACAGTTTCTTCAAAAACAGATCGACTATACTATTGCCTCCATAAACTTCATATTGGCTTCAGGTCATATTTTAGTTGGATACTGGTATGGTGGCAACCTTAGGTACTTTTACCAGAGCTTTATCTATATTTTAGCCAATCAAGCATAATATTTTTCTTATCAAACTGGTCCTATTAGTGAGCCAATGAACCTGGTGCCTCTAACCCTTCATATACTTATTTTTACTGTGATGTTGCGTCCAAAGATCTTGCCCACAACAGGGCAGTGCCATATTGGAAAGACATGCTCTGGGGTGTCCGATTTCAGTGCTGCTGAATACCTTGATGTCAAGCCATTACAGAAACACCAACTAAGTGGAGGAAGCAATCATCACTTTCGATGCTCATTTAGACACAGGACATACATGTATGTCCTGTGTCATTAAGGGGTTAAAAAAAACAGGTCAAAGTTAGAAAAAGTGTTTTTTATGGCATATTTTCATCATATTTTATATATTTTTTTAATAATAAAATATATCATATGATGAAAACAATAGTATCAAATGAAAACCCTATCCGTCCTTTAAAAAATGATATGTAATTTGTGTGCGTGGACTGAACACAAAGAAAGAAGTTCACAGTTCAGTAAACATATGACAAAAATAATGGAATTCTGGTCTTCAAGGTACATCAAATGCAGCATAGAACTCAGTTACTAAGGGGTTAAGATACCATTATTTTCATCATATCATATAATTTATTATAAAAAAAAATCATGAAATATGATGAAAAATTAATAAAACTTTCTAACTTTTACCTGAAACATTTTTTTTTACACATCTACAACCAGTAAAAGATACCCTGGGTGAACAGTTTCTAACATCTGCCCTGAGTTTTTAAATTGCCAATGTTCACACTGGCAATTTCCTAAAGTAGTGTTTTATTTTGATAATAATTTTCCCCTACAGTGACCTTTTAACCCCAACCCCAATGATCAACGTAACCCTAACTATAACCATAACTCTAATCCAAAGCTCTTTCCCACAACAGGGCAGTGCCATAATGGAAAGGCAGCTGCCTTTTTTGAATGGCGCATACAATTGCTTCTAGGAGTAATAATATATATGCGCCAGAAGGTTAGTTCCAGTATTTCCTGACAAAACTGTCTGATTGCCAGAGGGGCTAAGGGCAGAGGCTATTTTTGCATGGTGTTTGTGTTTAGCTATATTTTACTTTTTCTTATTCAGTGTACCCACACATATATTGTTTTTGTTGGCATAAGAAACGCTTTGTTTAGATACCATTATTTTCAACAATATCATGTTATTTACTATAAAAAATAATAAAATATGATGGTCAATTTAAAAAACACTTTTGCAAACTTTTACATGAAAAACCTACAAACACTAATAAAAAAAACCTTCTAAATAGGTTAAAAAATGTGTCTTTGAGTTTAAAAATACCCAGTGTTTTTATGTTGTTGTTTTTTGCTACTTATAGTGTATAACTAAAAGTAGTAAATTGCTTTTTCACAACCATTGTTTCCTAAAGTTAACTTTTAACTCATACCCGAAACCTAACTCTAAACCTAGCTCTAACCCTAACCCTTCATATATTTATTTTTATTGTGATGTTGCGTCTAAAGATCTTGCCCACAACAGGGCAGTGCCATATTGGAAAGACATGCTCTAGGGTGTCCGATTTCAGTGCTGCTGAATGCCTTGATGTCGAGCCATTACAGTAACACCAGCTAAGTGGAGGAAGCAATCGTCACTTTCGATGCTCATTTAGACACAGGATATCCATGTATGTCCTGTGTCATTAAAGGGTTTATTCAGACGAGTTAAAACCGGAGCCCCCAAATTCAGACAATTGGGCATAACAGCTGAACGTGAGACCAATATGCTTGATCCCCGATATTGGCCAAAATACATCACAAAACTGCCAAAACTAAGTAGTAGTCTCAAACACCCCACTATATCCTATGACAGGTTTTCAGAGTGTGGAAAAATAGACTTGAACTACTGAAATTCATCCAAAATATACCAAACCTTCCATAGGAAATAGGCCCAGGTTCAAGAAATTAATAAAAATTGTTGTTGTTATTAACTCACAACCAATGTTGAGGACTAGTATATAAATAGACAACACATGGCAAGACCACAATTTTAGAGCAGGGCTAGAGCCAGCAGACAACTAATTAAAGAACAAAATAACTTTGGTCATTGATTGAAAATCAGGAGTCAGGACTGGGGAAGAGAGATAACAGGGCAGTCAGGCCTCAGGTAGAAGCAGACAGTGGAGGATATACCCTAAATGTTATGCCCAAAACGTTTCAGTGAAGGAACATAGCCTATGCTAACATCTAGATGATAGTGGCAGCAGCCAAGAAAACGAGCCAGAGGAGGAATAACCAGTTCTGGCAGGAGGTTGTGTATGCAATCATCGTGGTTGGTGGGGGCAATAGGTCTGAGAAGGCAGTGAAGAAATGTAAGTGCATTTACGATTCTACTACACTTTAGGCCACATGTTAGATTGCACTACATACATAACGTGGTTGATGTAACACATGTATTAGCTGTGTGAAGGCTTGCTAGGACTGTACAGACAGGGAATGTTGCATGTGGCCACACATGTTAAAATGGCTTGCACACATGTGGAAACTGTAAGGATGTGTATTTAGAACTGTAGCTATTCAGTGCATGTTAGCTGTAGAGAGGGTGCACAAGGACCAGCAGACAACAAATTAAAGAAAAAAAATAACTTTGGCCAGCAAATGCTCTGAAAGCCGGGACTTCTATGACAGATGCAACATCCGTGAGTCCACAAAGGCTCTGCCCATGCCACTGCCCAGGATCCTGTTAACAAACATGCTGTAGGCTTTCTTTATTTTATCCCACAATCCTTAAAATCCACCTCTATCCTATAGAACAAGCTAGTTGCTTAAATTTACCATTGAGGTGGCTGAATTAGACCATTAAACAACTATAGAGTTTATTATAGTATATACTTTTATATCAAAAGGAAATTGGCATTCTAATTAACTAGGAAACTGTGCACTGAATTATGTCTTATTAGCATTTTAATAGTAAATTTATATTTCTGCCTGAACAGAGGATTTTTTTTGTTGTCGATTCTAAGCAGTTATAATGAAAACCCTAAGTCACTGTGCTGCTAAACATTTGATTTTAGTGCTTCCAACCATAGTGTTATCATGGAACTATTTACTTTTTAAATAAGCCCATAGCAGTTTTGGTTAAACATCTCATTACGGTAACTTAAAGGAACACATAAACATACGAACTGCAAAATAGTTCCTACAAAACGAATGGGGAGAGCCGTAAAGACAAGCCCATAAACAACAATGAGATGCCCATAGTTAATAATAAATACATTTAAAAGTAAGACTATATAAAAAAAAAACCCTGCACAGTAATAAAATATGAAAAACCAACCCCAACATATGCACTGTGAAAGGTGTATTTTAAAATATCAACACTTTATAAAACACTTTATAAAACCTAAGGTTTGATAAAAGAAACACAGAACTACTTGCACTCCTCACATACCTTCTCCCATCCCCCACAGGTACATTTTTAAAATGTAAGACAAAATTAAGCACCATGGGTGTCTGTAGGGGAGGGCCAAGGGGTGCCCCTGGATTTTCCCTTCCCTTGTCAGACTGACAATTTGGAGATGCACTGTCCCTGGTGGCAGATTGTCAAGCGTGGGGAAGCAGATTGAGAAGTAGAGGGCAAATGTCCAGGCCTGGGGGCTAATTGTCAACACTGGGGGCAAACTGGCATGTGTTAGGGGCAAATTGGCAACTCTGGGGCGGATTGGCAAGTGTGGGGATTCATTGGCAAGTGTGGGGCAGATTGACAAGTCTGGGGGACAGATTGGCAAGTGTGGGGTTGAATTGGTAAGTGTGAGGATACATTGGCAACAGTGGGGGCAGATTGGTTAGAAAGGGTGGAACATTGGTGACATAAAAATAATTCCCTCCTTAAAAAAAATTCTGCGGACGCCCATGATGAGCACGTCTGTGATAAAATAAGCGGACTTTTTAAATTTTTCTGGTCTTTTTTTTTTGCTATTTGTTAATTTTTTCGTAAGCTTCAAGTGGGGAATAGTTTAATTTGTTTGTCTTTTCTCTTATTAAACTGCAAAATGTATTACATTTAGCCTAGTATGTAACAAAAATACTAATATATTTTACAGCTTTTTATCTAGTAAATGGTAAAAATATGGAGATTACAGATGCATTGTTAAATAGATTTATCTTACAGTTCCCCTATTTCATTTAAATTTACTGTATGTTGTGGTTCTTTTTCAGGAATTACAGTAAGATGTATTTATATAGCAAGAATTTACTTCTCTTTGGTACAGAGCATTTTCTTTTAAAAGAAGAAAAACTACCACAACTAGAGGACATAGTCTTAAATTAGAGGGGCAACGATTTAAAAGTAATATCAGGAAGTATTACTTTACTGATAGGGTAGTGGATGTATGGAATAGCCTTCCAGCAGAAGTGGTAGAGGTAAACACAGTCAAGGATTTTAAGCATGCGTGGGACAGACACAAGGCTATCCTAGCTATAAGACCGGGAACGGGGGACTAATAAAAGTATTCAAAAATATTGGGCAGACTAGATGGACCGAATGGTTCTTATCTGCCGACACATTCTATGTTTCTATGGTACAGAGCATAGAAGGGAACTCTTTCTCAAACTTCAAAAAGCCCTTCAAAACTCTTTAAGGAAGCTTTATACTCATCTCTCTAGAATACCTGTAATCTAACCTCTAGCTAATCCCACCTAGCTCTCACTGTCCTCAAAAACTGTTAGGAATAGGAAGCTTACAACCCATCCAACTAGAACACGCACACTTAAACTCAAACCCAGCTAGCTACAACCATCCCAAATACTGTTAATACACTTACATCCCCTAGTTTCTAGTGGGACAAATAGTAAGGCTCCATATTTCTTGGGGACAGTGAGAACTAGGTGGGTTTGGCCAGAGGTTAAGTAATTGGTATTCTAGTGGGATGAATAACAAACTTCCTTAATGAGGTGAGTTTTGAGTATTTTTTTTAACCTTGAGAATGAGGAAGAGAGCTGGATGCTCTGTGGAAGTGAGTTCTAAAGAAAGGGGGCAGCTTGGGTAAAGTCACGCAGGCACAAATGGAAAGAGGTGACGAGGTTGGTCCACTTGAGGAATGTAACCATCAGGTAGGGTAGCATCGGTAAATGACAGAGGCAATGTAGGGAGGGTCCGTGTGATGGCTTAGGACTGGATAGCCTTGTAGGTAAAATATAGTATTTACATGTTTTCCTAGAGCAGACAGGAGGCCAGTGAAGGGCTTTGCTGAGCAGAGCAGTCAACAGAGGGAGTGACGAGTGAGAGAAATTACCCTACCAGCTGCTTTTTAAATAGATTGCAGGGAAGAAACATAAATCAGAGGAAGACCAGTCAGTAGAGTATTACAGTAGTAGACCAGAGATCACAAGTGAGAGCTTTTAAATAAAGCCTAAACATGCCTAAACAATTATTACACAAGTCCACTTCTGTCTGATTAAGTGGGTCTTTGAGTGGTGTAATTAAAGACACCGAGCACACCTCCTGCTGTAGTTCATATTCATTTCCTCCCCTGCTATTGGCTTTGTACAGTGTGACTAACATGCACACCCACCAGTGACTGGGAGATCCAGTTGCATGAGCAATTCTATCTGCTGAAATAGAGCACTGCTCTATCAAATGGTAGCCAACTAGTGTTTGCACTTGGAAAGACACAAGGGTCTATTGATTAAAAGGTCCATTTTAAATACACATTGTGCAGATACAAACCAGATGAGGTTCCCCCACTAAGTAAACTCACCAGAACAATCTATAGCTAATTTGGCAAGATTAAAAGATTCATCTCACATGATCTCAACTCAGCTCACCTTTTTGTGAATAGACATGCCCCATTAAAAAATATATATTTAGTCCCTCTTAAAATTTAAAGATTGCATCTTGTTAAAGGCTTGGAAAAATGGACAAGATGTTGATTATGCAAGAAGTACAACTGCCATCATTATCAGTTACACCATCAACTGCAAAGGTCCTGCCAGTTGTTTAATGCTCCTCATATGTTTGTAAGGCTGTTTTCCTGTAAGACAAATATGAACAACATGCAAATAATAATAAACGTATCAAACTGGTTTCTGCAGGATACTGATGTTCGTTAATGTTTTATTTTAGAATGTTAAAAAAAATCGTGTTCTTTGAGGCTGATTCATAATTCATCAAATCTACCCAGGAGCTTGCTTAATGATCCTATTAATAGGATTTTATATTAAGGAAGGTTAGGATGACTTATTGCAAAATAAAGAGTCTGCTTTTCTGTTGGAACTAGTTCACTATGGTTATTTTTCTCCTTCTGTACTCTTTCTGAATCCCACTGCCCTCAATAAGTCAAAGATATAAGGCAAAGGAACATAGAATTGATAAAATGGCAGGTGACTGTGCCTTCTAACTGTTTCCTGCTTAGACTTGACATCAGTGATGGTATATGACAAACATCAGCAGGGAACATTTTTTATCTTCTCTTCCCGAACATTGCATTAACAGGGCTGATGACAGAGTTCGAGATAAACTTGCAGCAAAATTAAAGAATTACTCTGTGGGATAAATAATATAATTGCAGAGATTTTTTTTTTTATAAATGGAAATGTATTCCTGGGTGGCCTGGCTAAGCCTAGAATGAATTTCAATTCATAGCACAAGCTTGTATTATTAAGATGGCAAAGATTACTGTGCAATATAAAACGTATGTTTAAATACCAGTGATTCATAGGAGATGCATATTATCTGCTCACCAATGTTCGAGAATGTCCACTTTCTTATTGCAATGTTATATTAAGCCATGTTCATTGACCAGTTTGACTGCATTCAATGCTGGCCGTTAACTTATAAGTGGCAAATTAATGGACATTTGTAATGCCATGCCCACTACTAACAAAGTTAACCAGTGCAGTAAAATTGTTAACATAACCCTATACTAACACTGAACTAATCACAGCACAAACAGTGATGCAATGATTAGTGTTAAGCATGGGCAAAAAAGGATGCCCTATAAATGAAATAATTACCTGTATGCAGGTTCCAGGAGCGATCCAGGAGCATCCAGCACCCAGTTCCATTTCATATAATGGGAGGGTCATAGGTGTCCTGGCATGACAGCGAATTTATATAATGGGGACGGGGAGCCACTTGGCCAACTCCCAGCCTTGTTTTTAATAGGCGGGGGAGGGGGGGGGGGTACTACTTGCCATGGCTCCCCATGTATATTTTAGGGTCTGGGAACCATTTTGTTTGTTCCCAGTCCCTTTTGTTATTATGGGGGACAGGGCTATTAGCTGTGTCCCTGTTTTTTTTTATTTATGGGACCAATCTGCAGGCCCCAGGGGATGCTTTTTAATTATTTTTTTTACTTTTCATTTAGAATTCTCCAGATTAGTCGTAGAGAAATGAAATGGCCAAAATGTCAATGGTGGGTAGCCGAAAACCTATGGTTTTCACAGCAAAATTGTGCCGATTCATAGGCCTCTGAAGATTTGGTTTCCGAATGGCGAAAAAATGTTGATTTGAATCATGCCATATTGAGTAGCCTCATTTCAGCGATCCTTTCGATTTGGGTAATGTGCCCAATTAGAATCCATTTTGGAAAGGCTTGGTGCAAATTGAGTAAAAACAAATAAATTATGATCAAGAGGCTTTGTGTTTTTTAGATTTTAATTTCATTATCATTATGAGCAATATCTCACTTCCCACTCTAACTTCAACATATGTTCATTGGATCAGTATCATTATACCATTCATGTATACTGATTCTACAGTGGTCATTTTTTAAATTTAGGTTGCTGGTATTCCTGAATACAATTTTATATTTGATAAATAAGCCGGTATATATTTGCAGTATGTCCTTTTTTGTGTGGTGCTTTCAGATACTGTTATCCTGTGTGTTGATGTAACCTACTGTCCTGGTTGCAATCTAGGCTAATTTACATTGTGTTATTGTAAATGATTGTGAATACTCGCTATGCTGGAATATAAAATGTGAGATAGTTACAGTGTGTTATTGGGTTCAGTTTTCTCTGGTCGTTCCAAATGACAGAGGATTTTAAGATGCAGACAGAGTAATGTACCAGTCTATTTATAGAGTCATATTTCAAATTTGAAGCATTGCTATCTTGAGGGATATTTTTCCCTTAGCTCACTGAACATTCATTTTTTTTTTAGTATTACTCCTGTCTGAGCTCAGAAACAATTAGAGTTGTATACTTCTGAATAATGTTTAGCTAAATCTTCCATGCTCATATGGTTATCCTATCTGTTTGCACTAGAGTTCTTGAATTTTATAATCTCTGGATAAACCCAAATGTAGATTAAGACTCAGCAAGGCCAGAGGCAGTGGTCCAAATGAGTTATCACTGCATAAATACATGAGTTGGGTAATGCAGTGAGTTAGTGGGGCCTTTTTCTACCTGCTGTTTCACTTTGCTGGAACCCTGGACTGATGTTTAGTAGTCATTCCACCTCTTGATTGTCGTATGTGTGGTGTTTGTGGTTCAACTGTGACACAATGACAAGTATGTGCAAGTAAAAGTCTTTTCCCCTTGAGTGACTGATATCTCTCCATTTCTCTGTCCAAGCGCGTCCTAAGTAGGTGGAGCCCTTAAATATTTCAAGAAATATTTAAATTTGATATAATTTCTATAGGGTGTACAATTTATTACATATGTACTATCACAAAACGATGCATGCAACCCAACATTCACTATCTCTGTAAAGGAAAAATCAACCACTCTTCCATTCAAACAATAGTAGGTAGTCCACTAGGACCCTGTGAGGAAACCTGACAACAAAACATGTTCGCAACACCTTATATTTCATGCATTATTTGTGAATGTCCATTGTATTAATAAAGTTTACGTTTATGACTTACCTGCCTGGTATTCTGTACCACTCTCTACCTCTTTCTTCTTTAAGTGTTTGAAATACAATATTATTTTTAGAAAAATAATAGTTGCCCAGTTAGGGGGATAGAATTTGACCTGAAAAGAAAGAGTGCCAGGAGGATGAGCAGTAAAAAAAAAAAAAATCACTTCACACACTTAAGGAACCCAAAGGGTGCACTTGTGATTAAAAGAATTTATATGTGTAAGTAGAATTCTTTTTTCTTTGAGTGAGTGACTTCTCTCCATTTCCCATTGCTAGTCTCATTAAATAATAAACACAAGCAAACGGGTCCTAAGTGCAGCCCTTAAATATGTCAAGAAATATTAATTTCATAAAAATTTGGTAGGGTAAACAATTATATATATATATATATATATATATATATATATCTCCAAGAAGCACAACACATACTATAAATTACAAAAAAAAAAAATAGGTGTTGCACAGTTTTGTGGAGAGTCCTGCCAGTATCAGATGGTTTCAGTGCTGCAAATTCTGCAATGATTATGCAACGTGTGATAAATAGGAACTGGTTTACCTGCCTATATATTGTAGAATAAAATTGCACAAGTGCTGAGCGGAGAAAATTATCCAATTTATAGTGATACTACTATAATAAAGAATACTAGTACCTGATTATCATGACATATTCCAAGCACTCATCTAAATGTTAAAAATAAAATAATCTCAAAGATATACAATAAACTTCACTTGCATAGATTAAAATCATTTACTTCTATTTAAAGATAATTATAGATACACAGTTCTTACGTATTTACTTAATTTATTGAGGTCAATAATTTCTAATTTACTTGTATGTCTGTTAAGCTATTTATCAGAATTTACTTACTTGATATGTTTTGTGTGTATGAATTGTATTCAAAACAAATATATTTTGTCATCTATTATATTATGCTGATAATTAAGGAAAGCAACAATCATAATACATGGTGTAATGATACTGATGTTAGCAGGTTTGGAGTCCAGCAGCCAGGTCTTCTGCCAGAAGTAGCCACTCGTTACCCAGGTGGTTGAGCCCCTGAGCTTTGAGTGACAATCTGGTCTTTTAGCAGAGCTGTGAGGCTGGAACAAATAGTATAAACATAGTCAGGCAAGCCAAGGTCAGGGGGTAGGAGAAAGCAGATTAGTGAGACAGTCCAAATCAGTAACAGGTAAGTAACAATCAATAGAAAGCTTGATATACTGCAGGCAGGAACCACAATAATCTGGCAAAGGTAGATTCAGAGGAAGAGGCTTTTATTGGCTGAGAGTGAGCACATGACGACACAGGCGAGGAGAGTTGATGATAATAACAAGGCTTTGTATATTCATTGTTACTAGAACATAGGCCAAAATGTAAAAGCCAGGCTGGCGAACCGGTAAAGAAGAGAACTAGGAGCATGGAAGTCAGAGTTCAAGTCCAGGCACAGTCAGTTCCTGACACATGCCCTTTGCAAATGGCTGCCAGGCTCCTCTTTGCTTCATATAAAGTTTGGTTCCCATAATAATTGGCTAATTATAAAAACATCTGCTAGGAATCAACTAATTCTATGCCATACTTTAGGCTCCAAATGGAGCTGTTCTTTATAAAAAAAAAAGGCACTGCATAGGAAAAGCCTGAGGCTTTTCTTATAGCATTCAAAATGCATTACTTGTCAAAGCAAACTAAATGGAAACGATTCACTAAATGGTGAGTTGCAGGATAAATTAAGGTGATATTTTATTTAGCTAAATATTGTGCAAGGACAAACCTGATGAGTTTGTGTAGAGGGGGAAACACACCAAGTTTGTTCCTGCATAATGTGTAGCTAAAATCTTCATATTTTGACCACCTTGATCTGTTCACTAAAAAAACATTTGGCTTCCCTCTACCCCCTTGACAAAAGTTCAACTCAGACTCCCATCTGGAATGCAACCTCTACTGAAAGCAAAACTTTACTATCCAGTTCACTTTGTGCAACTCGCCAACTCTATAGGTGGGGAGTTGCACTAAAATTAATGCTGATAATAAAATCATTACCACACCTGGTAAATTAATGGGTGTTCTTTAAAGGGTGTGGTAAAATGTGCACAGTTCAAATTTGGGATCATTCTGGAGGCTGGAGGCTGCCAAAATGTCCCCTTGCCCTATAATGAATATTAGGGCCAGGAGCTCAACAGTTGTACTGAACACCAGTTTATTTTCTTCCCCAATTAAATGAATAAGAGGCAATTTTGCATGCCTTCACCACATCTCGAACTTGCAAAAATGATTAGTGAATAGTATTTTGAAAGGTCTTGATGGGGGCATACAGAGGTGCTTGAATCTATCCGTGTATGAAGTTCAAGATGAATGCTGCTCTCGAACTTCAAACTTGGACATTAATAGACATCTAATTGAATATGTTGGGCAACTGACCTCTAATTATAGTTTTATAAAATTTGACATTTATATTGCTATAAAAATCTATTATAAAATAAGTGCATGGGGCTATTCACTAAAGGTGAATTACAGGTGAGTTGAGATGAATATTTCAACATAAGCCTGGTGAGATGGGTGTATTCAAATTAAAATTTGAGAATAGCTCGAGCAGTAAAATTTGGCACCTGAAAAAAAACCTAGGTTCAAATCTTCCCTATTGAAAGTAATGTGAGGCAAAATGATCAGAGCTATTTTTGAAACTAAGTTAAACTTGGGTGCTGGATTTGACTTAAATACTGTTAGTCAAATCCGGCACCGAGTTTGACTTAGACTCAAAAATTGATTTGATTATTTTGCCTCCCATTTCTTTCAATAGGGAAGATTCACACATGTGTTTTTTCACTTGCTTCCCTCACAAGAGTGTCTTTAACTGTTGGGACAGTCTAACTATCCTGTTTGTCTAATAGCTTTTGCACCAGAGACATTACAATTAGACACAATTCTGATGTAATTGTTCAAACATGTACTTAGCCACACCTCAGTTTCAGATATAGACTATATTTCAGGTCTATACAAAACTCATATATTTGAATCAGTTCAGCAAGCTATAAATTATTTTCATTGAGGGCGGACTAAAGCTTTATATCTGAGTAGGTTTTAATGCTTGATCATCCTTAGAAAGGGCAGAATAATTAACTTTCTCTAATACATTAAAAACCGACTTAGATTAACATAATGTGGTAAACATTACATATAAAATACAGAAAGAATGTGGGAAAGTCTTGCTGATCTAATTTGTGTCTTTTGCTTGTGTATATAGCACTGTAAAGCAAATTATTTCCACTTGACTTGTTTTTATCAGCTCTGTGTCTCTGCTGTTAAGATAAATGCTGGAATCTACTATATGAGCCAGGCTACAGAATTAAGAATCTGAAATCCAGCAAAATTGCTATGTAAGTAAGTAAGTAATCTCTTGGCTGATGTGCAAATGCATGAAATCTGTCAGTTCTGCTTCTTCAATGATTGTGAACTTTATAAACACTGTCATTTTTCTTTTATTATCACTAACAATTATCTAATAAAAGGGTAGCCTTTTGACAAGACATAAGAGCAATGCAAAGAAATAAAGTAAGTGGCATGATTACCAAGATTTTGGTTTTATTACAAATACAAAATTATATTATCTTTAAAATGTCTCAAATTGTTTTCAGATCTAGTTTAAAACCTTTTGAGATTTGGAATTTTAAAGAGCAATGTTGGCATTTTGATGAAGTCTTTTGAGTTTTTCAGTTTTGGAGGCCGACTTTCATTTTGAGACTAGGTAAAATTGGACTTTAGTGAATAGACCCATTTGTTCATTTAAATTTTCCATACCATTCAGCGAAGTCACAGAAATAATCAGATGTTATCTTAATGAAGCATAGGCCTTAGACCTTTCCTTGGAACCCATATTTATATATGTAACTCGTTGTTTAATATAAATAAGCTATTACGAAATCTAAAATAAATTGAACATCCCCAAATATGTTTCTTCTACTAGTGCAATTGAAAAAGTTCCCAAATGGAAGACAGCTACATTGTTGAGAAGAAGTTGGTGACATAAGAAAATAACTAACGACATTCCATAACAGCCTTTGTGAATCTTAGAGCTTTTTTCAAGAAAGGGGCAATTAAACGGAATTGAGAAAGGAAATGCAAACTTAAGGCCAAAATAGTAGAGTTTGAAATACAGCTAAATAAGATACATTTTCCAGTTCGACTACTTCGGTCTTACACTTGGGTAATGCGGAATGCTAAGCAGATCCCTGACTCTATGTCAATCCTTAACAAAATAAGCAACACTATCTGTATTGGAAGGTGAAGATTATTAAATACTCAAAATATAAATTAATACCAGATATGGTATCAATTGGTGTCTGTTTAACACTTTACAGTTTGGTTTGCACGGTTACATATAACAATAGGAGCCAAATGAGAATTACCTCAACAACAAATGAATAAATGGTAATAATATAACATACAATATTAAACCATAAGGTATTATTAGAGCGTTATATTCAATAACCAAATAACAGAATACCCACCCACTTGAATAGGTCAAAGCAGGGCTCGAGTCCTGCAGGAACGCGTGGGAACGACGTTCCTGCACTTTTTTCCCTTTGCTCCTGCAGGACTTCCTGTCCAGTGGCGGATCTGGATTTGAGCCGCCGTGTTAAAAAAATAAAAAAAAAATAAAAAAAATAAAATTTTCTTTTTCTTTTCAAAGTCCAATTCTCGCGAGACGCGAGATTTCGCCCGTTTCGTGGGCTTTTGTCTGCACGGAGGAGGTGTCCGTCCAGGGACACGGAGCAGCAGCTACTAGGTAAGTGATGGGGAGGAGGGTGGTTCCTGGGTATCTGACTGGCACAATATTCCTGGTATCTGACTGGCACACTATTACTGGGCATCTGACGGGCACACTATTCCTGGTATCTGACTGGCACACTATTACTGGGCATCTGACGGGCACACTATTCCTGGTATCTGACTGGCACACTATTACTGGGAATCTGACGGGCACACTATTCCTGGTATCTGACTGGCAAACTATTCCTGGGCATCTGACTGGCACACTGTTCCTGGTATCTGACTGGCACAATATTCCTGGTATCTGACTGGCACACTATTACTGGGCATCTGACTGGCACAATATTACTGGTATCTGACTGGCACACTATTACTGGGCATCTGACTGGCACACTATTCCTAGCATCTGACTGGCACACTATTCCTGGTATCTGACTGGCACACTATTACTGGTATCTGACTGGCACACTATTACTGGGCATCTGACTGGCACACTATTCCTGGTATCTGACTGGCACACTATTCCTGGTATCTGACTGGCACACTATTACTGGGCATCTGACTGGCACACTGTTCCTAGCATCTGACTGGCACACTATTCCTGGTATCTGACTGGCACACTATTCCTGGTATCTGACTGGCACAATATTCCTGGTATCTGACTGGCACAATATTACTGGGCTCTGACTGGCACACTATTCATGGTATCTGACTGGCACACTATTCCTGGTATCTGACTGGCACAATATTACTGGGCTCTGAGTGGCACAATATTCCTGGTATCTGACTGGCACACTATTACTGGGCTCTGAGTGGCACAATATTCCTGGTATCTGACTGGCACACTATAACTGGGCTCTGAGTGGCACAATATTACTGGTATCTGAATGGCATAATATTACTGGTATCTGACTGGCACAATATTACTGGGCTCTGACTGGCACAATATTACTGGGCTCTGACTGGCACAATATTACTGGGCTCTGAGTGGCACAATATTACTGGGCTCTGAGTGGACACTATAACTGGGCTCTGAGTGACACACTATAACTGGGCTCTGAGTGACACACTATAACTGGGCTCTGACTGGCACACTATTACTGGCATCTGAATGGCATAATATTACTGGTATCTGACTGGCACAATATTACTGGGCTCTGAGTGGCACAATATTACTGGGCTCTGACTGGCACACTATAACTGGACTCTGACTGGCACACTATTCCTGGTATCTGACCGGCACACTATTACTGGTATCTGACTGGCACAATATTACTGGTATCTGACTGGCACAATATTACTGGGCTCTGAGTGGCACAATATTCCTGGTATCTGACTGGCACACTATTACTGGGCTCTGAGTGGCACAATATTACTGGGCATCTGACTGGCACAATATTACTGGTATCTGACTGGCACAATATTACTGGGCTCTGACTGGCACACTATTACTGGGCATCTGACTGGCACAATATTCCTGGTATCTGACTGGCACACTATTACTGGGCTCTGAGTGGCACAATATTACTGGGCTCTGACTGGCACTGGAACGAGGAGGGCGGGATGACGTGAGGACGTGCTCGCGTAGTGCAAGCAGGCAAGGACCGCGCCGCCCGCGAAAATCGAAATCAGCTGCAGCACAGCCGGCTTCCATGGCTTCCTCCAGACTTCCTCCAGACTGAAGACCCGAATACCGGAGGGTGATCGGTGAACCAGCGCGGAGGAGTAAAACGGCAACCCACAGGCTCCACAGAAGATCTCTGCAGGAAATCCAGGAAACAAAGCTTAAAAAGATCCCATAGGAGCTCCATCCTAATAAAGCCTGCCAGAGGGGGAGACGCAACACAGGACCTAACAGCACTGTGAGAAGTACAGCTGGGACGTTACAGAGATCGCTCTCAGATAAGTAACCCCAGACCTCTCGGTGATAAAGAGTGTGGGAGATGATATGGGCATAACACTCTGTAAGAGCTGAAATATATGTGAAGTGCTGTAAATCACATCTGAAGCGGGGGATATTGCTGGCAGACAAAATCTGTACATTACCCCAAAGTGTTAATTGGAAATAGCACTGGAATGACAGTGCCGAGCACATAGAAGGAGCTCACAAAGGTTTCTTATCCTGTATATGTATGCATGTATGCTGGAGCCAGTGTAAGATCCACAGGAAGAGATACTGTTAAATTCCATTGGGAGCCTGTGTATATGTGGGGAGGAACTTTGGACATATGAAGAGACTCTGGGAAACACTGAAATTTTCTACTACTGGAGACTGATTAGAAAGCAGATCAGGCTATATCTACACAGGCGGTGAAAGGCTATTACATGAAAGGAATATATAATCAACACAACAAAGGCGGCATACACACGCTGGGACATTTGGCCTGTTTTTGACTCCAAGAAATATTAGAACTTTCCCTGTGCTAATTTGATGTGTTGGTATTAACTCCTGGCTGTGGGTAAAATATTGGTAAAAAAAAAAAAATAAAATAAAAAATGCTAAACTAGAAGGAGGCAGACTATACCTAATTCACCAGTATATATCTAAATAAAAAGGGGTCTCAGAAGTCAGCGTTTTAAGAGCTAGTAACTGGTAATAATAAGACCCTACAAGAGTTAAGTTAACTTTGAGAGAGAACCCACATAACTATCGAATATAGAAGTATATACCTAGATAAAAAGAGATGTGTGCTGACGGTACTGAATAGGGAAATAACATATGATGTGGTATAATTTTCCTCCTGAATATACTAAGAGGGAATAGAAGGAAACTTGATCTAAAAGTCTGAGCAGCAGGTGTTGACATAATTGTGTGGAATTCTGTGGCCAAGCGGGGGAGTATAGAGTAGAGGGACCCCAAGGGAAGGGCTAGACTAAACAAAAATATGGCTAACAGAAGAGATACAAAATTAGAGTTAAAAAAAGATAAAAAAGGTGTAAAAAATATAGATTCAAAAAAAGAGAAAAAGCTTTCAGGGTTTTTTTCACCCACTTTGCAAAAAGGTGTAAAAGATTTAGACGCTAGTCTAGCTTTACACCAGGTAGACCTGAGCACCGCTGAAAATCCAGAAGAAAGTACACAGCTGGATATATCCACAGAAATAGACCAAGCAGGAAACACGATAGACATAATAAAGTCTTGTCTAGATACTCACCTGCAGCAAATGAAGCTCGAATTCCAGTCAATTTCTAAGGAAATAAAAAGTGATCTGGCAGGGATGGGTAACCAGGTACAGTCTTTAGAAGACAAAATTGAAGCCATACAGTTTGTATGTGATAAAAACAGAGAGAGTCAAGAACTGTCAGAAAAAAGGTTTGATGAATTGGAAACTAAAATAGCAGACCTAGAAGACAGAGCTAGAAGGAATAACATCCGAATAAGAAATATTCCAGAGGATACTACAGCAGATAAGCTTGAAGAGTTCTTAAATCAGTTCTTCAGAGATCTAGGTATCCAGATAGACGACTCTCACAGTATTATAGAAAGATGTCACAGACTGATGAAACCTGGGACAGTGCCAGAAACGGTACCAAGAGATGTCATAATTTGCCTAACCTCGTACAGAATAAAAAGTCAGATATTGCTAGCCGCTAGTTCAAATCAAGGAGACAGAAACGAAAAATCTTAAAATCTTTCAAGATATTTCATACAGAACTAGAATGGCAAGAAACACATTTAAACAGGTAGCAGCAGACATGAGGAAAAAAGAAATTAGATATAGATGGGGTTTTCCTGCTAGCCTGATCATAGTGAGGGATGGAATTAGGGTGGTTCTCAGAGATCCAGAAGCAGCCAGAGAATGGCTGAAAAATAATATGAGGGATTAAACATGTCACTGTAATGTCTTGAAAAATGAGGATGGGATATCACGGGGTATCACAAGAGGCATATAAAAGAAAGATATTTTGTTGAGGAATAACACAGTATAAATATGGAAAGTGATAATAACAGGTGGGGAATAACTTAGCTTAAATAAGGTAATTAAAAAAGAAAAAAAAAAAAAAAATATATATATATATATATATCTATATATATTCACTATTTTTTTTAGAAAGGATATACACAATTTATCTGGGAAGGGGAACATAGTTAAGGGAGAAGAAATATTTAAAGAATTGAGAAACACATATAACAAAAGAAAAGGGAGAAAATTGATTTTTCTAGATCACTATTTGAAAAAAAAAAAAAAAAATACTGACACACTCAGTTTACAAGAGAATATATAAATAGAAGAGATTGGCACACAAAAACAGCAATTGGGGAAAACGAAGCACAAGTGAAAATAGTAGAAATAAAGGAAGAGTAAGTTTAGATATATATCATATTATAAAACCATAAATGGAGAACCATCATTAATAATAAAAGATATAGACTGTCATTATAAAAGAGGGGAAAGCCTGGTAAGATATGCTAAAGAAGCTGCAGCTGGATATTTACAACAGCAAAGGATGGGTAGGTAGGGCGGCGTGTTCCTTCCTGACTAGGTCAGGAAGAAGCCTAGAGAATATAGAAGGAGGGGGGAAAACCTCACTTTATTCAGAGATCCAAGGGATACTAAAAGGATCTCTCTGTCTTTGAGCATGGGGCATAAGGGCAGGATATGTTGGTCTCGAGATGAGACAGATTTTAATGTTTGTATGTATTGTTTTGTATGTATTATGTATTGTTTTGTATGTATTATATCTGACACATTGGCTACTGCATGGAATCGGAAGTTGGAGGGAGAACAAGTAAGAAATAAGGGGAAATATGGTTAGAATTGCATCCTTAAATGCCCAGGGGATAAACTCCCAATTTAAGCGATCTATGATAATAAAAGCTTTGAGAGACGAGAAAATTGACATCGCCTTTCTTCAAGAAACGCATTGGCTACAGAAAGATATTCCGAGGTTTATTGGGACTAGATTTCCAAACGTGATAAAAGCATCATTAACATCAAAGAAAAAAAGAGGTGTTGCAATCTTGATAGATAAAGATATAGAGCTAAAGATCAGATATCAGGAAGTGGATGAAAAGGCAAGATATATAATATTAGTGTGTGAATTGAACGGAGTGTTGCATACGCTGGTAAATGTATATGCTCCAAATATCTCAATGGTCAGATATTTAAATAAACTAATCCCCAAGGTAAACAAAGTGAAACAGGGGATATTGGTGATGGCAGGAGATTATAACTGTGCCCCAGACCACCTGATGGACAGACAGTCCACCAGAATTAACGCTAATAACAACAGATATAAGAATATGTCACAAGCATTCCAGGCCTCACTGATTAAAGCAAACTTATTAGATATTTGGAGGATATACCATCCACAAGAGAAAGATTTTACCTGTTATTCTAGAACATATAACTGTTATTCAAGAATAGATTTGATATTAGGAAACCCCTCATTAGCCAATATAGTTAAAAAAATATTAATAAAGGAGATCACATGGTCGGACCATAATATGACTATAATGGAAACGGATAATAGAAATACTAACAGAACTAGAAATGAATGGAGAATAAATAGTACCTTATTACATGATGAGAACAACTTAAAAAACATAATTAGTCTGACAGATACATTCTTCAAAGAGAATTTGAATGGGGAAGTTTCAGATGCAGTAATATGGTGCGCCTATAAGGCAACAACTAGAGGATATCTAATAAAAATGGAGGCTGAGAATAAAAAAATGAAAGGTAAATATCTAGCAGATCTCTACATACAATACTTCAACTTGTCCAAGGAAAACAAAACTACCCCATCTAAAGATACAGGTAACAAATTAGGAATATTAAAAAATAGAATAAATCTATATCTGATGGAAGAAACGGTACGGAAACTGGAATATCTGAACGCTAGATATTATTATAAGGGGAATAGGGCAGATAAGATCCTAACCAATAAGATAAATGGTATAAAAGCAAATAAACGGATAACAAAAATCAAGAGTGAGGATAGAATATGCCTTGCGCCTAAAGAAATAGGGACAGCATTTAATACATTCTATAAAGAACTTTATAATATACCCGATCAAGCTAGTAAGGCACAGATAACAGAATACTTAAATAAACTAAATCTACCAAAAATAGATGACCAGATAATAAAGAACATAAACAATCCTATTAAAATATCCGAGGTCAAAAAGGTGATCGGCAAACTAAAGTCAAACAAAGCCCCAGGACCGGACGGGTATAATAACACTTTCTATAAACTGCTGGAAGACCAGTTAGCAGAGCATCTGACACGTACCTTCAATAGTTTTGTGGAGATGAAAGAAATCCCAGAGGAATGTTTAAGAGCAAATATCATACCAATAAAGAAGCAGGATAAGGATCAGGAAAAAGTAGAAAACTATAGACCAATCTCCTTGTTAAATTCAGATATTAAAATGTATGCGGCAGTCCTCGCGGACAGACTAAAGGCCATCATTCCCACGATAATACATAGAGACCAAGTAGGTTTTGTATCAGGAAGAACTCCAACAAGTAACATCAGGAAAATTATAGATATCTTAGATCAAGCTCATAAAAATAAAACACCTCTGTTGTTACTATCACTAGATGCCGAAAAGGCTTTTGATAGATTGAGATGGGAATACTTGAAGCAAACAATGATGGCCTTTGGTCTTTCTGGATGGATGCTACAGGCGATTTTGCTGCTATATACAAGACCTTCTGCTAAAACGGCCGCCCCTGGAATAATATCTGAATGGTTCCGAATATCAAATGGAACGAGGCAGGGATGCCCCCTGTCCCCCCTACTGTATGTATTATCAATTGAGCCGTTGGCTATACAAATAAGGAAGAAAGCTGAAATAGAGGGCTTTAAAGCTAAGAAATTGGAATTAAAGACATCTATGTATGCCGATGATGTTCTAATATCCCTAACGAATCCAGGTAGATCGGCTGAGGCACTCATGAATGTGATTGAGGAATTCGCAGAAATATCCAATTATAAATTAAACATTAAGAAAACAGTGGCATTACCCATAAATATAGAGGAAGAAGAGGTAGCACAGCTCAAGAGGAGATTCCCCTTCACATGGTCACAAAAAGAGATAAACTATCTAGGGATAAAACTAACATCTGACCCGCACAAGATAATGGAAACAAATCTTTTAACATTAATGAGACAGATAAATAAAACTTTAGTAGAAGGGAAAAATAAAGAAATATCCTGGTGGGGGAGAATCAATGTAATAAAAGCATACATATTGCCCAGGTGGTTATATTTATTCAGATTAATCCCCCTTAAAATTCCAGATCCATGGTTGGATATGATTCAATCCACATTTACAAAATATGTTTGGCAGGGGAAAAAACCCAGATTGAGTATATATATGCTATCAAAAAAAATCAACAGAGGGGGTGTAGGGTTACCAAATATCAGGGAATATTTAATGGCAAATATGCTGAACCATTTAATATACACCCAGAGACAGGATGCAGACAGAGAAGACTGGTATCACCTAGAGATTGATATTATACAAGCTGATGATCTCTCCACTATAATGTGGACAAAAAACTGTGAAGCCAGAGCCTTAAAGTCCTTGATATTAAGTCACATCATGAGCAGTTGGATTAAATTAAAGAAACAATTAGGGCTAAAAGATAAACTAATCCAAAATATAAATATAAAAATTATTTCTGAGGAGTTGGAAGATATCAATTTGAAGCACTGGTATAACGGGGGAATTACCAGAATTAAGGACTTGTATGATAGGTCAGGTGTGAAGAACTTTAATCAATTACAAGAGGAATACAAGCTCGGAGATAAAGAATTATTTAATTATATCAGAATAAGAGATTTCCTGAGAAAAAGAGTGGCAGACAGGAAGGAAGAAAGAATAGACAAATTAGAAATAGCATTCTCATTAACAGCGAAAGATAGCTATAAAGTGGTAAACATGGAGATTGTTAGAGATAAGAGGAAAAAGATAGACCATCCAGCTGCCAAAAAATGGGCGAAAGATCTAAACAAAGATATCACTAAGGAAGACCTGGTAACATCCCTAAGGAAAGTACACAAAGCAGTACACTGTTTAAATCTATTAGAAACATTTTACAAAATGATAAACAGGTGGTACTATGTCCCAAGTAGACTATCAAAAATGTATACCCAGGCTACAGAAACATGCTGGCGCTGTGGGACAGACATAGGGACATATGTACATACCTGGTGGAACTGCTCAAAACTAAAGCCGCTATGGGGGAAAACCTTAAAGAAAATTAAAGAAATGACGGGTATAAATTTAGACCCAACACCAGAAAAGATATTATTAATGATAGAGTGGCCAAGAATGAAGAAAGAAGTCTCACATATTATCATTCATATAATTTTGGGTACCCTAGTAGTTATCGCAAGAAATTGGAAGGGGAATGGGGAAATTGAGTGGCAACAGGTATATGCCCAGGTATTATACCAGTGGAGAATGGAGAGAGCCAGTGATAGAATGAGGCAGAATAATAAAAAGGAAAACCGGAGAAACTGGAATACTTGGATAGAAGAATGGGAAAAAAGAAAGGGAGATCGATCTCCAGAGGTGGTTTAAATAGAACCTGGCGGGAGGAGTAAAAGTAAGACCCCTTCAGGATAAAAACTCCCTTCCCGGCAGATTCCATGCAATATATGTAGCCAATGTGTCAAATTGTGTCAATAGTGTTATAATGTTTTAAATGTCTATATGTTTTATATGTTTGCCCCTAATTATGGTCAATATTCTAATAATGTCCAAAATATAATGGAGACTGAAATTTTAATAAGGAAATATGATAAGATTATATATTTGGGGATATGTATGTTAAATGTTTATAATTTTGTAATAAAAAAAAAAAAAATATTGTGCCATGCAGAGCCCAGTAATATTGTGCCATTCAGAGCCCAGTAATATTGTGCCAGTCAGATACCAGTAATATTGTGCCACTCAGAGCCCAGTAATATTGTGCCACTCAGAGCCCAGTATATTGTGCCATTCAGAGCCCAGTAATATTGTGCCAGACAGGGCCTAGTAATATTGTGCCATTCAGAGCCCAGTAATATTGTGCCAGTCAGAGTCCAGTATTATTGTGCGATTCAGAGACCAGTAATATTGTGCCAGTCAGAGCCCAGTAATATTATGCCATTCAGAGTCCAGCAATATTGTGCCATTCAGATACCAGTAATATTGTGCCAGTCAGATACCAGTAATCTTGTGCCAGTCAGAGCCCAGTAATATTGTGCCAGTCAGAGTCCAGTAACATTTTGCCAGTCAGATACCAGGAATATTGTGCCATTCAGAGCCAGTAATATTGTGCCAGTCAGATACCAGGAATATTAAGCCATTCAGAGCCAGTAATATTGTGCCAGTCAGATACCAGTAATATTGTGCCAGTAATATTGTGCCAGTCTGAGCCCAGTAATAGTGTGCCAGTCAGAGCCCAGTAATAGTGTGCCAGTCAGATGCCAGTAAAACCGTGCCAGTCAGAGCCCAGTAATAGTGTGTCAGTCAGAGCCCAGTAATAGTGTGCCTGTCAGAGCCCAGTAATATTGTGCCAGTCAGAGCCTAGTAATAGTGTGCCAGTCAGAGCCCAGTAATATTGTGCCAGTCAGATACCAGGAATATTGTGCAATTAAAGTGCTCATTTTCAACAACCCTCTCCCCTCTTCCCCATCATTCACCGAATGACTGCTGCTCCGTGTCCCCGGACGGACACCTCCTCCGTGCAGTCTTCCCTCCTGCACGGAGGAGGGAAACACAGTCACAGTTGCTGTGATTGTTTTTCTTTTTTCCAGCGGCCCCAAAAAAGTAATGCAGTGTGGTGCGGGGGGTGCCGGCAGCATGGGTGTCACCCCAGCTGGAGGTGTCCCCCGGTACGGTCTGCACCCCCTGCACCCCCCTCGGGACGCCACTGCATACTAAACCTTGTTTTTGTCTTTCAGATAGTCCACTTGATGCATCATTATTTGTTACTTTCTCAGTCAGTAATTGTTACATCCACCCTCTAATGTCAAGCTATGTCCCTTTGCATTGTAAACCTCTTGTAAAAATGGATTCTACGTATGCAAATTATGTAATGTAATGCAATTCCACATATGGCCATTGTGGGAGTGAGGATGTTGGGATTATATGCAGGTTTCTAAACTTGCTTTATCTTTCACTGTATGGTCTTGATCTGTGACATCTTGTGCATTTTAGATATGACTGGGCAGTTGCATTATGATTATTGAGGTATATGTTTATGTTTGTTTTTTACTTTAACTTAGTTCTTATACAAATATGCATTAAATATGCATAGAAACAGTACTTTACTCCACCTGGCTCTGCTGATATGGCATTTTCTCTTCATATGCATACAAACGCCTGCAAATTAATACATAAGCCCTTTTGCCTTTGTGGGTTATTAAAGTTTGTTGCACAGCACTAAACACATTAGCATGGCTTTGCCACCAATATTCTCCTTGCCTCTTCCTTCCTTATATTTATTTCTATTTTGAGGAGGAGTGTCCAACATGACATTGGCAGCGGTAACTACACCTCAATCTAAACTGCCGAATTACACTGCCTAAGAATATAAAGGGGAGTTCCATCCACTCACCCTTAGAGACACAACTTGTCAGAGCACCAGGTGTCATGTGATATTCCAGCGCTCTAAACCAGAAAGACTGTAGCAGGAGATGGTCAGTGCCAACAGAGGATGCACAGACCATGCTGGGCTATCCTGGACCACCCCCCCTCCCTGCCATTTAATGTAAAGGAACAGGGAGGAAGACATACAGTAAAATGACACCAAACTGACACTAATTGTGTGTGTGTGACTAGTGTGATTGTGTATATGACTGTATGTGTATGTGACTGTGTGTGACTAGTATGACTGTGTGTGACTAGTATGACTGTGCGTGTGTGTTAATGTGACACTTTATAATTATATGTGATTGTGTGTGACACTGTGTGTATGTGACTGTGTGTGCGCCACTGTGTGATTTAGCGAAATGCTCACCTTTACCACTTCTTGGTACATGGTTAAAATGTCTAAGCATGATACATTGAAATTTCTATTTATCTAATCTCTGGTAAAACTTTTAGTGACCTAATGATATACACTCTCTTCCTACATAGTAGCCTAAACGTTGTATCATTCCTTACTGATTTCAATATCTTACAAAAACATAATAAAATAGATTTTACTGTTCTTGACTTTCACATTCATGTTTTGTAGCAATAGATGGCAAAGTTACATAATAATGATCACAGTCCCCACTATTTACTTGTTTTGTTAGATTTTGCTTGAGGGCAAACTTCCAAATGCTAAATATTTCATGGCTTTCTTTCTGCTGGATAGTTTAGTATTGCAGCTCTGTAAACACCTACTGCAAAAGTTCCACATTCATTTGCAACTCACCATGGATTTTTGTAAATGTGTCAATCCATTTTATATTTCTTACCATGTAATTAGTCTATAGCCAGTTTGTTTTGCAGTTTGATAGTCAAACAAATACTTTTTTATGCATTCAAATTGTTGTGACTGGCTCAATATATGTGGTAAAGAGGTAGAAAGTCTGGAAAAAGGGCACTTAATTTACATTATTTGTAAAAACAGTCTTAAGTTTGTCAAATAAACTTAGATTTTGTATTAAAGATAAAAAAAATAAAATGTAACACTCTTTTAACAAGAGTATATTTTATCAGGTCATAGGTATGGAGGGAAAATTGTACCAACTGAGAGGCAAAAGTTCTAAATCTGGAGAAATCACTATAAAATATAACACAATGGCTCTACTATTGATAAATATAGCCCATGATGACACACTCGTATATCTACCTGTCATATTTTCCACATATGTCCTACAGATTTTTAATGGTGCTGTTCCTCCAACTCTAACACATAAGTAAAGGGACAGAAATATCCCTTTTATCATTTTATCGTGTTTCCCAATCTTGTTTTCTCTCATTAATTCTTGCCTGTAGTCATGTAAGATGTGCCAGTAATGATCTGTTACCACAACAAATAATTTGTTCAAATGTTTTGTTGTTTTATGTGGTTGTGTTAGGGAATAACATAATATTATTTGCTTAGTGTCTGCTTTTCCAAAGCCTACATTATGCAGTTTACAATATGTACAATTTATAATTTCTTACACATTCCATTGCTGTTAAAGGAAACAGGAGCTTAGTGGTGATTTAAGTGTGTGTCCAAAATGAGTTCGATTGCAACCAGATTGAAATTTAGAACCTGGTACATCACAAAATCCATTAGATATCTGAATTCATGTTTTGTTCGTACTTATTATAAAAACTAAAAACTCTGCCCCCAAATGCCCGCTTGGATGCCCCCACAAGCTGGATGCCCCTGTTGTCAATGGAGTCCGTCCGCACCTGTTTCTTTTGGGGCGGCGCGAGCCATAGCTGCAAAGTGTGAGCACTATTTAACCCCAGCCTTTTTACTGCCACAGTTCAGAGGAGGAGCTAGAGCGAATCAGTAAGGAGTTTTAAACAGAAAAAGCAAATGGTCTCAGGTCAGCAGGCTAAGTTGCTTTTTAGGCTTTTAAAAAACCTGTGAGGGTGGAAACGTCGCCTGCGTTTTGAATTAAAGTTCCCATATTTTTCACTTGAGTGCTGGGCTCTGCATATTCTTTATTTATTGTGGAGACTTGGGTGGCATCTTTGTGCCTCGGCACTCACAACATCACTTTTGTGTGGATCTGAGCTACTTTTTTCCTAAAAGACTGCAGCCACTGGTTCGAAACCCGGCCTCTCATCCTATGCATCCTATACATTCACTAGTATGGGGTCAGCTTTGACC
The DNA here is from genome assembly GCA_036172795.1 of Pelodytes ibericus. Taxonomy (NCBI): domain Eukaryota; kingdom Metazoa; phylum Chordata; class Amphibia; order Anura; family Pelodytidae; genus Pelodytes; species Pelodytes ibericus. The sequence goes on from CM069863.1 coordinate 92,482,599, forward strand.
AAGAAATGCAGAAGAGAAATGTAAAAGAAACAGACGAGACAAGATCAGTGGCCCAAAATAGCTGATACTCTTACAAGAACTATCTGTCATCTGCATTGGTACCATTTGTTTTGTAGTCCTATGCTGCTATTTTCTTTTTAGTTCAATAATTATTTTATTTAGCTTATTTAGCATACAAAAAGTGAAAATTCCAACATTAAAACATTGAAAGACATAAGTACATACATTTAACATAAAGTGCAATTTAAGGATTTGCAGCATTTTTTATATTGTTCTGATGCTTCAGTATCCCATGTAATTGGATTTAATGTGTTATATATAACATCCATTTATAAGACATATATTTAAGACGGGCATCATGGGAGTGCACCACCATCTAGTCCCAATTTTCCAAATTATCTACCACCTTTATCCATTCCCCATTTTTAACAGCCTTTTTGGTAGCATTTTTGCTTATCCATTTTAATCCCTGTTCCATTTTTAGTTGGTACACCATTTGATTCTTTAACTCTACCCATGATATTAACAGGTGAATAAATAGAAGTTTGCAATCTCTTTCCATTCCTTCTGGAAATAAGTGTAATACAATTATCTTGGGCTGTATTTTGACATTAGTGATGTTAAATAGTTCACATATTTTACGTGTCATTAGGTTGCCTAGTCTCTCATACTCCCACCATGTGTGTATAAAGTTATCCCTTTCTTTGTTACATCGTTCTTTGTCACTTGTCGATGCGTACATTTTTTTCAATCAAACTGGGACTAAGTACCATGACTTTAAATTGATTTTCAATTATTGATGTATTGTGGATTGTTTTAGTTGTCATTTGTATTGCCTTCAGCCAGTCTGTAGTATGAATTGGAATTTTCAGCATGCCAGCCAATTTTGTTATTATTGGGATTATTTCATACTCTTCGCTTATTTTTATTATTTTTTTATAGAATCCTCTCCAATATCTCTCCCGAGAAGACCACAGATGTATTTTGGGTCATTATTTTGTTACCTTTAGGTTTGGTCTACGTCAGAAAGCTCTTAATTCATAAATAATTAAACATTTCTGCTCCTGGTAATTTAAATTGTGATACAATTTGGTGAAAGGGTTTGATCTTTCCATTTTCCATAATGTTCTTTACATTTTGTTTCCTGATTTCCCCCATAAATCAATAATGTATTCAATAGATTCTAGGCTTTTTGTATCCATTGACTAACTTTTTCTTTATTCTTTTCCAGGCTGTAAACGTATCCTCCACCACAATTGACCACTCGGCACCCCACTGCTTACCCACAGCTGTCCCGCAACCCCACACGTGTAAGTGTGTTTTTTAATTTCTTGTCATATATCTCTCTAATTTATACCATGGCTGAGTCTGCGCGGCTCTGTTTTGGAAATGATATAAATGAGTCATCATTGTTGCTTTATGAAGATGTTTAATTGAGAGCAGTCCCAATCATCCTTTACCTATGTTTTTCATAAGTTGTTTAACACCTAAACGCATTTATTTATCCTTACATATGTTTGTATTTCTTACGCCCTTCAGCATGCTCAACCAGGTTTCAGATATCTTGAATGGACAGTGTTGGAATATATATATGTCCACTTGAGGATGATATATGCCTTTATGGTGTTTATCCTACCAAGCCAAGATAATTCAACATTATGCCATCTTGTGAGTAAAAAATAGTTTCTTTAAGTAAGGTCAAAAAAGTTCTTTCCATCATGTTTTCTTTTTTTGCTGTTATTTTTAAACCCAGGTAGTTAAGTTCTTGGGATTCATACTTGAATTTAAAGTTAATTTGATTTTTTTCTATATTTTTTTTACATTTATTGGCATAATTATTGATTGTTCAATGTTTCATTTATAATTAGAGAATTTTGCGTATCTCCGTATACTTACCAGTAACTCTTTAATTGATTCTTCTGGCTCTACCACAGTATTCAATACATCATCTCCATATAGTTGTATTTTTAACTCTCCTTGTTCAAGTGGGAATCCCTTTATTTTCTCATTATTTCTGATATCCACTGCTAGTACTTACATCGTTAGGATGTATAAGAGCAGGGATAAGGGGCAGTCCTGCCTAGTCCCATTTTTCCAGCCAAAACCAGTCAACTGCTCTGACTGCTGTCAGAAATCTTCTGTATATGCGGAGAGCCTGAAACATGAATCCCCAGTCCATCCTATCAAATGCCTTTTCTGCATCTAATGTTATTGCCACAAGTGTTCTTTTTTTTCTTTAAGCTATATCCAGAATATCAGTTGTGTGTCTTATGTTGTACTGGACCATTCTACCTGGAACAAATCCGATTTGATCTGGGTGGACTAGTAAATGGATAACATGTCTCAGTCTCTCCACCAACACCGCCGCGTCTATTTTCATATCCTCATTTATTAGGGAGATTGGGTGGCAGTTTTGAACTATCTCTGGGTCTTTGGATGGTTTTGAGATTGGCGGGATGTTTGCCCTTAACAGTTTTTCTATAGCTTCTCCTTTACTAGATATCTCATTAAACATATGAGTAAGTTTTTTTGTAATATAACTACCCATACATTTATAAAAGAGTCTATTGAATCTGTCTGGCCCTGGTGATTTTTGTGTCTTGTCTTTATCAATTACTCTTCTAACTTCTATTTCAGAGATAGGTTTATTTAGTTCTTGCCATTGTTCTTTCTGAAGTTTTGGGATATTTATCTCTCAGAGATACAATTTAAATTCTTCTATTGATTCTGAATTTTCTAAATTATATAATTCTCTATAATACTCGTTAAAAGCGGTTCCAATTTCTTCTGGAGCCATATGGATTCTGGATTCCCCTCTGATTGAATATATTAGATTTTTTGCCTGTTTTTTTTTTTTTTTTAGTCTTTTTGTTATTGTATTTCCCACTTTATTATTCTGGTGGTACCAGTGCTGTTTTTTTCTACATTCCTGTTAACCATATCAAATTCATTTTTTTGGGATGGTCTGTATTATTGTAGTTCTTCGCTGCATTTCATGTGCCTTGAAGACCAGAGTTCCATTATTTTTGTCATACGTTTGCTTAACTGTGATTTATTTCTTCGTTTCTGTACATCCACACAAATTAAATATAATTTTTTAAAGGACAGATGGTGCTTTCTTTTGATACTATTATTTTCATCATATGATATCATTTACTATAAAAAAATATATAAAATATGATTTTTTAAAAATACAGCATGGTCTTAAACTTTATTATACAAATGAATCATCCCAGTCTATGGAGATAATAGCATAGTTTAAAAAAAAAAAAAAAAAGAAATATGATTCTATTTATCCACTTTTTGGTATCCACAGCATGGTATAAAAAAAGGTGAAAAATATAAATATTTACCTGGCAGGATGGGGCAGTGCCCAACTGTAGTCATGCCTAGGGCAGCCCAAAACCAAAATACACCACTGGCTGTGATTGGTGTCATACTTCTGTTGCATGTATCATCATGCAACCTGTTGCTCTAGTTTCTTTACCAGTACGAAGCTCAGGATACTATTTTTGTGTGTTACTGCTCTTTTGAATTACACAATTAGGCACCACAGTGCCATGATAACATGCAATTTATTGAACAAATAATAAATGGAACAAAAACAATTCAATAATTGGTTCAGGTTAGTTTATGGGTTATACAACAGTTCTGAAAGCAATTTATTTGCTGTCCTATCTCATAGTAAGCAAGACTATTGTGATTTCATTCTGAGCGGAGGACGGATGCTTAATGTTAGGTGAGGTGCTCAAAAAAACATGCCAATTTTATTTGATTTACCTTTGTACATGCGGAAGGCAGAGGTGGGGTGTAGGTGTGTTTGGTAGGCTTTAGTTTATTTAATTATTTCCGAACGTCCAGTGGCAGCCGGAGACCCAGGTCGGGGGGGTAAGTAGGCTATATAATGGGGCCAGGAGCCTTTTTTTTGTTGCTGCATAATAAGATATATTTCAAATTTGGGACCGATATGCAATGGTACATATGTAGTGTCTAAAACAAAGCATTTTTATTTTATATTAATAATCAGTATGTTTCACAGCTGTTATAATTAATATCTATATTTAGCACTTAGGCATCCTGTGGAATTTCATGATTAAACTCTCTACAATATGATAAATTCACACTTAGAAGTTACTGTCTCCCTGTGGTCAGGTGATTCAATTAAAATGTAAATAGTGCTGACAAGTAATAAACGGGAAATAACACTCGCATTAGCTAGAGTATATCATGCTGAGGAACTTGGTACATATATATAAATGTATCTGCAGTATCAACATAAATCACAGAGGGACTCTCACTTAAATAAAGCAAACTTAGATGTACATATTGTGGAAAACCCCTGCTCTATGCATTCTCCTATGCCATATATATATGCACACATTCCAAGTATAGTTATCATTTAGGATATTTTACTTTTATGAAAACCTTTTTCCTCCAAGGCTCCAGCCCAATGCTGGAAAGCAAAATTAACATATGGGAGAGGGGTTTTAACCTCATATTTGTGAGAATATTAAACATATTGAGGGGGCATATATTCAAATGCAAAGAGATGCATGTATTGTTATTAAATATGAATAACAAGTGTAGGTAATTTTTAAGTAATAATAGTTCTTTAAGAGACACATCGATGATCAGTTCACAGTGTAGGGGCTGTCTGGTGCCCAAAATGCATCTTCCAAATGTTAATGCATATTAAAGTACATTCAAAGTACTTTACAATGCATATTGCTTAAAGTATGAAAATCTTACACTTAGATGATTTTGTGAAATTACAGCAGTTTCCTAAAAACGAGGACTGCTGTCAATTTTCTCCTTTTTTTTTTTGCTGCAGGGACCAATGAGAATAATTCCATTCAAATGACTGGAATATCCAGTTTATCTAGTGATATCATCAGACAATTTGTTACACTGTTAAGAGATCGTACAAGGGGAAGGTCACTCAGAGTCCACACAATGTATTATATTCCAGGAGCACAGGAAGGGACTAAATTAAACAAAATTGAGATGGGCTTTGAATTCCCTTATGTGAATGGCAGCGTGCCTTTTAAATTACGACACATACAATCAATTGTATTAATATCCAGCAATCTTATCTTATCTTATCACCAATTAGGCTAAATATTTTCCAAAACTCTAACTCCCACAACTGTTGGATATGCAAGGGAGAATTGGGCTCCTTGAGTCATATATGGGGGAACTGTTACAAACTCAACCCCTTGAAATTTATCCATCAAGCCACAGTCGTCTCTCTTTCACATAGAGCTAAGGTTACTAAATTGTTTAATTGTTCAAATTTTTGGGGTATAAATTTATGTTTGGCCAGATATTGAACGAGGTGAAAACACAAATAAATGAAGGGCTACTTGGAAAAGGCCAAATATCAAAATCAGTTCAGTTTGAACCTATATTATTATATCTGGCTGCCGTGGGGCTAGTAACTGTGTATGACTTCCCCCAGTCTACTTGATAATATTCTTGACTATTATAATTACCAAGAAGGGTAAATCTATTTAATTATTTAATATCTCCCTCCAATGTACGCATGTTTGTAGTTACAAGGTATGTATGTACTTAGGTTTGTGAAGCTGTATGAAGGAAGGGAGTGCACTTGGCACTAAAGTATCGAGAAATGTACATGAATTCTTTAATTTACAATATTACAATGGGAAAAAATGTATCTATGTGCAACAATAATAACTAAATGTATATAGTTTGCATGAGTACACTACATGAGATAGAGAGAGTGCTTAGCACACACATAAAATAACTTGTGCTTAAGGGATTTGAACATGTTAGCTGTTCTTTTCTTTGTGCTGTACAAATCATCCTTTTAATTGCACATCGTGTCAGTATTTCCAACAAGAATGCTTTCAGGAATCAATGATCATTTATTAGAAAATTCCCATTTTATGTATAGTTGATGTAAAATACATGAATTATGTAAATATATTATGTCACAAGGCTTCAGCAAGGTTCTTTTTCCTGGTTCACTAGACTGCTCATGGCTTTGGTTGAGAATGGCTTGTAACTTTTTAATCAGTACTAAGTGCTGCATGCTGTTTAGCTGTGAGATTAAATTGACTCAGAAAATAGGTTTACAGCTCTTGTTAATCTGTAGTAGATATAATCTTGATAAAATAAAACTCTCCTACATGTTTAAAATAGATTGTGATATATTCTCAGACATTTGTTTTATATATATATATATATATATATATATATATATATATATATATATATATATATATATATAATATTGCCCTTTTTGAAACTAAAAATGTTGTTTTCTTAATATCTAGAAAATTTCTACAAATATATTCATTATTCACATTTATAATTATCTGTGTTTAATTGTAAATCTGTGTTTATGCTGTACATTCAGAGTTGGCTGTACAATGGGTCCAGGCGGCAAATTGCCTCAGGCAACACTTTAAGGAAAAAAAAGTGAAAATTGCACGCCCAGTTTTTTTCTCTATTTTTTCAACTAGCATGTAGTCGCCTAGTCATTACTAGGGCAACGCACTGTATCTAAATGTTGAAGCATTATGGGTGAAATCTGTGCATCCTCCTTGTGCGCATTGCTCTTTTGAGTGCCGTTGTCACATGATATGTCTATGTTTCTGTGTGAAACACTGGATGATGAATATCACTATATATATATATCCCCAATTATAACTGGGGCTCTATTCATCCATGGATCCATGGATTGACCCAAAGGATACCGGCACCCCTAAAAGCCATGTGGCCAGGGGCTGCCCCAAAGGCCCCTGGCCTATCTTAAATAAATACAAAGAATTGTTAAATAAGTGCATTTTTAGCAAGTTTTCGTACTGTGCATTTTTTGATTTCATATATCCACACTTGACAGGATATACTTCACTGCTGTATTTGATCAATACAGTCTTGCAGGACTGAATATAAAATATATTCCACGGGCACTCTAAAATGCAGGTGTTATGGATCCTTTGGGTGCCACTTAATGGATGGTGATACTGCACTTCAATATGCTATATAGATAAGCCATTATTTTTATTTATATACAAAGTTGCACAGTTTAACAGTATTGTTTAATTCATATATGTAAACTGTTTTCCAAGTTTTTCTATAATATATATAGGATTCACTCTTGTTAGAAATTGTTTAACTATGTGAAGCCATTGTACCTCTGCCAGTTGCTGCTAGGTGGCGCTAAAGTAACTCATATATCCCCCCATTGGTATGTAATAGACATTCATTTTCGATGTAGAGTTATTCGAACTGTCGAATTTGTATTTCTGTCGGCTGCTGCTAGGTGGTGCCAAAGTAACCCATATATTTTGTCTTCCATTTAGACAAAGAACCATATGAACTGCCAAAATTGTTGCATTTATCCTTAAATGCTTTTCGTTATTTTTCACCATTGATCTGAGTGTCAAATTTATTTCATCTTAACATTTCGAATTCCCCTTATTTCACAAAAGAGGTTTCATTTTGGTATAGGCTACATTCAGGGGCTTTGTTTCGCATTAATTCACATGGAGTCTGTCGAACTGTAAACAGACTTATTTATTTATTATTGGTCTGAAAAAGCATTTGCAGGAGCTTTGGGATTTAATGGCCATCATAGATTTGAAACTACAGTGTCGCTTAGTATACTAGGAGCACTGATTTTGACGTCACTCCTGCACATGGATACCTGTTTACTACGGCTGACCAGTGGATTTATTATAATTATTTATTTTTTTCAGGGGGATAGGTAACAACCACCTGAGCCTAGAGTACAAGCACTGGCATTGGATGACAGACTTCTAATTTGTAAGGATGAACATGTGTTTTTAATTATGTATTTTAAATGTGGGTATATATATATTTGTTGGTGTGTGGGGTTACTTCTGTGAGACAGCTTTTGATAAAGCACGTTTGGTGTGAAAGTTAAGCGTTAGTCTCTGCACTACTTGCCGTGTTACTCCAGATTATTATATAAGTCTTCTTATCTTTTTTTTTAATGTGGATGATTTTTAACTTGGATAAAGATCCTAAATAAAACTGAAAAATATGTGTTGTACTTTTGAACACACTTTAGTGCCAAGCCATCCTTTTCTTGTTTGTTTGTTACTGGATAGCTGGGGTAATTTCTAGGCTTTTTTGGCACCATAGTGGTCCTGCATTTGTATACTTCATGACTTTATAGATGGGGTGGCAGCGGTTTTTCTAAACCGTATTGTTTCCTGAAAGGCTATAGCACTGTAACATAAACGTTTGCTACTATCCTTAGGTTATCATAATAGAAAGTGTTCTACATTACTGAGCATGGTAGGAATAATAAGCAGAATTAATTTGAAAGCATAAACCCACAAAACTATAAAGCAATAGAAGTGATACATGTTGCCATAACAGTGCAATGATACAGATATAGTTGAGCTTTAGCTGCACATATAGTTGAGCAGAGTTTCTTCTCAGAGATATTTGTCCCACATCACAGATACCAACCACATCCAAGAGCCTTAGTTTCTGCTGACACTGTCCAATGGCATTGTTCCTCCTCTGCTTGTAACAGGTAAGGCTAATTGCCTAAGGATCAAGGCACTCCAGCCACGTCTGCAGTGGTTTTTCCTGTCACATCCGGTCACTGTGAGTGCCAACTACATCAACCAGATGTGTTTAGCTGTTTAGCCAGTGCTAGCATTAGTCTCTCCCTGTCCCACAGGAGTCATGTGGCAGGGATAGCCTATTTACAGTATGGGCAGCCTGCCCATTTCCCCCAACCCCCACCTGTCCACCCAGATTGTGTTAAATTTGTAAGCTAAAATAGTTAAGAAAAAGCAATGCTATAATGTGCAAAAAAACTAAAACACTTAAAAAAACTTTAAAACATAGGATACTCCCAACCTAGGACAAATAGAATCTATTTAGCAGGTTTTTTCATTGGTGGTTGTAGATACGTAATGTATTTTTCAAGCACAATTTATAAATGTCATCATATTTTTTTTATAGTAAATAATTACGATTGCTTGCTATCTTCTCGTCTTTAACCTGTGCAAGTCCACTATGCAACTGCTGGTTTTGTTATAGTACCGCCCCTGGGCACTATACCACTCCATAACTGGGGCATGGGAACTTATTATAGTCCGCTCTCAGATGTCCGGTAGCCCATTCTGGCGGCGTATTTTCTTTTCGCTTCACCTTGTTTCTTTTCTACCTCCTCCCCTCTTATCTTTGCCAGTGTCGTACTTAGCGTTAGTGCAGGGGTGGCAGCTGTGACTGGGCCAGTTATTCCAGGGGCCCCGGCCGCCCTGCGACCCCTGCAAAAAAAAATGTGGGCAAACGGGGCAGTTGCCCAGGGCCCATTCATCCTTGGGGCCCAAAGCAGCTTCCCCGTGGGCCCCCATTGCTGCCCGTGTGACGGAGACAGTCACTATCCAACGGATAAGTGGCAACTGGGCAGAATAATACTGGCAACTGGGCAAAATATGACTGGCAATTGGACAAAATATGAGTGTCAAATGGGCAAAATAACACTGGCAAATGGGCAAAATATGAGTGGCAAATGGGCAAAATAACACTGGCAAATGGGCAAAATATGAGTGGCATATGGGCAGAATAATACTGGCAAATGGGCAGAATAATACTGGCAAATGGGCAAAATATGAGTGGCATATGTACATAATATGAGTGGCATATGTACATAATATGAGTGGCATATGGGCATAATATGAGTGGCATATGGGCAAAATAACACAGGCAAATGGGCTAAATATGAGTGGCATATGGGCAAAATAACACTGGCAAATGGGCAAAATATGAGTGGCAAATGATGGGAAAAATAATACTGGCTGTGACCTATTTATCCTTGGGGCCCCCATTGCTGCCCGTGTGACTGTCTCACACGGAGACAGTCACTATCCGACAGCAGCCGGGAGAGCCGCATCCAACGGATGAGTGGCAAATGAGCAGAATAATACTTGGAAATGGGCAAAATATGACTGGCAAATGGGCAGAATAATACTGGCAAATGGGCAAAATATGAGTGGCAAATGGGCAAATTAATACTGGCAAATGGGCAAAATATGAGTGGCATATGGGCAAAATAACACTGGCAAATGGACAAAATATGAGTGGCATATGGGCAAAATATGACTAACAAATGATGGGCAAAATAATACTGGCTGTGACATATTTATGGGCAGGCTAATTGTGGCATAATGGGCACATTGGCTGTGGCATATTAATGGGCAAATTTGACTGTGGCCAAAGTGATAGTGTGGCATGTTCTGTGGGGAAAAATAACATTTACACTGTGGCATGCCAAATCATGTGGGTGCAATATGAGTACAAGCCAAGTGCTGTGGGTACCGTATAGTGCTGTATTAAGACCTTTAGGTGCAATGTGGGTGCAGAGGAACGTAATAAAAATAAGAAATGAACAATTTTTCAATACATTTTTATTACAAATATGAACTTTTTAATATTATGTTCAACTATTTTCATAAGTATACATGTAGCTAGTTATATACATATATTTGGGGTCCACCTCAAGCTTTTGAAAAGACTGGAAATATTTTGATGTTTTTTTGTGGTCAGAAAAAGTAATATTACTTTACTGAGAGGGTGGTGGATGAATGGAATAGTTTTCCTTAAGAAATGGTAGAGGTTAATACATTAAGGAGTTTAAGCATGCATGGGATAGGCATAAAGCTACCATAGATATAAGACAAGGCCAGGCACAAAGCAGAACAGTTGGGAGGCATGGTTGGGTCAGGGGGCCCCAGGGAAATTTTTGCACCGGGGCCCTGTGGTTTCTAGTAACGCCTCTGATCGTTTGCCTTTATCTTCTTCTGTACCCCCTCTTTCTTTCATACTCCCTTTCTTTATATCATTTTCAGTTTGTCTACAACTATAATCTCTGCCTTCCCTCCACCGCCTCCTGTAAGTTCACTTCTTGGTGTTGGCCTAATTTTAACACTCACACTGTTTTAATTTCCATCATATTGCTTTTACTCTTGCTTCCTAAATGTCTCCCCCCCCCCCGTCACTCTGCTCTCTCCCCTCTGCCCCCCCTTTCTATTCTTATTGTACTTCCATTTTTCTTACCTCTTTTTATCTCCCCCCCCCCGCCACACTTTCATTTTTTCTTAACAATAATGTATGAGCAATGCCAGCTATTATTTCATCTTAAGACACAAGAGGGCGCTTTTGCGCCAGTTACTGAGAACTTAGTTAAATTACTATCGGACACCAGTGCCTATGCTACTCTGTAATTTAAATAGAAATACTAATGTTGTTATAAAATCGGGTATTATTATACTCACTAGGTATACAGAAACGCTGGTTACAGACATTTACCTTATTTCACCCAATTAATGTATTGTGCCTGATGTGATGCTTTCTAGTCATTTCTGGCATTGTGATCCTTCAGTTACCCACAAAAAATTATGCATTTCAATGTGTCATTACTGTTTCTCAGAGCCATTTGCTTCACTATATACTCTGTTTTATTAAAATGTAAAACCCAATAAAAATAGAATTTTTTAAATAATAATGGTATCTAAAGAAAGCCCTTTTTATCTAAAAAAAAAAAAAACTATAAAGGTCTACACAATATAGCCCGATCTTTTCCGAAATTAACGGATCCCGGCAATTAAGCTACACAATATGCTGCATTTTGGGTCCTATTTCGTTATACTTATTGTTCGGAAACCGAAGCATCTGAGTTATTCAGATTGGAACGTTTTCGCTACAAAAATGATAGAATTTCAGCTACACCATATGCAACGATCAACCCTTGAATAAAATTCGGATTAGGGGATGAGTGCTGCATTACGGACATTTCAATTCTCCTTTTTTTAGAAGGCAAATTAAAATTAAAAAGTTAAATTAAATTTTTTTTTAGTAAAAACAAAAGCCCCCACTTTTATAAAAGAAAAGACATGACTCCCTGTGCCCACTGGGATCATTAATAAAAAATTAAAAAGAATAGAACCCAGGAAACATAAGAATCAAATTAACTTATGTTCTTTAAACAGTTCTGTTTGTTTTGTTTGCTTGAAATGGTAATTATACAGCTCTTTGTTAAATGTGACATGTTAATCTTGCCCACAAACACAGCACACAACTTATTTTTTTCTGGGTAAGTCAATCAGTCTGCTTTAGTGCATATTATTATTATTCTGTCATTACTTTTATTATTTAATGCCTTTGTGACTGGACTGTTTTGGATGTTTTGTACCCTTAGTGACAATGGCAGGTTACATAGTAGTTTAGATTTAAAAAAGACTTTCGGCCATCAATTTCAACCCTATTCCAAATCCTCGCTGTTGATCCAAAAGAAGGCAAAAATAAACTCCTTATTTCACCAATTTTGAATTCTGCTTTTAATGGGGAAAAAAAACCCTTTTTGACACCGATACTCCTTCGATGAACAAGCATTAAATAAATGTTAATGCCTATGCTAACATACATAGCCCTCTATGTATGTAAGCACCACCTCTTCCACAGGGAATTTTATATCTGTATTGTTTTTACCATAAAAAATCCCTTTTACTGTCCTAGACTAGATCTCTTTTCTTTGAGTCTTAGCGGATGAGCTCTTGTCCTTTGGAATGTTCTGCTAATGAACATGTCTTTAGAAAAACCTTTGTATGGCCCTTCTACATATTTATATAACATTATAATATCCTCTAAGTAGCTGTTTTCTATCATGTACAAATTTAACTTTTCTTAAGCCTTTCTTCATAACTAATACTTTCCATTGCCCTTTTTAGTTTTGTAGACCTCCTCTGCACTTTCTCTAGTTTTATAATGTCTTTTTTCTAAAAAGACGACCAGACTTGTACCAAATATTCAAGGTTGGGTCTTACCATGGTCCTGTAAAGAGGCAGAACAATACCTTCCTCTTGTGAGTCAATACCCCTTTTAATACATTCCCATATTTTATTGGCCTTTGCAGCTGCCAGCTGACAATGTGCACTACTGCTAAGTATATTGTCTACAATTACTCCCAAATCTTTTTCATAGTAGATTTCCCCAAGGAAACACCATTTAAACTAAATGTTGCATTTGTATTATAATACCAAAAATGCATAATTTTTCATTTGTCTACAATGAATCTCATTTGCCATTTATCTAACCAGTTACCCAAGTTGTCTAAATCATCTTTCAGTGAAGCTACAGACTGTATTACCCTACTTAATTCTTTCTTTGTCATCGGCAGACACTGAGATAAGGCTCCCTATGCCCACATGGCAAGTAGCAGACTGTCGAGACTTAGGCAGGTGCTGGTCTGTGGTTAGACTTGGCAGGTACTAGTCTAATTCTAGGTTGACACAGCCAGGTAACATTCTTATGGCTAGTCTTAGACAGGTGCCAGACAATAGCTAAGCTAGGGCATGAGCCTCTCTGGGGCTAATCTGGGCAAGTGCTGGTCTGAGGCAAGTGCCGCTCTGCGGCCAAACTAGAAAGGATGCCACTCTGTAAGGGGTGGTACAAACAAGGATACAAAGAAAAACCAGGCATGAGCATAAATAATAAACATTACAGCAAGGATAGAGGGGAACATGAAATTGACTACAAACTGAACACTTGATTATGCTGCATGCGGGATGAAGCGTAATATCCTGCTACTGAAATTCCTGTTCAAGATGAAAGCTTGAATATTTTCCCTTAGACACCCTTCAAACAGTTTTCCCACCACTGATATCAAGTCTACATGTCTGTAATTGCCCTGCTGGGATTTTGAACCCTTTTTAAATACGGGCACCGCATTGGCTTTATGCAAATCTGTGGGCACCATGCCTGAAATAAAAGAATCCCTGAAAATAAAAAATATGTCCAGCCTCAGGGCTTTGTCTACTTTAACACCATTTAATTGTTTTAACACTTTTTTTTCTTGCATCAGTCAATAAAATGCTTTGACTGTTCTGTAAAAGTAGCTTGCAGGTTCTTGTCAATTGGTTCTTTCTTGGTAAAAACCGAAGAAAATAAATGATTTAAAATATATGCTTTTTCTGTCTCCATTGGCCATTTCACACATTTCAGATAACAAAGACTCAACATTATCAACCTAAAGTTTGTTTGCCATTTATATATTTAAATATGTTTTTGGGATTCCTCTTGCTCTCCTTAGCAATTATTTTTCCATTATAACTAATTTAATTTCCTTATTACAGGCTTGCTGGAATCTTCATATTGTGAAAATGCCTCTGCTGATCCCTCAGCTTTATAATGTTTAAACGCTACTTTTATTTATTATTTATATTTATTTAACCCCATCCCTATTTAAGGGATAGGGTTAAAATTAAAATATATTAAGGGATAGCATAAGGGTTAGAGTTGGGGTTAAATTTAGTGTTAAGGTTAAATTTTGGGTTGGGGTTGGGGTCAAAAGGTCAATATAGGGAAAAAAAAACAAAAAAACACTATTTTTGGTTTTTGCCGCATAACTCGCAAAAAAATACCGAAAAATCTGGAAACATGCATATTTCTGAACTCGGGACAACATTTTTACTATTTTAATGATTGTATTTGTCTAAATTATTTTTTAGGTCAAATTTTTCATCATATTTTATGATTTTTTTTGTAGTAAATTATAAGATATGTTGAACATAATGGTATCTAATGAAAGCCCTTCTTATGACGATAAAAACAACATATAATTTGTGTGGGTACAGTATCTGAGAAAGAAGAAAATTGCAGCTAAACAAAAACACCCAAGAAATGTCAAAACAGCCATTGTCACCAAGGGAAAGTCAAGGTGAAAATGTCTTGTCACTAAGGGGTTAAGCCTGCCAAAGTTGGCCTTTTTAAAATTCACTGTTTTGGTGGGACCCCTACCAATTAATCTCAAAAGAGACCATGTTGTGGTCACTATTCCCCAAATACTCCCTTACTTGAATGTTAGAGATAAGCTTGTTACTTATTACCAGATCCAGGCACGCTTCACCTCTGGTTGGTGTCTGTACTACCTGAGACAAAGAAATGTTATTCAGCAGTCATAAATTTACTGATTTTTAGCAGAATTAGTGGTTTCATTTTTCCAATCTACTTCTGGGTAATTAAAATCCCCCATATTGATATTACACCCTATTTTAGAAGCCTTTTCTATTTGCGTTGTTTGTAATTATTCAAGATTTGTAGGTTTGTAACAAATCGGGGCAATTGTGCCCCCCCCCCCCGAGCAGTGCCGGTGCTGGTGCGTAGGTAAAAAAACGCCCATTTACCCATTTAAAGAAAAGGCGCTTGCCGGCAGAGACGGAGGTGAGAGGAGATCATGGGCATATTAATGGCAAATAATAATGGCATATTATTGGGCAAATTGTCAGGGGCATCTTAAAGGGCAAATAATACTGGCATATTATTGGGCAAATTGTCAGGGGCATATTAAATGGCAAATAATACTGGCATAATATTGGGCATATTGGCAGGGGCATATTAAATGGCAAATACTGGCATATTATTGGGCAAATTGGCTGGGGCATATTAATGGCAAAATAATACTGGCATAATATTGGGCAAATATTGGCATATTATTGGGCAAATTGTCTGGGGCATTTTAATGGCAAATAATACTGGCATATTATTTAGCAAATTGTCTGGGGAATATTAATGGCAAATAATATTGGCAATGTGTATGTAATGGGGTGATTGGGGCATGTAAATGGGGTGATGGGGCATGTCGTGGGTGTGCATCGTGGGTAGGGGGGTGCCCAAATTCTTTCTGCCTAGGGCAGCACAAAACCAAGATACACCACTGGGGGGGAGAGAGAACACTTATGGGGGAGAAGAGAGAACACTGATCGTTGGGGGAGAGAGGAGAGAACACAGACGGGGGAGAGAGGAGAGAACACAGACGGGGATAGAGGAGAGAACACAGACGGGGATAGAGGAGAGAACACAGACGGAGGATAGAGGAGAGAACACAGACGGGGGATAGAGGAGAGAACACAGACAGGGGAGAGGAGGAAAAGAGACAGCTATGGGGAAGAGGAGAGACACATACATGGGTAGAGGGACAAAGAGACAGTCATAGGAGGTAGAGGATAGAGAGAGACATGAGAAGGGAGAGGAGATAGACAGACATGGGAAGGGAGAGGAGAGAGACATAAATGGGAAGGGAGAAGAGAGAGATAGAAATGGGATGGTAGAGGAGAGACAGACAGACATGGAATCTTAGAGGAGAGACATACAGACATGGGATGGCAGAGGAGAGACAGACATGGGATGGCAGAGGAGAGACAGACATGCGATGGCAGAGGAGAGACAGACATGGGATGGCAGAGGAGAGACAGACATGGGATGGCAGAGGAGAGACAGACAGACATGGGAAAGAAGAGGATACAAAGATGGACATGGGAAGGAAGAGGAGAGATACGGACATGGGAAGGAAACAAGACAGATGGACACGGGGAGTGAGAGGAATGCGACAGACATGGGAAAGGAGAGGAGCGTGACAGAAGGACATGAGATAGAAGAAAAGACAGATGGACTAGGGAGAGAGGAAAAAACAGGCGGACATGTGCCCCTCCCGAGATCAGACTCTGGATCCGCCCGTGACACACATATGCATACTTGTGTGATGATGGTGAAGTGTGATATGCCAGAGGAAATGGCATGACATGTGATCCAATTACACCTCATCTCCAACACATCATACCATATGTCATACCTCATTGAAAGCATATCACACCATATAGAGCCAGAGATTTTGGCTCACTGCCACTATTATGGAATTGCTGGGTTCACTACCCTTTTTTACTTTATTTTTCAAATAGACACTTGTGTGTAGGAATTTTCAATAGTGTGCTAGAGGCTATTCTGTAGCCCCCAGCAGCGGTATATCATAGGGTTGCCGGGGTCACTTTGCCCAGTTCCTGGCTTTGATATTTGTTAGGGCATTATTCAACCCCAATATTCATTAGGGTCTTATGTGCAGGTCCCTGTATTACGTTCTCTGTAACTTCTATGCATATTCTAGTGTTCATTAGGACTTTAGGATTGTCATCCCGAATCCTGCTGTGCTCTACCTCTGTCCCACTTTTTGGAACAGTGTCCAAAAATCTGGAATGTCCCGTGTAACGTGGTACAGTTGGGAGGCATGGAAGCTGAGCAGGGCAGATGTTAGCAGAGTGGGGAAGGAGGATATTCCTTATATGTGGCAGCAGTGTCAGTAAGAATGCAGCTCTCACCAGTGACTGCTTTGTGTGTTGGAAGAGTGGGAGACATCCAGAACTCTTCAGCCTCACTTTATTTTAGTGAATAGCTCAAGGTCAAATTCAACCTCTAAACTCAACCACCTTGAGAAAAATTAGATTTTTAGTGAATAGCCTATGTGGAACAGCACCTTAATTGTAGCGAGTTGTCACAGTTGTGTAAGCGTCCCTAAGGAAGTGGAGAATGTAGATTACATTTGCCTCTTTACATTGTTCGTGTTCATGTACAATTACAGTGTTCGAGAAATGCTGCATATGTGAATGAGACTAATTTCTAGACATGTGCAAAACTAAAATTTTTGTTTCGTTTTCGTCCATTCGGACGAAAATGTTATTTATTTAGTCTAAAACGAATTTCGTTCATTACTGCATTCGTTTCAGACGAAATTCGTTTATTATTTTCGTTTCGTTTTATTCGTTCGTACGAATAAATTGACCTACACATTCCATAAACCGAAAGTCTATAAACCGAACGTCGTTCGGTTTATAGACTTTTGGCTTATGGAATACATGTAATGCTATTGGCTTTCTATAATCCGAAATAGAGTCCCCATTCATAAGAAATTCTTATGAATGGGCACTCTAGTTCGGTTTATAGAAAGCCAATAGTATTACATGTATTCCATAAGCCGAAAGTCTATAAACAGAACGACGTTCGGTTTATAGACTTTCGGCCTATGGAATACATGTAATACTATTGGCTTTCTATAAACCGAAATAGAGTCCCCATTCATACGAATAGGTCAATTGACCTATTCGTATGAATGGGGACTCTATTTCGGTTTATAGAATAGCAATAGCATTACATGCATTCCATAAACCGAAAGTCGTTCATTATGTCGGTTTATGGAATGTATGTAATGCTATTGGTATTCTATAAACCGACTCTTTTTTGGTTTATAGAATGCCAATAGCACGAATGGACAAATGGACGAATGATTTTCGTTTATTAACCATTCGTTCATTCGGCTTTCGTTAGTTTAGCATTTTCGTTATTCGTTTTTCGGACGAATGGCCGAAAATGCTATTTTCGGACTAAAAATGCATTCGTCCAAAAACGAATGCACATGTCTACTAATTCCCCCCCTGATTTTTTAGGTTTTTTGTAGCAGATTCGAATGAAGCTGGCTGTGGGCTGCTGATTTGGCTGAATTACTTGAACATTTAAAGCACCTATAACCTTTTTTTTTTATTTCACTTGTGCTTCTACTATAGAACAGGAAAAGTCAATTTGCCCTAATATGAGGATAAACTGACGTACTTTTTAAGCTACATGCCAGTTTATCCTCTGACCAGCAACCATGATGTTTCTTCCCGGGTGGTCCTCCGTCAGACATGATTTGTGAGCCCACGCATCCAGATGAGCTCTGCCACAGCTGTGAGTGTTTCTAAGCATGCAAATAGTATCATTTTAATGACTGTGATATTCATTGGTAGCACTTATTGTGCTTTGCGGCAACAAGTTAAATTTGAAGCAGTGTTATACTACTATGGCTCATTTTTGTTTTCAGATAACAGAAAGGTAGTGTTGAAGGTAAATAGTAACTTTTAATTTTGTGGTCAATTTCTCCACCCACTATAAAACCTCCAACTTTATTCACGCTTATCCCTAATAATAGTCTCATGACTATAATGTGTGTGATTTTATTCCTTCACTTAATTACCACTTATGCTGGAAGACTTATCCAGGCATCTGCTAACCAACGAAGGAACGATAGCGCATTGTTATGCAATGTGAGCTTTCCACTAAAGCTGTTCAATGACAAATTAAAAATGTGTTTTCCTACATTGTATGCTGTCAGTTGTACCATAAATCTAACATGGCAATCACCATAACCTACCCACTGTGCCCTCAATGTTTTTATTGTTCATAATGTTAACCTTCTAAGATGGTAAGAGCACCGCACAGTGGTGCAATTTGAGAATACAGTTGATCTTAAATATTAGATTTACAGTACAATACAAGTTTCTTATGAAGTATTTTCTTTAAAGTGTTTTGATACATGCTTTGTTTATCCAGGTTTTATTTTTAAAATTAACAAAATGAATTCTTCATTTAACATTAATGAAATCAGCTGTAAAATTAAACATTATAATATAATATAACAAAAAAAAATGCTGATTTTTCCACAATGTAAATAATGTCAGCTGAAATGGAAAATTTTCTCCAAATTGGGCTACTTTGAACTTAAGTTTGAAATTCCAAGTAAAAAATGGACTGTCGATTATGAGGACAGATTTGTCTGAGAAAACAAATCTCTTGTTTCATTTTTTGAGGTCGAGATGAGGAATCTGAGGTTGGGGGAGGGGCTGAGTCTGATTGAGGTTGAGATTAGCACTGACTTCAGTTTAGAATTTTAGTGAATAGACCCATATATCTAGTTAACCTATCCTAAATAGCCTTCTGCTTTTCCCTCACTAGCAGCTGCTCCTTGAGGCCTGTTTGAATTTACACAGGTCGGGATGCAAGTGCCCTCTCTTGTTCTCCCTATGAATGCCCACGCATGCGATTGGGGTCGTGAATTCTGCTATCCCACTGAGCTCTACCTCTGCCCCGAAAAGCGGGACAGATTTAAATCTCTGCTGGACAGTGGGACTGAGCCACAAAATTAGGACTGTTTCATGCAATGTAGGACAGTTAGGAGGTCTGGTTGAGGAAGAGGCCTATATTTATAGTTTATATTATCAATTGAACATGTAGACTGGGAAGGATAATTTTCTGGACAAACACAGAAGACAAGTGGAATTCCTTTAAGCGCACATTACAAAAGTACATATAGCAATATATACCTTTGGGGAAACAAATACAAAATCTCAGCCGGCAATTATAGGCCAGTGAGCTTAACATCTGCAGTGCGGAAATTATTTCATGGATTGCAAAAGGTATATACTCAAGAATACATCCTGAATCAGCTATATAATTAGTACAGTCAGCATGGTTTTGTGAAAGGTGTTGTCAAACAAACTTAATAGCAATATAATTCACGTTGGGCTATTCAACACCATCTTATATGTAGTAGCAGTAGTTAGTTATCCCACCTGCTCATCTATATGCTAGCCTAAAGTAATAGAAGCTAGAGCCCAGAGCAGACATATAATTAATACCACATGGCACAGGACTTGGATTTAAAATTGGCAAAAGAAGACTCTCTGTCAGATGCCCCCAGTCCCAGCCCGACTATAGGCCCTGACACGAAAATAAACTATAACCTTCCACCACCCCTAAGTAAATACTAATTCCCAATTATTAATTAACACCCCCCCCCCCCCCACATCCGGGGGGCTTGTGTTCACTCACAAATGTAGAATGATAAAATGCCTTAAACGCCACAACGGCCACAGTAAAATTCACAGAAATGTTTTATAATAATGATACTTTGTAGGAGATCTTCATAGGAAACTTTAATATGACTGAAAACAGATAAAAACAAGGGGACCCTATTGTGCAGATTAATTAATCATAGCGTAAACCCTGCGACATGTCTAGACTTACAAGATGGAAAAAAAAGCAAGCCCAGAAGTGAAAAGAGAACCAGTCACAGGATACAGGACCGTGGTATTGAATACAGTTGCGAAAAAGGACGAGCAAATAAGCAAACCAACACAGTATAAAAAATAATTATCACAATAAATAAGTGATTCTCCTGTTCACTGAACACCAGCAGCTGAAAACAATAAACGCAGACAAATTCCAGCTGTGTGAAACAAGTGAGCAACCAGAAAAAAAAGTAATCTGCGCTCGGTGTATAGACACTAACATATATGGCTATATGCAAATGCCCTCAAGCAGGGCCGGTGCAAGGATTTTCGTCTACACAGGCGAAGGTGCATTTTGGTGCCCCCCTGCTCTGATCCGCCACGCCTCCCACACCATTAAGCCTCCTTACATTATATATATATATATATATATATATATATATATCTATATATATATATATATATATATATATGAATAATGTATAGTGTAGAAAATAAATACATCTAAATATTCAACTCGCATGCTCTAAATGTGTCACACACTGAAACCCTTAAACACAAAGACACCCTTGCAGTCACACACACAGACACCCTTACCACTTACACACACACAGTTACACCAATTCACACATAACCTGAGACACACTATTTTGCCACTCAATATGCCAGTATTTAGCCCAGGGGTCCTTAAACTTTTTAAACAGGGGGCCAGTTCACTGTCCCTCAGACCGTTGGAGGGCCGGACTATAGTAAAAACAAAAACTATGAACAAATTCCTATGCACACTGAATATATCTTATTTTGAAGTGAAGAAACAAAATGGGAACAAATACAATATTTAAAATGAAGTAAAGTTAAATCAACAAACTTACCAGTATTTCAATGGGAATATTATGCCAGTCAGAGCCCAGTAATATTATGCCAGTCAGATGCCCAGGAACATTATGCCAGTCAGAGCTCAGTAATATTATGCCAGTCAGATGCCCAGGAATATTATGCCATTCAGATGCCCAGGAATATTATGCCATTCAGATGCCCAGGAACATTATGTCAGTCAGAGCCCAGTAATATTATGCCAGTCAGAGCCCAGGAATAGTGTGCCAGTCAGATGCCCAGTAATATTATGCCATTCAGATGCCCAGGAATATTATGCCAGTCAGATGCCCAGGAATATTATGCCATTCAGATGCCCAGGAATATTCCATTCAGATGCCCAGGAATATTATGCCATTCAGATGCCCAGGAATATTATGCCATTCAGATGCCCAGGAACATTATGCCAGTCAGAGCCCAGTAATATTATGCCAGTCAGAGCCCAGGAATAGTGTGCCAGTCAGATGCCCAGGAATATTATGCCAGTTAGATGCCCAGGAATATTATGCCAGTCAGATTCCCAGGAATATTATGCCAGTTAGATGCCCAGGAATATTATGCCAGTCAGATTCCCAGGAATATTATGCCAGTCAGATTCCCAGGAATATTATGCCAGTTAGATGCCCAGGAATATTATGCCAGTCAGATTCCCAGGAATATTATGCCAGTTAGATGCCCAGGAATATTATGCCAGTTAGATGCCCAGGAATATTATGCCAGTCAGATTCCCAGGAATATTATGCCAGTTAGATGCCCAGGAATATAATGCCATTCAGATTCCCAGGAATATTATGCCATTCAGATGCCCAGGAATATTATGCCAGTTAGATGCCCAGGAATATTATGCCAGTTAGATGCCCAGGAATATTATGCCAGTCAGATTCCCAGGAATATTATGCCAGTCAGATGCCCAGGAATATTGTGCCAGTCAGAGCCCAAGAATATTATGCCAGTTAGATGCCCAGGAATATTATGCCAGTTAGATTCCCAGGAATATTATGCCAGTTAGATGCCCAGGAATATAATGCCATTCAGATTCCCAGGAATATTATGCCATTCAGATTCCCAGGAATATTATGCCAGTTAGATGCCCAGGAATATTATGCCAGTTAGATGCCCAGGAATATTATGCCAGTCAGATTCCCAGGAATATTATGCCAGTTAGATGCCCAGGAATATAATGCCATTCAGATTCCCAGGAATATTATGCCATTCAGATGCCCAGGAATATTATGCCAGTTAGATTCCCAGGAATATTATGCCAGTTAGATGTCCAGGAATATAATGCCATTCAGATTCCCAGGAATATTATGCCATTCAGATGCCCAGGAATATTATGCCAGTTAGATGCCCAGGAATATTATGCCAGTTAGATGCCCAGGAATATTATGCCAGTCAGATGCCCAGGAATATTGTGCCAGTCAGAGCCCAAGAATATTATGCCAGTTAGATGCCCAGGAATATTATGCCATTCAGATGCCCAGGAATTGCTCATTAAACCTCCCTCCTCCCCCCTTTCCCAGACCCCAGTACTTACCTCCATGCCGCTGTTCAGGTCCGTGGCTGAGAGGGAAGCGCTGTGCGCTCCCCTCAGGCCGTGCGCATTCAATAAAGTGTGTTGAAAAAAAAAGTTTCAACACACTTTATTGAATGCGCACGGCCTGAGGGGAGCGCACAGCGCTTCCCTCTCAGTCACGGACATGAACAGCGGCATGGAGGTAAGTACTGGGGTCTGGGGGAGCGGGCGATTTTCCCGCCCACCCATTGGTGCGCCCTAAGGCAGCCGCCTGTGCTGCCTTACGGTAGCGCCGGCCCTGCCCTCAAGGGTGACTGATAGTTATATGTGACATATGATATAACAATATATCCACATATATAGCAATTATGTGCTAATACACAAATAGTGAAACAGAACAATATTGTGCACACAACCGGTGAAAAATAAAACTAATACTTAGCACAGGAGCACTTTCCATGTAAATATAGCCCCTGAAAGATAAAAATACGCAGAAAAAACCTAGTGCAATATGTACAGTACAATGGAATATTACATATGCAATAAGAACACAAATGTGACAGAACACTTACAAACGCTGCTCCTATACCAAGGAGCGTGGAGGATGCGCATACAGATGTAATACTTGCCACCACTGAGATGATGAGACCCGATATGGCAGGTAAAATCTTTGAATGCTTTATTCACTGTATCAGAACATAAAAGGATATCCAGGCTTTAAAAATCCATATATTGCTAGAGTAAACATAGTCTTGATACTGCTGAAATGTGAGACTCTGTTGTCCACAACTTCCAGAAACCCAGAGCTTTGGCTCTGTGTAGGACTTCTGGGTATATGGTGGCTCACACTGCTCAAATCTCGCAATGCGTTTCTTCCGAAATGAACTTCATCAGGGTAATGATTTTAGATGAAAATGTCTATTGGTTATTTACCCCTCAATTTGTTGTAGCAATTAGTCCGAAATGCTTCAAAAACCGAAATCATACGAAACATACTTGCTAAATGACTGCTGTTCGGTATATGAATGAATACGTATAAAAAATTAGTCTCTTGTAACGGACTTTTGTGTAAAAACTGCAAATACGAATTAATACGAAACATGCTTGTTACATGAATACCGTTCGGCTTAAGAGTGAATTTGTATTAGAAAACCGAGTCTCTTATGCTCGGATTTCATATACATTTGTCTTAACGCTTAAGGTGAAATAAGGCATTTTGTTTAAAACAACCTCCTATTCTTACAATGGTCATACAATCCTGTATGTTTATTTCTATGGCTTATATTGGATGTTAATACAGGTGCATAGCAAAAAACAGCCTCAAATCTATATCAACATGAAACATATGGTATTGAATGCCTCTCAACACGTTTTGCTGCCCAAATGTGCAGCTTCTGTGAGAAAGCCTTGTGGCAAGTTCCTGACCCATTCCTATATGGGTGCTGGGAGCCATTAGGATTTTGATAAGCCCAACTAGCCATTTCTACCTTCCTCCATAGAAATGAATGTGAGCGAGTTCCATCTTGCATCCATTTATTTCACCATGTTTCACCTAATCTCAATCTTTGTAAAATGGTTAGTGAATTTAATGATGGTCACTTATTCACTGTTCTGTACAATATCCAATCGCACAGTACATAGCCCCACTATACTGATACCTCTGATACCACATCTTCCTGAACAACCTAAATACTGGACCACCCCATTTAAATAATAAATAAAAGCAAAAAAAGTTTTAAAAATCATTTTTAAAAATGAACAAAAATAAATCCCAAAAGACTAGTAAAAGGGACAAGGGTTACCAGCAAGGATAGGCAGGACTGTAGTGTCCATGGCAAGGTCCACGAAGGTCCATAGAAGATAGTCTGTCACAAAATCCTGTAAATGTCCGCTAGAAACAATATTAGCGCCTACCCACTGGTTGCCAGGAGATCACTGCCCAGCAAATAATCCCCTCACCTTCTTTTCACCCATTTTGAGTGTTTTGGAGTGGAAAGGTAATTAATATTTATGTGGCATCGGGGGTCTGAAATTCCAACTCAACATCAGCACTTTTTAAAGTTTAGTTTTCTAGAGAGATGAGATCTACTTGAAGAAACAAATGGAGTAACCACTCAGGCAGCTACAACTAAACGTTTTATTTCCAGCTTGTTTTGTAGAGATGACTGATGCTGCCCACCATGTTTCTTTGCTGCACACTTACTATTAACTGATGTTTTGCTACATAGAGTATTGGTACTGGCATATATTTACTACATTGCTCTCCAGCCTTGGCGCTAGCAATTGTAATATGGACTTCTCTTCCAATTGAAATCACAATCCAAATTGTTATCACAATTGATACCAGTTGAATTGCCGCTATAGTGTTACTATACTTGCAGTGTCAATGGCCACAGCCAGCCAAATGGCATAGTTCACAAGCAACACAGGCTTACCCTTCCCATGGAATGTGCAATATGAATGTGATGTATTCTCCAACAAAGAAATGTCAGCACTTCACGTCTTCAGAACCCCCCAGGTGATGATGCCCATTGCCCAACCAAAAATGGTGTCATTGATTTTATAGCATATTCACACTACTCTGGCAATGACGTTTACAATGCTGGTGACAATTTGTCATTTAGTGTTATGAGAACAGTAGTACCACATATCTTTAAGCATTACCTTCAATCAAACTGGCATCAGAAAAATTAGACAAGGCCATTCACTTCCACAAACCGATTAAGTTAAGAGTAGGGTTGCAGGTCGGTAAAAAATTCAGGCCAATGTTAAGTCTATGGAGGCAGTGACAAGGTCGGTGTTTTTCTAACGAAAAGGTGGCAATCCTAGTTAAGAATACATGTTAATTATGTATCCCCTATCCCTTTAGTAAGAAACACAACATACATGTTTACAAGATCTGTTTCAAAAGTTCACATAAGAGTTATATTTCTCAATACTAGGTACTTTTAATGGAATTGAGAGGAAAAAATGTTTTTGTTGGAAAATGTATCTTACAAGTGAACTGCAGGTGGCACTGTTAAATTGTACATCTGCACAGTATTCAATATTATAAGCAATGTGCACCAAGGATTCACACATGTTTTACTTAACCACAAGATTATTATCTGAACAATTCCATAGTTCTATTTTTTCTGGTATTGATGCAATAAACAGTTAATGTAAATATTCTAGAAATTCGCTGTGTTTAGAAGGCTCCCATGGAGCTATCGAGGTAACGTATCTCACTATAACTTCCACATTAATACCGATGTTAATTGAGAGCTCGGTACCCACATCTCGATCATGATGTGTGTCCGTAGATGCCAAGCCACTCATTATAGTGGGACTCACCTTTATATTTAATGAATGTGAAGGGAGATTAAAATAAGGCTGTAGCTAACCTTAAATGTTATAAAGGAAGATTTATAAAAAAAAAAAAATTCTTAATGGAACTCTGTCACCGAAACATTGTTTGTACTGTGAATGAAAAAAAGCTAACAAATTAAAGTGCAAGTGAATGCACAACTTAAAAGAAAGTTTTAACTTAATCATAACGTAATGCCTCTGCTACCCACTGAATTTTAAGCAGAAGAGTTTTCCCATCACCTTTACTACACCATATTGTATGTTGTTTGATTCCATTCCTAATTCCTCCAAATGTAAGCAACCCTAAACCCCCAAACCTAAGTCCTCCATAGATCTATGGTCTGCTACTGGCTTAAAGCTAAAAAAAAAAAATGGGTCTACAGTTTTTATGTCATTCAGTACCATTTTAAGAAAAATATACAGTGACCATTTCAAGCCACCAGAATTCCTATTTTACTAAAGGTCTAATTCTGAAACTGTTGCAAAATAATAATTTCTAACAAACACATACTGCTAAAAACAAAGCAAAAAAACAACAGATATGGAATGCTCATTTCAGGATGTGGCTGTTTAAAATATTTAAAAAAAATGTATATTAATGAATTCAGTGATGCTTATCCAAAATGACCTGACCCAGAAACAAATCTTGATCACTTGCTCGAACTGCCAGTCTATTACTAAATTCTGGAAACACACTGTGAATATCTGTAAAACTTTACATTGCCCTGCAACACTTCTTATGCCACGATGGGTGATATTGGGCATACCTGAAGACAATCTATATCCATATTGCAGCTTTATATAGAAAATCGTACATCAGTTGAATCATCTGAATTCACCCTTAGAGACAAATTGTTCTTTGAACGAAAACAAAAGAATGTGTGCACTCCGTAGTGGCCGAATGAATCTTCAACATTTTTTGTTATATTGGTGAAATAACAGACAGTGGGAATGATATGGACAAGGTGTCAAAATTAAAAGGAGAAAAGACCTAACACGTTTCGCGTGATAAACACGCTTAATCGCCTATGATTAAGCGTGTTTATCACGCGAAACGCGTTAGGTCTTTTCCCCTTTTTATTTTGACACCTTGTCCATATCATTCCCACTGTCTGTTATTTCACCAATATAACAAATTTTTTTAAAGATTCATTCGGCCACTACGGAGTGCACACATTCTTTTGTTTTCGTTCAATTATCTACATTCACGCTTGATCTGAGGGTGGAGCACCTGTTTTGGGCTTCATGGGAGTGGAGCCGGCTTGTGTTCATTATTTTTGACAAATTGTACTTTAACTTCTGCTTAGATTGGCTAGGAACAATGTAAAAGAAATGTACATATATTTTCGCTACTCTTCACTAAATTATTTATAAGTGCCACTAAACAATTATTGATTAATACCTTTTAGACCACAGACTGACACAAGTCCTCAGAAACAAATCCCAAATTAGATCACCTAGCCATGACTTGAGATGTCTTCAATTTATCTCTGAAAGACTCAAGAAATAAGTGTCGGGACAGGTCAAGAACTGCCAACATGGACTACCAGATTACAATAGTTTTTGATTGTTTACAATGTAGTTTTGTTGCCAGCTGTCAATGGAAAATTAAGTTATGTTTAACTGAAAGATTACATCCAGTAAAGATTAGGAATAGGAATGATTTAAAGAAAGAATTCAAATAAAGTACCTTAGTGAAATCGTATTGCTCCATATAACTCTCTCAGGTGGCAGACATGTTGTTTCTAATCTCGGGTCAGATCTTCATTCGCCTTGAATCAGATGACGGAAGCTCTTGACGCATGTGACCCAAGATTCTAAACATGCCCACTCCCTGATAGAGCTTTACAGAGCAAACAGGGCTCAATAATTTTATTTGTATTCTGTCAATAAAGAATTTCTATATAAACAATCTACACTTAATGCAATCTTTCAGTCAAACATCAGTTATTTTTTGCTACAGTTGTTCTTTATGTTTTCATGTGATGATGATATTATCTACACACTGTCGTGGACATGGATAGCAAAACGCATGTTAATGAGGGTGTTTCCTCCAAAACAATACATAACATTGTATTGTATATGCCTTTTACTTGTTTCTGTATCAACTATCTTCTTTGTGAATAAATAAAATCAAAAGTTTTAGAGCTTCTCCAATCAAACAAAAATATTTAGGGAAATACTTTATACATTGTGGCAGAAAAAATAAAATACTCTTTTGTAAATCTCAATAACAAAATAATTGGGATTCTCCTTTGTTTAAATAAGACAGATGTGAGTAATGATTTATACAGGAGTCTTCTCTGGGTCATTGAGGAATCCTTAATGAATATTTAAATAGTGTTATGTGTTGCAACCGTACCATGATCAAAATGAATCTCTAATTCTATGTGTTCTGTTATAGTATCTTTTATAGTTAGTCCATTTAAATGGCTTGCCCAGAATACATTTCGTTTGGTTAATTAGTTACAGTAAAGCATTAAAATAACAATTACAGGACAATGGAATTATTATAAAGTGGTTAGGGTACTGGGTTGATGTGTTGCATGTGGAAAGAGATAATTGCTAATGAAACTAGTATTTCAGTTATTCATGAAACGTGAAATTTGCCATGGCTTACAGTGCAAAGGACAATTAAATATGCAATGAATCACATACTGGATCTGTATGTGGTCATTTAATTATGTTGTGTAATTAAGATTGAGGGCTGATAGAATTGGAACAATAATATTGTTCTGAATACAGCGAGAGGAAATCTCATTTTAATCTGTGTTCCTTTACATGTATCTGAAAAGCACATCTCGATAACATTTAATAATAATATTATAATACTTTGTGTAGTGCTTTTCTCCATGTGAGACTCAAAGCACTTTTCAAATATACAAACAGACATGTAAATTAAGAGT
This sequence comes from Pelodytes ibericus, assembly GCA_036172795.1. Classification (NCBI taxonomy): domain Eukaryota; kingdom Metazoa; phylum Chordata; class Amphibia; order Anura; family Pelodytidae; genus Pelodytes; species Pelodytes ibericus. The sequence continues at coordinate 92,511,902 of CM069863.1, forward strand.
TCCTGAAGGTGAAATTAACTGACTGAATGCTTGATAAAAGAGGTGGGTCTTTAGCTTTTTTTTTAAAAAAAACCCTGTAATGATGTTAATGATGGTGCCTCTCTGTTGGAGCATGTTAAAGAGTTCCAAAATGTGGGGGCAGAGCGGCTAATTTCCCAGGATTCTGAGATCGTCTTTCTACTGGGCACTGACAGGAGGGATCAATTGGCTGACCAAAGTGAGTGAGATATAACAGAGGGTGTGAGGAGCTCTTTTAGGTACTGTGGGACTTGATTGTTTAAGCTGTTGAACCTGGACAGTGGACAATGAAGTCCTACATACTAGAGCTGGTATTTAGGTTCTAGCGCATGTGAGTGTATTCCCAACGGAGGTGCTGTGGAAAATGTTGCCTTTTATTACATGGACTCACACATTTGTTCTGTTTCTGTGTTTCTTTGTTTTCACATACCTATGCTGATGGAATAAGCCATACAGATGAGATTTCACTCTTTTAGATAATTATTTAACTTTTTTTGTGCAACACCCTTTTTATATTGTTTCTGATATTTTGTGTTTTTGGGGATAACTCATATGTCAGCTGCACTTTAGTGTGAGAAGATTCCTTACTCATTTTTTGTTTTTTAAGAGGTTAAAAGAGCCTGGATTCAGTGGTCCCGTTTACCCACAAAATGTCATTAACAGTAAATTAAACTTCATTGAGGACACAATGCTGCTACTATTCTATTACCGCACCCATTAAAAAATTTCCACACCCGCTTTAATCCCCTATAATTTTTATGACGGATTACCAGACGCATTAAAAACACAGCATTGAAACATTGTTCTATAATTAACGCACAAACAATGTGTGACAGTCCCCTGGTACCCTGACCTGGTACCCCTGTCAAAAGCTGTTTCATAGCCCTTAAGATAGCTTTATTGTGTTATGATCTAATTCACCAGGCAAACCAGTGTATAGAGTGAAAACACAAACTACTTTATTAAGAAGAAGCAGTCAACACACACAGACAAAGAATAGGCTGTTCAGCTTACAATGGGAAATCACACTTTAAAGGTACACACAGCCTGAATTTACAAAAGCACAATGGATGGCTAAAATACTAACAACAGGAAACTTAACACCTATTGACTGGATAAGCAACCATATGCACATTCCACTAGTAACATACAATAACATTTCTTCACACCTCCAAAATAAACAATACAAGCAACACCTTAACATACAATAGGATACAAGTCCTACACAGTCTTTGGCACCCTGCGGTTACAGTACCTGTACCAAGAACAGGGTGCCAGGTCTTCCTAATGGACCAGCTAACCAGGGCAAATTACATATTGTACTCCAGGCCAAGACCCATAGTGTGTGGGGAGGAGGCTGGCTCTCAGCCCTCTCCAGGAGTCCCAGTGATGGAAGGTTCTATCATACAGTGATTCACTGACACACAGTAAAAATTAACTGCAAAAAGATCTTTAATTTTTGCCTATGGATATAACACAAAAAAATAACAAAAATGTGCATAAGCTACACATTTGGTTTTTGCAAATTTTCCCATATATTTATCTAATTTCATTTAACTGAAGGCAGTGCTTGCTCACATGGGCCACCCGACGCAAATGTGTGAAGCATGCACATTGGCGCTGAGATAATTGAGATGACAGAGATTCTTTTGCTCTAAGTCATGTTTGGATACTGAGTTTCGTCACTTTGCTCAGGGAGGGAATTGTGCACCCCTCCTCCGTCTGTACCCCCTAAAGACCTGCCCAGCACCTCCCACTCCTCCTTGGGAGAATGGCAAGTCCGGCAATGCATTGTAAGTCTGAGAGGCAGCATTGGCAAGTCTGGGGTAAATTTGTGGGAGTTTATTGCATTTTAAAGTTGGAGTGGGTGGTGCCAAATACAGAATCAACCTTAGGTGCAAAATCATTTATGTCACATAGGTGAAATGTTAGACAGTTTTTCTCTCTATATTTATATCCTCAGCATTCTCAGGTTCATTCATGTTATTAGATGTTTTTGGTCTTTCTTTTTTGCAATGAGTCAATCACCCGTCTCAATTCCAGATGATAGAACGCAGTTCTGTTCTCATGCATTTCATTCAACACAACTTCCTGTCCATTCCTCAAATTGTGGCAGAAAGTCAAAATCTACCGCCGCACCCCCGCACTTGTGACACTACTGCTGCGGATTAGAGACTGCCTCACTGATGGTGATCTCAAAAACACAGTGTCATATCAAAAAGATACAGTCTTCTTCATGATGTGCTTCAATTCCTCTACAGAATTTAATTTAGTTTCTGGTTTTTGCTCTTATGCGAGGAGAAAATATATCAATTTGATACCTAGAATCCTGGTCCACTATCCATAGGATATAGTGTATCGTAGCTTACTGTGGTACCTGCAGGATGGCATCTGATCCTGTGTTGCTTCTCCCTGGCAACATCCCTGAAGATGCTCACAGCGTTCTCTAGAGGTAGTATACCCGTACACACACACATGTCACAAGGGTGACCATATTACCATTTTATTGACAAATGCCCATGAGAAATGTCCAGGATAGTAAAAGTAAGAAGATATGAAAAGTCATACTTCATAGTAAAACGTATGTAGGTTTAGAGCATATTATAAGAAAGAAAAAAAAAAAGTTAACATTATATTAAGCTACTACCCCACTTGACAAAGATCTCTGTTTAAAGCGCAATAAATTATTTAAAAATGACTTAGACACTGATTATACAAAAATTATCTTAAAATAATGCACAGGTGGTTTTTTGTGCCAGATGAACTATTTAAATTTCAGGCTAAAACAAAGAATACATGTTGGAGATAAGAGAATGATATTGGAACGCAAAGGGTGTATCTAGTGGGATTGTGAGCGCTTATCTCTTTTAAAGGATAAGTTAACCAATTTTATTATAGGCCTGCTACAAACCCATATTGATCTAACACAACAGCTGTTTCTTTTCCACTGTTTATCCCTAAAGCAAATAAACCTTTAAAAATGTTAACAATCCACATCTTGATGACCGTGAAAACAAGCTTAACAAAATATTGGAGATCAAACGATATTCCCACTTGGACTGAAATCTTCTGTCAGATTGATTATCAGAGATTTTTGGAGAAAGCAATATTTTTAAACTTGGACAAGGTTGAGTTACACATTTAAATTCGGAAGCCCTGCCTTGATAAAGGGACTATCTTGTGCCCAAAATACATATTCCATATGTTAATGCATATTAATTACAGAAGTTCACAAGACACCAGGACTGCCCACACTAGCTGAGTAAAAGGAAATTTATTTTGGTGCATATAAAATAAATGGAATCTCCTCTCTCTAGTGATGTCATCAGACAATGTGTTGCACTGCTAAGCGATCCTACTGTGCACAAGAGCACGTTTATAAAAGTCTACGTAATGTATTCTATTCCAGCAGCACAGGGAGTGCCCAAATGTAACAAAACTTTATATCCTCAGCGTCTACACAATCAGTGCTGCTGTATGTGTAGTATAAACAGTAAAGGTGGGGTTAAAGAAATCCCATCAAAGTAGACATATTAAAGTGGCACACTCAAGACATAAAGGAACAAAGCTACCGCTGTTTAAAAAAATATAAAGTGATAATTTATTGAGATCCCATAAAGGTCCACAGGGTCATAATGCATTAAATAACAATTGAAAAATACCCACACAAAGTAATACTTAGGTTATATACATAAAAGATTTTCAACCTCTGCAGTCAATCCTCAAAACGAAGAGGGGAGCAAAAATGGAAGAAAAATAGCTAAAAGGAAAAAAAGTAAAAATTATATAGAGAAAAAATACACAAAAAAATACTAATAATAAACCACCTGAAAGCAAGCAGAAAAAGGAGAAGCAAAAGTATGCATGGCAGGCAGAATGGGGCCGAAAAATTAATAATAAATAAAGTAAACAGTCTATCCAAGACTGTAGTAAATAGAAAATATATTTGAAAATAAATGTCCTCTTCCAAAGTGTGCACTGCTGGAGTAGCTATCAGTTGAAAATTGTAGCAAAAAACACTAAGGCACCATAAATCATGGGTAAAATGGCAATGTCAAGATAAAAATAAAATCCATATGGATACAGATACGGCTCACCAGTGTCTGAAGTATTGATAGATGATAGATTCGGGGTAGGGAAGCAAAAAGCTCACTGCCCGTCAGCAGTAGAGTGGCAGTAATAAAACTCCTTAATTATTTCAAAAATATTGTTCCAGAAATTAGATATACTAGTCCACCAAATGTGAAGTAAAGATCCTGAGTTTTGGCAGGAGCGCCAACATTTATCCGAAACACTTGGGTAGATTTTTTAAATTTTAGTAGGGACTAGGTACCATCTTAGTAAAATTGTCTTTGATAATTCGATGTGGTGAATGCAGTGGGAAATAAAGGAAGTATTTTTGGTTGCCTGGTTCCAATCTTGAAGTGTGAGTTCGTGTTCTAAGTCTTTTTCCCATGCCACCCGGAATGGGGGTTTCAAAAGTGTAGGGGGTTGAAGCACGGCATTGTAGCAGGTAGATAACATCTTGGTAGCCTTTTCTGCTTTAATGCAATCCTGGGTGATTTTGTGTGGGACGAATCTGGGTTGGGTGACTGTATTTGGCATTTTTTTGATAATATGTGAAACTTGAATGTGTTTGTAATATTCATGAGGCATTAAGTCGAAACTATTGCAGAGTTTGTAAAAAGGTATAATTGAGTGATCTGATATGAGATCATTGATTGAATTGATTCCCATCTTGGACCATGATTGTAGATTAAGATGGGAGGATAGCAGCTCTAAAGCACGTAACGGTGTTGCTGGTGTTATATACTCCAGTTCGGGTACAGTTTTGGAAAATTGTTTCCAAATTACTAGTGATGTGTGGGAGCTTGGAAGTGTCACTGATTTAGATAGAGCTGAGTGTTTTTGCATCCACAACACATCGCATAGTCTGTGAGGATGGACTTGGCTATCTTCAATATCTACCCAGGCTACGGTACCCTTTGGGCAATGGAGTGTGATATTTTGGGACATTCGAGCTGCCTGGTAGTAGAATGCTAGTGACGGTAGTCCTAGGCCACCATGTTTGTGTGGCATAATTAGCCATTTGAATGCAATTCACAGGGGTTTGTTCCGGCTGATAAACCTGTTTAAGCCAGACTGCATTTCCTGTAGTAGAGATTGAGGAATCGAGATTGGGAGATTGGGATATATACAATATTTTTGGTAAAACTGAAATCTTTACAGCTGCAGAACGGCCCAACCAGGAAATAAACATTGAAGACCATTGGGACAAGTCTTGTTTGATTTGTTTCCATAATTGTAATATGTTATGGTCAATTAGCTTGTCTGGGTTCTTGGTCAGATTGATGCCTAAATGCTGGAATAGATGGTTTCTTTTTTCCAGTTGAAGGAATATACTTTTTTGAGTGCTGCCAGTGTTTGCGATGGGATATTGATTGGCAAAGCTTGCGTCTTTGCTTCATTTATCTTATGATAAGATACTTGTCCGTATTCTTTAAGTACCGACTGTAGGTGAGGTAGTGAGTTTTCTGGGTCTGACATTGAGATTATGATGTCATCCGCAAACATACTGAGTTTTGAGTCAGCTTGTTTTGAGTATGGAAACCCTTTAATATTGATGTTAGTACGGATGGCTTCAGCCAGAGGTTCTAAAGCTAAGATGTACAAAATGGGAGACAGGGGACATCCTTGTCTTGAGCCGTTCGTGATTAAAAAGGGATCTCATAGAAAGCCAGCATAATTAATTTTTGCAGAAGGGGTTGAATATAGTGCCAAGATAGCTTTGATGTATTCTGTAGGAAAATTGAATTTTATTAAAACTGCCTCCAGGAATTTCCAGTGGAGACGATCCTTTTTCCACGTCTATTGCCAAAAACAGAGTGGTAGTTTTTGATTTATTTGCTAAAGATATGATATTGCACATTTTCCTTGTGTTGTCAGAGGCTTGCGACCGGATACATATCCCACCTGGTCGTTATTGAGTAATTGGGGAAGGAATGACTTTAATCGATTTGCTAGAATTTTGGCATACAGCTTGATGTCCTTGTTAAGCAATGAGATAGGTCGTAAATTCTGACAGACGGTGAAAGGCTTCCCAGGTTTTGGGAGGGTAGCGAAATGAGCAGACAACATAGAAACATTCCAGAGGAGCAGCAGGAATTAAATACCTTGGTTAGGTGTGGAGCGATAATGTTTGTATACGTTTTATAGTACAAGTTTGAGAAGCCAGGAGCTTTGTTCCTTGGTAGCTCCGAAATACTTTTACATATTTCGTCTTGAGTAAATGGGGCACGTAAGTGGGACTGCTGTTCCTCATTAAGAGTGGGTAAAGACATTTTTTGGAGAATAGAAGTAATACATTCTGTTTTAGGTTGGGTAGTTACTGCGCCGTCTTTTAACTTGTATAGAGATGCATAAAATTGAGCGAAGACATTTGGAATTTCGTCTGGATTCATCACTTTCTTGCCTGAATTATCGATAATATATGGAATAACTTGGATTCAGATTTCTTAAGCCTTCTTGCTAGCATAGTTCCCGCCTTATTACTATTGCTAAAAAACTTTTGTTTGAGTTTGTTCAGTATGAAGATTGTCTTATTAAGTTGGATAATGTTCTCATTTTTCAGTTCGCTTATTTGTTTACCTCTGTCGGGATCTGGGGTTTGCTTGTTAACTTTCTCCAGGCTCTTTAGTTCGTCGTCCAATAGTAGACGCTTTTTGTTTCTCTATTTATTCTCATGTGAGGATATGGAAATAAAATTTCCTCTAATGACCGATTTATGAGCTTCCAAAATTATTGCAGGGGAGATCTCAGGAGTATCGTTTATGTAGAAATATTCTGTTGAGCTAGAAGAGAGTCATTTAAGCGCAAAGAGCCTTTGCCTTTGAATGGAAACTTTTCTTCTAGTGACATGAAGATAGGAGCGTGGTCGGACCAGCGTATATTTCCGATTTCACAGTTCGTGATCCATTGCAAGGTAATTTTGTCCACCATAAAATAGTCAGTTCCGGTATAAACTTTGTGGACCTTAGAGTAAAATGTGTAGTCCTTCTGCAGTGGGTTTCGAGTTCTCCAAGTATCATAGTTCTGGAATTCGGATAACATTTTCTAGAAATTTTTACCTTGAGCCCACAAGACTGTTAATTGGTTGTTGGAATGAAGAGACATAGAATCTAAATTTGGATTCAAAATAGAGTTCAAGTCTCCGCAAAGGATTAGAGCGGCCGACGTTGTGGCTTGGGGTAGGTTCAATATTTTACGTAGAAACTGACATGAATTTGAGTTAGGGGCATATATATTTATTAGGGTGTACGGAGAGTTGTTGATAGAGAGCTGCATTATGATGAGTCTTCCTTTTGGGTCTTTTTTTGTATTGAGGATATTCAACACTAAACTGTCATGAAACCAGATAGATACGCCAGCTTTTTTTGATTGAGCGGTTGCATGGACAGCCGTAGGGAAACGTTTGGCAGGTACATACGGAATTTTGTTCCAAGCAAAATGATTTTTTTCCTGGACACACTATATGTGATTAAGATTTAGATGCTTCTTCAAAAAGGAGCCTTCTTTTGTGTGGTGTATTAAGCCCATTGGCATTGATTGACATGCATCGGATACTCATTGTAAGATTTGTAAAATATAAATGTATGATAAGAGCTGGTAAGGGTAGGAGAGGGATATAATTTTCCTTCTAATATGTTTGGTTTGGTACTTTCTGTTAGTGTCGAGGGTATCTGTGTTTAGCAAGGATGAGATTTTGGAGGAACTCTTTGTATAAGTGGAAATAAATGGTATTAAGGGAGTGACTGTTTCATTTGATAATAAGGATGTAGGGAAGGGAAAGGAAAGTGGGAAAGCCAGGGGAGAGAGCGCCAAGAGAAATAGGGAAGAGAGCAAGGTAGATAGGGCAAATAAAGGAAAAAGTGTCGCATAATGGACAGAGGTTAGTAGTGCAATGACTGAATTACTGCAAACATTTTGATTATTTCGGGGCACTATGCTCATACCCAGATAAGTAGGGGTGGGTGGTTTCGATATAAATCGTTGGGAGGGTGGCAGATGTTGGAGCGTGAGATCACTCTGACCGGGTATACAGATTGGAATAATTCGATTTTAACCAAAATACATATAACAAGAAATGTATAACAAGGAACAATATCTAGGAACCAAATACCTATTATGTTAGACTCTTGGTGCTGAGGTTGGAGGTTGAGATTTGTACTAATTTCAACCTCCATTCTCGAATTTTAGTAAACAGACCCCACTGATGCATAGTGCATTACCCTGCATGCAAATGGTGCACACATGTGGGATTGCTGAGACGTGTAGGAAGTAAATATGTTTTAAAAAAAATTTGCTTTAAAATCATACGCATTGACATGTTCCTTCAGACTTTAAACATCTACACTGCAGTTCCACTAGTTATTCACTGCTAGTTTACACAATATCTAACTGTACATACACACATATCATACGCACATATACATACATGCCTTAGGGTGACTATATCACCATTTTATTCACAAATGAAAAATGCTAATTACATATTTGTGCCTGCACAATGTATAACTAAATATTAATCTCACCTCAACTCACCTATTAGTGAATAGAACCCTCTGAAACTGGTATGGGTATGCCAGCCTGGCACTGTATATCATTACAAGGTGAAACATAATGTGTTTTTGGTATACACATGTACATGATTTAATCAATTAACTTCCAATTAATGGCAGAAGTGCGAATAACAGTCTGTTGTTGAGTGGTTTGAATTAGTTCATAGAATCTTATCCAAGAAATGTTTTGTTCCTGTGAAATTGGCTGTTCAGGATGGTGCATATTAAGCATGAGCCACTAGGTGGAGGGAGCAGGAAAATACGGGGGAGCTTACATTACCAGTATAATTTGGGCCAGGCCTGGATTTTCCATTAGACATACAAGAGTGCATATTAAATTAATAGGTGGTGGTTATATCTGCATACACCTGAATCTCACCCATGTTTGACCATGCTCAACCTACTTTGCTCCACTGTAATCCTAATGATTGGTTTTTTTTGGGATTGTTGATTGTTTTAAAATCTTATTTAAAACTTATTTTAAAGCTTTTATTTTATATGAGAGAAGACGACTGTCTTTGCACGTAAAAGCAAAACTCTGATATAAACAAGGAACAATTTCCCACATGGAAATATTTTACCATTACTAATGGCTTAATAATTATAGCTTGCTAGGAAAGCCAATCCATATTTCAATGTGCCAACATTCTCTCCGCAATTACCCTTTGAAGATGTTTATCTTATCTATTCTTCCTTCATCCCGACAGCAGGTGACACACTACATTTCATCATAAGAGCATACTGCTGCAATAACGAGCATCACTAGCATGGAAGAGGATGGCCAGGTTGCGGAAAACATTTCCTTTTCGTTCTCAGCAGGAAGGAAGGGGAAAGTAAGAAATAAAGTAATTTACTGTTTTAGGTAACGAAAAGAAAACAAACAGCAAGCAGGTGCTGATATCGTAGGACTCCTTCTTTTGACTTTGAACATATTGTTACAGTCCGAGTACTTGATGTTGATGTTGAACTTTTGTTGCTAAATCAATGCTTTAAAACAGGAAAAGCCTTGTACGTGCTGTGTATTGTATTTGATGACAGACAAACTTGCAATTACTCATCCTGGAGCACAGTTTGAATTGTATTTCTGTTTGCCTTTCATGTTAACATGCCTTGAACATTTTCCTTTAAATAATGTCAGTATGTTGGAAAATTGGGGGAAGATTACAGCAGGCTGTACACAAGTGTATCTTTAGTTATCTAATAGGGAGATGCATAAAAGTGTTGCCATGGCAAAACCACCCCAATCAAAATTGAACATACATTTAAACTAAAGAGTCGCATCAGGTAGCTTCAGTTTTACGGATGTATTCAGATCACATCAGTATCTGAATTTCAAGGTGCTCGGGAAGCTGCAATGTGCCTCTAAATACGTTCACAATTCGGAAATCATAGCCGATTCCACACCGATATCTACCGAAACCGAATGTAGCTGCAACATGTCTGAAACACACCAAACCGAAGTGGTAGCCTCAAATGCCCTATTATATGCTATGGGAGCACTATTTTTTTGTAAAAAAAAAAAAAAATGACTTAAAAAAAGGGGTTAATCCTATAGTATAATTATACACAGGGAGAAAAGAGATATGAAGTCTCATGTAGAAAAATTAAAGCTAAAACCTAACTTTTATTATTATTTTTTTTAGAAAATCATAAATAAACTTATATACATATAATGTGACAAAATCAAATCATGGTGAAATACAAAGTGAATAAAGTGCAGTGCAGTGAAAACACTCTGAAACATATAAAAAAAAATAAACACTAACGTTAACTGATAAATCTGAGTGGTATAGCAAACATCTACAGGCATAAAGGCTATGATAAATTGAGATGTACACAAATTATAATAAACATAGATCAATTCATATTAACAACTATGCTGGAGGAACTTATGAACATGTACATTCCAGAGTGTGGAATTTCTGAATTCCTGCACATTTGTTTCACACTTAAAAATATTGGTTCTTCAGTGATTGTCAGGATTGCAATGGCTGGTAAGAGCATAGGTGGCTGCTTAAAACAGTGCACATAGTAAGCAGACTTCCCTATGAGTTGCTTCACAGACTTTGAGTTGTGCATGCAGAGTTGAGGAAACAGATCAACAGGTACTGGGGAAGCAAAAATATACAGTTTAAGTGCGAATCTGGCAAAGGGGGTTTCAGTAACGAGAAGACAAAGTTTGTTTGAGTCTTCTTCGAGATTACATTATTAGTATTTCCTTAACCCTTTTCCAATGCTAGGCCATTCTATGCTGTCCTATTTTAATGGACCCAAAAGACACTAGGACGGCATAGAACTTCCTGCATTTAACAGCTCATCATGGCTCCCAACGATGAGCTGTGCTTGGATCATGCTGCAGGGACTTGTGGTGGGATCTTTTTGAGTGGCCTCAGTTTGACATGTATAATGTAGCCAATGTTCAAAGCAGGCACCGTCTACATTTTACTAAATCAAGCTGTGCCCAAATTTTCAGGTTCCGGCACTCCTCTGTGACATCACAGGTGATGTTGGGAGGTCTCACGATTGTTTGATAGGGTCTCTGTGTGTCCTTGGCTACTGATCACCTTGTGATCGGTGGACATGAACAAAAAGTGACATTTTTTGCTTGCGTGTTCTGGGACAACAACACCATGCGTCACAAAGGGGTTAATGGACTACATGTATTTTCTTCAACCTAATTAACTATGTAATCCTAACTATTCATTTATAGTGCAATAAATATCAAGCAAACAGTCTCAACAGAGTATTTGACTTATGTCTAATCTTTGAGAATTAGACTTTGGGTAGGTTGGAGTATTGGAGGAAGATTATATGCTTTACATAAGTGTATCTGTATGTGTAGTTACATAATATAGAGATAAATAACTGCTACTATGGCAAAATCATCACAATCAAAACTGAACATATGTTTAAACGAAATCTATTCTTAATGTAATTTGAAAATAATTATTTCACCTCTTGAATGGAAGTAAAATTAGGAAAATAAATATATTTCCCATATACCGTATTTGCTCGATTATAAGACGACCCTGATTATAAGACGACCCCCCAAACTTTGGATATTACATTAGGAAAAAAACTAAAAGCCTGAATATAAGACTACCCTATAGGAAAAAAGTTCAACTTGTATATATTCATATGTAAATTGCTTTTTTAATAAAAAATTATGATATAAAAAAATGCATTTCTTGTTTTTATTTCCTTTCATGTGCCAATGCTGCCTCTCTCTTTCCCTTGCCCCCAGCTTTCTCTCTCTCCCCCCCTTAGTGTTGTCTCTCTCTCCCCCTCCCTTTGTCTCCCCCCTCGCTCCCCTTGTGTCTGTCTCTTCCCCCTTCCCTCCCATTGTTTCTCTCTGCCCCCCTCCCCTTGTCTCTGTCTCTTCCCCATTGTTGTCCATTGAACCACCTGATCTTATCGCTGCAACAGTCAAAATGATTCTTTACTGCAAGAGCTTCAGAGATACACAATCAACTGCTGAAACTGACCAAACTATTCAAATATTCCATAGTATTGTAAAATGGGGCAAAAGCATAAAAATAATTGAGCTAAATAGCAAACTATGATCAATGGTAGGAGTGAAGTTTCAAAAATAAATAAAAAGGTTAACTTTTAATAATACTGAATAAAATATTATATTCTAAAAACACACAAGCCAAAACCAGTGTTTAAGGGACATACACAGTGCAAAAATTACAAACAAATAAAATAATTGGGCAGACCCCTATGATTATTTATCTGTGGGTGTAGATGTTTCCACAATTAAAAGTGGGTAATGCAAAATAGCAGTCAGCCCAATGTTGGATTGATAGCTAAATATACTTATTAGTACTAAATGTCTCCAAAAAACGGCTGCTTTTATAAAAGACAGACACGGACAGACTGGAAAGTATTACATGTGGGACCCCAGCTAAGGTCTCTCCCTCCATGAGGCTTAATCACTATTATTATTAAATCTCAACAGTTTATCTTTTGTATGTTACAAACTATACAAATGTGAACAAAAGGCGAGGAGGGCTACACACTTAAAACAGGATTAAAAAAGAAAATACTCCCTTTTATCCAATACAAAAAATAAATGCTTTGAACTCAAAAAAGTGTAGTCTCACTTTGTATACTGCCCATAGAAAATCCGTCTCTTATCCCACCTCAGCAGGGCTTGCCGTATGGGGTACTACCAGCCAATTTACCCACTTCTTCAGTCCCACCGAAGGAAGATGCAGCCCGGTGTTCTAATATTTCCTCTGGGATTCCAGATCTTTCCTCCGAGTGTACTGCACATGCGCTCGGTCACTTAAATCATTTATTAGGCATCTCAGAATAAATGCACACTAGTAGGCACGATGCATGTGTGAGCAGCTCGGCAAAGTCTGATAATGACAATTCTCATGATGCCTCCCGCCTCCAACAGCATGCAGTCTGAGCAATGAGAGGCAATGTCAGAACACCTGAAAATGTTAGTGGTGCATAGCGGTCTAAGCGAATATTAATCGGTGGGCAAAATGGCTGCTACCTCCCCATGCAGTCAGTCTGCTGATCAGGGAAAAAAAGGATGACATGCTATACCGATATTATAGAAAAACAAGACTACACTTCATTGGTTTAAAAGCTTTTATTTTTGTACTGGAAAAAAGTGACAACAGTTGTCCTTTAAATAGGCCAGAGTATCTATTTATATATCTTTTTTTGCAGCATGGCAGCCCTTTTAGCAGAATTAGATTGAATCATTAAATTAGTACAAAGACAATGTAAATACGCAGATGAAAATGACTAAGACTAATAGGTAAAAATGAAACAAATTGAAATGTTATTCATAAGTGAAACAGATGATTCTAATGCTTGCTAAAAAGTATTAAAATTTAAAAACAGATAATGTGAAGCAGCTGTGATATGTAATGTTTTAGATGGGTGTTGTTGGCTTATGGCAATAGAAACTTATTTTTGTAGACAAATCATGTTAAAATGACTTTTCCTAAGGAACATATGATTAAATATATCATATTTTGTGGTTTTTCTAGGAAGACTGGAATAAGCCTTTACATTCAGGCTCTACATAAATAATAGAATAATTAACAGATTTATTAAAGCAGATTCAATTACATAAAATCCAAGGTAGTTGTCGGAAATAAAAACAAACAACACCAAGAAAAGGTCACACACAAAGCAACCATTAATCATGTAGCACCATTCAGCCTTATGGTACTAGGTGCTCACTTAATAGTGTTTTGTTTTTTTGGAAATAGAAAATATTACTGCATGATATGGGGGGCTCACATTATTCACAGCTTGTAGATCAGTAGCGGCTGCTGATCAAAAGATAAAGGAACTATTTTGCAAGCTTTTCAAACAATAATAGTAAAATGGTTTTGGCATATGAAAAAGGGTTCATAAAATAATGGAACTCACTTTCTTCTTGTCGAGCTGCTAAGGCACCTGAGTCTGCCACTTGGTCTGAGATGTCAAGCTTTCTGCAGCTCTTTGTCTATGATGCATTTTCTCTGGTTGCTACGATACGTTACTATGATGTCATGTTCAGTTTATGAGGTAGAATGTTTCATGTTCATTTTTTTTTCTTGGTTATAAGTGCACACTGATTCCTGAAGACAACTCAGCTAGTAGGAGGTATAAACTAAATGTGAAAATGAAAAGCAGCTACCTGACCTAGAAAGTTCACTTTTAACCAAATCAAATTAGAGGCCAGAAGAGGTTTGCATTACTTTGTGTATATATTTGTAGGCAATGATGCTGTCAATGTTAAAGATTTAATATGACTGATTATTTAACTGTAAAAGTAGATAGCGATATGACTTAAATGGTCAGTAGCAAGTTAGGGGGCGGGCTCCCACATATTTATATATATATATATATTTGTGTGAAGGGCTCATGATAGTACAGAAGATACAAACGCTGGTAAGAGAGGGATGGTATTAAAAGAGCAAGTCGGTTGTGGTATGCCGGAACCGACGATGAGGTAGGCCTGTAAATAAAGAGGGCCCACCAAGAGAAATGTAAGAGAAAAGGAGTTAATAATGAGGAGTGGGTGGGAGGGTGATGCAGCGCTGACCTCGAACGGTATGGAGCCAGGTAAGGGGTGTCCCTTAAATAGGGAGAAGGTGAGTCATACGCCCCTCCCACAATTACAGGCCAAAAGGCCTTAATACTTGTGTGAAGGGCTCATGATAGTACAGAAGATACAAACGCTGGTAAGAGAGGGATGGTATTAAAAGAGCAAGTCGGTTGTGGTGTGCCGGAACCGACGATGAGGTAGGCCTGTAAATAAAGAGGGCAAAAGTAGAAAATCAAATTTATTACGAAACGAGCAGAATACATATTTTAACCAGACATGTCTTGAAAGGCATTTCTAACTTCTTGTACCGGGTTAGGTATGTATCTAGCGTATGCAGAAGACTTCCAGCGCCCTAGTGACTTGATAACATGAACTGGAATGTTTGCACTGGACGCTGTGGAGGCCGCTCCTATGCGGAAGGAGTGGCCCGAATAGTTAGCTGATTTTAGGCCTAGTTGAGTGAGTAGAGACCTGACGTGGGTCATGAATGTGGTGGTGGTGAGTACCGAACCTTGTAGACAGAAAAGTGGCTGAGAAGGTGATGCTTTGACATGCTGGGTATATGTGTCCAGTAATGTGACGGGGCACCACTCGTTGTGGGTAGGATAGTATCTAACCTCTACCGGAGGTG
This sequence comes from Pelodytes ibericus, assembly GCA_036172795.1. NCBI lineage: Eukaryota > Metazoa > Chordata > Amphibia > Anura > Pelodytidae > Pelodytes > Pelodytes ibericus. Next base: position 92,527,233 of record CM069863.1, read on the forward strand.
CATGTTGATTGGTTTTGGAGTGATGCAGAGCCAAGATATAGTAATCCATGTGTTTCGTCAAGTGTGAGTGAAGCAGAATGTGAGTGGATTGGGTTGTGTTGATGGCGGTAAATTCTCTTGGTCTTAAAAACCCATAAAAAGCCACGTATATGGCGGTTTTTATAACAAGGTTTGTGTTGTTGGCAAAGGGATTTAAATCTAGTAGGCTGGATAAATCTTTGAAAATATTGAAGTCTATGGGAAGCCTTTGCGCAGTACGTGGGGGTTCAGATCTCTGAATACCCCTGAGGATGTTCTTGATCTGGTAGGAGGACATGAAACTTGTGTTGTTTGGTTGTAATGTAAGCATGTGATGTTGAACGCCTGTCAGATATAGCTTGATTGTGTTGTATGATAATTTGAGTTTGAGGTGGCAAAAAGAAGCAAAACCCAACAAGGATGTCATGATGAAAGGTTGTGTGATGTCGTGTGCTGACAGGAATCTTTTAAATAGAAGGAAAGCCCTGTCATAGGTTCTCCGGGTATTGGCGGACAGTGCTAATTGTGACAATGTCCTGCTATATTGCATGATAACGTCTAGTCCATTACTAGCTGGTGGAAAGGTGGAGTGGCTGTGGCTGTGCGCGCGGCTGACGGAAGTATTTGCCGAAAAGCCTGTAAATTAAAACGAGATAAATTGTCAGCAGCCGTGTTACATACACCTGGGACATGAACACAAAACAAGAAGAAATTATGACACGCAGCCAGCCAGGTGAGTTTCCTCAAGAACCTCATAATGATTAGTGACTTGGATCGGCCTTTGTTGATAATGTGGCAGGTTGCTTGGTTGTCTGAGTAGCAACGTACTGACGAACCTGCCCATAGATGTCCCCATGTCACGGCAGCTGCCACAATGGGATAGATCTCAAATAGAGCTGAGGTGGTGGAAAAACCCTCCAGGTCCTGGACCTCTGGAGGCCAGCTACCCCAAAGCCATTCATTCCCGTAAATTGCTGCAAAACCTGTGGTAGACGCCGCGTCTGACCAGATGGTAGGTGAGGAGTCAGATAATGTAGGGAGGAACATGCTTTTCCCATTCCAGGTGGTTAAAAAGTTTCTCCACATAAGTAGGTCTGCCGTGGCCTGGGTATCCAGGGGCAACCTGTGTGCATCATATCTAAACAGTGGGAACATGTATAGGAGCCGTGAGATGAAAGCCCGGCCTTGAGGTATAATGAGCATGGCAAAATTCAGTGACCCAAGTAGGGACTGCAATTCTTTGCGGTTGCAAGTACCGAGATGAATGTAGAGGTTAATGTTGGTAAGTATGTTCTCTATCTTGGTGCGTGGCAGGCTGGCTTGCATAGTGGCTGAGTCTAGCATGATTCCCAGAAAGGTGATGATTGTATCTGGTCCTTCAGTTTTGGTGGGGGAAACTGGAACGCCTACTTGTTTAAAAAGACTGATGGTGTCTATGAGGCTACTGGGAGGGGAGTTATTCTTTTCGATCAGTAAGAAATCATCCAGGTAGTGTATGACTGTAGGGCATCTGGCTACATTTAATAGTAACCAGCATAGTGTTTCTGCGAATAAATCAAAAATGGCCGGACTACTTTTTGAACCAAACGTTAAGCGTGAGAAAAAGTAGTAGTGCCCGGCCCATTTAATGCCATGCAGGTGCCATAGTGTAGGGTGGATAGGTAATAATTTGAAGGCATTGGTTATGTCGGTCTTGCTGAGCCATGCACCGACCCCTGCCTGCATGATAGCCGTAATGGCGTGATCTATGGTGGAGTATTGGAGTGAAAATTCCTCAGAGGGGATAAGGGAGTTCAGACTAGGTGTGGCAGAGGTGTGAGGTGCCGACAGATCGATGATGAGTCTTTGTTTGAGGGAAGATTTCCCCGTGACAATACCGATGGGATTTGTCCGCCATGTGGAAAAAGGAGGGGACTGAAAGGGACCCAATAGGAAGCCCTCTGCCACTTCTTTGGCTATAAGTGTACTAATCGCTGTAGGGTTTTGTTGTGCAGATTGTAAATTGGGGCATTCAAGGATCCCTGAAGGCATGTGTATGAGACCAGTATGGAATCCTTGTGATAGACCAGTGATGATGAAGTCTACCAAATGTCTAGATGGATGTTGTGATAGTAATGCTGTGAGTACAGAAATATTTATCTCCGTTAAGTATTGTTTAGGGTACATTTTATTCGGACACATAGTTTTCGCATGTGCCCTAAAACATTTTGAACATATATGCAATAACCGACATCCACTGTAATTACATGCACCGACATTGAAATTATTACATATTTGGGATTTCCCCAAAAACTTGATAGGTCGACCCAATTTGTCTTTGGGTGTTCTCTCTGTTGAAACAGTGGAACTAGCGCCCTGCGAGGTACTAGGTTCGTTCGCAGTGGTAGGACAAAAATTTGCAGTATGAGCCATGGAGGAGCAGTATGCACAGGCCGGTGCTCTTAGACCTGCAAAGTGCCTGCAGAAAATGATGGTATCTATCTTGCTCCAGTTGGACCTTGTCCCGTACTGTGAGAAGGCGCCAGACACTTTGGCAGAAAAAGATCTATGGTAGTCATAGAAAGCTGACCCACCGTATTTGTTGCCCAGGTCCACCAGCCTGTGCATATACAAATCAAACTCCTCACGTCTGTGGGGATATACCGTACAGATCACATCACGATAAATGCCAAAAGCTAATACAAATTCTGGAATAGTTAGCTTCCTATTCAATCGTGCATCCCTAGATTTGACCACCACAGAAATATCGTCGTAAGCGTACGTCTTATGTTCCACTATGTCCTGGGAGGCAATTAGAAGTGAGGCCAGATTGACATCTTTACCTTCCAGGATATCTTTTTTGAGGTGCTCAGGTATCATGTGGGCAGGGTAAACCTCTTGGTCATCCGGGTGATGGCTGGAGAAACTGATTGCAATTCCACCACTGCTGGAGGGATTGCCGTGGCCGGCCCAGCCAAAGTGAGGGCTGTAGTGACCGATTCAAGTTTCTCCAGCCTAGAATTGACCTTGCTCATGGATGCCATGAGGGACGTGAGCATGCCATGTATGTCTCCTGGGTTAGACTGGCTAGACCCTTCCCCAGCGTCCCTGTTATCGGTTGAGGTGTGCAGTAACTTGTAAAGTTCCGCTTTCCTTGCTGTAGCAGGGAATGGGATTTGACGTCTCCTGAGTTCACTAGTGATGCGAGGGATAGTCCATGACCTGAAAGATGCTGGACTGGCCGTATCTTCCACCTGTGATGGGGTGTTTGCTCTAGCCGGAGTACTTGGGAGGGAAAAATCCTCTACCCCGTCTTGAGACATACTAGATGACAAAATATATGGTTAGCGTGAAAAACCCCAGGGGATGTACTGGCAGGCTGATTATGCCGGATGAGGCGAAGAATTAATCTTGTTCTTTGGTGACAGGTGAGGCCCTACTAGTTGCCAAGTGGCTATGAGAGGCTCTATCTATGCGTTGGCGCGAGGGGTTATTGAGGCCACCCGACGTAGTGGCAGGAGTTCGTTGGCCTCTCGGTGACAATAAAAGAAAACAGGGGAAGGGAGTGACAGGTGAGGCCCTCTCTATAATTTGCGAGGCGACTAACTCACGTGTGGCCCGGGGGGCATTACCTCCGAAACGTTGAGGCGGGGTGTTGGCCTCGCGGACCACTAAACGATAGGCAGAATGCCTGGAGGGGAAGTACCTATTTGGGTCTATAAACCCTAGAATTGCCAGTACTCTATGTCCTAGGTGGAGATGGAACCGTGTGTTACATATGGCGTGAGCAGGCTTAACGTACCTGGTAGTATGTATGCGATAGATAAGAGGGAAAAATAGAAAAAACCTGGAAAAACCTAAAGGGATAGAAAACCAGAAATGATAGTGTGAGAATTGGATCCTATGATACCAATATAGACTAGCTAGCTGTGATGAGTATCTAGCGGTACATATGGAGGGGAAAAGTTTAATGAATGGTAGTGACGCGACTGGCCATGTTAAGTGGTATGGCCCTGGTAACCAGGTTTTTAGGGGTGTATATAATAAGTCTCTACGTGACGTATGAGTGGTTGAATCAAGACGTGTGATTCAACCCGAAAGTTGCGAGATTTGAGACCGTGTTCTCGTGTACTTGGTATGTCGTTTGAGTACACAAAGAAAAAGTCAGAATTTATAACGTGCCATGTAAGAACGTGTGTACATGGAGTGATAGAAACGTAATTCTAAATGAATTAAAACATAGGTTATAACGCAGGCACTAACGTGAGATATCTATAATAATGTAACGTTTGTTCAAGCATAACTCCATATATATATACAGTCATATGCAAGGATTCTGCAATCGCATGAAATAAATACCAATAGTGACATGAACAGCAACTATAGATACTGATATTGCAGAAAATCGAAAATAAGTCTGCTTACTAAAAGAATCAGTACATAGAGTATAACGCGATCAATGCCGGAAGTAAAAGGGTTAATATGCCTGTGACTGGGCCGTGAAGCGTGCGGCCGTAAAGTAAGGCTGTTTAAAAATCGCGACGCCGTGGGAAATGATCCAGGCGACGGACTTACGATTTTGAAGTCCTGTGGACTTAATCTGCGGCGAAAAAACCGGTAATGTGCGTGGCTGGACGGGCGGAAAACCTGTGAGGGCTCCTGGACACAGCTACACCAAACGAAATCGCGGGGTTTTTTGAAAAGCAAGATGGCGCCGAACGTGAACCGGAAGTGGATTCTCATGCAGCGCTGACCTCGAACGGTATGGAGCCAGGTAAGGGGTGTCCCTTAAATAGGGAGAAGGTGAGTCATACGCCCCTCCCACAATTACAGGCCAAAAGGCCTTAATACATATATATATGCAGCCATTTTACAGTTTCTATCACTTTTCCCTATTTCTCACAAACTTGTTATCCCACCCTCCATCCCTAATTAACTTTTTTTTTAGTTTCCTCTCGTTTTGGTCACAGTTGCAGGGGGATGGATAGGCAAATTGGGGGTTTGAATTTGCTTATCATTAGGGATTAAAAAAATATTCGTTTTAAAAATGTGGAATATGGTAGGTTCTGAGCTGGCCTGTGGCTCAAGACCTGAAGGTGTTGGGGTTTCTCAGTATACCCCTGCATTAGTTATCGGTTACATTTGGTTGTACTTTAGGATTTTTGGTTTTTATACATCTTATGTAATTAATCATGGGGGTGTTGTCTTTGTGATGTAGTATAATGGGGGGTTGGAGGTTATTTATATTGTGTCACAGAGATTGTTGGACAATGACTTTTCGTGTGCAGTAATTAATGCGGTTCACAGTTTTTTACCAAAACTCCTCATGTCTGTGTTACTATGGGGCTGTGCTTGCTGCTGACTTAACAAATCTTCCTTAACAACATGTAGCATCCTACCTCATAAACTGTAAGTGACATCATTATTGGTATCCTAGGAACCACAGAAACTGCATCACTGATACAGATGTGCAGCTAGTTTTACCAGGTTAGACCCTTAGACATGCTGGGAGACTGCGGTGCCTTAGTAGCTCAACAAGGAAGCCAGTTGGTGAGTACATTTTTAAAATTATTTTGTAAAATCATGCATGGCATGATTACCAGTGATTTGTGAGCCTCCAAATCTGATAACTTTATGTGTATCACCGTCAGGGTCTGTTGTGCCATAAAGCAACCTTACAAATGGCAATTTTTTTAAATACATGGTTAAATATTTATACAAATATTAGTTTACCCTTCTATTTCGGAGCAACTTGCACACCTGTCATTTTTCTGGCAGTAATCATTTTCATACTCTCAAACACCAGTTATAGCCTAATTGCATTAGGCACATAAACCAATTTATACAGAAGTCCAGTGTTTGCATTAGTTTTATTAGTAAACAGCCAGGAAAAATTTAAGCATTTTAAGGAGCATTTGGGATGTTTCTGTGTTATCTCTTCTAACTTAAAGTTGCATAGGGTGGCTTACATTAATGACTGGTCTCAAAATGTTCATCATTTGTTGTAGCCTTTGGAGACAGAAATACATTATCTGTCAAATAAATCTTTATAGTACACTGTTGTTATTTTTTAAAATAGCCATTGGTAGAACGTTTTTTATGTAGCCATCAAATAATAATAATTTATATATTAGCTATATTGTCGCTATAATATTTAGAATTAAAGTAACTCTATCTTTACTAATTCCACATTAGCTTAATTTCCACATGGCCACTCATTTCTATTTGCTATAAGCATGAAGAAATAAGACACAGAAGAGTTCTCATATATACTTACCTTGGGAAGCTGCGGTCAACACCCAGGAGTTCTCTTCAGGACATGTACCAAGAGAGGAAGTAAAAACGCAGCTATCTGACTGGAACTATTGCAGTTCCTGAACAAAAAACTGAACACCTGGTTCCCAAACCGAATATGCCCATGATATTAGTTTTTAGTCACCTCATAGGCCTCTACCAGTGGTACTACACAAACTGTAGGTTTCCATCACTACTTCAGAGCAGCTCTGGTGAACTTGAGGCCTTTGGAGCAAATTAATTCCTTGACTCTTTTTGTATACCCTCCACCCACATGAAATGCTGATAAGGTAAACATGTATGATAATTCTCACGTGTATCAGAAGTATTGTTTTTGGAATTTAATTTCCTGTTAGCAAGATGCAAGAAAAAAGTTATTTTACTTTATATTATATATTTTCTATTGTTTTGCCATGGTTTTTCCCAGCAGCTGCTCTTCACTTAGTCAAAAAGAGTTGAACATCACAATTACTTTTATCCTTGAAGGATCATCTCAAGTGTGAAAAATCTCTAGTCTTGCTGTCATGGAATAATAATTTAAAAAGTGTCCTTTTCCCCAAGTAAACATGATGTGCACCTGTACAGACGCAGGCGGGTTTACTTTTTTCGCTCTGCCTCACATCTGAGGTAGAGCGATCGGTTAGGCTGGCACGTGTGTTAACGTACCCTGCTAGTCTGATCATGGTCTCTCTAATTAAGTATATAAAAAGATTCATGCTGGCACTCCAGAAAATAAAAATAAGAAATTGAAAATATACTTGGTGGTAAAGTGTTGGATGGGACTGGAAACAGCCCAAAAAAGTATCCTAAAAGAGTACTTGGCACACACAGAGTAAATGGCAAACATCAAAATGTAATAGTACATACTGCAAAGCTTAACTTTTTGACCCATAGTCTTTGGGTCTTAGTCTAAGGTATAAATGTATACCACAGAACATAGATACAGGTCTGCTGTCCTCCACATGAACCACGAGGGACAATGTCAATAATATTTCTCCTTAAATCAACAAGCACTCCATTTGGGGCGGACAGCTTCCACCATCCGACCTTGCTATGCTTATTGTGTTGGGGGAAGAGTGTTGAGAAGGAAAAAAAAACTAATTATAAAATATATTAAAATAAAAAGGAAAATAACCTTATGTAGGCAAATTGTGGAGAAGGCAGAGAAAAAAAAACAATAAAATAGAAAATAATAAAAAAAAAAGCCTAAAAAAAATCATAAAATAAACAAGTACAAATAAAAAAAAGTACCAAAAAGAGGGAGGTTAATGAAAAAATAATTAACTGTTAGCAGCTGAAGAAAAGGATCAACAAGCACAAGATGAGATGGAGAGTTAGTGAGTGGCACAGGAAGACATCTAAGGAGTGAAGAAGAACATAATTCTTAATATTATAATTACGTTTAAAAAAAAAGTGGTGGCGTCTGCCTTTCTGATAACACTTTTAAGTTTAGAAAATCTTTCTTTTAATTTCTGCGGTATTTTAAATGCTAGGCCACAGAGATATTTTAATAAATACACCACATGGGTGGTGTCGTAAGTGATGAGGGATCCTATCTGACATTATTTATCTGTTCTTGGATGGAAGAATTCCTTGCCTTGTAGATGTAATTCTTTTTACCCTCATCATCTGTGAATAAGTAATGCCTCCTTTAGGGGGTTAGGGTCAAAACCTTCTGCCCTTAACATGGTGTTTTTGTCAATATCTTTCATATACACTAATGTAGATAATATACCTTCCTCCAAGGATACAGATACATCCACGAAGGAGATTAGAGTTGTTCCAGTTTAATGTAATAAAATTATATATATATATATATATATATATATATATATATACGTGTGTGTTTGTATATGCAGAAACGAAATCCATAATATAAACTAATAAAAGGGAAGACTCCACAGTGATACAGCATAACTCCCATCATTATATTCAATAATGACGGTCGTACAAGATAACTCTCATCATTATACACTTAGCCAGACAGTGACAGCGGTATAGCATATCTCTCAATATTATATACGGAGCCAGGCACTGACGGTGATACAGCATAACTCCCATCATAATATAAGGAGCCAGACACTGACAGTGGTACAGCATAACTCACATTATTATATAGTGAGCCAGAAACTGACTATTGTACATCATTTCTCCTATCATTATTTACTGAGCCAGACCCTGATAGTGGTACAGCATATCTACCATTATTATATACTGAGCCAGACACTGACGGTGATACACAGAAAAAACGATAGATGTCCGGCACTGAAATCTGAAGTGAAAACTGTGTTAGTCAGATGCAGTATGAGCACTGTATATGCTGGTATGCAGATCTAAATTATTGATACGAACTGATGGTCATACAGCATAACGCCCACCATTACATACTGAGTCAGACACTGACTGTGATATAACATAACCACCCTTCATTATATACTGAGTCAGACAATGACGGTGATGCAGGAGAACTCCCATCATTATATACTGAGTCAGAGACTGACAGTGAGTGGTACAGCATATGGTACATACCATTATTATATACTGGGCCAGACAGCTAGACGGCTAGATTTTGTAGACCCTTATGTCAAACAGTGCAAAGGCAATGACATTCTGCTTCACTGGAATAAAACAAGGTACTAAATGTACAGCCTTTTTTGAAGGTGCAAGGCAATTTGATTACATTTAAGCAGCACATTGAATTTGAATTATACATCGTGCGGATCCCAGAACCATATATACTGTATAAACAGTGTGAAGTTTACAGAATTCTCCCATGCTTATCTTGACTAAGTATTGAGAAATTGTTAATTTGGTGTATTGACACTATCAGTTCCAAACCATCTTATTGTAGATTGACCAGCTGGAGGGTTTTGGTACAGCTGACTCAAGCAGTTGTCATATATTTATATATTCTAGATATTCTAGCTATCAATTTCTCTTCATAAGGATCAACTATACCCATATATTATTAGTCTCTATATATATCCCTCCCTGCTTCACCTGCCCTCCCCGCTTCACCGGCAAGTCAATGTATTGCAGGCATTAATTTGGCGCTGATCTATAAAATTGATAGTTGCAGTTCAATTTACTCCTACCCATCTCTGCAGCAAGGAATATTTGTTCCACTTGTTGCAATTGAGAGTGGTAGGAGCATTTTTAATCACTTTTCAACTTTTGGTTACTTTGTTTTACTTTTGTCACTATTTTGGTTGTTCTTAACATTGCAAATACTATTAGAATCAGTGGTGTGTCTTGGTTTTGTGCTGCCCTAGGCAGACAAAATTTGGGCACCCCCCTACCTATGATGCACACCCACGACATGACCCATAACCCACGTTGCACACCAAGGACATGCCCCATCACCCCATTTACATGCCCCCATCACCCCATTACATACACATTGCCAATATTATTTGCCATTAATATTCCCCAGCCAATTTTCCCAATAATATGCCAGTATCATTTGCCATTAATATGTCCCAGCCAATTTGCCCAATAATATGCCAGTATTATTTTCCATTAATAAGTCACAGCCAATTATCCCAATAATATGCCAGTATTTGCCATTTATTCTGCCCCTGCCAATTTGCCCAATATTATGCCAGTATTATATTGCCATTAGTATGCCCCAGCCAATTTGCCCAATATTATGCCAGTATTATTTGCCATTAATATTCCCCAGCCAATTTGCCCAATAATATGTCAGTGTTATTTACCATTTAATCTGCCCCTGCCAATTTGCCCAATAATATGCCACTATTTGCCATTTAATCTGCCCCTGCCAATTTGCCCAATATTATACCAGTATTATTTTGCCATTAGTATGCCCAATCCAATTTGCCCAATAATATGCCAGTATTTGCCATTTAATATGCCCCTGCCAATTTGCCCAATATTATGCCAGTATTATTTGCCATTAATATTTCCCAGCCAATTTTCCCAATAATATGTCAGTGTTATTTGCCATTTAATATGCCCCAGCCAATTTTCCCAATAATATGCCACTATTATTTGCCATTTAATATGCCCCTGCTAATTTGCCCAATAATATGCCACTATTATTTGCCATTTAATATGCCCTTGCCAATTTTCCCAATAATGTGCCAGTGTTATTTGCCATTTAATATGCCCCAGCCAATTTGCCCAATAATATGCCAGTGTAATTTACCATTTAATATGCCCCTGCTAATTTGCCCAATAATATGGCAGTGTTATTAGCCATTTAATATGCCCCAGCCAATTTGCGCAATATTAAGCCAGTGTTATTTGCCATTAACAAGCCCCTGACAATTTTACCAATACATCCACCCATCTCTAACCTTTTTCCCTGGTGGCTAGTGGCAGGCAGCATGGTGTCCTCCATGCTGCCTGTTCGGCTCCCCCGTGGTTGTGCAGAGAGGTCATGTGACCTGGCGTGCGCCTGATGGCAGAGCGCCGGTCACGTGACCTGTTGGCACTTCCCTGTCACACTGCACGGGAAGCCGAACAGGCAGCACAGAGGTTTCTCTGTGTTGCCTGTTCGGCTCCCCGTGCAGCCTGCTGGCATGCAGAGGGAAGGTGAGGGGGGATCTTCAGATCTCTTCTCACCTCCGTCTCTGCTGGCAAGTGCGTTTTTTGTTTTTTTAAAGGGGTATTTTTTCTCTTCTCAGTGCTGGGAAGCACTGCTGCCCCCCAAAATTTGCTGCCATAGGCATCCGCCTAGGATGCCTCGCGGTAAATACAGCACTGATTAGAATATCACATTTTATTAAAATATCATTAAACCCCTTAGTGACATGACATTTTTGGCTTGTCCGACGCTTGGTGACATGGGCTGTTTTAACATTTCTGAGGTGTTTGTTTTTTGCTGTAATTTATTTCTGTCTCATTTAGTGTAACCGCACAAACTATATATCGTTTTTATCGTTATAAGAAGGGCTTTCTTTTGATACCATTATTTTGATAATAGCATATAAATAAAAAAAATTTTTTATGACTTTTATTTGAAAAATCGTATACTCATGTACAAGTGACAACAAAAAAACACTGCTAAAAAGTTTCTAATATATGTCCTGAGTTCAGAAATAGCCTATGTTTTTATGTTTTTGTGCTTTTTTATTCATGTTACAGGGCCAGAACTATAAGTGGTGCAAAGCTATTTTAAAATCCTTTCTTTCAAAATTAGCGATAGTGACATTGTAACACTGATTTCTGTACTAAATCCATGAATGACCCCCAACATGTACATATTTTTTAAAACTAGACCACTCAGGGCATTTAACTTGGGGTATTTTGACACATTTCATGTAGCCATTTTACCACCAATCTATGCCAAAGTTTGCAGCAAAAAATCTTTTTTTTTTAATTTTTCACATATATTGCAATTTAGGTAAACATTACCTTAAAATGTGAAGGGGTATTTCCAAATAACACCTCAATATGTGTTCAGCAACATCTCCTGAGTACAGGGATACCACCCCTGCATAGGTTTGTTGGTTTGTTTTGGGGCTAAAAGGCCACATTTAGGGGGTGCGCATTTTGGTTTTCCAACTTGGAATTCTGACATGCAGAAAACTTGTGCCCATGTCCCATTTGGGGCCAGAAAGTGTATTCTACCCCACAAAACCATATATTTTTGAAAACTAGACACCCTAGGGTATTTCAAATGGTAGTATTTTAACACTTTCCATGCATTAATTATACTACCAGCCTATGTCAATGTTATGGATAGTAATTTTTTTCACATACATAGTACTTTGGGCATGAATTCACAGATCCTGTTATATGTCAGTGCCAAACAACACCTCAATATGTGTTCAGCAACATCTCCTGAGTACAGGGATACCCCCCATGTATAGGTTGGTTAGGTTATTTGGGGGTTAAAAGGCCACATTTGAGAGGTACGCTTTTTGGTTTTCCAACTTGGAATTCTGACGTGCAGAAAACCTGCGCCCATGTCCCATTTGGGACATTTTTGAAGCCAAAAAGTGTATTCTACCTCACAAAACCATATATGTTTGAAAACTAGACACACTAGGGTATTTCAAATGGTAGAATTTTAACACTTTTCATGCACTAATTCTACCACCAGCCTATGTCAATGTTATGGATAGTAATTTGTTTTTCACATTCATTGTACATCGGGCATGAATTCACAGATCCTATTATGTGTCAGTGCCAAAAAACACCTTAATATGTGTTCAGCAACATCTCCTGAGTACAGGGATACCACCCATGTGTAGGTTAGTTAGATTATTTGGGGGCTAAAAGGCCACGTTTAGGGGGTGCGCAATTCCAACCTGGAATTTTGACATGTAGTCAGCCTGCGCCCATGTTCCATTTGGAACATTTTTGAAGCCGTCCAATGAATTTTACCCCATCAAACCATATATTTTTGGAAAATAGACATCCTAAGGTATTTCAAATGGTGGTATTTTAATACTGTATAGGTACTAATTCTACCACCAGCCTTTGTAAAAGTTTGTGGTAGTACTTTTTTGGGAGTTTTTTTTCCACATGCATTGTACTTCAGGCATGAATTCACAGATTCTGGTATATGTCACTGCCAAACAACAACCCAATATGTTTTCAGCAACATCTCCCGAGTACAGGGATAGCACCCATGCATAGGTTTGTTGGTTTGTTTTTGGCTAGAAGGCAACATTTGTGAGATGCGCATCTCAAAATTCCAACTTGGAATTTTGACATGTAGTCAACCTGCATCCGTGTCCTTTATGGGATATATCTTTGAAGCCAGCCAATGTAGTTTATTCCCACCAAACCATATATTTTTTTATCGGTAGACCCCCATCACTACTTGTGGCAAGGGCTCAGCAGCCACCGATACATCGCTAGATGATGTATCAGAAGGCTGAATAGTGTCAAAATCGAACCCTGAGTCCGCGGCCTCAGAATCAGTGCGTAAGCAGTGATCTCGAGCAAAGAAGGGGTTAGAAGAGCCTATCTAGTACTGTAATACATTACAGTACAAATAAATGAATCCATAAAACAGTGCAGACAGCAAAACATACTGTTGCTGTGCAAGATTACTGCTTACACAGTGATGAATGGCAGGGAAGGGGTTAATACACAGTGAAAGACTTTCATAAAACCTGCCAATTTTATAAAATGTTATTTTATATCACTAATACTGATCTGTCTCTTTCCGTCACAAAAATGTAAGTGAGGAGAGGCAGGCAGATCAATATTTGTGAATATTGATCCAACCAATTTTGATCTGACCTGGGCGAATGGTGAGCTTAATTGAGAAATCACCAAACCGCCTTTGCCACTAATTCGCTGTTACTGATCACTATGCGCTCAGGCAGCTTAAAAAAAACACCTCAAATATTTTTACTTTACATGTAATCCCCTAGCGGGTATGTGTAAAAAAAAATAAAAAATAAAATATATGCAGACAGATAAAAATTGCTTTGGCGTCAATATCATTGCGTAAGCGGTGATCGACGGCAAAGAAGGGGTTAATAGTACTAAAAAATGCACAAACAGCAAAAATAAAATGCGCTGATGTGCACGATCACTGCTTATGCAAGATCAGTGGCAGGGAAGGGGTTAAACGCAGGGAATTGCTTAATAATTTTTTTTTTTGTTTTATTATTTGTGTGTTGTGTATTTATTGTTTTTTTTTTTACTTTTACTTACTTTTATAACTTTGATCTGTCTCTCTCCCTCACTAAAAAAAATGTGAGGAGAGGGAGGCAGATCATAACTGGTCAGATCAATATAGGGTTAATATTGATTTGACCAGTCAGTGGGGATGCTCATCAGAGCATCCCCACTGCTTGTCTGTGTGCCTGGCAGTCACTGATTGCCTCTGTAAAGAGGCAATCGTGTGACAGCCAGAGAGCACAGGAAGCAGGTACTTCCTGCCTCCTGTGCTCTTGCCCTTAGAAGGGCAGCGCCATCTTGGTCACTCATTTTTTTTTTGTGTTCCTGATTGCCTCGACTTGCGAGGCAATCAGGAACACTTTCTGAGCATAGGAAGCGAAAAATTCGCTTCCTATGCTCGTTTTTTAATGCCCGTCGTTTTAAAGGCACTGTGCCTTTTAAACCAGCATTTCGATCGCTCTCCGGAGTGATCAAAATGCCTACGGGCATTTTTTTTAGCATTGTACGATGCTTCCACACGGAAGCATCGTTACAATGCCGCTTGAGCACTGAAAGCGGAAAAACTCCGCTTTCAGTGCTCGGTCCGTCCTGTGTCACTAACGCCTCGGCACACAAGATGGACCTAGTCCGTCCTGTGTCGCCAAGGGGTTAAAGGTTACGTTTTAACTGTTTTGAATATTAGATGTTGACTATTCCTCTATACTTTTTTTGCTCTTTTGATGAATCCCTTTATTTGGTATTCCTTATACACATTAAGGCTATTTATTTTTTTCTCCTGTCCACAAGCTTTATATCAATTTGGTTAGAAAATCAAATGTATTTTTAATAAACAAGTGAATCTTAAACACAGAAGGTTGGCGTAAACAATGAATTGTGATAAAGGCTGAAAAATAGAATTAGTAGTGGGAATTATAGGTCTTCCAAGTGGATTTAATGAATCTTTGTTAATCTTGGGAAGCAGGTATAGTACAGGGAGACTTGGATGTTCGACATTCAAACATTTGGTCCTTGGCCTTTTCTAATGGTCAGGATAGCCTTATCGTTATGTCATGCATGCTAAAATTCCTGCACTGTATTAATCTTTACCACTAGCGGAAGGCTATTGCATGCATTTACCTTTCACATAGTAATGTACAACTTAAATTAAATGTTTTATTTTATTAATAACTAGTTATCACCAATTATTGAAGCATTTTGCTGGGCACTTGCTTTTCATTCTGATCACTGATTCTCCCTACGTCTAATGCCTGTCTGTTACTGTTTAAAATGTTCCTTCCCTACCTGTCTAAACCTTGTACAGAGTACGGAGGAATCAAATTTCATCACACTTCAGTTATTCTAACTTTCTTTTACTTCAAGGTCAAGTAGATTGCTGCAAGTTCAGATAGACATCTCCACGTGGCTGAAAAATTGAAAACAAAAATATCCCAGCCTATGTTATAAAGTATATGTTATAAAGTTGGCAGCAATTGCATATAAACACAATATAAAGCAATTTATAGAGTTTTTAGTTATATTAATTGGCCAAAGCATAATTAAGCTTACCCGCCACATCAAGGCACACTCTCAATAGGGTGAGAGCCTAATCTCACCACTTATATAGTGGGAACAAATAAGACATGTGTACTGCTACCAAAACCTTATTTATATGTTGGAGGAGGTGCAATTAAGTCTTCTTCCAATTAACCCGTGGACAGCAAGCTGCAACCAGACTGAAAAGCCAACAACCTCAGAACATGGATAGTGCCTAATCATTTAATTATCCATGTGTGCACCTATGTAAAAGCATAGCTCAGATGAGTGAGGAATAAACTTCCAGGGAGTTCTGGTGTTCTGTACTCCACCTCAGCCCATTATTTAATGTTTAAAGGGAAGGTGGAGTACCAGCATTTAAAAAAAAAAATACTCTTGTTGCACATGTTTATATATATAAAGGTCAGTGGTACAAAGGGCCGGCCCTTTAATGGGGCAGTCTGGGGCAGCACTTTGCTGCTCTATACAGCAGTATTTTTCTTCCTTTTTTAAGAAGGACGGCTTTTTTTAGAAGGATGGCTCAGCCAATCAGGTTAGACCTCTCAGCTCTCCTGATTGGCTGAGAGTTTAGAAGCCTCCTGTGATTGGCTCAGTTCCTCCTTCACATGTGGAGCTCAAAGCAAAGAGATGCCTGGACCATCACTGTGATAATTTTTTTGGGGGAGGGGGCAGTATTTCGTTTTTCACCCCAAGCAGCACAATGTCATGGGCTGGCCCAGGTGGTACATTAGATTTAGATGTGTCAAATGGGTTATAATAACATTTATAAACATTTACATCAACCGTCTAAAGTGTAGTTAAACATGTAGTGTATTGCATAGCATAAGAAGACTTTGTAGTGCTATTTTCACTGTGACAGTAATCAAAGTAAATACTGCATAAATGTAAGGTCCTTAAAGGGACTGAATCACTTAAACATATAGTGGATTTCAGATAACTAACCTTCAGATTCTGGGATAGCTATAGATTGTCAGCAGTGATTTCTAAATATATATACCGCATTACTTTCTATACAGATTAATTTACATTATGATTAATGGTGATTTAATTTGGTATATAAAGATCAACTTCCCACTTTCATTGCTTTTCTTAGGCTCTTTTTAAAGAGTAATTCTCTGAGCTTTGCTCTCTGAGGTCTCTCTTGGTCTTCAGCACATCCAGTTTAATCTTCCTCTTCCAGGTGGCAGAGATACGCACATTGCTTTGGGCAAAAATAAGGCATAAAATTCACATGTAGAATTATGAACACTGTTTTTCTTTGGTACACTTTCTATACCACAAAAATAGTCAACCAGGATTTTAAACATAGTATTTTTCAACTTGTACATGTAACAAAGGAGGTATGATTGACATCCAGCTGTATGCCAAAAAAGGGTTCTAATACAGGGATTTGAAGTGCACAATAATGTCCTTTGTGAATCTGCCTGCCAGCAAATGTCCAAAGCTATAAATGCTTTAGGCATTGTTATATATATATCCTTTGTTCTGTTGGTCATGTCCGGTGTCTATACCTTGTCTGTTTGCTACCTGTAGTCCTTGTACAAGTCTTTCTCCTACCTACCCTGTATCCTGTCTTTGCTTTCTATCTTTTTACTTGCTCTGCTGCGCCTGGCCTGTCTCAGTCTGCAGCATCCTGCTTATCCTATCAATTGCGTTATCATTCTGTCTTTTACGGGATACCAGCCACTGCTGCCTCAGGGTCTTGATTTGTGGCTTGCACCAGGCCATGTTATTCCACAACTGCTAGATATCATCATTGGGCGATCAAGGTCCCCGTCACATGGAACCCATCATCATGAGAATGCTCACTAAATATCTTGAATCATTGGGTGCACATGGTCTACTTTCACCTGGACCCCATCATGACAAAAATGCTCACTAATTATGTTAAGACAATCTATTTCCTCAAACAATGTGTTATTAAACAGTAGATTGTGGTGAATTGACAACTGAGTTGTACAATTTATTGCAAAGCTGGAAAAATAGCCATTTCAACCACTCTGATTTTAATATCTCACACAAAAAAAGAAGAAATGGTCTCATGGTTGATCAGAAATTTGAGATCAAACACAGCTCATACCAAAAATGTTAACAGACCATTGCCTATTACATATGAGGTCAAGTTTTGTCAGCAGATATCTAATTTAATTTTCTCTTACATGCATATTTATATTTAAAATAACCAATAAAAATAGATGAAATGCGTTAAAAGCAACCTATAAGAGGATTAATTATAAAGTGTTATATAAACACAATTTGCACTTAAATACATCTATTATATTATTTTGTTATGCCATATATATATTGCTCAGAAGTGAGACTGTGCAAGTGGATGTTTAACAATGAATTTGATCAATTTGGGAACAACAATTTTACCAGTTCTGTTATCAAATCCAACATCTTAAAAAAATCCCAATTTCCATTTTTTTTCCTGCTCTTCAGTGTTTATCACATGCTCCTTCAATGCTTTCCTTTATTTCCTTCTCTGGATACAGATATAATATACATAATGATCCTGAAAACCCATGCAATGTTTTGTGAACAAGAACACACTGTGAAGATTCTGAGCCATTATTCTACAGAAGGACATTACAGCATTTTCTCATTGCACTGAGAGTATAGTATTTACAATGTTAAGTCTTAGTCAAGACTCCCACGGGGAAATAAATGTGCCACCTACGTAAAATGTTTAAACAAAATACATGGGTTTGGAATGCAGCTTCAGTGCTTTAGAAAATATATTGCTTTATAATTATGTTTCAGTTTATGAAGCTTCAATATAATATTGTTGCTTAGTGGTGTGTTTTTTTATAATGCTACAAAGCTTGTATAGTTTCTGATAAAGTACTATTGATCATCTTGGGTAGTGAGCTCTTTACTACACCACAAACACAAATAATATGACTGGAAACATGTCCTTCATTGTTCTGTTCATTTCTTCATCCACATGAGCAAGCATACAGCTTTTCTCACAGTTTTTTCCAAACATTAAAGGGACTGTCTAGTATTCAAAATGCATCTTCCAAACATTAATGCATATTAATATGCTTCCAGAGTACTTCAAAATGTATGTTTTGCATTTTGCATTGCTTAAAATATAAAATACTTACAGCTAGATGCAATTGTGAAATTACAGCAGTTTGCAAGAAACCAGGACTGCCCACGCTAGCTGAGTAAAAGTCATTTCCTGTTTTTTTTTTCTTCTTCTGCAGGAACCAATGAGAGTAAGGCCATTCAAATTAATGGAATTTCCTGTCTGTCTCGTGATGTCATCAGACAATGTGTTGCACTGTTAAGAGGTCAAGAACAAGTAAGTATCACAGTCCACATAATGTATTTAAATCGAAGTGCACAGGAAGTGACTAAATGATAAAAATCTTTATACCCTCAGTGCTGCTGCACCTGCAATACACATTCTGTGTAATCAGTGCAGAGGGCTTGAGTCAAATATTAAAAATGTGATTTTTTTTTGCAGAATGCCTGCATCAAATCCCACGGAAAAAAACCTGTCTACTATACAAGCAGTAATCTTCATCTTGTACCAAAGTGAGTTTGGGAACTAGACTGTCTCTTTAATTCATTGACCCCTTTCTTGACTTTCTTCTCCTGTGTGTTCATTACTCTTTGGCTAGTAATACAGCTTGCATCCTTAGGGCATTATTCATGATAGAGGTAATAGTAGGGAATTGCCAAGAGAATTTCATATTTAAGATCAA
This sequence comes from Pelodytes ibericus, assembly GCA_036172795.1. Taxonomy (NCBI): domain Eukaryota; kingdom Metazoa; phylum Chordata; class Amphibia; order Anura; family Pelodytidae; genus Pelodytes; species Pelodytes ibericus. The sequence continues at coordinate 92,546,381 of CM069863.1, forward strand.
AGTAACCAAGTAGGAAAAATGAACCAATTCAGCTAATTTTGAGAACAGTTGAAAGTTGAAAAAAGAGGTGTAAGAAAGCACTTCCTGTGCGAAACGCATAAAGCGTGAGCCTGTTACCATGATTTACTATACCCTCTGCGCTTTTCTACATATTTTATGCCTTTTTGTCTATATCATTTTTTCCAAGTGCTTGTTATGTTAAATAAGGCTAAGTTCTTAATAAACGTATTTTTATTTTTAACACATATCCACTGTGCTTTTGGAAAATCTTTTTTTGAATCTTTATTATCATGGAGGAAATTAGGTTTTCCCTGTTTATGCTGACTGAGCATGCTGAGACACACAGTTATCATCATTGGACTAAGCAGGCAATGTTTTGTGAAGCTTGTTTTTCCATGAATAAAGTCCTAAACCCCCTCACAAAATCACTATTACATACAGATAACACTAGAAATAAAATTTTTGAAGGCAAGCAGTAACTGTAGCCCTTCCATTTCTACTTACCAGGGATTTTTAAAAAAAAATGTAACAAAGATAAATAATGGATGGACCGTTTGTGGTAGACTGTACATTTATCAGCCAACAGAGAGACACATCTTGGCAGGTTAGTAATCTGCAGCCAATGGCTATTGATTATGAATAGAGTTGAGCGGACACCTGGATGTTCGGGTTCGAGAGGTTCGACCGAACTTCGGAAAAAAGTCCGGGTCCGTGCTCGAACTTGACCCCGAACACGAACTAAAATGCCTCTAAAAAAGTCATGGAAAGGGCTAGAGGGCTGCAAATGGAATTAAAATGTGGGTAAGAGTAGGACAAGTGCCCTGCAAGCAAATGTGGATAGGGAAATAACTTAAAATAACATAAAATACATACAAATTACAAATACAGCTTATCCATAAAATAGCACTAGATGGAATCTTTGATTTTAGCTTTGGAAGAACATAAATCTAAATCTAAAGCATGGCTGCCAGGAGGATCAACAGAGTTATCCATTTGAGAGAGGGTTGGAGTGCAGGGTATTCTGTTTCAGTTTATACTAAGTGACCCATAGGTTGAGGAGGCGGTGACCGTGGCGGCGTAGGTGGAAGTGGCGCTGGAGGAGGAGGAGGAGGTAGCCAACTCTGTTTTTAATTTTTTTTTGTTTTTTTAAATTGGGGTAGCCCCCAAAATATTGGGAATATAACAACAGAAAACAAAGAATAAGTGCACTTGCGTATAACAATGACTGGGTGAGGCCGGTATAAATGTCTATTCAGCACAAGGTACAGAGAAGTCTGGTGGGATCCATGCCTGGTTCATCTTAATAAACGTGAGCTTGTCCACATTGGCTGTGGACAGGCGGCTGCGTTTGTCTGTGATAACGCCCCCTGCCTTGCTAAACACACGTTCAGACAATACACTGGCTGCAGGGCAGGCAAACACCTCCAAGGCATAAAGGGCAAGCTCAGGCCATGTGCCCAATTTGGAGACCCAGAAGTTGAATGGGGCAGACCCATCAATCAGTACGTGTAGGCCTGTGCCTACGTACTGTTCCACCATGTTGCTGAAATGCTGCCTCCTGCTAAGATGTTGACAAAGCTTTTCCACATTTCAGCCATGCTAACCCTGCCTTCTGAGGTGCTGGTGGTGCCCCAACTGCGTTGGCGACCTCTTCCTCTGCCTTCGCTTTGTGCTTCCATTGAGCCCCCGGTGTAATTTTGGAATGCCCTCAGCAGCGCGTCTACCAGTGTGCGCTTGTAGTCGCGCATCTTTCTATCACGCTCCAGTGATGGAATTAAGGATGGCACGTTGTCCTTGTAACGGGGATCCAGCAGGGTGTCCACCCAGACATCAGCACAAGTTAGAATGTGGGCAACTCGGCAGTCATTCCGCAGGCACTGCAGCATGCAGTCGCTCATGTGTGCCAAGCTGCCCAGAGGCAAGGACAAGCTGTTCTCTGTGGGAGGTGTATCATCTGTGTCCTCCGTATCCCCCCAGCCACGTTCCAGTGATGCCCACGAGCTGCTTTGGGTGCCACCCTGCTGTGAACACGGTTCCTCCTCATCATCCTCCTCCAAAACTGTGCACTGGCTTGACAGTTGTGTACCTGGCCTATGCTGGTGCAGGAACCCACCCTCCAAGCCACTTGTGAATGACTGGCCTGATAACTGTGGAAATGACGACTCTTCTTCCTCCTCCTCTTCCTTCTGTGCCACATCCTCTTCCATCATCACCCTAAGCGTTTTTTCAACGAGACATACAAGCGAGATAGTAAGGCTGAGATCGGCGTCATTGGCACTGGCCATGTTGGTGGAGTACTCGAAACAGTGCAAAATGGCATACAGGTCTCGCATGGAGGCCCACTCATTGGTGGTGAAGTGGTGCTGTTCCACAGAGCGACTGACCCGTGCGTGCTGCAGCTGATACTCCACTATCGCTTGCTGCTGCTCGCACAATCTCTCCAGCATGTGCAAGGTGGAGTTCCACCTTGTGGGCACGTCGCATATGAGGCGGTGAGCGGGAAGGCCTAAGTTACGCTGCAGCGCAGACAGGCGAGCAGCAGCAAGGTGAGAACGCCTAAAGTGTGCACAGACGGCCAGCACTTTCTGTAGCAGCTCTGATATATCTGGGTAGTTTTTCAGGAATTTCTGCACCACCAAATTCAGCACATGCGCCAGGCAAGGGATGTGCGTCAAACCGGCTAGGCCCAGAGCTGCTACGAGATTTTGCCCATTATCGCACACCACCAAGTCGGGCTTGAGGCTCAGTGGCAACAACCACTCATTGATCTGTTGTTCCATGTGATTTGGATCAAAGCAAACTTTGCTTTATTGTCTATCTACTCCTTCCAAATTGATCAACTAATGCGCTCTCCCCTAAAAGTAATTCACACCGGAGACAAAGTTTCTGATCAGTGAAAAACCTGAGGCAAACCTTTATTTCCCAGAGTGGAAGAGTCCTTTTAAAGCAGAAATACGTCATGTACAGAGTCACAGTTAAACATACAGTATACATTCAACAATTGGCTAATAGTTTCAGGGGTCTTATCTAAACCCACCCTAGAGAATGTGACTTCATCATTACAGAGCTCTCCCACCCACATTCCAGCTCCATCTTGGTTACACCATGGGGAAGGGGAGTGAATAGTTACTGAACAAAGAGGGGCTGCAGGGGAAACAGTTACTGTTACTTTAACAGTGATTCTCCATTTTGATTCACGTGGCATGCAATAACTGTTAATTTGTACAAGAGAAAGGGGGAGGAGTTAGTACCGTAAGCTGGTCTTTATAAGAATGTGTTACATGAGACTTGCTCCTTAGCAGGGGGGAAGGGGTAGCTTGGATGGGAGGAGTTTCCATAGGAAGCAGTTATTTGAGCACATGTGTAAGAGATTAAACAGACAAAGGAATGCAATGCTTATACGTAAGCATCTGTAAGAAATTATGACCTTTAGGGAAGTGTGCCAAATAAGACATAGACACAAATATATGATAGTAAAAGAGACAGTTGTCCATAACACATGCCCGTCCACAGCTCCTGTGCGCTGTGGGGTTTTTCCCCAAAACATATGAGTTTTAAAAGAGCCTGCTGTCGTATCCCCCTGGCTGTGCTGAAGTTGGTGGTGAAGGTGTTACGCTGACCGGATGAGGAGGTGGTAGAGGAGGTGGTAGAGGAGAAGGAAGAAGCTGAGTAGGAGGAGGAGGCAACAGGAGGCAAAGAGAAATGCCCTGCAATACTCTGTGGATGAAGGACATGCGCCAAACTGCTAACTGCCTCAGGCCCAGCCGACACTACATTTGCCCAGTGTGCAGTTAGGGAGATATAGCGTCCCTGCCCGTGCTTACTGTTCCACGTATCTGTGGTTATGTGGACCTTGCCACAGATGGCGTTGGGCAGTGCACACCTGATTTTGTCCACCAATTGCTTGTGCAGGGAAGGGATGGCTCGCCGGGAAAAGAAGTGGCGGCTGGGAACCACGTACTGTGGGACAGCCACCGCCATCAGGTTTTTAAAACTGTCCTTCTCTAACAGACAGAATGACAGCATTTCAAAGGCCAGGAATTTGGAAATGCTGGCATTCAGGGCCAGTGTTCGCGGGTGGGTAGGGCCATACTTCCTCTTTCTCTCCAGTGTTTGGGAGATGGACAGCTGAATGCTTCCATGGGACAGTGTGGAGATGCTTGGGGACGGTGGCGGACGTTGTGGCGTTGCTGCCACTTCCTCTATTTGCTCGGTTGCATGTGCCACTGTTACTCCAGAGCTGGATGTAGAGGCCAAGACAGCAGCAGAAGAGAAAGCAGGAGGAGCCTGAGACCTTTCTTGGGTTTTGAGATGCTTACTACACTGCAGCTCGTGCTTTGCATGTAGATGCCTGGTCATGCAGGTTGTGCTCAGGTTTAGCACATTTATGCCTCGCTTCAGGTTCTGATTGCACAGCTTGCAAACCACTCGTGTCTTGTCGTCAGCACATTGTCTAAAGAACTGCCACGCCAGGGAACTCCTCGTAGCTGGCTTTGGTGTGCTCGGCCCCTGGGTGCGGTGGGCAGTAGCAGGCGTACTGTCTAGGGGACAGCCGCTACGGTTTTGCACCCTGCTCCCTCTTATGCTGCGCTGGTGCCTCTTTGCGACCACCGCATCTTCCTCCAAACTGGACACGTCACTCTCATGACCTTGATTCCATGTGGGGTCTAGGACCTCATCATCCTCCACATCATCTTCCACCCACTCCTCAACCCTGTCCTCCTTGCCAGTCTGCACACTGCCGAAAGCCACAGCAGTTGGCACCTGTGTTTCGTCATCATCAGAGATGTGCTGCGGTGGTCCTCGCATGTCCACATCCTGACACATAAGTGGTTGTGCATCAGTGCACATAATCTCTTCCACTTCTGGGGCACGGCTAGGTTTGATGACTCCGCCAGCACTGGGGACTGGGTGGGAGACAATGTATAGGAACTGGAGGCACTGTCAGCCACCCAATCTACTATCGCCTGTACTTGTTCTGGCCTCACCATTCTAAGAGTGGCATTCGGGCCTACCAAATAATGCTGAAGGTTCTGTCGCGTACTAGCACCTGAGGAAGGTTTTTCACTTGTGCGTGTAGCTGGCACAGATCGACCACATCCCCTACTTGCAACAGGAGCTCCACCAACACCAGCAGCACCACGACCAGGGCCACGTCCCTTATTTGACGCTCTCCTCATTCTTTGCGGTCACCCACCAAAGTAACAGAAGGTTTATGTCAGGCGACAATGTAACCACCAATAGTCAACAATTTTTATTTGTATTTTTTTTTTATTGGACTGCAAGAAATGCACCACAAGACGCAAATGTACTATTTAGCACCCAAAACAATTAGAATTTTTCGAAGTGCGCTGTAAGCACAGTATTGGACTGTTCTATTTGACTCTCAGATATTAAGTGCATGAAGCAAATGTACTATTTAGCACCAAAAACAAATAGAATTTATCAAAGTGCGCTGTAAGCACAGTATTGGACTGTTCTATTTGACTCTCAGATATGAAGTGCAGGACGCAAATGTAATATTTAACACCAACAAATTGCAGTATTTAAAAATGCCTAGATGTTGCCCACTGAGCTAACAGAACAGTCATGTGCCTGGCACACATGCAGTTGCAAGTGCACTAAACTCTCTGTCAGGGGTGGATCCAGAGTCTGATCTCGGGAGGGGCACATGACAGTCTGTCTTTTCCTCTCTCCCATGTCCGTCTGTCTTTTCCTCTCTCCCATGTCCGTCTGTCTTATCCTCTCTTCCATGTCCGTCTGTCTTATCCTCTCTCCCATGTCCATCTGTCTTTTCCTCTCTCTCATGTCCTTCTGTCATGCTCCTCTCCCTTCCCATGCCTGTCGCACTCCTCTCACTCCCCGTGTCCCTCTGTCTCTCTTCCTTCCATGACCGTTTGTCTCCTCTTCCTTCCCATGTCAGTCTATGTATCCTCTTCTTTCCCATGTCCGTCTGTCTCTCCTCTCATTTCCCATCTCTCTGTCTCTCCTCTCCCATCCCATGTCTGTCTGTCTCTCCTCTCCCATCCCATGTCCGTCTGTCTCTCCTCTCATTTCCCATCTCTCTGTCTCTCCTCTCCCATCCCATGTCTGTCTGTCTCTCCTCTCTCATCCCATGTCTGTCTGTCTCTTCTCTACCATCCCATTTATGTCTCTCTCTTCTCCCTTCCCAATTATGTCTCTCTCCTCTCCCTTCCCATGTGTTTGTCTCCTCTCCCCTTCCCATATCTGTCTCTCTCTCCTCTGCCATCCCATATCTGTCTGTCTCTCCTCTGCCATCCCATGTTTGTCTGTCTCTCCTCTGCCATCCCATGTTTGTCTGTCTCTCCTCTGCCAACCCATGTCTGTCTGTCTCTCCTCTACCATCCCATTTATGTCTCTCTCTTCTCCCTTCCCATTTATGGCTCTCTCAGCCAATTTGCCCAATAATATGCCAGTGTTAGTTGCCATTTAATATGCCCCAGCCAATTTGCCCAATAATATGTCAGTGTTAGTTGCTATTTAATATGCCCCAGCCAATTTGCCCAATAATATCCCAGATAGCAATCCAGTGAGCTGCAAGTTTGAAAATGACTTGCTATGCTATTGCTTGACTTGCCAAGCTTCACAAGTTTGTGGCACATTTGCTTACAGTCTGCATTGCAAGTCTCCAGATCAACTTGCTTTGCAAATTTGCGGCAAGTCTGCTACAAGTTCTTCTTCAGGTTGAAAGGTTGGGTGCAATGTGTACATCCCACCACAGAGGTCAGTGTGAGGGGCTGACATTCCATCTCATTGCTGTGTGTAAGCTTTACTTTCTATGGTGCTGGCAGCCATTTTATAATCACTTTGGAGGCTGTGGAAGAGAGGTGAGTGGGAACCATGAGTTCTGATATAGAGTTCAGGGAGGATAGAAATCAAGGAGTAACTAAACATAATACTACATTGGTGTAGCACAATTTGGAATATTTAAGTTTTCCTCATTTATATGCCTAGATTTTGCTTAACAGGGGCTTAAAGCAACATGCAATCCTTCTGAGAAAAGTGTCTCATTCAGTAGCTCTATAACTAAATTGGCTGCAAAGCAGTCACCTTTACTTTCATAAATAAAATGTTTGTTTTAAAACTTTCACTCTTTTTAACTTTATGTGTACACCTAACAAACCCTTGGTATCTAAAAATTTCACATTTAATGACATTAATAACTGGAATAGCTCACTAAAACAAATCACGTTTTAATAAAAACGGCAATATTTACCTTAAAGCATTAACCCATTAAGGACTGAGCAAAATGTACACGTTTTGATCAAAATAAAACGTAAACAACAGGGAAACAGGGTTGTCCTTTAACATCAAATATTTAGCTATAAAACATAATTTAATATGAACAAAATGCAAAAAAAGGTGAGAAATTAAGACATTTTGTTATTTTTATTAGTTCTGCATGACATTTTAACAGTGAATGTCATAATACTGTTTGCTTTTACTGCAATAAAATACACATATTTGTATTCAGCGATGTCGCACGTGTAAAACTGTACCCCCCATGTATAGATTTTATGGTGTTTTGGGAAATTACAGAGTCAAATATAGCATGTTAAATTTTTCAGTTTTTTCACATTGAAATTCGCCAGATTGATTATGTTGCCTTTGAGACCGTATGGTAGCCCAGGAATGAGAATTACCCCCATGATGGCATACCATTTGCAATAGTAGACAAACCAAGGTATTGCAAATGGGGTATGTCCAGTCTTTTTTAGTAGCCATACTAAAGTGGACATACCCTATTTGCAATACCTTGGGTTGTCTACTTTTGCAAATGGAATGCCATCATGGGGGTAATTCTCATTCCTGGGCTACCATACGCTCTCAAAGGCAACGTAAATAATCTGGCGAATTTGTGAAAAAACTGAAACATAGGCCTTATATTTGACTCTTTAACTTTTTAAAACCCTATAAAACCTGTACATGAGGTGTACTGTTATACTCAGGAGACTTCGCTGAACACAAATATTAGTGTTTCAAAACCGTAAAACGAATCACAACATTTATACCGTCCGTGTAAGTGCCGTTTGTGTGTGAAAAATGGAAAAAAATTCACTTTCACTGATGATATCATCATTGTAATACATTTTACTGTTTTGAAACACTAATATTTGTGTTCAGCGAAGTCTCCCAAGTAAAATAGTACCCACCATGTACAGGTTATATAGTGCCTTGGAAAGTTACAGGGTTAAATATAGTGCTAGCAAATTAAAGTCTCTGGACTTCTGCCTGGGTTATCAGGCAGGTCCCGTAAATTGTAATTAATAAAATGACTTTATGTAAAAATATTACATAAATATATACGTAGAATTAAAATAAATATAATATACTCAGATCCAGAATTTCCCTGCACACTGGCTAAATGTAGTGTTGCCATAAATGCCGGTTGCCAGACCAAGGTCATTGGTATGCAGGACTGAGAAAAGGCCAGAACGGGGACTGAAACATTGACGCTGTCTTGCATCATATTCTAAGTTTAATGAAGACCGTGAGTGCAGACCATCACTTTGATTTTTTAAATATATGTATACGTATGCATATATATGTATGTATGTATGTATATATATATATATTTTTTTTTTTTTCATTTTATAATTATTTTTATGCATATATAGGTATATATATATATATATATATATATATATATATATATATATAGTGATATATACATATATATTTATGTATATAGATATATATTATTTTGTTCTAAGTGTATTTTGATATATATATATATATATATATATATATATATATTTATATATATATATCAATATCAAAATACAGTTAGAACCAAATTACACACACATATATATATATATATATATATATATATATATGTATATCATTTTTAATTATTTATTATTTAATTTTGAATTTTTTACATATTTATATATTTATTTTATATTACATATATATATGTGTATAAATATATATATATATATATGTATATATTTAATTCATATCATTCTACGTGTATTTTTATAATATATATATTTAATTATATATTAATATTAAAATATACTTAGACAGTGTATGTGTGTGTAAGTGTATATATATACTTAGATCATATATAGAACGTGTGTGTGTATATATATATATATATATATATATATATGCACACACACGTTCTATATATGATTTATTTTACACAGTGTATAAAAAAACAATATATACTTAGATCATATATATGATCTAAGTATATATTGTTTTATTTTACACTGTGTTTTAACTTTATTTTAATTTATTTCAGGCAGCAGGGGGACTACCTGTCATTCCAGGCACTCCCCCTGCTGGAACTGCTAAGGACGGCTTGTCTGTTCATGTGATCGTGAGGTCCTCGCAAGGACCTCGCAATCACATGGCTCAGAGAGGCCGGATCAGCAGCTGGGGGACTGCCTGGTCCACCCATCGCAGTCACCGGCGGGGGATCACCAGCGACCAGGTAAGTGGGAAGGACGGCATGGATGTGTTATGCCACCCACCAACATTTAGAGCCAGGTGCCCAGGGACGGCATAGCACTCCCGTCGTCCTTAAGAGTTTAAGGAACCTGGGACAGTTCACCAGACCACTTCAATGAGCTGAAGTGGTCTGGGTGTTTATAATGTCCCTTTAAACTTGCTTAATTTTGATTTAATGTGCAGTCTATTTGTTGCTTTGTTATACATCCATTTTTTTCCTTGCAGCAAAAATGTCATTGCCAGTCCGCAAAAGCTTTCTGTCACTTTCTCGTCAAGGGAAGGCAAAGAGATTTAAAAAAAAAATTGCCAGAAACACATGGAGAACTTGTACAAGACACTCATGAGGAACATGCTTCAATTTTCCATGAAACGTCTACAAGTACATTCCCTAATGCCAGCCTATTGGTTGTGAATGATGGCTCTACTGATGCACTGACACACAATGACACCTCAACAATAGCTATCCCATCTCTAGAATGCTATCAGCATGACAGCATTTTACAACATCAGCATAGGCTTTTTGACTTGCTCGAAGAGCATGTTTATAGTGATGAAGATTTTGATGAGGACAGTGCTAGATTTGAAGGCTCATCTTCCTGTCCGCCCGCACCTCCCATGCCTCACCCTTCTGTCAGTCCCTACATTGGCTTCCTATAAAATATAGAGCTCAATTTAAAATTCTGGTTCTTGCTTTCAAATCGCTAAATAATGCTGCTCCCACCAATCTATCCTCCCTTATATACAAGTATGTCCCGTCTAGGCCCTTACGATCTGCAGAAGACTTACGTCTATCTCCTGTCCGTACTCCCACCTCTGATGCTCGCCTTCAAGATTTCTCGAGGGCTGCACCGTTCCTGTGGAACTCACTTCCCTCCTCCGTTAGATGCTCACCCAGTCTCCACTCCTTCAAAAAAACGATTTCTTCATAAAAGCGTATCAATTAAACTGTTAATCGCTCCTGACTGATTCCTCTTCTGCAACTGTCACTAGTCTAATACTATCCTTACCTTTTTGTGTCATTTTACCCCACTCTTTCTAGCATGTAAGCTCATTGAGCAGAGCCCTCAACCCCCCTGTGTGTCCAACTTGTCTGGTTACAACTACATGTCTGTTCGTCCACCCATTTTAAAGCGCTGCGGAATTTGACAGCGCTATATAAATATCATAATAATAATAATAATGGTCAAATGGAGAGTGCTCAATAATTACAACAGGGCATATAAAGTTGCTCTCGGTAATATGTCTGAATCTTACTGATTCCGCTCTTTTTTCTTTCTAGCTCCAGCAAGAGAGGATAGAAAATGGGCAGCTGTTCTGCAGTGGATGGCAGACATATCTGGAAGACTTGAAAAAATAGAGGAAAAATTGGAAGCCATAGCACAAATACATGTACCAGTAGCAGAAGAAGATGACACATCCATTTTTAGTCTTCTGGCCCTGAAGTCTTTGGACGACTTTGAAAAATTGGAAGATGCTTTGAAAACAAGCAAATCTCTGAAAAATAAACTGGTAAGCTCTTAAGTTGAGGTGTATCCCTTTAGTTTGGCTACAGTTAGACTCAATGTGCCTCTTTAACACAGTAATTGGTCCAATTGGGGATTCATTTATAGTGCAAAAGATGTAATAACAATACAATCTTCTTTACACAATGATATGGTGTTGTGCCTTTGCAAAATATCTCTTTAATTACAGACATGTTTTTTCCTTGTTGCCTAAGCTTGTAAAGTACTCGATCTTTAACATTTTATGTTAGTAATTCTTATTTTGAATGCAACATCTGGAAATGTATACTTACCAATTGGAACGGAAAATAATTTACTTGCTAAATGACATTGTTAGACAATCATTATATATATATATGTGTGTGTGTGTGTTATTACATAAATTTTCTTATTTTGTAGATAAGAGTCCTCAAGAGCGTTGGAGGGAAGAATGAGCATTTACTTTTATGCAATATGATGCGACGATTAATGGAGGATAATGTTGCTGAAGTCTATAATTTTTCCGGAACCTCGACTAAACATGCTGAAAGAAGGGCCTTTGCTGGTACCCAGATATGCAATTCAGTTCTTGGTGAGTCAAACTTTATGTGTTTATAATCTTCAACAGTTACATGGTTTTTAGGTAAAGTGAAATTTGTGGCACTGTACAAACCACATACTTGTACATGTATATTTAAAACCTTATGAGTTGTATGATTTATTGGAATACGTCACTGATGTGTACATGAATTTAAGTGAGCAGTTATCTTAGTGCAACATTACGTTGAAGTGTTTTCAGATTCTTAATAGTTGATTTTTTTTAGTCTTAAAGAAAGATAATTTTCAGAATGCAAAAGACCTATGAAATACAGTTCTTATTTGTTGACATTTGGAATATTGGTATTTAATCCTAAATTGAATATATTTCTAAAGTGAGAGGTTATCTCTAAAGGCACGTTATTTCATTACATATGGATATATGTCTGTTTTTCATATACTTCATTATTTAATGTTTTTTTGCACTTGCAGAAGCATGTCGAACAGTTTTTAAAGATGCTACAGACTACGATATGAGAAAATATATTGGCGATTGGCTTAACCAAGCCCACACACGAATTGTTCGTAGTTGCAGGTAGGTAGTCTTTTTTTTTTTTTTTTTGTTAAATTGAACCTACCGAGCCACCTCTTTTCAATTTACTTTAACTTGTTTGTATAGCCTTATTGATAAGGCACTTAGTTGTAAATACCGCTAGTGCGTAAATTATTTCTTTATAATGCACCCTACAGATTCCAATTAGAATCATTAACTTGGATTTTGCTAAAGAAATGGGTGCACATGAAAAACATAATGCACCTGAGACGGTTGGGTCCTGGCGGCTCTGCACCAGCGTGGCACAGTTCAGAACTTCAACCACCAGTGGGATTCTATGTCTCTCAGCCTATACCTCTCTGCTATGAGAGCGGCTCTTTTCTGCAGATGCACAATATTTCCGTAATGATGTGGCTGGGAATTAAGGTGTACTAAGAGGCATTATTAAACAGTAATGCAAGAAATATAGGTTCCTATTCTAAGTTGGTAACTAATATTTCCAGGTGATAGTGGCTCCAGTGGCAAATAATGGCTGCTTGCTATTACTTTGTATAAGACTCAGAAATGTAGTGGTAGCTGCAGAATAATGAGTGATTCTGAGTTGCTCATTATTTTCTAAGAAGTCAAGAAAATAGAAAATACTGACTCCCAATCACAAAATGTCCAACTCAACTTAGATGTCAGAGTGGAGAATGAACCAAGCTTAGCTGAGTTTTAAGCACCCATATTGGATATTATCCCCTCTTACCTTGTTTAAGACTGCCAATGTCCTAATCCGTTACCAGCTGAAGCTGAGAGTTAATATATCTATTGTTTAAAATACTCTATTTCCAGTATTTAACACTGAAGTTGAACTGCTGTTAGCTTGTACTGTTTATCTCTAGAAATTATATTTCGATGCTATGTAATAATTGTTGTTTTTCACAGGTCAGCTCCAGATCCAAGTCCATAAAACAGATGCAGATTATATATTTTGTTTGTCTTGAAAAATGTAATTATTCTTTGACTGTTATCGTTATGGTTATATGTTTAGTAATGTTTTGGTAAATGTTCTTTTTCATGTTTGGCAAATGTTCAACCTAATAAAAATGTAACTGTTTGTAAGATGTAATGCTTTGTTATATATTGATTTTATTAAAATATTTTAATGAATATTTTTATGTTTATCATTTTTTCCCTAATGCACTATTGAGGTTTGCAGTTTTTTCACATTTAACAAAAGTAAGATTAATTTATCCATGTCAGTAATGGCATAAAATTTGTATTTGATTTTCAGATTTACATACAACGTGCACAATTGCATACAATATATTTTATTCCTGTGCTGTAACTAATAAATAGATGGATAATTAAGACATTATTAATTTAATGTTGTTAAAGAAATAAAACAGTCAGTTTAAAATAAATATATTACCAGAGATAATACATAAGTATATAAGTATATAACAATACCTAAGGTAAATAACTGTACTATTATACCTGGGATATTAGTTTAATAAACTTAAATAATAGTCAAGTAATAATCAGGTAATGTATGCAATTAAAACGTTTAAAAATATGACATTCACAAAAGTAAACTTACCGGCTTAAAGTAAATTTGTAGATACAATTTATATAAGGTTGCTAGTCATTAAAAAGTGAATTGGAAAATTATAGGCTGAAATATCTGAACTAGAAATATTTGAATGGGAATGGTTTTTAGGTTCAGCCATATATTTGGTTAGATTTTTAAATTCTCCTTGCCTATTCACTTTTTAGTGAATAGACCCTATAAAAACTTGCAGGGCTCTTGCTGTAGACTTGCCACAGCAATTTTGCTCTTGCTGTAGACTTGCTGTAGACTCGCAAGGCTCTTGCTGTAGACTTGCAGGGCTCTTGCTTTAGACTTTCCACAGCAATTTTGCTCTTTCTAGAGACTTGCAGTGCTCTTGCTGTAGACTTGCAGGGCTCTTGCTGTAGATTTGCAGGGCTCTTGCTGTAGACTTGCCACTGCAATTTTGTTCTTGCTAGAGACTTGCAGGGCTCTTGCTGTAGACTTGTCACTGCAATTTTGCTCTTCCTAGAGACTTGCCAAGCAAATGTGCTACAAATTTAAAAAGTGTCAACTAGAACTTGAGCTGCAAGAGCTCTGCTAGTGAATCACTTGCCAGTGAAAATGTGCAGCAAGTTAAACAGACTTACAGTTTAAGTCTTCCACACATTTGTGGCAAGTTATCCTTGCTATCTGGGATGCCAGTGTTACTTGTCATTAATAAGCCCCTGCCACTTTCCCCAGTACACCACCCCCCCCCCCCATCTCCCCACTCCCCAGCACTTACATTTTCCCTGGTGGCTATTGGCAGGCAGCATGGTCTTCTCCATGCTGCCTGTTCGGCTCTCAGGCGGTTGTGCCGACAGGTCACGTGACATGTCAGCACTTCCGTGTCACACTGCACGGGAAGCCGAACAGGTAGCACGGAGGTTTCTCTGTGCTGCCTGTTTGGCTCCCCGTGCAGCCTGGCAGGCAGGCAGAGAAGGTGAGGGGGATCTTCCGATCCCTTCTCACCTCTGTCTCTGCCTGCAAGCGTGTTTTTTTTTTTTTTTTAATAGTTTTTTTTTTCTCTTCTCGTGGGGGGGGGGGGGGGGGGGCAATTGCCCCGTTGCCCCCCCCCCCCCCCCCCTGGATACGCCACTGCTCTCTGTGGTACTGGGCTCAGGGCAGGGTACAAATATGAAGTATAGCACCCACTAAAATAATCACTGTAATTTGAATAATCACTGTAGTTTGAATAATTGCTGTAGTTTGCAGATTCAACACCAGAATTTGTTTTAATCTGTCCCTCACAGCTGCAGCATCCTCTCCCTACACTAAGAAGAGCTCATGTGATGTGCGTGTATGTGACTCCTGCTTATATATAGAGGCTGGGTCACATGCTGCACTGGCCAATCACAGCCATGTCATTAGTAGGCATGGCTGTGATGGCTTCTAAGGGCAAACGAGTCAAACGCTTGTTGATTGGCTGCACTGCAGCCTTTCAACATGCGCCATTAAATCGTCGAACCTCGAACTCCAACACGGACATACAGTGAAATGTTCGGGTTCGTGGCACGGACACCGTAATGTCTGGTACGAACCCGAATAGTGCGGTTCGGGTTCGCTCAACACTAGTTATGAAATGAATCACAATACCTCCCAATATTACATGCAACAGTCTAAACATCTATGAAGTGAATATCTGTCTGTGTATATATATATATCAGTAAATATGGAAGTGGTAGATATACACTTTTTTTAAAATCTGTATATATGCATGTATGCACTGTATGAGTCCATGTGTTGCATACCTACCATGCATAACAGTAGTCCCAAATGGATATGGTATTTGACTTGGAGTAGTGCTTGCATACTATTCTTTTATTACTTCCCATGTATCATAGAAAAAAAAAACCTCTACCATAACCCTATGTCAACCTCAGAGAATATTTTGGTCTTTTTGTGTGAATGTGTGCTATAAATAACGATTTCAGAAATGAAAAAAAGTTTATTGGTCTGTTTCTGTGTTACTGAATTTTGTAACTCCATTTAAGCTCTTTGCCAAGTGCTGTGTAGATTGTTGGATCCAGATAATAAATCTTAATAAAATGTACGTTCCAACAGTTTTGAATTGTTTTATCTCTGCACAAAACTTTGCATAATGTATTTTTTTGAAATAATTATTCACCCACCTGTTAAAAACACAACACCCTTTATCACACTTCTTCGAAAGCTGTAGCAGGAATACATATATCAGCTTTCATCGCAATAAATATTTTCATGTAAACTGGGTCAAGATGGATGCTTACAGAAAGATGATCATGTGAGAAGGTGCCAGATCCTCTTTAACACTCTAAATGCACTTGGCATATATCTTTGTCATTGACACAATAATTTTAGTCCGTGCCTTTTACAGGGAATAGACATATTGGGGATTATGTATAAAGTCTCCCACACTGCAGTCGGCAGAGGGACCTCTATCAATCAGGGTTTGGCAGAGGTTACCGGACACAAATCAGGCGCTTTTCAGCACTTGATTTTTTTATACATAGAGATCCAACACAACCAAAATCTCTGTATCCGGAGGAGACAGTGCAGACATTTGGTGGGAGTATGCGTTATATATTGGTGCACATACTGATTGGGTCAGTATTTGGTGCAATATGTGCCATTTTAATACATGATCTCCATGTTTATACATGACCCCCCCCTGCGTGTGTCTGTTTTATACATACACCATCTATAGTTTTATATGTCATTTGTGGAAAATGACAAATACAATGCAGTTATCAGCTGTGGATATGACACTCCCAGAGACTCCAGGGTTATCATTTTAACTATTTTAATCTCCCCCCTGAGCTTTCCTCCTTATGGGACTTGGTTCCAGAATCGGAGGTTTAAGCTCTAATGGGGGAGAGGCACGGGAGGAGAGGAGCTGCCATACAGAGCTCTGTCCCTAGCCCCTCTTCCACACAAGCACAGTGCGACGGGTGCAAGCTCCACCCCGTCGCGCATTATGATGACTGCACACCGGACGTTACCTGACATTCGGCAGAACAACGCTAGTAGAGATATCCTGTCACTGGAGAGAAAAAAGACCAATGAAGGGATCTGCTGGACCATTTACTTCAGCCTATTCAGAAGACACTAAGAAGCAGGTTAATATAAAATGATGTCAAAATCATAAAGTGCTGAATAAAGGATATGTGACTTGCAACACACCATGGCTGTGAACTATAACTACCATGATGCCTTGCCAGTCCCTATGAGTAATCCACACCTGCAATTACTGTTCTAAGGCCATTCCTGCAGTAAGGTGCCTAAGCAAGTCACTGCGCACACTCATTCAGTTTAAAAAAACATACAGATTGATGGACGCTTGCATCAATGCTTGTGTTACTACCAATCTAATCTTTGAGGTTGGTAGGGACACTAGTAGGGAGACACTGGATACTATTAAGAAGCAAGGGGCAGAGGGTGGAGGAGTGACAAAATGGCCAAGAAGAGATGGGGCGAAAAAAGAAGGTGATAAAAACAAGAGGACACAAAACTGCAAAAAGAGGAAGGAATGGGGACATTTAATGGATAGTGGGCTATGACTTTAAATTGCCCTGGCCAAAAAAGTTGCTGACAATGTAGACTACACAGGTGACAACTATGACATACAGGAAAATGTAATTTAATTGTTTACAACTTCATATTGAAACAAAATACAAGGTTGATCAATATATTTAACAAAAATAAATTGGTGGTAATTCCCTTATTGAACTTACATTTCCAACTGAACTTAACCTTTGATAAAGCAACCCCCAGAAGCAACTTAACTTGGAATCTCCTATTCAGTAGCATTTAAATACGATTAAAACTACAGTGAAATCTGGGCTCTAGTACCAGATCATTGGAAGCCCTAGCAACACCCCTGTCTCTAATGCATTCAATGCTGAAAGATGCTTAATAATATTGAAATCACTGATTAATAGTGTTGAGCGAACCCGAACCGCACTGTTCGGGTTCGTACCGAACATTGTGGTTTTTGGACCCCGGACCCGAACACAGACATTCCACTGTATGTTCTTATTGGAGTTCGGGGTTCGGCGATTTAATGGCGCATTTTGAAAGGCGTTTGACTCGTTTGCCCTTAGAAGGCATCAAAGCCATGCCTACTAATGGCATGGCTGTGATTGGCCAGTGCAGCATGTGACCCAGCCTCTATATATAAGCACATCACATGAGCTCTTCTTAGTGTAGGGAGAGGATGCTGCAGCTGTGAGGGACAGATTAAAAAAAATTCTGGTGTTGAATCTGCAAACTATAGCGATTATTCAAACTACAGCGATTATTCAAATTACAGTGATTATTTTAGTGGGTGCTATACTACAAATTTGTACCCTGCCCTGAGCCCAGTGCCACAGAGAGTGCAGTGCACTTGCGACTGCATGTGTGCCAGGCACATGACTTTAATCCTGTTCTGTTAGCTCAGTGGGCAACATCTAGTATTTTTAAATACTGCAATTTGCTGGTGTTAAATATTACATTTTGTCCTGCACTTCATATCTGAGAGTCAAATAGAACCGTCAAATACTGTGCTTACAGCGCACTTTGAAAAATTCTAATTGTTTTGGGTGCTAAATAGTACATTTGCGTCTTGCGGTGCACTTCATATCTGAGAGTCAAATAGAACAGTCCAATACTGTGCTTACAGCGCACTTTGAAAAATTCTAATTGTTTGGGGTGCTAAATAGAACATTTGCGTCTTGCGGTGCACTTCATATCTGAGAGTCAAATAGAACAGTGAAATACTGAGGTTACAGTGCACTTTGAAAAATTCTAATTGTTTTGGGTGCTAAATAGTACATTTGCGTCTTCCGGTGCACTTCATATCTGAGAGTCAAATAGAGCAGTGAAATGCTGTGGTTACAGTGCACTTTGAAACATTCTAATTGTTTGGGTGCTAAATAGTACATTTGCATCTTGCGGTGCACTTCATATCTGAGAGTCAAATAGAACAGTGAAATACTGTGCTTACAGTGCACGTTGAAAAATTCTAATAGTTTTGAGTGCTAAATAGTACATTTGCGTCTTGCGGTGCACTTCATATCTCAGAGTGAAATAAAACATTGAAATACTGTGGTTACAGTGCACTTTGAAAAATTCTAATTGTTTTGGGTGGTAAATAGTACTCTGCTGGTGGAGTCATAAAACCTAGCCGTATCCCAGAAGTGGAAGAGATTGAGTGCACTGATGCACAACCACTTATGTGTCAGGATGTGGACATGCGAGGACCACCGCAGCACATCTCTGATGATGACGAAACACAGGTGCCAACTGCTGTGGCTTTCGGCAGTGGGCAGACCGGCAAGGAGGGCAGGATTGAGGAGTGGGTGGAAGATGATGTGGAGGATGATGAGGTCCTAGACCCCACATGGAATCAAGGTCATGTGAGTGACGTGTCCAGTTTGGAGGAAGAGGTGGTAGTCGCAAAGATGCAGCATAAGAGGGAGCAGGGTGCAAAACCGTAGCGGCCGTCCCCTAGACAGTACGCCTGCTACTGCCCACAGCACCCATGGGCCGAGCACACCAAAGCCAGCTCCAAGGAGTTCCCTGGCGTGGCAGTTCTTTAGACAATGTGCTGACGACAAGACACGAGTGGTTTGCAAGCTGTGCAATCAGAACCTGAAGCGAGGCATAAACGTGCTAAACCTGAGCACAACCTGCATGACCAGACATCTACATGCAAAGCACGAGCTGCAGTGGAGTAAGTATCTCAAAACCCAAGAAAGGTCTCAGGCTCCTCCTGCTTCCTCTTCTGCTGCTGTCTTGGCCTCTTCCTCCAGCTCTGGAGTCACAGTGGCACCTGCCACCGAGCAAATAGAGGAAGTGGCAGCAATGTCACAACGTCCGCCACCGTCCCCAAGCATCTCCACACTGTCCCATGGAAGCGTTCAGCTGTCCATCTCCCGAACACTGGAGAGAAAGAGGAAGTATGGCCCTACCCACCTGCGAACACTGGCCCTGAATGCCAGCATTTCCAAATTCCTGGCCTTTGAAATGCTGTCATTCCGTCTGTTGGAGACGGACAGTTTTAAAAACCTGATGGCGGTGGCTGTCCCAAAGTACGTGGTTCCCAGCCGCCACTACTTTTTCCGGCGAAACATCCCTTCCCTGCACAAGCAATTGGCGGACAAAATCAGGTGTGCACTGCGCAAAGCCATCTGTGGCAAGGTCCACATAACCACAGATACGTGGACCAGTAAGCACGGGCAGGGACGCTATATCTCCCTAACTGCACACTGGCCAAATGTAGCCTTGGCTGGGCCTGAGGCAGATAGAAGTTTGGCGCATGTCTTTCCGCCACCGAGTAATGCTGGGCATTTCTCTTTGCCTCCTGTTGCCTCCTCCTCCTACTCAGCTTCTTCCTTCTCCTCTACCACCTCCTCTACCACCTCCTCATCCGGTCAGCATAACACCTTCACCACCAACTTCAGCACAGCCAGGGGGAAACGACAGCAGGCTCTTTTAAAACTCATGTTTGGGGGAAAAACCCCAAAGCGAGCAGGAGCTGTGGACGGGCATGGAAAAACAGATCAATGAGTGGTTGTTGCCACTGAGCCTCAAGCCCGGCCTGGTGGTGTGCGATAATGGGCGAAATCTCGTAGCAGCTCTGGGCCTAGCCGGTTTGACGCACATCCCTTGCCTGGTGCATGTGCTGAATTTGGTAGTGCAGAAATTCCTGAAAAACTACCCAGATATATCAGAGCTGCTGCAACGTAACTTAGGCCTTCCCGCTCACCGCCTTATATGCAATGTGCCCACAAGGTAGAACTCCACCTTGCACATGCTGGAAAGATTGTGCGAGCAGCTGCAGGCGATAGTGGAGCATCAGCTGCAGCATGCACGGGTCAGTCGCTCTGCGGAACAGCACCACTTCACCACCTGTTTCAAATACTCAACCAACATGGCCAGTGCCAATGACGCCGTTCTCAGCCTTACTATCCCGCTTGTATGTCTCCTTGAAAAAACGCTTAGGGCGATGATGGAAGAGGGTGTGGCACAGGAGGAAGAGGAGGAGGTCATTCACAAGTGGCTTGGAGGGTGGGTTCCTGCACCAGCATAGGCCAGGTACACAACTGTCAAGCCAGGGAAAATTTTTGAGGAGGATGAGGACGATGATGATGATGATGATGAGGAACCGTGTTCACAGCAGGGTGGCACACAAGCAGCTTGTGGGCATCACTGGAGTGTGGCTCGGGGGATACAGAGGACACAGATGATACACCTCCCACAGAGAACAGCTTGTCCTTGCCTCTGGGCAGCTTGGCACACATGAGCGACTACATGCTGCAGTGCCTGCGCAATGACTGCCGAGTTGCCCACATTCTAACTTGTGCTGATTTCTGGGTGGCCACCCTGCTGGATCCACATTACAAGGACAACGTGCCGTCCTTAATTCCATCACTGGAGCGTGATCGTAAGATGCGCGACTACAAGCGCACACTGGTAGACGCGCTGCTGAGGGCATTCCAAAATGACACCGGGGGCTCAATGGAAGCACAAGGCGAAGGCTGAGGAAGAGGTCACCATTTCAGCTGGGGCACCGCCAGCACCTCAGAAGGCAGGTTTAGCATGGCCGAAATGTGGAAAAGCTTTGTCAGCAAGCCACAACAAGCAGCACCACCATCTGATATGCAACGTCTTAGCAGGAGGCAGCATTTCAGCAACATGGTGGAACAGTACGTGTGCACAGGCCTACACGTACTGACTGATGGGTCTGCCCCATTCAACTTCTGGGTCTCCAAATTGGGCACATGGCCTGAGCTTGCCCTTTATGACTTGGAGGTGCTGGCCTGCCCTGCAGCCAGTGTATTGTCTGAACGTGTGTTTAGCATGGCAGGGGGTGTTATAACAGACAAGTGCAGCCGCCTGTCCACAGCCAATGTGGACAAGCTCACGTTTATTAAGATGAACCAGGCATGGATCCCACCAGACTTCTCTGTACCTTGTTCAGAATAGACATTTATACCAGTTATTGTTATACTCAAGTGCACTTATTCTTTGTTTTCTGTTGTTATATCTCCCAATATTTTGGGGGCTACCTCAATTTAAAAAAACAAAAACAAATAAAAAACAGAGTTGGCTACCTCCTCCTCCTCCAGTGCCGCTTCCACCTACACCGCCACGGTCACCGCCTCCTCAACCTATGGGTCACTTAGTATAAACTGAAAGAGAATACCCTGACTCCAACCCTCTCTAAAATGGATAATTATGTTGATCCTCCTGGCAGCCATGCTTTAGATTTAGATTTATGTTCTTCCAAAGCTAAAATCAAAGATTCCATCTAGTGCTATTTTATGGATAAGCTGTATTTGTAATTTGTATGTATTTTATGTTATTTTAAGTTATTTCCCTATCCACATTTGCTTGCAGGGCACTTGTCCTACTCTTACCCACATTTTACTTCATTTTGCAGCCCTCTAGCCCTTTCCAGGACTTTTTTGGAGGCATTTTAGTGGCCAAAAGTTCGTGTCCCCATTGACTTCAATGGGGTTCAGGTTCGGGGTCAAGTTCGGGGTCAAGTTCGAGTACGGACCTTGACATTTTTTCGAAGTTCGGCCGAACCTGCCGAATCTGAACATCCAGGTGTCCGTTCAACTCTAGTGATTAACAAGCTGTTCCCCTAGCCTCTTAAGGGACAAACACTAACATTTCTTGATCACACAGAAAAAGTAAAGACTTAAAAACTGTTTATGTCTATTCTTCTTCTGTCTGTTCAGGTTACAGGTTTTAGAAAAAATGCCTGTGTTTTAAAAATTATACACGTAAGTAAGTACAAAATGTGAGAGGAATTACATATTATTTTTTTCTGTGAAACACAAAGCTCTTTGTATATAAAGTATTACATGTACATTCTCATTGTTATAATTTTTATGTTTCCTATACATACTAGAATTACGTTTTTGATGATCCTGTTGAGTATTACTATTTTATGGCTACATGATGTCACAATTATATTAAATGTACAGTTTGGGACAGCACAAGTATTGTACACAAACTTCTTTTTGAGTGACTGCTACAGTGGAATCAAGGACGTACATTGATGGTGCTGCTCTCCTTATGTATGCCTGTCAGTTTTTTTTTTTTTAATCAAAAAACATTTCCATTACATATATAAAATATATTACAATTGCAGTACGACAATAACAAGACAGTGAGAGGTGGGCCTTACAACACGATTATTTATATAAATACGACCTTAAAGAATAGTAGATGTTTCATGGTTTCAATATCCAGGGGATTATTACATAACAAACCTTTTTGTATCCTTTAAGGATAAAGTTCTACGTAGAGTTTATCTGAGTGCGCCCTGGAGTGATGTAATAATTGATATTCTTGTAGGTATGCCCAAAAACAAAAACAAAAAGAAATAGAAAACAGAAAAAAAAAAAAACCATAGATAAACAAAATACATTATGAGCTAGCCGGGGGAAGACGTGGAGAGAGGCTGGGTAGATATAACCCTACGCCTACGGGAATTTATGGAAGAGCAAACCAATTTGACCAAATCTCGTTATATTTTGATGAATTTTCCCTATCGCAATACACTGCTCTTTCCATTGAAGCTTGATAATTTATTTGACTTTTGATATCGTTTAGTTTTGGTATCGAAATTTTTCTCCAGTGTCTTGAAAGGTACAGCTTTGCAGCGATAAAAATGTGGATCAGTAGTATCGTCTGTGGCTTCAGGAGCTTTGGGAGGTCTAAGTGAAAAATAAATTATGCTGGAGAGAGGGTGCCTATTTCCAAGTTCAAGTTGGCCAGAAGGGACAGGATATTTTTTTTTGAAGTTGTCTAAACTCTTACACTCCCACCAGATATGTATTAAGGATCCTGGGGCATAATCACAGCGCAAACATCGATTTGAAGTTGAGGTCTGAAATTCACACAATTAAATCGGAACAATATACCATCTGTGCAGTATCTTTACATAGTTTTCTTTTATACTAACACAGTGGATATTTTTTCTTACCTTTTCAAATGATCTTAACCATTCTTGGATTTGAAAAGTTTTCCCCAGTTCTGTTTCCCACTTGATAATATTATTGAGTTTTGAGTCTTCAATATTGCTCTCTATGGTCTTCCTAATCTTTGAGATTAAATTGGGAGATGGGCTACGGTATAGTCTCTCTAAGGGGCCTTCTTCTATTATTTTAAATTTCGATACTATATCCGAAAGCCTTAAATATACAAAGATTTCAGAGGTAGGAAGACCAAATTTTTTTTGTAATTGGGGAAAGGAGTAGAGTGTAGATCCGTGGGTTATATCGGATAATTTAAGGATACCAAGTTCGAGCCATCGTCTCAAGTTTAAATCTTGAGTCATCAGGGGATCCTTTTCTGGCTTCGGGATGGGGGAAATCGTAGCCCTCAGTAGTTCTGGAGAAATTTTTTGTTTTTCCTATCTCATGAAAAAATTTACTTAACATTGGAGTTACAAAAAGGTTCAAAAAGTTTATAAAAAGGGGCGGTATATCCATCTGGGCCAGGTGCTTTCCCATTTTTTACGTTTTTAATTGCATGGGAGATCTCTTCTAAGCTGATAGGCTGATTTAAGTGTTCTAATTTCAAAGGATCCAGTTTTGGGAGATTCAGTGCAGACAAAAAGGATTTAATATCAGGAGGAGGGGATTTAGATTTCTCAATATTATATAAGGAAGAATAGTATTGAGCAAAGGCTTTGCTTATTTGAGTGGGAGATAAGCATACTCTATCACCTACTATAATCTTTTTTGTTGCCTCTTTTTGTATGTTCGGACTTGAGTCTGCAGGAGAAAGGTCTACCGACTTTATTATTACTATTATACCATTGTTGGTTGAGAGAGGTAGTCATAAATCTCACTCTTTCCTCAAGTCTGGACTTTATCTGAGATTGAATTAAAGTAATTTTATCATTTAATATAGGAGCAGGATTGGTTTTATTTTGAGATGTTAATTGTGCCAATTGAATATATAGGTCAGACAGAGCTGCCCTCCTGTTCTTCCTTCGTTGAATTTCAATTTTAATCAAATAGCCTCTCATTACGCACTTAAACGCAGACCATACACTCTCGGGGTTGACCTGCCCGTTATCATTGATTTTGACATACTCCTTGGCTTGTGAGATCAAAAGATCTTTATTAACATCAGAGGACCAGCAAGATTCGTCAAGCCTCCAGTGATAATTTTGTTTATATTCTAGGTTATTTTTTACCTCAATCTTTATAAGGGGAATGGTCAGACCATGTAATTGCTCCAATATCAGAAGATACAAATTTGTCTAGATTGACCAAATCTGTTAAGAAATAGTCTATTCTAGAATAACTACTTTGAATCTTAGAGAAGTAAGTAAAATCTCTCTCTATAGGGTGGTGAACTCTCCATATATCAAATAAACCATATTTAGAGAGAAGATTTTGTATCAACCTGGATCTGTTTTTATATATCTTAGTGCTTTTTATGGATCTTTCTCCACTTCTATCTATTTTTTTTATCGACCAAAGTGTTTAGATCCCCTCCAACTATTAACACACCCTTCCTAACTTGATTTATCCTTTTAAAGATTTTTCTAAAGAAGGTGTGTGAATATTCGTTGGGGGAGTATATGTTCGCCATGGTGTATGTCACATCATTCAATTTACAAATTATCATGGAGAATCTACAGAGTTTATCATTTTCCTCGAATATCAAATCAAATTTAATTTTTAATGAACTGATAAACGCCACCCCCCTCGCTTTCCGATCGGGTAGACTCGAACATAAAATCACAGGATATTTCGAGAATTTCCATAGTTCAGAGCCTCTTCCAGTCAAATGAGTCTCCTGCACGAAGCACAGATCGATACTCTCATCCATAAGTGTCTTATAGAGAAGACCTCTTTTCATTGGGGAATTTAGTCCGCAATCTTAAGGGACATAATCTTTAGACGCAATCTTAAGGGACATCAAGTGTCACCTCATCTCCGGTCTCTCCCCCCTCCTCTACCAGGAGCTCCACAACAAAAACAAACCATATACACATACAATTCCACCTTCTAACATTTACACATACCATCTGTATAGGTATTCCTATCAGTGGCTACCCTAATATAATCTCAGGGTCATACCATTGCTGGTGGTTTAAAACATAGACAGGAGGTATCTGACATAGATTCAATAATGCTAGAGCGCCTTTCTGGCTTATCTTTTCTCTGACGCCTCTTTCCCTTCGACCCTCATCCCTCTCCCTTTCCTTGCTTTTTCCCCAATGTTTCATCTTTAGAGTACCTATATCTTCCCTCCTATCCTGTATCTGTTCGGCTACTTGTTATCTAAATCTCTAAAAAAAAAATTGAAAAAAAAAAGAAAAGAACAGATCAATGTTTATTGATATCGTCGCACCCTTAGGGTTTTCTAGATTTCCTCCTCAATTTTATAGTCCTGACTAGATTTCCTTTTTTTTTTCCGCCTTTCTTTTTCTTACCTTTTTTCCTTTTAATACTGTACCTCTTGACTTATAATTAAGTGTTTAAAATTTAAGTAAGTTTAGTGATTATTTCTTGTATCTTAAAGGTGTCGGTATTTTTATTTTGAGTCTCTTCAGTGGATTTTCGCCTAGCGTGTAGGTTTAAAACCCTTTTAGATTAAATATTTTATTTTAAATCTTGTTAATATTATGTCCCATAGTGTTTCATTTTCAGTGTTTTAATTATAGTGCCTATTAAGTTTAAATTATAGATTGTAGGAGCAAGAGAGAAAGTGAAACTCCTGTGAGAGATTACGTGATTGGTTTAGTGACAATCAAACATTTCAGATTCTGGTGTTTAAGTAAGTATTCTAGATTGTCTCTCATTTCTGAGGGACAAAAATAAAAATTAAAAATGTGAGTATACCCTTTAGTCTCTATTTATTATTCTCTTTTTTATTTTTATTTTTTTAATTTTTTTATAGTCATTTATTAATTTATTAATTGAATAGTTTTTCCAAAAGGGATCTATTCACTTTTTAGAGTTTCTAGTGTTCAATTAGTATCCTAATGGGGCTGGGGCAGAAACATTTCAGGGTCTGACCTCTACCCCAATACCATACCAGCAGGACATAAGATTTAAAACTTGAAGTGGATAAAGGGTGAAAGATATGTTTAAGTAGGAGAAAGTATTTAACACAGAATGCCCAATTCTCTAATTTTAGGGAGATCTTCTAAGGGATTATTCATGGTGACTGACTTCCCATCGTGAGAGATAAGTAGCTTTGTGGGGAAACCCCATCTATACGGAATGCTTTTTGACCTAAGTTGTTCAGTTACTTCTCTAAAGCGTTTTCTACTGTTTCTAGTAGTTATACCTGTAGATAGGTCGGGAAAAACTAGGATGCCTTAAAATTTCCCCTACTTCGGTCTCATTAATCTCATTTGTTTCAGAAGTGATTCTTTCACTGAACAATTTAGAAATCTGACAATAACATCACTCGGATTTGTACCATTTTGAGCCTAGGTTCCAAAGATTCTATGATGTCTTTCGAATGGGGAGTTTAATAGATTTTTAGGATCGAGATATTGAGAAAAAACTCTATCAAGTATTCCTCCATATTTTCTCGAGAAACATGCTCTGGAATACCTTTAAATCTTAAATTATTTCTACGTGATCTATCTTCCAAGGCTACAAGTTTATTGCTAATTTCTTTTACTTGGGTTTTTAAGGTCTCATTGTGTGTTTATAATTTGGAGATTTCCTCTCGAAATTTTTCCAGTTCCTTGCTTTGGTCGAGCACTTTAGTGCTCAAAGAAGAGATCTCTCTTGTCAGTTCTGATTCGATCTAAAGTCTCCCTTTATTTTTTCATAGAGTTCGTCCATCATTTTGGACATTGTAAAGTTTGTGACCCCCTCCATTTGGATGGTACTTTGGTCGCCCTCAGCATTTCTTACTGTTACATTTTCCAAATTTTGTGAGGGTGGAGGTGACAGAGATCTTCTCTGGATATGGGATCTTCCTTGATCTGACTTTGGGGAGTAATAGGTGTTTATAGATCTATTTTTGTCTGATTTTTCTACCAAGTTGGCTTTTTTGGGCGGCATTCTTCAACAAAGGCTTACATACTATTTTCAAAAACTCACTATATAGTATGATCTTTAACCTTTTATTTTACATACACAATAGTGAGAATTTATATATATATATACGTAGGGAAAACACACTCGAATGATGTTAATCAGTCGTGAAGTAACCCTTGGGGTTTCAAGCTCTACCACAATTTTTTTTTAATCAAATTATTTTACAACGCAGTGTTAAGAGCTATATATTTATGAGTAGAAAGAAGCGAATGATGTTAATCAGTCCTGATAGATCCCTAAGATTTCAGGCTCCCCCACAAATCATAAACATATATACAACTTTGTAGGAGACTAGATGCACTAATCCAAATATACTATAACCAGATTACCATCAGAGTTACAAACTAATTGAAGAACTCAAGAATTTAGATGATAAAAGTGTGCATCGAGACTCCTATTTCACACAAACCATACTGCAATATAAGCGTAATTTGCAGGTTCAATTTACAGAGCAGTCAGCAACAAGATAATATTTCCAAGTTGAAGACCAGCCAAAAATTAAGTCCAAGGACCACTTTCCGGGGTATGAACAGGAATCACTTAGCTTGCAGCTTTATGTACAGGGCTATGGAGGGATTTTTAGTGCCCAAAAAAGAAAAAATTCCAGTACAACAGTCTTCTCTGCTTTCTCTCCCCAGAGAGAGACTCCACAGCAAAATCATTAGAAGATCAAGTCAAGAGGAGATGCTTGCAGCTTTACAGTATAAATAAAATAGTTCTTTTTAGGATAAATTTGGAGTAGTAGAGATATTCTAGGCAAACAAAACCGGGGCTTGGAAGGTTTATAAGTCCCATAGTGTACAACAGTTCCATAAAGTAAAATGGATAATAAAGATTATAAGATCTAGCCCAGAAACGTAAATAGTTATTAAGCAGTATACGCATAAGAAACTTAATACTTGCGTAAAAGTGCTACCCAAGCCTGTGTAGTCCTCAGACTCTGGTTTCCCGTGTATAGTACAGATTTAAAGGTTCTTTAAGGCGAAAATGAGGCAGTAAAGGTTTTTTTTCGGCAGACAAAAACCCGGGGCTTAGATGGTAGTACACCTATGTGGTACGGCAGTTCTTTAAGATGAGTTGGAGATAATAGAGATTGTGTGGGCGAGACCAGAGACTTAAATAGTTAATAAACGCTATAGGCGTGGTAGAAATAACTTGATACTTGCGTATAGGTGCTACCCAGGCACTGCACAATCCTCAGACGCTGGCTTCCCCCGTCTACAGGAACCGCAGTCCCATGCCCCCTCCGGGGCAGACCACCGCAATTCCCCCGACAGACCAGACAAAGATAGGTAATCCTCCTCAGGACTCGATGAATTCCGTCAACAGGAGGCGGGAGAGCGGGTTCTCCTCCACCCAATGAGGTCAAGGGTATCCCGTTCCTAGTCTGATCGTTGTGACGAATGGACTTATCTGCGTATTGTAACGCCGCGGTTGAGGGTTCCCGCCAAATGAGGAAAGAACGTTCTTCCAATGTATTATGTGCTCTAGATGTTCTCTTTTCGCGGCTCTTATGCAGAGCAAAATTTAAATCTTAATCAAGTCTAATATATGCCTGTCAGTTTAATTACCTAGATGGAAGCACTGCTTAACAAATATCAGCTGCAATGACAAATATGCATAGTTCTTATTGGACTCTGTTTAATGACCTCAGCTACATTAAAGATGTAGGATGCTAGAATATTTAGGAGCATTTAAATGTTTAGAACCATAGAAAATAACAATTTTAACCCAACTTACCTACCTAAAGTGCTAAATACTTTCATTAGTCCCTAACCTTATCTTATTTATAGGATAGCCTTATGCCTATCCCATCCCTGCTTAAATCTCTTCACTGTGTTGTCCTCATTTCCCGGGGAAGACTATTCCATGTATCCACTACCCTCTCAGTAACGTAATATTTCCTGATATTACTTTTAAACCATTTCACTTCTATTTTAAGACTATGTCCTCTTGTGGTCATTTTTCTCCTTTTAAATATGCTTTCCTCCTTCACCGTGTTGATTCCCTTTATGTATTTAAATGTTTAATGTTTCTATCGCATCCCCTCTGTCTTTCCTCCAAGCTATACATGTTAAGATCCTTTAATCTTTCCTGGTCAATTTTATCCTGCAATCCATGAACCAGTTTAGTTAGCAAGGCTTGAAGTATTAAAGTAGCAATATTAATACCATAATAAGCTGCCTGACAAAACATCAGCATGCCTGCAAATTCTCTGTGCTCTCTCGCAGACACTTTATAACATGCTGTCCAATTGTCCGTACAAATTATGTACTACACATGGGCAAAATAACAGCGATTACATCAACTTTTTTCACTTAAGCAAGCCCTTTATCAGCCAAAGTTCAGTTCAATTAAATTAAATGGCTATGCTTTGCTATAAGATAACTACTGTGTGCATATAAAAGCAACTCTTTTTTTTATTTAAATGATATGTGGTCTAAAATGCTATAATTACAATACCCAAAATGGTGATTTAAAATGGTTTGTTGTTAAAAGGATCTTTCATATTTAAACAAATACAGGTACTTAGGAAGTTGCGAGATGATGTAATATTTTCCACCTAATTAACAATGTAGCTATGTTGCAAGCTAACACTGCATTGTACAATTTTCATATTTAAAGTTTTGCTTTGAACATTGTCTCTGTAAAGAAAATGTACACAGTTTGCATTAAGAAAATAAAATATATAAAAAAAATTCATCTGAAACCCAGGACTGGATTTTATTATCTGGGATACACTTTAGCATTACTTTTTATGTGCAGTTTTTTTTCTTGGTGTCAATTGTTCAGTTCTTAGAAATAAATTGTCACTAGTGACAGCAATCACCTCCCCCTCCCGCCAACGTTGGAGGTGCAGTGGGGCATGTGGGCAGCGAGCATATCTGGTACTGTGGGAAGCAACATGGTCCTGTACAAAATGACTGAGGGTAAATTTGTGCAGTGGGAAGTGATGTGGGTGCAATGTGGTGCTGTGGCAAGTGATTTTTGGGCAAACACGGCGCTGAACAAAGTTTCTAGGGACAATCTGGTACTCTGGAAACAGTTTTGGGGAAATCTGAAGGTGATGTGGAGACAGTCTGGTATGGTGGAAAGTGATGGGACAGTAAAGAAGGGAGTGCTGAAGGGCAGGAGTGACACAATAAGGTGGGAGCACTTAAGTACTGGACCTGTATGTAACATACTCACCTACCATTCAAACATGTCAAATCTATGCCTTAAAGATTTACTCCAACTTATTTCATTTTTTTATCCATTGGTGGAGCAATCTGAATCAACAATGTGCTTTCTTTTTACATGTTGCACCCATTGACAGTTTTTTTTTACTTCAAAAACTAAAAAGAAAAAAATCTAATAATTGAGTATTTTTAAAATATGCATTGTTTAACTCATTTTGTTTTAATTTTTTAAACTGCTATTTACATTTAATTTAATCATATAATGCTTTTTAAAACTGATCTCCTTGCTTCATGTTTTTAAGTGTTGTTTTTCGAGAAGGACATCATTTTTCATATGGGAGCCATGTTGTCTACCAACTGCTATGAGTCTATGATCCGTTTGATGCAGGCAAGATGGCCGTGGCTATGTATCTATATTTCTGGTGACATTGTAGTTATCTCATAGTAACAGTCTGTGTTTATTGAAGATTATGCTAGCTTTAGTGTACTGATAATCTTAATTTTAGTAAAGACAGGAGGCGAATATTTTGCTCCATCAAAAGTCAGGTCAGAGTTTTTTGTTCTCTCATTATCTTTGACTTGGCTATTGTATTTTATATTTAATTATATTACTGTTTAATTTTATACTATGTTAACCTTTTCTATGATGTTTTCTGTGGTAACTGTTTGATTTGGGGCTTTAGGGAAATTGGTTTTGTCAGCCAATATTGCCCTGTGGGTTTCTCCTGCCTCTTAAAGTGTCTCTCTCCTTTCCCCCTTTTTATTCATAGTCCCCATTCTAATTAAATACTAAACCCTTAGGTTAAACAACTTGTCACTCAGAGAATGGCTTTTTAAACCATCATCTTTGAGTGTCGGGAATACTACCTTATTGTGGCTACGCTCGCCAGTCCCTTTGTGCTTTTTTGGCATGAACCTCCCCGTTTGTGCATAATTTTGTATTCATTCGTTTATGTTTCGTTTGTTCCCACAATAATTTTCGCAGGTTTTTCGGCAGCCATCTTCGATCTCATATCGTGAGATCTTAGACGACCATTTTCTCCACAGAGTTTTTGCAGAAGTATAAGTAAAGAAATGATTTGTGCTTATTAACGAAAGCTGAATATTTTTAACTAAACATTGCATTTATAAATATTAATTTAAAGTTTTGTTCTGCGCTGTCCCCACTACTAATTTTTCATAAGCCTCATTTGCCTAACTAAAATTTAACCTATCCTTATATATTTTTTTCCCGCTACCTTTGGGTGACCCCAAATTTATAGCTATCTAATGGAAAAACATCACATGGAAGATTCACAGCTTTCCACTGATTTACAAGCCCTAACGAATGAGGCTGTTACCACTTCAATAGAAAAAGCCTTGGCTAATGCTCTACCAAAAGGCCTTGAATCACAGGAATCCAAACACGCCCAATATCAAGAGGGGTCAGAAGATTCCTTTAAGGAACGACTTCACCTGGCTAAATACCACTGGAAGAGCGAGGGATCCAAGACGGACCCATCTAAGGGCAAAGCCCCATTGAAACATGGAAAACAAGCACTTCCAATACCACAATCCTCGGATGAGGAACTGGATGTACCCCCTCTCCTCTCCATTCAAGACGAATGGCAGACGGATGCTTCTGACACGGAAGACAATTTATGGGAAACAAACCTGTATTTCAGCACAACTTCTCTGGGTAAGCCCCAGACTTTGGAGGATATGGATCCTTTGGTTGCCACCGGAGAACCTGATGAGGAGATATGCCTTGACACTACAGGGCAACATATGTTTGACCCTAGAAACATATGACACCCCCGTTCCGGGGACTGGACACCCCCAGAGTACCAGGCGTGTTTCATGCATTTCTGACTCCGAAAATCACTGGACAAAGAGGTACAGAAAAAGTCTGCGTTCCGAATGCCCACGTTACTCTCTCCCAGATAAAGTGGCATCGTGAGATCTTAGACGACCATTTTCTCCACAGAGTTTTTGCAGAAGTATAAGTAAAGAAATGATTTGTGTTTATTAACGAAAGCTGAATATTTTTAACTAAACATTGCATTTATAAATATTAATTTAAAGTTTTGTTCTGCGCTGTCCCCACTACTAATTTTTCATAAGCCTCATTTGCCTAACTAAAATTTAACCTATCCTTATATATTTTTTTCCCGCTACATTTGGGTGACCCCAAATTTATAGCTATCTAATGGAAAAACATCACATGGAAGATTCACAGCTTTCCACTGATTTACAAGCCCTAACGAATGAGGCTGTTACCACTTCAATAGAAAAAGCCTTGGCTAATGCTCTACCAAAAGGCCTTGAATCACAGGAATCCAAACACGCCCAATATCAAGAGGCGTCAGAAGATTCCTTTAAGGAACGACTTCACCTGGCTAAATACCACTGGAAGAGCGAGGGATCCAAGACGGACCCATCTAAGGGCAAAGCCCCATTGAAACATGGAAAACAAGCACTTCCAATACCACAATCCTCGGATGAGGAACTGGATGTACCCCCTCACCTCTCCATTCAAGACGAATGGCAGACGGATGCTTCTGACACGGAAGACAATTTATGGGAAACAAACCTGTATATCAGCACAACTTCTCTGGGTAAGCCCCAAACTTTGGAGGATATGGATCCTTTGGTTGCCACCAGAGAACCTGATGAGGAGATATGCCTTGACACTACAGGGCAACATATGTTTGACCCTAGAAACATATGACACCCCCGTTCCGGGGACTGGACACCCCCAGAGAACCTGGCGTGTTTCATGCATTTCTGACTCCGAAAATCACTGGACAAAGAGGTACAGAAAAAGTCTGCGTTCCGAATGCCCACGTTACTCTCTCCCAGATAAAGTGGCATTTACGCCAGAGTTTGACCAGCTCATGCTGTCATTTATGTCCAGAGGAGGAAGAGACCCGCGTAAAGGGGTCAAACGTTGTTTCAGAGGAGCGCAAGACAAACTCCTGGACACGATTGGGCCATTGGCTCGAATAATGACACTGGCTGATGAGGCCTTTATGCAAGCGGATTCTTTCACACCGGCTCTGTGCGCGAATAGGCACACGACATCCGCAAGTGGGTCCAACATTGTTTTTTCTTTCTGGGCAACACAAATGTGGCCCTCTCATCTGAGAGGCACCGTACAGTACTGTTCACTGATCGATGCTAAACTGACAGACCTTGGGGCCAAAGAACTGGGCCCACATGCCAGAGGCAAACTATTTGGTGAGGCTTTCCTAAAAGAACTGAATAAACATGTTAACGTGTTTACTTCATTGAGCAAGGCGCATTCATCCATGCGCAAAGTGTTCAGAGGCAATACCCAAAGAGGTGTTTTTGGAGGGGCTGGTCTGCAATGGGGCCATGCCACCAGCCGTTTCTGGCCATCAGGTCCCCGCACAACACGTGCACAACCTTTCTACCAAGACGTTGGAGGCTGCCAACAGTTCCACTATTCAAAACGCTCAGAAAGAGGCCATGGAGGTCGTGGAAGAGCTAGAGCACATTTCTCCACAGGTAAGCCAACTTTGTCCGCATGTTTGTCCCCTTGTATTAACCAAGTCTCCCATTGCAGGTCGCCTAACCCTTTTTTTCCAGAATTGGGAAAAGTTGTCTTCAGATACATGGGTCTTACAAACCATCCGCGGGTTCCGTATAGATCAAACTACCCTTCCCAGGCCAATCACCTTCTCGGTCGAAGACACACTACTTATCGACCAAGAATTACACAAACTACAGAAGAAGGCTGCCATTCAACCGTTCACAGACCAGGGAGGGTTTCTCAGCAATATATTCCTAGTACGAAAAAAACCAGGGGATTTTCGACAGGTCATCAATTTACAGGATCTCAACGCACCAGTAATTTACCGACATTTCAAAATGGAAGGTTTCTACCGTCTATGGGATCTTCTTCAAGATGGAGACTGGTTCACCCGTCTGGACCTCAAGAACGCCTATTTCACAGTTCCGATGCATATGGACAGCTGTTCGTTTCTTCAATTTATATGGAATGGAAACCTGTGGCAATGTACTTGCCTCCCATCCGGCCTCAGTTTGCCACCGTGGTGCTTCACAAAAGTCTTGAAACCAGTGGTGGCCCACCTCCAGAAAATATGTATAAGATGTATAATCTACTTGGACAATATTCTACTTTTTGGTCAAGTCCACACACAATTACTAGTACATACGACATACTAATTTCCTAGAATCCCTGGGATTCACAATCAATCTGGAAAAATCGGCACTGACACCCTCTCAATATGTTCAGTTCCTAGGGGTCGAAATAGATTCTCAATCCAATTACCTTCCACGAAAATCTCGGCATTCGCAAGGAAATTCGCAAGATACCACACCGGGACACTATTCCTCTCAGACTTCTGGCACGTATCGTGGGACTACTGTCCTCCTCGATCCAAGCAATCTTCCCGGGGCCCATTGCACTAACAGGCCATGCAAAGGCTCAAAGCTCATTGCCTTCGGAGAGACCCTCAGCCGGTTCCCATGACAAGGGAAGTCCGTCAAGAACTCACATGGTGGCTTGAGTGCATGGAAGCCTAGAACGGTCGAGCCATTTTTGGTACCCGCCCGGTCTTTGTACTGGAATCCGATGCCAGCAAATGGTGCTGTGGTGCGACAGATGGAGGAACATCAACAGGAGGCGTATGGACGACACAAGAACTTTCTCTGCATATAAATTGTCTGGAACTACTAGCAGGAGCTTTCACCTTGCGCAGCCTGGCAAAAGGAAAGTCCAATTCCTTCTCCTCCGCATGGACAATGTCTCTGTGGTCCGCTACGTCAACCACCTGGACGGTACACAATCGCAGACGTTAACAGAACTCATGTAGGAAATATTCGACTATTGTCATCCACGAAACATAACATTGTTGGCAGAACATCTCCCGGGGGTAACGAACCTCACAGCAGACTGGTTTTCTCACCACTGGCGAGACAGCAGCAATTGTCAACTGGATCCCTGAATATTTGCAAACCTGGACATGTTAGACCTCTTTGCATCCTGCACCAACCATCAACTGCCAACCTTCCACAGTTGGTTACCAGATCCGAAGAGCGCAGCGGTGGATGCATTTGTACAGACATGGCCGCACCAGGGAGCCTACGCCTTCCCTGTGTGTGGTGCTCTAGGGATATTTTATTTAAAAAAAAAAAGACTGCTAGTGGGGTTTGCATTGGCTCCCAGCAGTAGATAGGGACCCGCAGCAGCTGGATATATGATCCATTCAGCCGCAGCATAGCGGCTGTGCTTCCTACTATAGACTACATTCCCTATTCTGCTACGGTAGCTTTTGTCTAGCTGAGCATGATAGGAAATGTAGTCACAAGCATTACTTAACAAATACACGTTTTAAAACTGCAATGACCGTATCCTAAATTTTGCCCTGTACCTGCCACATAACCCTAGCAAACCTATACATGTGGGGTACCGCTATACTCAGGGGAAGTGGATGAACATATAGTGGGGTTTTGTTTGGTAATAAAATAGAACAACCCCTTAAATTCAAACCTAAGTTTCAAAGTGTGTGAAAATAAAACACACACAAAATTACTACGCCAAAACTTGTCAAAGATTGGTGGTAAAATTACAGTATGAAAAGTGTCCAAATACCCCAAGTTGAATGCCGTGGGATGCCTACTTTATAAAAATGTGTACATGTGGGGGGTTATTCAGTGATTCATGACCGATATCTGTGTTACAGTGTCACTAACGCTAATTTTTTTTAAAATGGTTTTGAAACAGCTATATGCTACTTGTATTTATTAACCTAAAACATGCAAAAAAAAGCAAAAAAACATATAAACATTGGGTATTTATAAACTCAGGACCTATAGTCAAATCTGTTCACCAGGTTTTTTCATTAGATTTTGAAGCTTAGTAAAATAATTTACAAACAAAAGTCAGGAAAAGTGTTTTTTTAAAAACATTTTTAACCATATTTTACAATTTTTTTCACAATACAATAAATGATATGAACAAAATAATGTCATGAAAAGAAAGCCCTTCTTGTCCTTAAAAAAACAATATATAATTTGTGTGGGTACAGCAGCAGACAAAGAAGAAAATTAAAGCTAAACACAAACACCTCAGAAGTGTTAAAACAGCCTCAGTCACTAACGCACAACATTCCAAAAACAGTCTGGTCATGAAGGGGTTAAGAAATAAATGCTAAAAAGTAAACAAACATATTTTGATATGTAAATTGCTCTGCCTGGCCAATTTGATAATGATAAATCTAATTATAACTACAGTCACACTCATGTAGTGTCTGCTAATTAAAATCGCATCTTTCTTGGAATGTACTAGTTTTCAAAGCATTGAAATTTATAGTCAAAGTTTTTTTGTCAATGGATGAAGATAGAAAATGTTATACCAGCCTAAGCCTTAGCAACGTTTTTCTAAAAGACTGTGTCATGTAAATTATATGCTTAGCTGCTGGAAATGTATATCTGGAAAATGTTAATACTACCACAAATCTGAAGGTCAGTCATAGAAGTTGAACATGTATTATCTCAGATGTATTTGCTCATTGTTGTATTAACCATTTGTTGCTTAGGTCACTAGTTCCATTTTTTTAAATGTCATTGTGTTATTTACTAAAGAGAAAATTTGTTTTCCCATTGACTAAAATTTACTGATAATTACGTTCAAAATCCAATTCAGTACAGAAGCAGAGAATCAGAATATGACCAATCAAAATGCTGTATACGATAGAGATACAATTTCGACAGCTAAATCATTTAGTACATAGAATAGCTATTTCTACTGATTTTTAAAATAGATATATATATTTAAATTATAGATTTATTGGCATCATATGAAAATATACATCAAATACAAATAAGAATAGGTAAATGCCAATTTTGAATAAAAAAAAACTTCTGAATCCGAGTAGAGGGATTCCAAATAAATTGGTTGTAACATAACAAATAACACAAAGGAGGAATCACATTAGATACATTTGTTATTTAATATTAAAAAGAGGTA
Organism: Pelodytes ibericus; assembly: GCA_036172795.1. Lineage (NCBI taxonomy): Eukaryota > Metazoa > Chordata > Amphibia > Anura > Pelodytidae > Pelodytes > Pelodytes ibericus. The sequence continues at coordinate 92,584,244 of CM069863.1, forward strand.
TCAGGCATATGCGTGTAGCGTAATAAAACTGGTATGTGAGGGGAGTTCGTACTGTGTATTAACTATAAAAGAAACTCATAGCTATGTAAGAGAAGGTGCTATGAAATGCCTCTCACTATATAATAGTACCCTCCTTAGAGCATCTGCACTATAAACCTTGTGCGTCACAACAATTGAGGAGTAAAAGAGTAAAGGAGGGAGTAAGAAACATAGAAAATGGGAACATAGAAGAAGTAGTTAGCAGAGAGGAAGTAGACAAAGACAAAGTGTGAAAGTGAGGAGGCAGTGATAAGAGGCATATGTGTCTCGTATAGCATAATAAGACAAGTATGTGAGTTGAGTTTGTGCTGTGTATTAACTGTAAAAGAAGGTAATATCTATGTAAGGGAGTCCATGGTAGACCGATATGGTGCTAAGCTGGTGCCTTGGGGACAATTGGGGCATCCCTCGTCTCCTGGTCCACATCTGGGGGGACTGGCATAGGTGGCAAACCCAGGTATCGCAAGAATGAAGGAATATTATCCGGATTATCGATAGTGAGCAGCTTATTGTCCTTTGTGACTTAAAGCGATTGCGGGAGTCCCCATCTGTATTTTGTTCCAAGCTGGTTCAGGTGGGATATCAGTGGTGGCTGTTACGGTTAACTTATAGATATTGTGTTAACAACATAACAAGAGTTAATTCAGCATTTGAAGAGTTAACTTCAAGGAAGGGTTAAACCCCCCTCCCCTCTTGGAGGGAGCACATTCTTCGTCTGTACCTACCATCTAATCTACACACATAGACAGTTAATCTTTACTAAGTAATACATCTAATGATACCAGACTTTAACTTATTGGTTTAGTCTGGGTTAAAGATAAGAGATAAGATCCTGTGTCAGCATTTCAAAAGTGTTGTAATTTTAAGTAGGTTGAACGAACAAGGTTTTTAGTTAATTATATATATTTGTAACATGTATGTATTCTATGTCCACACCCCCATTATGTTACCCAAATCTTAGCCAATGATTTTACGCCAGCCAATGCCATGTTGCTTCTATATAAGTGTTTGTCTTTACAATAAACTTTAGAGTTACTTAACGAACGGCCTTTGTGTCAGACTTCAGTTACTCTCCAAACGCGTTCGCTGATGTGTTTCCAACTCCCACCACATGAATCCAAATTAGAGTGATACATTGCCGTATACCAGAGACTTGCTGATAGAGACCTCATACGAATTGGTCCCTTTCAGTCGCATTGCTCTGCGTCAGAGCATCGTTGCAGTTGTGAACCATTGTAGTTTATTTGACCCTTCTGTGACCCTAGAGAAAGGATTGTCAGCAGACCAATTAAATCGGATCACCACATCCCATGGAGCTGTGTGCGGGGCTCTCTGAGCCTTGCGGATCCGAAATATGTCCCGTATGTGGTGCTCAGACAGTATGGCGTCCGGGCGCATAGACATAAGTAGTTCTAGCATATAAGGCCGGAGGACAGTGTCTCCAATACGGCGCATGTTAAGGTTAGCGTGTCTCGCTTTTGCATCGAGCAGGGATACTTGTCAATTTAAATTATGCACCTGGCTTGTCAGGAGATCTGTAAGGTCTGTTGCTGTCTGATGCTGCTTCTTAACTTCTTCCACATAAGTTTCAAGCGTCGACATTTTAAGCTATTTCTACTGATTTTATATGCCAAGTGACATTCCGCTGCCAGATTTAATTAATCCTTTTTAAATGGCATTCATCTCAATACAAAATTATCAATAAACTCAACCGACACTTAATTTGGTAAAAGACTACCTGCAAATATTGGGAATTAGAAACTACCATATTTGCTTGAATATAAAAGGACTGATTATAATACAATCCCCCAAACTTTGGATAACAATTTAGGGGGAAAAAGCCTAAAGATAAGACAGCCATATAGGAAAAAAGTTCCAACTATGGCCTTATATTTACCAATATGCCACCAGACTTACCAATATTCTTTCAGACTTACCAGTATGCCACCAGACTTACAAATACTCCCTTAGACTTTATCAAAATGTCCCCAGACTTACCAATACGCCCAGACTTGCCAGTAAGCCCACTGACTTGCATTTCTGCTCCATACTGCCGAAGTGCTTCCTGATTTCCAGCATTCCATTAGTACTAATCTGAGCATTATGAGCACTACTCCTCTGAGGGAGCTAAAACTGGTGAAACACACAGGATTTTCATCAAAGAGATTCACATCAACTGATCTGTCCTTTTAATGCAGGCTCCCCTTAAAACAAATTTAGGTTGTACTACTAAAATATAGCAATGGGCGCATAACCTCCATAGTAGCCCCACTGACTGAAAAGATTCCACAGTTTAAAGAAATAAATCCAGATTAATAAATAGGACAACAAAACATAGATAACCTATGGGTGTTAACTGTTCAAATGTCAGAGACATGACAAATATTTGTCCAGTAGCCTTCTGGTGTTCAAAAGCTTAAGTGAATGTTATTCCTTTAATAACAAACAACCTGTGTTTAAGGGGGACATGAAATCTTCCTTCCTTGAACATAAATGTTAATCTTTATTGAATCTCTTTTATAGTTATTTAAATAGCAACACCGTTATTTTAGAACACAAAATCAATAGAACACGTGACAAAATTGTAAAGTTGTTTGGTGCATAGTTCATGCTTACTGTCAGAAATGCTTTAGAGCTAGAAACAGGTTTCACAATATATGTAACACATAATTGTAACACAGACTGTAAACAACTTAAGAAACGTACAAAAATAAAAATATAAATATACCAAAATCACCGAAAAACTATCAATACAACAATTAGAAAGTAGACCATTATTAGACACTTAGGTGTTCTTTTCATTCTTATTTTTTTTAAACTGAAATCACAACATTCATAGCAGAAAAATATTAACCGTACTGCTTTGTTGTCCATCTCAGTATGGTAGAGTGACAAAACCAGACATCTGATGTTAATGAATCTCTGACTTATGCTGATGGAAGACGTCCATGTACATTTGAGAACGAAAAAATTCGAAAAAATCAAAATAAATAAAAAAATAACATCTGATGATTGTTTAACATTGGAACAAAACATTTGTTATTGATGAAAAATCTCCTTTGATGAAGTAATTTGAGGGGAATTTTCAGGCTTCTGGATCATAATCTTGATAATCTTCCTACATGTACAAAACAAAAAGACATCATTATTTGATCATTATCAATGCAGCTATTGTTTTATTTCCCACAAACAAAATTACATGGTTTCTCATAATTAATGTTTTACTTTATTATTTATAATATAATTTTCATCACAGGAATATATACATAAAATGGAGCCAAGCAATACTATTATAACATTATTGGAAGCTACATATCCAATGTAAGAGCAAATATTGCATTCATTTACAAGTCATTAGCAAAATAATGAGCTTGGACAATATTTAAAAATGTTTAAGGGTCATCTTTACCAAAGAGCAAAAGGGGCATATGCCCTGGGTCCAAGTACATGTAAGGCATATACAGTATTTGCTCGAACATAAGATGACCCTGATTATAAGACAACCCCCTAAACTTTGGATATTCCTGTAGGAAAAAAACTAAAAGCCCGAATATAGGACTACCCTATAGGAAAAAAGTTTAACTTGCATATATTCACATGTAAATTGCTTTTTCATATTTAATAAAAATAATGATATAAAAAATGCATTTCTTGTTTTTATTTACTTTTATTTGCCCATCTGTCCACCAGACTTAACCAATGCTGCCCCTTCCCCTCCCAGACTTGCCCAATGCTGCCTCTCCCCCTCCCCAGACTTGCCCAAAGCTGCCTCTCCATCCCTCCCTCTCCAGACTTGCCCAGTGCTGGTCTCCCCCTCTCTCCCTCCCCCCAATGCTGGTTCTCCCCAGCATGAGGAGGGTGAGTTGGTTTTACAACATTGCATATTACAAATTGTAATATGTAAAGAATGTATTCATTAATAGCACATAGGGGATTATGTATAAAGGTTAATTGTGAGTCAAAGTTCTAAAATTGGTGCTATTCACCATGGTAACCAGTGGAATGTTCATGCTGATTAGATCACTTTTAGAACTTTACTCAAGAAATTACTTCTGTACATAACTCCTGCAATTCTATTTACTTATGTGATTATTTAAATGTATAGATACTTATCATTTCACAATTAACATTCAAGTTTAAATATTTATATTGTAACATAGGCAAAGTTTCACCTTTTAAGGTGCATGACTAAAATTAAGCAAGATTTATAATCCTGTTTTGGACAGGATTTTTAGCATTATGGAGCTTAACTTAACATGGTCCTTTTATTTTATGATGGGATAATAAAATCTAACAGAAAATCCATATTTTACTCCATATATAGAATATAGATTGGACCTTGTTAGCAAAGGAAGTAAACATCATAATTACCTCAGGGGGCATCTCGTAAGTCTCATTATCTTGATTTATTGGCATGTTGTCTGTGTTTTCCAATGCACCTTCTTGTCCAAAGCCACCTTCATTCTGAAATTAAAAAATATAAAGAGAGATAAATGTGTATATCTTTTTTTAATGTAACAGATATAACAGGTCCGTTCACACATTGGTGAATCCAGCTTACTTGCAGTCAGTCTCTACATTCCAGTTATATGTGGCAAGACTGGCCATGTAGGAGCTAATTATTAGCTCTAATAAAAGAGTCAGCTATTTAATTTAATATTTTCATTTCTATTTATACTTATAATTCTAATATTGCTTTATTTACTTATAAGCTTGCAATATATATTTATTAGCGTTTTTATTCTTATTTCTATTTTTTTAATGCATATATTATGTATATTTCTTTTCTAACAGAATTATATAATGCATCAATTTAGAAATATCTACCAGTTTGGTTTTAATTAGAGCTATTTATAAATAAAGTTCTGTTTTTATATTACTTTTAATTAATATTTGTAGTTTGTACTTTTGTATATTTGTGTAAATGCTGTCTTAGCTGTTTTTGTTACTCTGAGTTATGCAATACCGTGTACCTTCATTTAATTGTATGCAAATAACGTGATTAAGAGTTTATTGGCTATTATAGCCACTCCCATTTAATATATAAGTCCATTTATATTCTGTTATGCCCCTGATGAAGTTACGTGGTCAGTCATGTACTTTGTTTCCGCTCGAACACTACTGAGCTCTGCACTTCTATCAAGATCCGGTACGTAGGAGTTCCATGCTAGAGTTTTTTTTATCCTGCTCTGCATATGGTGAACTCGCTCAGGTATCATATGTGACCAGCAGACATCTGTACATGATTGATGTGCTCTTTTATCATCTAGTTTTTGTGAATAGCCATGTATTTTTGGCAATAAAAAGTATGTGTAAACAGTTCACACTATGTTGGCTCACATTCACTCATTTATGGAAACTGATGGCTGGATTAAGCCGAATAAAGTTCTTGTTTATCTTCAAGCTGCTGCATCTATCGGCTATTTCCGCTACAGACTCTTTTTTTGGAACTTTCTGAGATTAGGATTTATCTGTGCTGCTTTCAAGCACTTAACTTTGTCTCTACTTTTGGGGGCTATTACTTACAGAGATGTGGGTACTAGATTTGCACCCTCTTAACCAAATTTATATATGGGCTGGTGGCAGACAAGGTATATTTTTAACAGTGATAACCCTTCAGAGAGAACATAGTATGGTGCGGTGGGTACACTGATGACCGTCTTATTTGGACAGGTGATGAACTCTTATTGACCATTTATTGGAATATGTAAATACAAACAACCTTAACTCTTGAATTTACCATGAATCATACTGAACATCACATTTCCTTTTTAGATTTAATGATTATTGGTGACATTGCCAATGGAAAAACAATCACTGATACTATTCAGAAAACTGCAGGAAATACCACACTCCTTGCAGTAGTTGCCATCCAAAACATCCATTTAGTGGCATACCTGTAGGTTCATTTATTAGACTTCGCAGAAAGATTCCCTTTTTAAAACCAATGTTCAAGCCCTAACAAAAATCCTGAAGCAGAGAGGATAGTCACCACATCATATACAAAGAGGATATAGCAAAAGATAAGTCAAAAGGTGGTCTTTTAAACTTCAATGTAACATCCAAAATAACTTGAAATGAAATAAATAAATAAAATATACACTATTAACAGAGAGGGAAAAATACAAATAACTTTCTGCACAGATTATAATGTCACTTTTGACAGTATACATTACATTATAAACAAACCAGAATCCACCCTGCACCTACTGAACCCAGCAGCAGGTAACCCACCCTACACTCAGTGTACCTAGCAACCAGCAAGTAATCCATCCTGTACCAAATAAGAATAACCCCCCCATCCTGGAATGCAGCTGCCAAAAAGGCCCCAGACCCAATACAATCAAATCAAATGATTCCCTACCTACTCCCCCTCCTCTATGCCTAGCTAGGGGTTACAGATCCATTAGGTTACCTCTAACAATTTGCATTCAGACCTTTCTTGGAATCCTATTTATCTGAATTCCCCGATGTTCTACACCTTTTAATTTAGTAGAGTTTTATATGGGCAACATTACATTGTATTTTGTTTTATTGTGTCCAGGGGGATTTGAACAACCCCCTTACCAGGAGGAAGGCTTTTTTTTTTAATAATAATGTATATATTATGGTTGCTGACTCCAGGGGCATTTTTAAAAAAAAAATATTACTATTTTATTTAGGATTTAGTTCGGTACCACATTGGTGGTCTCTGAGTAGTCCGAAAACCAGAGTTAACTGATTCTATAATTTATACTTGTGAAATTTAATTTAAACATTATGGACTTCAGCTTGAAATATAGCACTTTTTAAAATAAAAATAGTAGATAGATAGATAGAAAGATACCCATACAATTATGAAACAAAACCATACTGGGTTTCCCCTGAATTCTCCCAAATGAAATGTTATGACACTTTTGATTTGACTTTAAACAAGTACTTTGACATAGTGTTCTACTGAATTCCAACATATCAAGCAGAAAGAAAAGGATGAGTTTCTCAAAATTGACACAGATATCACAGCGAGGATAGTATTAGAGCTGGTAAATGTTATTACAGTTTCAAATAATATCCAAAGATGGAGAGCTCTGAGACAGTTATAATAATAATAAAGAGAGAATAACAGGAAATTGAGATGGGAATTTCGAACTTTAGGCCAATGTAGCCGTGGTGGAAAAATTCTCCAATGCAGCTGAATGGAACATTTTCTCCAACTCAGCTACTTTGGTTTACTTACGTTTGAAATTACCATCTCAATTCCTTGCAATTCTCTCTGTATGTATAGTGTCTCCACTGCCCTTTTATTTAAAAAATAAAAAGAAGAAAAAAACATATTATGTATTTTGTTTTTATAATAATAACAAAAGACATGGAGAACTAAAGATGAGCCTTATCTCAATTCCTGAACATAACCTGTTTGCATGCCTCCCAGTTGTCCTGCTTTGCAATGGACAATCATGATTTTGAGAGGCAATCCCGCTGTCCAGCCAAGCTCTACCTCTGTTCTGCTTTTCGGAACAGAGGTAGACCTCGGTGTGACAGATTAATCCTGCAATAAAAATGTAATTCTCCAGTGTCTGGGACTCTGGAGAAAGGTTACTGCACATGTGCAGCATTATGTGCACTAGTGCTGCTAGTTTAAGTGACCACTCCTACCATGTATGTGTAGTAGCACTGACACGTGAACTATGAAGCTCCTCCACCCGGTGTCCCGACATGCTGGGGGCAAGAGTTAGGAGGTATGTGTTTGTGTATTATCAATTATTTGATGAATCTTTCCATAATGTATTGGCGTAATATAGCATTGTTGAGATATGCTCTCTGTATGTCTTTGAGATCACCTGTTTGTGTGCAAATGTAATTGTTGGATCAAGATGGGCTGATATGGCAGTGGCATTTCACTAAACGTTCTCAGCATGCGGAAGTACTATGTTCATTAAAAAAAGAAGGATCTGTACAAAATGCTACTGAATCAATGTGGAACATTGGAGAATATAGGATTTCAAGAGAATATGAACTCAAGTGGAGTGATAACCAACACATTTGCCCTGAGCATTCCAGCAGTCAGGTGGTAACTGGTCTCTGAGATGTAAACTCTTTGCCACTCTCTGTTCCCTGACTATGGTGTTATAATTAGGGAAGAGGTATAATATAATGAATTAGAAGAATAGATTGCACCAAGCATCCAAATTTCATCCACAGGTTTTTGGATGGTCTGTGAATGAGTGTGCAATCTAGGTGCTCTGACAAGGCTTGTGGGTGCAATATGGGTGCTTGCCAATTCCTGTGTATGCAATCTTGGTGAACTGGCAAGACTTGTGGTTGCAAGTTGTGTGCTGTTGCATGCACCATGGGTGCAAGGTGGTGCTGAAGCAAGTTATGTGAGTGTAATCAAGGGCTCTGGGTGCAATGGCAAGGGAGGCAGGGGCAATAGTGAAAGGAGCACAGGATAAATGGAGTGAAGGGGACAGAGGAAGTAAATAAAAATAATGAATGCATTTTAAAAATAATACTTACTATGTAATAACAATTCCGGTGGGGGTTACAAACAATGAGCAATTATACAACTCTGTTAGGCCTATTCACAGAAAATTGTGAATACTGCGAGGATCTTGACTTTCCCTTTTTATATCCTCACACTATTCACTAAATGAAACACAACCCTCCTCCTCTCCCACCTTGCCAAAGTCCATCTCGATCTCCCTTCAGTGGAAAGCAATGCAAATTGCTACTTACAAAAACAAAGGGAGTTCGAATTGGAAGGTGAGGTGGACTTTTACATCCAACCGCCCTCCCATAGCTCACCTTCTTTAAAGGTATTAAATTGCATAACGCTATAAAAAGAACAGTGCCAGTGCTGCCTATGCTCCTGGCACTGATAATAAATAATGGGGGCCAGGGCAAGTGGCTCTGGCCCTCTCACTAATGTTAATCAGACTGGAACCCTGCTACATGGCACTCATCCCCCCACTAATATCAGAAGGGCTGGGAGCTTGCCAAATGGCTTCTAGCCACATGACTATGAATGGGCATGTGACTTGCCTAAGATTCCTGGTTGTTTAATAAATACACCATCACTGCACAGTGATGGGGGTGTGTGTATTATAATTAGCCCCCATTCACTCACTGTTAAGTAAAAAAAAAAATACTTCTAATGGATTTTTAAAAAAACTGCAGGAGGTGTCTGATTAGCTTTAAAAACAGCTTACTAGTGCCTGGAGCACATTTTCTTGTGTTTAAACTGTTTATGTCTGTCAGACGTGCACAGATTTGTGCATACACAGTATTAATGCTGAGATAGGACCCAAAAAAAACTGCTATAACTATGTCACGTGCAGAGCTGTTCATATCTCCGCACTCATTTCTCATTTGCCCCAGTGTGAGAGACTGCTGGAGGTGCTACAGATAGTCTGCGGAGCCCAGATATGTAGTGTGAAGCCTACTCGGACAACCATTTTATTACTGATTCTGCTCACATTAAATTGAAAAGCCCAGATCCAAACTGGCATCAAGATGAGTCAGCTTACTGTCAACCCCCCAATACCCTGGTTAGCTAGTCTAGCACTGTCCATTTCACATTTAATATAGTATTTGTTGAGCCATACATCTTTAAATTATAGTATAGTATATATCGTATTTGCTCGAATATAAGACAAGGTTTTTTTCAGAGCAAATGCTCTGAAAAAGACCCCTCGTGTTATATTCGATGTCGTTTTATAATCTGACCTCAAATCGAGGTCCCCCGCAGAGCTGCAGGAGACCTGGACCCCCCTTGCTAACAGCCGGTGGATGTCTGCGCAATACATCCACGACCGCCGGGACTTCTATGATGGTCCTTCCGGCTTCATCACAAAAGTCGCGGCAGAAGTGTTGGGCAGCAGTGGAGGATGTACACGCGTATCATACAGACATCCTCTGGCTGCCTCCACTAGGCACCAGGGAGATTTGGCACCAGGGAGATTTTGGCAGCCGGGGGATGTGTGCAGACATCCCCCGGCTGCCCCCACTAGCCACCAGGGAGCAAGATAAAGACAAGGGGAGGGAGGGAGGGGGAGAGAAAGACAAGCGGAGGGAGGAGGGGGGGAGAGAAAGACAAGGGGAGGGAAGAGGGAGAGAAAGACAAGGGGAGGGAGGAGGGAGGAGGGGGGGAGAGAAAAACAAGGGGAGGAAGGGGGAGAGTGCAGCACCACACGTCTAAATGGGGGGAAGCATTATGGCTCCAGCTGTCACTGACAGAGGGAGACCTCCATTTTCACACGCACAAGCAGTGGTGTGTGAGAGACTGTCGGCGATCAGTGAGAGATTGTAGATGACAATCATTGTGGCTGCTGGTAAGAGGATAAACTGACCTATACCTTAAAAAGTACTTAGCAAAAAAAAGTTTAGTGGCTCTTTAAATTTGGAAGCTCCTCCATCAATGTTTGAATTGACCATTAACAATGAACCCTGCAGGACAAGGTATTTGCTTTGATGTTTGTTTGGGACAAGAACCATTTTGCAACTTTGGCCATGCTGTGCTTAAATAAAAGTGCACACTTGCTTCTTAAATAAATTCCCATGTGTTATATGTATTACATATAGTTTTTTTAAAGGACAGAGAGAGCTTTCTTTTAAGACCATTTTTTGGGACTTAACACCCTGTGTACTGGGTTTCTATAAAACTTTTTTTCAGGGACACAGTATATCTTTCTCCTCTCTTTCTCTCTCAAAAATAATGGTTGGTTCTAGTCTGCCTAATTCTTAAGGCAACCAGAATCAACCCAACCCATCCACTCCCCAAACTTGGGGGTGGATGACTGAGGATTGTGACAATCCCCTTGGCTTGTCAATTTCCCTCTGCAATTGCTGAGACAGCAGCCTAAGACTGTCCCTTTTTTGGGTGTTCCAAGATTGCCTCAGTCCAGAGGTATCCTGGAACACCCCTCACCTTGTTTGTATGGGGCAAGGGATGTGATTAACAGGCAAGTGATAATCATTGACAGGCCAGTGAAAATCACTGGCCTTACATTTTTAACAACCCACCTCTGTGACTGACTGTCAAGTGACCATTTTGTTTTTGCTTTCCTAGATAGGCTCACTAAGTGGCTTCCATGAAAGATGGAATCGCAGCAAACTTAAAGCAGCCCGTACATGTATGAGCATTGTCATTTTATAAAATATTATACACTTGAAGGCTTTACATAGAGCATCAATTCAGTGTGTAGCTGTAACCTTGCAACTGAAATAAGTAGATAATGCTGTATGACTTTCACGTTGAGACAAATGCATGCCAAATCTAATGTGAAAGGAAATGTGTATTATACAATTCTAAACCATGGATTTCCCATGACATGTAAGCCTAAATTTATTAAGAAACTGATGGGGAATAAGGTGTCAAGTCAAACAGCATTTTGGCTAAATTCCTCTATTCCCCTTTAGCACTGTTTTAATGATGAGGCTTTCGCTTACTGCAAATATCGGTATAATTCTAGAGGCTATTGTGGAAATCATGTAGAACTTATAATAAATCAAATACCTCCCAACTTCACCTGAAACCGACAGTGCTACCGCACACAATGCTGCTTGTGCAGAGTATGTATTCTCTAATGTCCCAGACACTGGAATATGAAATTCGGACTGCAGGATTGCAATCCCTATTGGTGCTGACATTTTGATCTCTATTTCTGTACCAAAAAGCATCTCAATTCCAGGACTGTCCCACACAATGTGGAATAGTTGGGATGCATTCATATGAAAAACATGAACATGTGAAAATGAGGGTTAATAATTGCAGCGACCCAAAGCACTACAGAATTCTTTTAATGTAAAGCTGTATAGTGCAAAGCAATACGTGGTGATTAGGTTTGTCGCCTTTTCTTAAAAAAAAAACCAAATAAACACTGGCTTTGCCATTGCCTCCAAATGGCAACCCTGGTGGTAATGTAATGAAAAATGACTTGGCACCAACCTCTAAATCTGGTGCAAATCACAGGTAGTGTCACAAGGAATGTAACAATAACACAACCACTAAAGCGTCACAAGTAATACAAAATGGAGTGGCCACAACCATTTACGAGTTTCCTAGGCAACAAGCAATTGCAAGTTTCCCTTTTTAAATTAATACATTTGTAATATGCTAGTGAAGTAAACTTTCGGCCAGTGGGTTGACGACTAGTTTTATATAAAACATAAGTAGGCTTTGTCTCTCTCTATAAGGAAGTCCTTGTTCTTTTGGCCATGACTCAGAGTTCACCATTTTGTACAGGGCCTGTAATAATAGACTTCAAGGTAAACTTAGTTGGAAGTGAGACAATTCACCCATACTGCTGACCGTGAAGGGTGTTAGTTGCTATATTTACATTATTACAGGTGTATTTTACTTAGAGATCATATGTTATTAATAAATGTCATGACACAACTGGGACTAACAAAAGATTTTATATTTAAATATGCAAAACATCAAAGCAACAAAGAGAAACAAAAAAATTATACTCAGTACCCAAATCATACACAATGTGTAGGGGGTATTTAACCCCTTGCCGACCAAGGACGTGCCAGGCACGTCCTGGGAGAATCTTCCTTAATGACAAAGGACGTGCCTGGCACGTCCTGCAGTGAATGAAGCGGTTTTCGCGATCAACGATCGCGAAAACCGCTTTAACAGTGCTGCTCTATTGCCTCGACATCGAGGCAATAGCCAGCACCAATATTTCTATTTTGGGACCCCCACGATCGCCCCACGGAGCGATCGTGGGGAGCCATATTGACGGAGCATGCTGCTCCGTCAATATGGCTAAGTCCTCTGCCGGTCTGAGCTTCGGAAGTGAAAGCAAATTCCCTTCCGTCGCTCTGAATATGCTACTTGACTACCCCTAGTGGTAGTTTAGTAGCATTGCAATGGAAAATAATTAAAATACTTATTTAATTAAATAAAAACAGGTTATTTAGCTATATTAGCCTATAGGGTTAAAATTAAATATTTTTTAGCATAAGGGATAGGGTTAAAATTAAATTAAAGTTAAAAAATATTAAGGGATATAATAAGGATTAGAGTTGGGGTTAAATTTAGTGTTAGGGTTAAATTTTGGGTTCGGTTTGGGAGTCAAAAGATCAATATAGGAAAAAACCAAAAAACACGATTTTTGGTTTTTGCCCCATAACTCGCAAAAAAATACAGAAAAATATGGAAACATGCATATTTTTGAACTCGGGACAACATTTAGAAACTATTTAGACGGGGTCTTTTTTAATGATTTTATTTGTGTAAATTATATTTTAGGTCAAAGTTAGAAAAAGTGTTTTTTTTTTAAATTTTTCATCATATTTTATGATTTTTTTTGTAGTAAATTATAAGATATGATGGACATAATGGTATCTAATGAAAGCCCTTCTTATGACGATAAAAACAACATATTATTTGTGTGGGTACTGTATGTGAGAAAGAAAAAAATTACAGCTAAACACAAACACCCTAGAAATGTCAAAACAGCCATTGTCACCAAGGGAAAGTCAAGGTGAAAATGTCTTGTCACTAAGGGGTTAATAAAATGTGGTGAACTAACTTAAATGCAAAATTAAAAAAAAAAAAAAATCCGACACTGATATCTTTCTAGCTTTCATTCATACTATTTATCCTATACAATGTGTCCTATACAAAGTCAGTTTTTGACCAAATGTATATAATACTACTAATTAAAATAAAATGTCATCTATGCATAGCCCCTTTCTGCCAAATCCTACCCTAATGCTCAATACTGCTCTCTGGGGTCTATTCACTAAAAACTGAATTGTAGTGAACTTACAAGTGAACCTCAAAAATCAGGCATTTATATCTGATTTGTAAAGATAAGAAAGTTGGTGGCATTTTCTGACTCCTATACTAATGTCTGATTTCTGGAATTCTATTTTCAGTGTAATATAGTTCATTGTTTAGTGTAGTGCAGCATCACATATGAGGGAGACCAAGAACTCTTAATATTAATTAGTTGAGGTCACTATGTGGTGCATCTAAACACCATGATCATGAGCAGCCTGCAAGGATAATTACAATGTATCATCCTTTATGTCAGTGCAATTTTTTCAGGTGTAAATTAAAATGAATTTAACTGATAACAGAACAAGATATTAGGTGTATACAAAGAAGTGAAGGCCATAATTTAGAGGCACTTTACAGACAAATGCAAGGTCAACAAAACAAGAATCAAAAATATGCATCGTCCTTGAAAATGTGAATCATTTATCAGCTATGAATCAAAACGTGTCTTTGATTTCTGTTTACCAAGTTGCCTGTCTACACAAACTGAAGCACCTGCTGATGTAAGTGATAAAACAACCCTGCAGCACCCAAATATCTTGTGGTATACTGTCTGAATAATAAAATGCTAGGTGAAACAAAGATGTTTTCACCATCCGACCTTATAATTTACTAAATAATTTTTCTATATATATTTGCTTGCTCGGCTTCAGGGTTTTCCAAAGGCAATCAAATCTACTGACACTGAATGCTATGATATAGCTAAATGATAAAAATAAAATTAAAAAAAGTAGAGTAAATGTTGTTGAGGTAAGCATGGTATAAAATAACACAAATGAATGCTGCCACCATTTTAATACACAACCTACCATTTGGAATCTTCTTTTCAACTTACAGTTATCTACATGTATGTAAGCCTATCTGTATGTGTATCATACAATGTTAAGGCATTATATTAATATACATTCATAAAAGCTTTTTCCCTCCATTTCTATTTTGAGCGACAAACTGTTACTATGTATAGTAATGGTAATAATGTTTAATTGGTTATGGTACAACATATCTCAATACTAGTTGCCCAGTATTTATATTTCAGTCTAAGTGAGCTTCCTTTAAACTATGAATAAGTAATGGACCCCTGAAACTACTAATTTAATAAATTGCTCAGTTGGTGCCATTCCTAGCTAAATATTGCTGATGTTTGATCTCAGTGAGGGTTGTTGTGCTCATATTAATACTCGTAGGAGATCTCCTTACCCTTTACCCACAACTTAATACATCGGAAAAAAATGGTCCTTGTGGACCATGTGCCTGTATATATATATATTAGCAGATGGGCTCGCACCCACCGGCTCCCGGAACAGGATTTTGTGTGCATTTATCCTATTAATACCTAATACTCAGTAGCATGTTTGCATTAGGAATATATATATATATATATAATATTTATTTAAATGAAGCGTATGTTGTGTGTTAACCCCTTAGTGACAAGACATTTTTACCTTGACTTTGCCTTGGTGACAATGGCTGTTTTGACATTTCTGCTGTGTTTGTGTTTAGCAGTAATTTTCTTCTTTCTCACATAATGTACCAAATTATATGTTATTTTTATCATCATAAGAAGGGCTTTCATTAGATACCATTATGTTCTTCATATCTTATCATTTACTACAAAGAAAAGCATAAAAATTGTGAAAAAATAAAAAAAAACCCTTTTTTCTAACTTTGACCTAAAATATAATTTACACAAATACAATCATTAAAAAAGACCCCACCTAAATAGTTTCGAAATGTTGTCCCGAGTTCAGAAATATGAATGTTTCCATATTTTTCTGTATTTTTTTTGTGAGTTATGGGTCAAAAAAACAAAAATAGTGTTTTTTGTTTTTTTCCTATATTGACCTTTTGACCCCAATGTAAACCCTAAATTTAACCCTAACACTAATGCTTATGCTATCCATTAATATATTTTAATTTCATTTTATCCCTATTGACATCGAGGCAATAGACCAGCACCGTTAGAGCAGTTTTCGCGATCTTGACCGCAGGACATGCCAGTCACGTCCATTGTTGGGAACGGAGTTCCCGGCAGGGCGTGCCTGACACGTCCATTGTCGTGAAGGGGTTAAGCACAGTTTTAGTACGTACTTGTAAACATTCATTCTATTCAAATGCCCCCTTCTAAACAACCATTGGGTGTTAAATATAAAAAAAGGTGTGTGTTTCAAAGATCTCGTATTGCTTACCTATTGTATTTTTCTTAATGTTATAATGTCCAGCAGTTGATCTTTTCACTCTTGCAAACCTTCAGTGACTGTTATCAGTAATCAATAGCACTTCTGCTACTGCTGCTTTATGACATCACTAAGATGTGTGACATCATGAATTTACAGCATTCTAGGCCAATTGTTTAAAGAATATCTCATCTTGCTCAAATTTTTGCCTTTTTGTAATCATTTATCTCTGATCCTTTTCATTCCTCAATACCTAACACACAGCAGCATAACTGACAAAATTCAGCAGCAAGATGTAATTACATTTTTTTTTTTTTTTTAATATTTACTCTCCTTATGCCACCTTCTGGATAGTCACAGCATGATTAGGGTCTACTCAATAAATATAGAATTTCAGGAAACTAAGAAGGGAATTTCAAGCTAAAGGCTAACATAGCTGAGTTGGAAAAATTGTTCCATTGAGCAACATTGTAGAAATTTCTCCAACTTGGCTACATTGGCCTAAACGTTGACATTCCCATCTCAAATCTCTGCAATTCTATCTCTATTGAGTAGATCTTTTAGTTAAAATGTAAAACAAGTAATAACTATCTCTATAAAACTTTCAAAATGACCCTCTATTTGCTTACTTCCTCTATTTTCCTTAATTCTCTATGAACAAGCAGATTTCTCCAGTCCATCTAGTTACACTTACATTCAGTGAGACATAATCTACTCAGTCAGCAACAGTATGTCTGCTGCTGCATTATGACACCGCTGATTTTTGTGACATCACAATTCAAGGTATTATGGTAAGAGATGTGTTCATTTCAAAATCTTGCATCAACAGAAAGAAGGCTGCTTTTGTGTGGCATAAATTACCAAAATAGCAAAGCTCTATATTAATGATATTTAAATATTTTTTCTTTCTATTATAGCAAAGTATATCAATGATATATTGCATTCTATATGTAAATTATATTGTATAGTTATTAACTGCATTTATATTACACATATTGTAGACATCGAAGTGCTTCCATTTTTCAAAGCAGAAAACTAATCTGAGATTAGCTTTTTTTACAAGATGCATTGAGGGACAGTGGACTTCACAGGTATTATCATGACCCTACCACAATGCTCTAATCTTCTTGTTGGGAGTGCTAAGAATTTATCAATTCATCTCTAAATCACCATACAACCAATAACTCACAAGTTTACAGTTAAATCCTACTCATCCTGAGACAACAAGATTGTATCTGCTCTGACTCTCTCTCCTTCATCTATTCAGCAAAGGGAGGACTTTGAGTAAGGCTTGAGTAAACATGTTAAATTAATAAAAGTGAGTTAAGCACAAGTGTTATTAAATCCTGAAGATTCTATGCTGTGCTACCCAGAGCTGCTTTACCCATTGGTCAATGTATGATTTGCCTAGGCCCCACTATGAAAGTGGGCCTAACAACCACGCTTAGTGTCTTCTCAATATGAGCTAAATAGACGAATGAGGTTAGGGAAATAGGACAGTGGAATAAGGGCTTAAGAACATGTACAGGGGCACAAATATTTCTTAACTAGTCCCCTCTTGTTCAACCACTAGCCAGGAATGGTGCTAGGAAGGATGAGGAGAACAACTACCCAGAGTTATATTTAGATGACAATGGGTGGGAGCAGTTTTTTTTTCATCAAACACGGTTTCCCAAGCTTTTTATGTAACCACAAGTTGCTCAATTGTGTGAGAGACTCTTCTTCGTATTATTGCTTATACAGACTTGTCGTCCACAGACAGTGATTAATTGATTCAAAGTAAAATGGTTATATTTTTGCCTTAAGCAACCAAATTACACACATCTAGTTTGAAACACATAAGACATGTTTTTCTGAAAAGAAATTACTTCTATATGGCTTGTAGCTCAAAAGTGCTAATGCTTTTTATTGCAACTGTACAAATGTAATACTACCAGGGAAATAAAAACTAATTTACTGTGCAAGGTGAAATTTACAAGGCAAACATACAACGATTTAAAAATCCCTACAAGATACAAAGTATATAAATCAATGTAAAGTTCAACCAGGGAAAAATTAATAGGACTGCTACAGTGACTGACAGAATCTAGACACAAAACATCAACTATAATTCCTGGCATAATACTCCCGAACAAACTGTTTAAATGTCATGATTTTCACTGCAGGATATCCATTCATCTAGCTTAAGGGCTGCTGTGCTACAATAATTCTCAACACATATATTTAAACCACGTTTTATTCTTGGAGATATGTGCAGTTTCTCTTGGCAAATGTGTTTCATTTTGTACCTCTGAAGATCTACAGTTTGCTCTGGAAATTATCTTAAATAGATAACTTCAGATATCTCATACATAAACCATGTTACTATGGTGTTAACTACATAAGGTAGACATAGAGCTGATGTATATTTCATATATCTTGTGGTATTTTGGAATTTTTAGGTCTAGAAAAAAATCTATTTATATAGGCTCATAAAATGGAACAGAGCAGCTCCTAAAACATAAAAAAACATAGATATCAGCTCATAGGTTTATAACAAAAACTCCATCCCTACTTCATGATTTAACGGGTTCCCAGGACCAAGATATATTAAAGTAAAAAAGAAGAGTGGCATAAAATAACCCAGGGGAGTTAATGGAGTATAAGTTTATTACACTTTAATTGAAAAAGATCATTTATTATCCCCCAGCCAAATATATGAGAACATATAACACACCTTTATCAAAATCACATGGCATATGGAAAAAACAGCATAATATTAAAGTAAGATAAACACGTTGAGTACATGCCGTGTACATTCTACAATAGGCAAACTGCCTACAGTCCAAATTGCTCTGCAGTGGGTCACCAACCCTAAAAATGACGATATGAAGCTGGTATCAAAATAAATCATGTTAGGAAGAATCACACAACCAACTGGCTCAGCAAAACCATGAAATCCATATAATCAAGTGACTGAATTACCCTCATGCCAATATTCATGCTGACCTTCTGATCATATGCCAACGTACATAAGAGACGCATAGCAATATGTAGTTCCAAATGTGTTTAGGGTGTTTGTGAAAAGACCCTACTAATTTGCAGTGGTGTATTCCATATGTTAAGGTACTAAAACGTATTCACCATTATCATTCAGGATGAAATATCAATCAACATAGGTTTCTTCAGTTGCTATATGTACAACTATACACTGTGCAGGGAGAAATCTTGTGAGATTCTCTTGCAAGGGGAAGATATTATTCTCACTGCACACTTTGGGCCACACGGCCATTGGTGAAAAGTTTCCAATTATTCCATGTAACAAAATTATATATACACAAAGACAGATATAAAATGTAGTCTTTAATTGTCTCAAAGAGAGATTACAAAGCAGCCATTTAATTTCCAAGAGGTAAAACCACCCTCAATAAAGGACAATGAGGGTTATGATTCTCAAATAACATAATGGGAAATATTAACTAATTAATATAGTAACAAAAAACACACCAACATTTAACAAAGCAATCAAACTTTTTACCCATTCATGATGCATAGTGCTTGCGTCCAAGAAGACGCAAGCTCCAAAACGACCTTTTTTGTTCCTGGCCCAGATCACAAGGTGATTGGTAGCCAGGGACACAATTGCAGAGACCTGATTAGGGTTTTAACAAACCCTGTGGGTAACTGACAAAAAAATCGGGAGACCACCCAACACCATGTGACGTCACGGAGGAGTGCCCGAACCCGAAAATTTGGTCACGGAACAAATCAGTAAAATGTAACCAGTGCTTGTTATGAGTGTTGTCTACATTTTTCCTGTCAGTCTGAGGCCACTCAAGGATCCTGCTGCAAGTCCCTGCATAGCTCACTGTGGGGAGCTGCGACGAGCTGTTAAATGGATAATAGATTGAGAAATCCTTAACATTTCAGTGAAATAAGCCTCTTTGAAAAAGGCCAAAACATTGGGAGTTTCTTCATCGCACAATATATGTAGTCGGTAGGCACCAACATTGTTTGTAGTGGACATTTTCTGGACTTTGTGATGGACATGTTAATGGATATTCACTGACCTTTGCCTATCTCTCATATTCATACAGGATGTAAAAACGTGTAAACTCCATGTTATTATGCTGCCAGGCTCATTTTTCCTTATCCCTAGTGTACTTTCTCAGTATAGTTTAATTTTGCTTTATAAGTTCATTAAAAAGAAATCAAGATTTATGTAGAAAATACATAGCCACAGGAATATAAGTGTTCAAATAGTATATTTAGATTATTTATAAAGATCCCTTATTTGCCAAATGGGTTTCCTATTGTTTAGGAAAATAATAAGATGCTAAACACTGGTTCTTCACTTCATGAATCACAAGGCCAACAATATGACTTTTGTCCAATTTAACAGTCTTTTTGCTAACATTGAAATTAATATGACAGTGGCAATTTCAGCGTAATCAATTAAACCCACAGAGCATCCTCCAATGCCAGGATATATTACTGTCACAGTGGCTGAGTGCAGCATATTGTGATGTTGCTATTCACCTAGCGGATTCAAATGCGTGAGGGAGTAAAATTCATAGAACTAATTAGTGCTGAAAAAAGGCAAGATGGAAATACGAGCCAAGGTTCGAAGTCTTGTATCTAATTGCATCTTTCTGCTATATCGGGCCTTATGCCAGAGACACCCATACTCTTGCATCATTAAATTCCCATTTGAAGCAAGTAATTGGGTTTTCAGTTGTTTCACCAGATGATATATTTAGGTAAAAAAGAATTTACTTCATTTTTCAAATGATTTGCTGAATAAAATGTTAGAAATAGTCTTCAATAATGTCTGATTATTAGTGTGTAGTTATTCCTGGCCTGTAAATGTCAAATGTTTAGTATATTGCAATAGATCCCCACAATTAATCTGAGTCTCTAAAGTTCAGGAGAATTTCAAAATGAAACCACATTTGTGGTATTTTATTTGTGTGTGCATCCTTGTACTGGATGATGTCATCTTTCAGTTGTCTTACATTATTGAGCAACATTATACGCATTCCTTGTTTCTGGGTTAAGGCTCCAATTACTTTCTATTTTTATGCTATATATTTATCTTCACAGTCTACTTAATGATAATGTGGCCAGTACTTCTTAAATAGAACCATACATCACACAAGGCAGCATTACAGGTTCACAATATGCAGACAGTACATACTCTTTAGGGAAGAATGCCCTTTTGAAATTATTAGCATTTTCTATTTCCAGCTGGTCAGCAAAATGACTGGCATCAACTTAATTGTTACTAACTATTAGACTTATTTTTGCTGAATTCACATTGAGGATAATATAGTGTAATTTTAATGTATATAGCAATGTATGCATGTTAAAGGCTGTAAAAATAATCGTGCTGTTGTACTTTGTACCCTGTTTCTGTCACATCATTGCATCTCTTAACAAAGTTCAACATCTTTTACCTCTTCCATGTGAGGAGATTTATATGTTTATAAAAGTGTGTGAGTATGCCACCGGTCTGAGCCTTTCGCCACCATGTGCAGTGTTATTTGGATAGGAAAAAGCCATTGGACATCATAATTATATAGGTAATATAAGTGCCATAACTCACTAGAGTTTTACAGAAGAACCCAGGTGTTAAATTGTAAATTGTTTGACTTATGTATGCCACAGCGACTTAATTACATATGTTTGGGTTCCAGGTAGGGTTGCCACCTTTTCTTCAAAAAAATACCGGCCTTGGTAATGTCTCCATAGACTTAACATTGGCCTGATGCCAATTTTTTACCGGCCTGCCGGTAAAATACCGGCCAGGTGGCAACCCTAGTTCCAGGGTATGGCATATACTGTACTGTACCTATGTTGTTTGTGGTTTATCCTTAGCCATTTAGATGAGTTAAATACATGTGACAGTACCATTAGCATGAGGATGATAAGAGTTATAGTCCAACAACTGCTGTGAGAGAGGAGATTTGCAAAGCTCTGTGTTGGAATTAATACTTTTATTGCTGTAAATGAGCTCTAGGATACTTGTAAAACACAATAAAACCAATCTCCCTTTGAGATGCATTTTTGTAAATATCTGAACAGAGCATTGATGACATTCCCCGCTATGTAGGAGGTGAAAATAAACACTGCTAAATGTGAGCAATTGCCTTGTTAGTGTTTGGCACATTTTATTCTCTCATGTGATGTAGTTTTTCAATAACAGCTAGAATGAAAAGAATATTGTCCTGTTCATATGCTCATTATTCTCCATATGCCTCTTCGAAAAAGAAATGCAGCATAGTAAACATGTTATGCCAGAGGTGTTTTCCATAATCCTCAAATGTGAATGTAAAGTAAGATTTCAGGATTCATATGCACTCTATTCGTTAAAGCGTCAAGGGCATCTTGCCAGCCCTTGGTACCAATATTTATTAAGGGTCAGGGGACCATTTTGCAACCCCAGTGCTCGGTATTTTAAAGGGGGTTATTACCACACAGCTTTTTTTTTTATTTTATAACAAAGCAAATAACCCTTCTCTTTATTTTCTTAAGATCTGGGCTGTAGTGGAAGATAGAGCTGAAAATCCTTTGAACAAAGGCTTCTTAAAAAACAGGATTCACTTTTATTCAGTGCTTCAGGGTCCTGGTTTATAACTCAGGTGGTGCCCCCTTCATGATGCATAAATAATATAACATTGAATAATAAATATATAAAGCAGTAGAAGCTCAGGGTCATTACTCTGCAGTATTGCATACTTTATAAGGGAAGCTTTTGAGCCCCTGTTGAGGTAAAGGAAGTTAGATATGCAAAGAAATACTTATGCCATATTTCAGGGGAACTCAAGTTCTTTTTGAAGTTGGTCAGTGATCAGAAATGCTTGTGTGTCTTTACAGAAATGTTGAAGAATAGTCTGTTACATATAGGGTTGCCACCCAGATGGTGGCAGGCCGATAAAAAATTGGCTTACAGTCAATGTTATGTCTAGCAAGGCAACGGCATGGTTGGTATTTTTGGGAGACAAAGGTGGCAACGCTAGATGCATCTTAAACCAGTTTAAATCAACTTTATTGAAGCAAAACTACGCTTTTATAGGGCTAATGAAATATGTATAGCTATGTCAGTTATGCTGTACCTTGTCAGATGGGCCACAAATTGGTTGTCAGCTTCACAAGAAGATACATTATCCAAAAACTTCCAAAAACAATATGCTCATATTTATAAGACAGTGTCAAAGAGCTTCTAATGCTTTTCTTCATGGATTCATGCAACTATGAAGATTGTGAATATTTCTATTTCTCCACAAGAATAAAGTACAGGAGGGTTCAATGCTAGAAACAGGAAAGATCAGCATAAATTCCAAGAAAAACTTACATCTGAAAAATGTATTTAAATCCACCATCATGAAGTGAATACAATATTCAGCAGAGCTATGAAAAGCTTCACTCATTTCACATCGTGTGTTTATATTTATTCAGGCGTTGGACAAATCCCAGAGGTCAGGAATTTAGTATTTCTTGCAATGTAACCATTGATTGATGGAGTATATTATATGCAACTCTATTGATCTTCCTCTGTACCCACTCCTTAACAAATCGGCTTGTCTTTTTAATATATTTATCTGGTTTGTTTCTAAGAAAACACACGTTTGCCAGTTTTTGATTTATTCTAATTAAGGTCACAAACAATATTAAAGTTTGAAATTCATCTCAAGCCTGGTTATGTTCTCGTGATATAGACAGGTTGAGACATATTTTACCCATACACTAGTGTGACACAATTAATTAATTCAACTACTGAGGTTAGAAAAATGTGATATGAATAAGTTAAGACCATGGTCCATCCGGAACACAATGGTTGTGACGGGAGAGCCCAGTCTCCATGACAGCCAAACTTTTGATATTGTTGAGCTCAATTTTACACTTTACTAAACATATGGCGATTTTCTCTTAAAGTCATGGATATTATATATTTTCAGATGTCCTCTGATATTTTTCCTATTTTAAGTCACTAATAGATCTCTTCTGCAGAGAAATGGTCATATGTATTGTTTGCAAATAGTGTGTTTAATGTCGAATGTAAGATGTCCTATCTGGACAAATGCATCTTTTATTTCCTTTTAGAATCACTGATCCTTGACCATGAACAGCCATTTATGTAATGTTTCCAGAGACTTTATGAAAAATTACGCACTATTAGCAAATGTGAAATAGCAGGTGAGACCAGGCACAAGCTACTTGGAGCTAACATGGTATGGTTCTAACTGTGTAATGATTAGGATTATCAGGTTCTGCCTTTGAAAATAAAGACTGCAGGAGTAAAGTACAACTTTAACTCTTTGTGAGCTAGATGTGCTACTTTGCCAGCTAGAGAAGACACACACATGGGGAATATGCAAATGTATCCTAAAAATAAATCAAACCAACAAATCATGATCAAGGGCAAGTGGCTCAATTAACAACTAGGATGTAATAAACATATAAAACTATAAATACACCAATTTAATTTTATTTGTTCATTACATCTGTTCAGTTGAGTCCCACCATGTGGGCTGTTAGTATCACCCTGTGATATGTTTCACAGCCCGTCTCCAGCCTTCTGTTGTCTCTACAGCTAATGATTGGGTTACTAACGATCCAGCACTATTCATCTGTTCTGGATTTCAGGCTAACATTTTGGATGTGATTTGTTTGCTACTGATGTGCCAGTCCTCTAAACGTCCCATGTCTGACACTACACTTTTCATTTTGAGCTGCATAATTAACAGGGAAATCTGCCAGCTCTTTTCATCCACCTTTTATCATTTGACAGTTGCTCACTGGAAGTTGCAACCTTGGAAACTTGCATCCATCATCAAGTTAAGCAGAAATGATCTAAAATAATCTCACTTATTTCTCTATTTTTTTTACTTTGTTATCTTTTTTATTGAGTCACATGTCAATGAATAATAATAATAGAGTATTGTAAGATATGTATACAAGAACGTTTCCATAGGATCCACGTGTTTTTGAAATTATTTGAGAGACATGAAAAACATACACTTTGATTATGACATCGCTTTTTAGTTACACTTTGTCGTTTGCAGGTCTGTGTGTAGACAGTGCCTTCAAGTGGGTAATCTTAATAATAATAAGAATGAACACAATATCTCTTAAATGAAATTCTAGCCAAACATTAGGCATCTAAGAGAAATATGATGTAGCTGACCTGACGGGATCTGTTAAATGAGGATTGCCACGTATAGTCAGCCATTGTGTTGGTGAACAGTTGTGGACAGAACTGTTGAGTGGTCAATATCAACAATAAAGTATACAATATGAAAATAAGGGTCAGAAAATTGCAAGCTAGCAGAGACCCTATACAGGTAAATATCAAAAACAACTCAGTATAAAGAAGGAAATAGAACAAGTAGTTGGGGAAAGAGGGGAATAGTAGAGCATGAGTAGAATAGATAGTAATGTAGATGGGGGTAAAATGGTAACTCAAGAGAGAGTTACCAACTGCATCAAGAGAGTGCAGTACAAAAAGAGGGGGCCAGTGCCCCCCAATGTTTTAAAAAGAAAACCTCTAACCTTGCAAGCAGGAGAGAGGAGGCAGGTGGCCCTATGGGGGGGGGGGGGGTGTCCCGACTTGTTCAGTAAGACTGGGAGGTAGGGGTCTATTGCTGGTCTGGCTGTCCAGGAGGGGTCGGATGTTCATTTAGTAGTGGGGGTAGATTTATGGATTGTAGCAGAGTTGTTGCTTCTGCCATGTACTCAATTTCAATCTGCTTTCACTCATGCGTTACTAAAGGAGTGAGCTGAGGCTCATCGGTGCTTGGCATTATGCACTCATAGATGGGCTGTGAGAGGGGCCAAGGACTTACGCCATATTACGGTGACTGGTGGGAGATCATCAAGCAGTTGAAGTTGGGCATTCTCATGTTGGAGCTGCTCCCGATTTCGGGGGAGATTCTTATTAGCTCAGATTTTGCAGTGGAGGAGCGCATCATTAACAGGACATCATGGGGCTTCAGTCGGAGCCATGTGTGTTTTCCTCACTCAGAATGCATCCAGAATTACATTTTCTGGGGGATCTGGCCTGAGATTGAGGTGAGTGAGCCATCTCAGCAGGTATCCTCAGAGGTCAGTGGGCCCTACCTCCTACGCGATCCCTCTGATTTGCACATTTGTTTTCTCATTCTGAGATCCATGAGAGTCATGGTGCTATGCAAGAAGTGCACCTCTTATATTAACTGGTCTACTTGCGCCATTTTGTCAGCTTTTTCTCGTTTAAGTAGTTCTACCTCTTTCTTTAATGAGGTAACTTCAGTTCGGATGGACGCTATGTTGTGATTGACAGCCTCCGTATCCGACTTAGTAAGTGCCTGAATACCTTTGTACAGCTCACAGAGGTCTTCTTTTGTTGCTGGGACATTCCTTATACCAGGATCGATTGGAGGCTTGTTAGGTTGTCCCTTTCGGGGAGTGTCAAGCTCTCCTGACGACTCCTCTGATTCACTTCGAAAGTCAGAGAGCCTCAGTACAGGCCTTGCAGGCCTCAAAAGCAACAAGCCTATGTCAGGGCAGTTTACGTGCTTTTGTCTGTATTTTTTTTCTTTTTGACCTTCTGCCCCATGCTTAGGTCTATGCTAGAAAACCCAAATTTGGTAATTCTAGCCAGTGTGGCCATTAAATATCGATGTGTTCAGTCAGTGGATGCGGGAACGCCATCGGACTGTGACTTTTCTCTTCGGCAGTTGGCTCCCCCCCTCTTATTTCTCTATTTACACTAATTTATGTTGAAATTGTTCATGTTGCTTTCCCTTTAATTCCTCTTTTCACAGAATATATATGTAAAAGACTGGCATTATATCCTTTGTCTGTCTATTAGTCGACTGTCTCTAACCTGTGAAGGCCTTAAACATGTATCTGTATCTTCCACCATATCGCATGGTTTAAAACAAGAAAAGGAAATACCTGATTGAAGAGATAACATTATGCACTGTTCTTTTAAACATTTTGCAGTGTTACGTCTAGGAAAGCAATAGCGTAACTGGTATTTTTTTCTGAAGAACAGATCCTACTTGTAAAGAATAGCTCCAATTTGAGTTCACCTCTGAATAAGTGAACCTTGGGGTATTCATTAAAGTGAATTCTAAGTGATCTGTAGAAATCAGGCATTAATAACTCACTTGGAAAAATAGACATTTTATTAATAGCAAGGAAATGAGTATCTCTGCCTCCTCTGGTTGATTTTGTTCTTATATCCCAAGCATAGGAACATTTTAAGATACAACATCCATTTTTGCAAAGACATCTTCAGATTTACTTTTAACTATAATATTGTGTATTAGGTGCATGTGACTGTCTTATATGGTTAACACATTCTCAATTTACCTCTTCAATTTTATCCAGAATCAGCAGTTCTAGCTTACCTGCAGTTCCAGCTTACCTCCCCTGAGGCCATGTTCCATACAAATACTTTGTAAGACAAATTTAACCTCTTGACACTTAAAAAATGTTTAAAAAAAATAATAGGCAGCATAGCAAGAACAAGCACAAATTACCGAACTAGGTCATTCCACGCAGGAACCTTATTGTTGGTTCTTATTGAAAATGTATTGTCTGTAATTTAGTGGTAGAAGGATTGTTTGTGGAACTGAAGCATTGTTTTCTCAGTGGAGATGTAGAATGCATCTGTGTGTGATAATCCCCACATGAGGCTGATTTGTCACACTGTGCAATGTGTGCAAGAATCACATTGTGAAGAATGTACTTCAATTTAATTAAATGCTGTTCAGATCTGTAAACAAGTGTACATCTGTTTTTACATTTTCCAATGATGAACAACAAATATTCTGGCTGAAAGCATTTTCTTTCCGGAATACCTTATTTATGACTCAATTAGGGATGACATAAAATCTGGGTTAAATAAACAGAGCCATCTTTAATGTTAATTGAGCCCAGAGTCAACCCCTAATTGTGGCCTCCACAGACAAGTTCCCAATGTCTTCTTCTTCAATACTTTTGTGAAGCAGAGGGGTCTATTCACTAAAAGGTGATTTGCAGGTGAGATGAGGTTAGTTTAAGTGAGATAACATTTAATCTCACAAATGTAACTGTATATTGTGCAGAGACAAAGATTGTGAGTTTCCCCTGCTAAGCAAACTCACCAGGTTTGTCCCTGCACAATGTATAGCTAAACTGGTGAGATGAATCACACAGGCACATATACACAGTCATACACATCGTCACACATGCAATCACACAGTGACACATATACACACAAAGCCTCGCACATATAGTCACACAAATATTTTGCTGGTGGTTTTTGTACATCTTTTTTCATTATGATGGATACAATAAAGCCATACTTTATACATAAATATAAAAAAGGTATTAGGACCTTTTATGTACATTTGTGTTGAATTGTATAGACAAATCACCTAGCAGATGTCCTGAACATTCATACACTGCACAGTGAATAGTTTTATTGTATTTCAGATCTTTTGATTATATTACAGAAGCAGCTGAGTGTATTTACAACTCTTCTGTCTGCATTAAATATTATCCTGGCGTGACAGTAATGGAAAGATAACTTTGATTGTTACCTTCCATGTTGTCATAGAGATGAACTGAAAGCAGATACTTCTTTTCAAATAATCTGCTGAACATCCTTTTAACTAAGGATAGCTAGGATAGTTCTGGCCTGGAATAATACAATATATATATATATATAAGGCCATCATGACAAAGGTTGTGAGTCATTCCCCTCACTCGGTCAGTTTTAATTAAGTGCCCAATAAGGGCATGGCTAAGGGTGGCTATTATCAATAAAGGGGTTGGCCTTAGGCTACATATTGCAGAACTCCAGACAAGTACTTCCTTTTTGAAAAGAAAAAATATGTCAAGTTCCCTCCCTCCCATTCCTAGGTAAAAGAATAGTGTTGGCGGGGGGCCCAGAGATTTGGCGCAGTGCTTGGGGTTGGTCATCTGGGGTATGGCCAACCCGGGTGGCCAGTAGCTATGGAGCTAGGTGCATGGGCTCCCCATGGGCTTGTCCCTGAGTGAGTGAAGCATGGCTACCGTGCAAACAGAAATGCCAGTTGCCAAAGAAGTCATGGTTTGTTACGCCTGCCCCAGATACTCGGGGTCCTGATCCTAGGTGGGCTTTACACGCTACAGCTTATGTGTACTAAGTAGCGTTTACTTTTTTTATGTATTGTTTATGTGTATAAACTTATTTTGTTGGTATATGTTATTATACCCGGTTATTAATAAAATTTAATTTGTTGGTATATTTTTACCTAGTATGTTTTCTATAGCTATAGTTAGCAGTAATGTTACGTTGCAGGAATTTTACAAAATAAATGCTGCAACCTTTTCAAGCCACACAGTAGTCTGTCTATTTATTGGTGTGTGGGGGGGGGGGGGGGGGGGGGCTAAATCGGGCATACCTTGGTCAAGTAAAAATAGGATGTCTACTAACTCATCTACAACTCATCATTTTCATTTTCAAAGGTAAAGGACTAGAGGTTTAGAACACACTGGAATCAGCCTTACAGGGCCGTCTTTAATAGTGATTGGACCCTGGGCAAGCATTTGCTTGGGCCCCCTGGACCCTGCTCCCTCACCTGCATGCAATCACTCCAATTGCAATGTTACCTCCCCCCCCCCACACAAAAAACCCCCATAAAATATAATAATAAAATGTGTATATTACGTGTATAATTGCAGTGTATAAACTGTATATTTGGATACAAAATGTGTATATATGGCTGCAATATATATACCATCTTACTATGCAACACTGCACTACAACTACTCATTACCTAAATGACAAAAACATACACAGATATTAGAGAGCACTTACATATGTTCATATATATTTATAAATATCTATACACATCTCACGCTCTCTCACTAGTTGCATTTATACTTACATGTGCTTCTTAATATTATATTAAACTATTTTCATATGTAATAAAAATTTTATTGAAGAGTTGCATTTCTTGTTTTTATTCCCTTTTTCTGCACCCACATTGCACCTAAAGGACTTAACACAGCCTACATAGAGTAGCCACAGCACTTGTTATGCACCTATATTGCACCCACAGCACTTGTCATGCACCTATATTGCACCAACAGCACATGGCTTGCACTCATATTGAACCCACACATTTTTACATGCTACACTGTAAATTTTCCCCAGAGAACATACCACAGTTTCACTTTGTTCCACTGAACTGCCCATGCAGAAAAAAAGCCACATTGTCACTTTCCCCCATAGTACATGTTATTTTTCCCCACAGAACATGCCACAGTCACTTTGTCATTGCATATGCAACAGACAGTTTGCCTGTTAAAATATGACATAGTTTGTCCATTAAATATGCCACAGTCAATGTGCCCATCAATATGCCAGTATTATTTTGCCATTAATATGCAGTATTATTTTGCCATTAATATGCCACAGACATTTTTCCCATTAATATGCCAATATTATTGTGCCATTCAGATACCAGTAATATTGTACAATTAAGATGCCCCAGCCAATTTGCCCATTAAGATACCAGTATTATTGTACCATTAAGATGCCATAATTGTGGCATTCAGATGCCAGTAATATTGTGCCATTCAGATGCCAGTAATATTGTGCCAGTCAGATGCCAGTAATATTGTGCCAGTCAGATGCCTGTAATATTGTGCCAGATACCATCTATAATGCTCAAATCCCATCATCTGTAATACAATTCTTGTACTCGTGTTATTAGCAATATGACAGCGCTTAGTAAGTAGGAAACAGGAGGGGAAAAGAGTAATTTGTTATATATTTTTTTTCAATTTGATAATGTTTACATGCAGGGATTTTATTATTCATGAGGGGATTTAAGCATTACAGTTTTCCTTTAATCCCCTCATCAAATCATGTAACTTTTAAATTCCTTGTTTTACATCATTCAACTTTCTCAATTTTCAAGCGCCTTAAAATCCAAATCAAGGACAACAAGGCAGTTTGTTTAGAATTTACAATATTAGAAGTTGCATGGATAGCATGTTGGTGTTTTGTAAATAATAATTATTTTATCAGTCAGAAAAAATAGATGCTGTCGATTTGTTTAATATTTTAGAACAGTGATATCCCACTGGCAGTCCCCAGGCTGTATACGGCTCTCTAGAGTTTTATGCACATTTTTCCTGACTGAAAGAAAAATCACTTACAGGGAGTGCAGAATTATTAGGCAAATGAGTATTTTGACCACATCATCCTCTTTATGCATGTTGTCTTACTCCAAGCTGTATAGGCTCGAAAGCCTACTACCAATTAAGCATATTAGGTGATGTACATCTCTGTAATGAGAAGGGGTGTGGTATAATGACATCAACACCCTATATCAGGTGTGCATAATTATTAGGCAACTTCCTTTCCTTTGGCAAAAAGGTGTCAAAAGAAGGACTTGACATGCTCAGAAAAGTCAAAAATAGTGAGATATCTTGCAGAGGGATGCAGCACTCTTAAAATTTCAAAGCTTCTGAAGCGTGATCATCGAACAATCAAGCGTTTCATTCAAAATAGTCAACAGGGTCGCAAGAAGCGTGTGGAAAAACCAAGGCGCAAAATAACTGCCCATGAACTGAGAAAAGTCAACCGTGCAGCTGCCACGATGCCACTTGCCTCCAGTTTGGCCATATTTCAGAGCTGCAACATCACTGGAGTGCCCAAAAGCACAAGGTGTGCAATACTCAGAGACATGGCCAAGGTAAGAAAGGCTGAAAGACGACCACCACTGAACAAGACACACAAGCTGACCCGTCAAGACTGGGCCAAGAAATATCTCAAGACTGATTTTTCTAAGGTTTTATGGACTGATGAAATGAGAGTGAGTCTTGATGGGCCAGATGGATGGGCCCGTGGCTGGATTGGTAAAGGGCAGAGAGCTCCAGTCCGACTCAGACGCCAGCAAGGTGGAGGTGGAGTACTGGTTTGGGCTGGTATCATCAAAGATGAGCTTGTGGGGCCTTTTCGGGTTGAGGATGGAGTCAAGCTCAACTCCCAGTCCTACTGCCAGTTCCTGGAAGACACCTTCTTCAAGCAGTGGTACAGGAAGAAGTCTGCATCCTTCAAGAAAAACATGATTTTCATGCAGGACAATGCTCCATCACACGCGTCCAAGTACTCCACAGCGTGGCTGGCAAGAAAGGGTATAAAAGAAGAAAATCTAATGACATGGCCTCCTTGTTCACCTGATCTGAACCCGATTGAGAACCTGTGGTCCATCATCAAATGTGAGATTTACAAGGAGGAGAAACAGTACACCTCTCTGAACAGTGTCTGGGAGGCTGTGGTTGCTGCTGCACGCAATGTTGATGGTGAACAGATCAAAACACTGACAGAATCCATGGATGGCAGGCTTTTGAGAGTCCTTGCAAAGAAAGGTGACTAGATTGGTCACTGATTTGTTTTTGTTTTGTTTTTGAATGTCAGAAATGTATATTTGTGAATGTTGAGATGTTATATTAGTTTCACTGGTAAAAATAAATAATTGAAATGGGTATATATTTGTTTTTTGTTAAGTTGCCTAATAATTATGCACAGTAATAGTCACCTGCACACACAGATAGCCCCCTAAAATAGCTAAAACTAAAAACAAACTAAAAACTACTTCCAAAAATATTCAGCTTTGATATTAATGTGTTTTTTGGGTTCATTGAGAACATGGTTGTTGTTCAATAATAAAATTAATCCTCAAAAATACAACTTGCCTAATAATTCTGCACTCCCTGTATATGCTATCCAGACCCCCAACTAACTGTATGCGGACCACCATATTGATAAATTAAACAACACTGTTTTAGAAGATTAGTACCAAATATACATGAACATTCATGGAGACAGTAAATAGATTCAGAGCTAAGTCTATTATATACAATTGTAAGTTTGTGTTAGCAAATTAAGAGCTGTGGAAGAATGACTTGTAAGAGACAATATCCAGGGTTTGATGTAATAAACCACATCTACCTTGTCATGTGTCACATTCTTTAAATGATTGTGTCAGTACTGTATTGGTAGCATTTCACTCTTGAACTACAATTTTACTTTTTCAAAAACAATATTTAGTTAGGTTAGGTTAAATCACTGCAGTAGATACAATTAAGATAATTTATAATGTTTGTTGTTAGAAAGATTTGTATTGTGATCCAAGCTGATATGTCATCATTTGTATTTACTATTATTATTATTACTAGTTATCCAAACTTCCATTCCTTAGATATAAACTGTACTATTTTATAAATTAACACTTGAATCGGAAATCCTTTTAATAATAAACATAGAAACACAGAAACATACAGTTGTATTTCTCGATTATACCTCATATAGAGGATTAATCTCCAAATTTATAGCATCACTATAGTTTGTCCTCCCTGGTTTGTTACATATTTTGCATACCATATGTTTGTATACTATATCTTCCTGCATCTGTTGATCTATGTATATATTTTGTGCTTAATAATAATTTCAAAGCGCCACCACATTTTAAGAAAACTATTTCTGATTTTTGAATAGAAGTACAGGTTCTTCTTTTGTTGTCTCTACTCCGATGGTGAAGTGGCTTGTTCATTAGATGCTTGGGAGAAGTTATACTGCTTAGTAAATCATTATTTGATTTCTTGTTTTGCCTCTTTGGGAAGAGAGCTATATATGAGCATGGCAGTAAATCAGGTAAATACTTAGCGAAAGCCCTACAATCAATCCAATTAAAAGGATATATATTTATATAAAATTCCAAAGGTATATAATGATTCCAAAGGTATCTTAAAGCGTCTTACGGCTGACATTGCTAGATGCTTTGCAAATTACTATCAGTCAATCTACAATATAGATCCTAATTACCTAAATAACATGGAACAAGCCGTATCATACTACCTAGTCTCACATTTACCTCAGAAAATCTGAAAAGCAGTAGCAGACTTACTAAATAGCCCCATTACAATTGAGGAACTTGTGAATGCCATTAAGTTGACACCACTGGTTAAAAGCCCTGGTAAATAACATCAATGATGTAAACACACTAGAACCCAGGACTTTAGAAGCACAAATAGCAATAGTACCAAAACAAGGTTAGGATCCCGAGCAGTGCGCAAACTACTGAAACACATATTGAAAGCCGTTCTCTAAGATCTTAGCACGTTGTATCAAGGAGATCCTCTCCACAATGATTAACACAGACCAGGTAGGCTATGTTTCTGAACGTCTAGCATGGGCTAACGCTATTATTATACTGAGCCTAATACATTATGCGAATACTGCCAAGACGCCAACTTTGCTATTATCAGCAGATGCAGAGAAGGCATTTGATACAGTGACCCGGGTCTTCTTATTTGCTACATTAAGAAAATTGTGTATATGCCCTCAATTGTTACACTGGATTGAGCCATCAATCAGAAGTACCAGACCCAGTCACCCTCTTAAATGGGACAAGACAGGGCTGGTCTTTTTACCAATTCCATGCACACAAATCCCTGTATTTCAGGACGTATTTTAGACTCCGTCAATCAATCAGCATACACTGACGATTTATTATTTATAGTAACAAATCCAGAGATGACCCTCCCTAATATAGTAGAAGATCGGCAACTATTTGGCAAACTATCACATTTTAACATTATTACTACAAAATCTGAGATCTTAACTAACAATTTGTCAACCCATGAGGCGAATGTTTTGAAGTGTGGTGTGGTGAAGGGATTAGCTACCTTGAACGCAGTATAACTCCAATCTTCAAATATAACTCCTATTCCAAATTAATTACACTTTACTGGTTAAAATTCAGAGTTATCTTTTAAGTAATTCTGAAGATGAACGTCTTACCACATATACTGTTCCTTTTTTCAAACCTTACCCATTAAGGTCCTAAACCTCTTATTCAAAACGTGTAAACAACTTTTTTGTAAATGTATCTTGTTGGCTAAAAAGTCAAGACTATCATAGAAACATCTAATTGCTAGCAGACTGGGTTTTAAAAAATACTATTATACAATCCAACTTGAAAACTGTAGTGGTCAACTTTTTCAGGAAAATACCGGATCTCCCTGGAACAACTGGCTCTAGCTAGCCTGATAAGAGATATTGCCTTACTATAAGTGGATCTAACACAGGTGTTAGATCCTTCACACCCCTCAGTTTCAAACACATTAAAAATATGGGAAGTATTATCTAGGAAGATCCTGTTGACAGTGGCGGACTGGGTCTAAAAATATTGGTTGCCGGGAGACAGAAGCGGCCCAC
The DNA here is from genome assembly GCA_036172795.1 of Pelodytes ibericus. Taxonomy (NCBI): domain Eukaryota; kingdom Metazoa; phylum Chordata; class Amphibia; order Anura; family Pelodytidae; genus Pelodytes; species Pelodytes ibericus. The sequence goes on from CM069863.1 coordinate 92,619,456, forward strand.
CAACTATAAAGCTATAATTTAATTTTTTTAATAAATAAATAACATTTTCAAAAAATACACAAGTGAAAAAAAGGTACCATTAAAATTGTTGTGATACTTTTAAATATATTTTTTTAGTAATTACAGTGTACATATCACTGGCAGTATACAGTAGATACTAAATGTAAATAAATTGTAATAATTTAATTTTGAAATTATTTTTTTTATTTTAAATAAATAATGGATATTTTTTTAAATTAAAATTTATTTGGCATCTTCACAGCCATTCACAAAAATGTAAAAGTACAACAATTGCCATTTCAAGGTTTTTGAAATATAAATACCGAAGCATTGGAATATTATATTTCACATTTTTACTTAACATTTTTGCATAACATAATGTACCTGGATGGGGGAGCTGTATATGTGGCTGCACATTTTGACAGAGAAAAGCTATAACTTCACTGACTAGGAGCCAGAGGAGACTACCAGTGCAGCTGCAGTCTATCCTCCATCGTGGTAATTTAGGTTGATAAAAGACACAAAACACAAGTCCATCAACTTCAACCCTTCTACCTGTCATTACAGCTTTTGATCCGAAAGAAGTCAAAAACCCCTAAGGAAGCTATTTTGAATTTTGCCTCCTGGGGGAAAAATTCCTTCTTGACTCCAAGCGGCAATCAGATTTCTCGTCTTCATGTGAGATGTGATGGTCACGCTACAGGAATAGTGGAGGAGTAATGACTATGCGGTGATGCTGATCATTGCGTAGTGTAAAGAAAAACTACCGCACGCTATCTGGACCCAGAGCAGCTTAAAGAAGGATGTTATTTTGTACTAAGGGGACCGACACCATCACGGGCCTACGGGACCCACTTGCCATCAGGCAAGCTGACACCCTGGCTAGTGCACCACTTCCTGTTGATGAATTTGCCTAGCTTACTAACCCCCCTCTCTAAAAATGACAACCTTCAACCAGGATTGATGACAACTTCTTTTGATTGTTTTCCAACCGTTAGACTAGGCCATATACTTCATGACAGTAAACTTAAAGCATTATCAAAAATAACATCACAGACACCAATAACAAAATAAACAAATTTTCATTACCACCAAATCCAACACTGTGTGGGTTTACCAACAACACTAGCAACACTTGACGATCTATGCACAGTGAATTCTCCACTAACACACCCCATCTCTCTCAGCACTATTAGATACTATTTCATTAGGCTATGGGAACGAGACCTTTAAATCACCCTCTCCAATGATCAGAGTTCAAAAATAATTTACCTGGTCACTAAATCATCCATCTCAAACAATATCCCAAGAAATATCATAAAAGATCTTGACGAGATGGTACCAAGTTCCAGCAGAATTAAACAGGTTTTTACCCCAGATCTCAGCGAGACTTACTTACAAATCTGGTGGTTCTGTCCAGATATTAGACAGTGCTAGAAGTTTTGTGTAAGGTGGGCCTCCAGAACTTCCCCAAAACCGTTGCTGCAGTGCTATTACATCACAATAACATACTTATTAAAAAAACTATACAAATTCCCTGATTATCCACTTAATTAATTCTGCTTCCCCTCCATATGTTTTTGAATGGGTACAGAAAGTGGAGAAAGGCAGGTTGCTGGATGAATTAACTTATTCATTAAATGACTAAGGCAAGATAGATGTTGGACTCCATGGATTAGATAACTAGACCACAGTGTATAATACCCTTTATTTAAACTTAACAAGTAATGAGTACTGCTCAAAACAATACGGCATATCTATCGCTCTAAGCCCTTATCTTTGGCTTTGTTCTTGCTATATATATTTTTCCTTTACTTTCCTTATCTCTATGTTTTCTTCTATATCTCATTCGTCTATTGACTACATCTTTCACTGGAAAAAATAAATAGATGAAAGATAAAATGAAAATAGAAAAAGGTAAACAAATCTTTAGCTGGACATATCAAATGATGTTGGGCAAACATAAGTTCTTCCCCAATCACCAGTTTACATATTTATCAACCAAGTTGCATGTAGTTTTTTGTTAATTTCCTCTGTTTATCCAAGTAACAAAAGTATACAGTCTACACATTTCTAAAGGGCAGTTACATATCCAATGTGTTATAATGTGCATTTTATGGTAGAACGCACAATCAATTTGCGAGTCAGTTCTTTGCTTGTCTCAACCTAAGACTGATAGGTGAGGTCAAGGAGGTCTTATCTAACTGACTTTAAAGCAAGGCTTGGAAATAGTAACTCATCCAGCTGTTGCCGAACTATAACAGCCATAGTAGTGAGAGAGTCAAATGAACCTTCTCATAGACAGTGATTGTGCTAGTTTAAATAATAACACCTGTCTGAGACATAAGGTAAACAAATGAAAAGGGAAAGTAATTGTATCACCACACAACTGAAATTTTATGGAAAACTAGGTGCAAATAGAAGTTCCAATAACACTATATTTCAATATTACTATGTGTTACTGTTAAGATGGGACATTTCATGTTGTTTATTGCTGTTGTGTATTGTAGGTACTGCTGTCCAATATTGGAAAGTAATGTACATTGTTAATACTATATGTAACCAGATCTGTGGGTTTAATAATGTGCTGTGGGTGTAATGGTAAGGAATGTAGTGGCAGTAATAAAATCAGGGCAGGAGAAATGTACTGAAGGGATAACGATACCATATCACAACCTGGTACTGACAGAGAGGAACAACATGGGGAGGCCAAACAGGGCGCCTTAACACCTAAGGCCAGCCCTTCTGCTCATGTAGCATGTGAGTCATATATTATATAATAACTAACCTGTTTAGCCATTTGGTCCTTCTTTACAAACCCTGTGGCAGCTGCAATATTCCCTGCTCCTTCTACTGTTTTCTGTGCTACTGCAGTCACTCCTGTGACAACAGCTCCTCCAACATGAGACACTTGTTCTTTGGTTTTTTCAGCCACTGTTTCAGGAAATACAAATGTATAAATATAATTTCGAGGGCCATATATATATATATATATATATATATATATATATATATATGTATGTAATGGTCAACCTTTAATAGTTATGTATGCTATATGTAAATGTTTATAAGTACTCTAGATGTATAAGCAAGTATACATCTCTGATTTAATTGCCTGAGTTTTCTTCACAGATCAGTTTATTTTTAAGTTTCCTGATACATGTTTTACTTTGTCTTATCACTCTTGACCTGCATTTACTGCTTTGTCACCTTTATTCTCAAACCTCACAACTGGGTGAAACCCCTGTGGAGATAAGTACACAGCTAGGGGTGTTACATGTCCCAGTATTTATTGCAATAATTACTGCTGTACCATTCTACTATGCTGCGCCCATAACTCTAATTGAAAACAGCAATACAGCTCTACAAGGAGCCATTGATCGGCCTACTTTTGCTTATGTTTAAAACCTGACCTGCATTTGAGAAGCAGGTTTTGCCACAAATTATTCCTTTTTCGTATTGAAATACTGATCAGTATTTTAAAAGTGCGCAATCCTATTGTGTTAACTTTGATCATTTCTATCCTTCTTATTGTGTTAACTTTGATCATTTCTATTCTTTTGCCATGAATGTGTTTTTTTCATACTCACAAGACTTTCTACCTCAACTTTTCATAGTTACACAATTATTAGGTTCGCAAAAGAAATGTAGTCCATGAGGTTCAACCTTTCCACAAATCTGTTTTTTTTTTTAAATCTGTAAAGTTTCAGTTACTGTAGTGAATTTTATATTGTATTGTGAAATGCAAAATTCAAACGATTTAAATGTGTATGATTACCAAATTAATATGCCAACACTATACATGATAGGATTACAAATCTTAAACAGGTATTAAAAGTATAAACTAAAAATATTAAAGTATAAAATATATTTTGCAGAGTTTCACATGAACAAAAAATGACTGATGCTATAAGTTATAAAGATACACATTTGAAATCATTGCAGCGAAAATGATACCTCCCCTTAAAATTAATAATGGTTTCTACTATTGAAGTCTAATACTTATTCTTATCATTAAAAACACATGTACTGACAAAATACGAATTGTGCCATTCTATGATCTATGTAATAATCAAATGTGATATTCGCCATACCTGTTGTTACTCCATGAACAACGCCTTCCTTCGTTTTAGAGCCTTAGAAAAAGAGAAAATATTGATCAAATGTTATTTCGAATTTAAACAAAAATTGATTATTCCACTGTATTTTGATTTTAGCAGAAATTACCAGCACATATTACATTTGTAAAGAAGCATAAAAATGTATTGATTTCAGTACATTCGATCAATGGCAACATGCTCATAAATCTCCTGCCCCTCCCCCAACATAAAGAGCATGTATTCAAAATGCAACACCTAGCAGTGGACATCCTTCCAAATTCAGTATGTGACAGGCATCATAACCTTTCTAGTTAATGTGCTTTTGAAATTCACTGTGTTAACTACCCACAAGCTTTGACCTCTTACCTCACCATTAATCTTCTGTCTCTACTTTGACCACATAGTAATTAACCCCATGTACCTCTCTAAGAAACATCAGTTAACCGGTTACATTTTCATATGATTACACTCCATATCCAATCATATTTAAAGGACAATTAAACTTTTTTTTAACCCTTGCTGGTGAAAATCGAAGTGTATCTTTCTAGATTCACCCAGGTTTACTCTCAGCTCTGTCTGGAGGCTGATCAGGGTCTGTATTCTATCTGCGAGCACTCTTAAGGTCCCCTCTGTTAATTCCCTTTGGAAATTAACTAGCACAGAGTTAGCAGAGATGTGTGCTTCCCAGGGAAGCATGGCAGCTGCCAATCAGAGGATAAACTGGCAAGTACTATCAAAAAAACATGCCAATTTATCCTCCTACTAGTGCCAATGATTGTTTTCACTTGTGCTTCTATGGTAGGAGCGTAGATAGGCCGCACAACTAGACACGATAGTCAAACTCCACGGCACTGCTGAAAAACTGGCGGTGTTATAAACAATCAGGAATCTGAGGCAGATCACATATGCTGGCACTACGATACTGATCTATGAGGTACTACTGATGGAAATGATCCTATATAGACGAGGACTGATCTTACTACCTACCTTTGAGGCTCCTACTTCCCTTACTGCATAGTATGAGATAACAAGTATCTCACAATTGCTGATGCTTTAGATATTGTCTCATTTGTATTGGTGTTAGGGCTCCCTCTGCTCACATCTTGGAGGAGCGCCATCCTGTGGGGACCTCGGGGCACAAACTGTATCTGCTGCCTTTATCTGACTTGATCCGTCCACTCCAAAACGCTCTGATTATTGCTCACCCCCCCCCCCCAGGGCTTTTCCACTGATCGGGCTGTGAATTTTCCACCATGGGTGGTTTCTTGCCCATTTTGGACCATGCTCTCTGTCATGGCCAGCAAACTCTTCCTTGAGCTGCTTCTTTGTTAATACTTTTACTTTGTCTATACCTCAATTTCCTTTCTCTCTATTACCTATTTCTGATATTCTTTTCTTGTCTCTCTTATTCATTTCATTTTCTCCTCTCTAAAACTTCTATAATTGATCCACAGTTATTTTATTAGGTTACTGACTATACATGCCACTCAAGGGCTCTGTCTGTTTACTTTTCGCAACTGTCTGGCAGCGCCCAATTAAACGTTTCGCGTATAAGACTGAAAGTTAATTTTTCTTAAAGTTGCCGAGGTAGTTGAATGTGTCACTGGCTTAAAACATAATAAGACAACACCTACAGTTGTTCATCTGTCAGGGTTCAACACTGACCTTCTGACATTTAACCCCTTAGTGACAAGACATTTTCACCTTGACTTTCCCTTGGTGACAATGGCTGTTTTGACATTTCTAGGGTGTTTGTGTTCAGCTGTAATTTTTTTCTTTCTCACATACAGTACCCACACAAATTATATGTTGTTTTTATCGTCATAAGAAGGGCTTTCATTAGATACCATTATGTTCATCCCACTTTTTTAAACTTTGACCTAAAATATAATTTACACAAATAAAATCATTAAAAAAGACCCCGTCTAAATAGTTTCTAAATGTTCTCCCGAGTTCAAAAATATGCATGTTTCCATATTTTTCGGTATTTTTTTTGCGAGTTATGGGGCAAAAACCAAAAATAGTGTTTTTTGTTTTTTTCCTATATTGATCTTTTGACCCCAACCCCAACCCAAAATTTAACCTTAACACTAAATTTAACCCCAACTCTAATCCTTATTATATCCCTTAATATTTTTAACTTTAATTTAATTTTAACCCTATCCCTTATGCTAAAAATTATTTAATTTTAACCCTATAGGCTAATATAGCTAAATAACCTGTTTTTAATTAATTAAATATGTATTTTACATTTTTTCCATTGCAATGCTACTAAACTACCACTAGGGGTAGTCAAGTAGCATATTCAGCATGCTCCGTCAATATGGCTCCCCACGATCGCTCCATGGGGCGATCGTGGGGGTCCCAAAATAGAAATTTCGGTGCTGGCTATTGCCTCGATGTCGATTTTCAGCATCTCCTGAGACCCTCTGATTTCTTCAGCTAAGTTGTTCCTTTAAAGCTACCCTTCTCATTTCTCACCCTCACTAGGGTGTTCCTTACAGCTTAGCCACCCTTCTCACTTCTCACCTCCTCTCGGGTGTTCCTGCTTAGCTACCAACCTCTGACCTCACCCCCTCTCAGGTGTTCCTGCTTAGCTACCAACCTCTGACCTCACCCCCTCTCAGGTGTTCCTGCTTAGCTACCAACCTCTGCCTCACCCTCTCTCGGTTGTTTCTGCTTAGCTACCAACCTCTGATCTCACCCTCTCTCGGGTGTTCCTGCTTAGCTACCAACCTCTGCCTCACCCTCTCTCGGTTGTTTCTGCTTAGCTACCAACCTCTGATCTCACCCTCTCTCGGGTGTTCCTGCTTAGCTACCAACCTCTGCCTCACCCTCTCTCGGTTGTTTCTGCTTAGCTACCAACCTCTGATCTCACCCTCTCTCGGGTGTTCCTGCTTAGCTACTTAGCTCTGGCTTTAACCCTTACCCCTTACCTCTGGCCTTAAACCTTACCTCTGGCCTTTCCCCTTGTTTATCTCTCTCCACCCCTATCTTTGCTTTGTCTACAGTCCCTGCTATAGCTCTTTGTTCATACAGCAGTTCCTACTCAAACCCTTTACCTATTCTGCAGTTCTTTGCTAAATTCCCTTTTGTCTCTCCTTCAGTCTTTATTCTAATACCTAGCTCTTTGTTTCCTTAACTGTCCTCCCTCTGCACAATATTTAACATGCAACCAGACACATCCACTATCCCTGAGCTAAAACTCCTACCTGACCTGGTAAAGGCCCTGACATCATCAGTTTGGGGACAATTATTATTTTTGTTTTTTATCTGATGTAATTTAATAGTTGGTATATTGTTCAACGATGTAAATAACAGTTTTATTATTTTTAAAAATTATCTCCGGCTTATCTCGTTAACCATAACAAATTATTCTAGGGGTTCAAAATGTACAATACATATTGTAAAGTTTTATGACACTTTTACTATATGATTTTCTATCTTTTGTCCTTGTCCATATTTTGTTAGGTACTGTCTCAATGAAAATTAAAATAGGTCTTATAATTTTTGCTGATGCTAGCTGGTTCTCCTTCCTGGGATACAATATTGTCACATGTTATATGTATGTCTGCATGTTATTGTATGACAAATAAAACTATAATTAAAAAAAATATATGAATACGTAAATAGACAGGATTTCCGATACCCTGCATTATCACTCCACACAGGGAGCATGAGCAGTACTTACTGAGTATGCTGCTCGGCTCCCCGAAGCAGACACCGCTCTGCTTCAAGGGGAGGGGGCGTACCTCGCACCAGGTGAGATCCGCCCCCTCCCTGGGTCTGTCGGGGGGGGGGGGAGAAAACAGGAAGGGGGGAGAAAACAGAAATGGGGGAGAGGAAGGGGGGAGAGAACCGAGATGGGGAGAGGAAGGGGGGAGAGAATATAGATGGGGAGAGGAAGGGGGGAGAGAACAGAGATGGAGGAGAGGAAGGGAGGGAGAAAACAGAAATGGGGGGAAAGAACAGAAATGGGGAGAGGAAGGGGGGAGAGAACAGATGGGGGAGAGGAAGGGGGGGAGAGAACAGATGGGGGAGAGGAAGGGGGGGAGAGAACAGATGGGGGAGAGGGAGAACAGAGATATGGGGAGAGGGAGGATAGGTAATGGATATGGGGAGAGTCATGGATTGGGGGGGGGGGCACCAAAAAGCATTTTTGCCTGTGTATCAAAAAATACTTCCACCGGCTCTGACTATGGGCCACTCTGGCCAAACATTTCCAACCCTCTCCTGCCTAATGGACTTCACAGTCAACAAAATCTCCTTTTTTCCTTTATGTGAAACAGATGCTTGCTGCTATCTTCACACCTTAATGAAAAATACAAAAAAATAGGAACAGCTTGCAAGCTAATGCTGATGAAAAAAGTCATGTTAGCGATACAATTTCATAAAATAAGCAATTGGACACAACACATTTATTTTTCATTGTTTTGTTGTTAAATCAAAACACCTATAGTAAGTGATAGAATGCATTGCTTCTAAAAGAAAATCCAGCATTGTGATAATGATGTTGTTACAGATTCTCATTTCTCTACTTGAGGTCTGAAATACTTGGTTATCTCTTAATATCGCACATCACTTCTCATTTTATGATTCATTTATCATTCTCACATTCTGTATTGAATCTGCTTTAACAATTACAATTTCTGCCATCTATCTGTATTACTAGTGCAGTTCTTGATTGAATTCCTAAGGTATGGCCGTCTGACAGATCAAAAGAAACCATCATTTTAAAACATCAGCGCTGCTTAAATTATAAAGAGCTTTTCTTTTTAATACAAGCCAAATAATGATCTTAATTAGCAGATACTGGGACTTGTCTGAGGCTTGCAATTGCCAATACAACTCCCAAAGACCAGCCTTTGATCTCATAAGAAAAAGGAGAATAGAACCAATAAAAGGGAGAAGGATGAGCAAACCAGTCAAGCCACTTTATGTCACAATCCTAGATAATTCATGAATTGTATCATTTAGTGTATTTTTCTTCTTGTTTTCTATGGTTTTCTTATAAGAAGGTTTTAAACCTTCGAACTGTTCTTAAATGACTATACACCATCTGTTTTAAGACAGTGTTTCTGTGTCCTGTGAAAATGTAAAAATGCACATATCCTACATCTTGTGTTTATGTCTCTTTTATTTTAAATCTGTCATATTGCCCAGCAGATGGGGTTATATAGTTTACAGTACATAGTTACTGCTAAATTACACTGCTTTTATATTAGACTGTAGATATTTTCTTGCCCAAAATGCATCTTCCAAATATTAATTCATACTAATGTGCTTTCAAAGTACTTTAAAATGCATGTTTTACATTTTGCATTGCTTAAAATATAAAATACTTACAGCAAGAGGAAATTGTGAATTTACAGCAGTTTGCAAGAAACCAGGACTGCCCACACTAGCTGAGTAAAAGTAATTTACTTTTTTTTTTGCCACAGGAACCAATGAGAATAATTTCATTCAAATGAATGGAATATCCTGTTTCTCTAGTGATGTCATAAGACAATGTGTTGTACACAGTAGTATCTTTTAACAGTGCAAGAGCAAGATCACATGAACACCATGTATTCAATTCGAGGAGAACAAGAGGTGACTAAATTAATCAAAACTTTATATCCTCAGAGTCTATATAATCAGTGTTGCTCAACCAAACATGTGCAGTAAACACGCAGAGCAATCACTGGGGAGGGCTTGAGTTAAATAAAAAAATATGTAACTTAAGCAGAATGCCTGCATCTAATCACACTGGAAAAAAACCTGTGTACTATCCAAGCAGTAATCTTCAACTTGCAGCAAAGTGAGTTTGGGGACTAGACTGTCCCTTTAAATTCTGATTTCACTACTCTGCAGTAGAGACCAACAGTTATTTGCTATTTCACTTGATAAATTATTAACTGCCACTAATATCTGGTCTCTCTCTTGATTACATTACCCCTTTACACTCACCCCAACTGTTCAGCCTTTTACAGAATAGTCCCAATTCAGGTACAGACTTCATCCTCCCAGAGACTGTGACATCAGACAGCAAATATTGTATGTTTAGACACTATCCCTTAAAGCTAAGCCCACTAGCATCCCACATTGTGGGGCATGTGGGAAGGTATGCTTTTCTACACTTTTGAGGGACCATTCATTCATAAACTCCTATAGAGCCCTGAATTCATTCTTAGCATTCCAACACTTCCAGGCTCTTGAAGCATCTTAATTTAACTACTCCAGACACAAACTCAAGTGTGCCCTAAAAGAGCAATACTGCACATGCTCAGTACTAATACTAATTCTCAGCTAAGACTGAGTGGAACATATTCAGACTATAAACATCTAGTCAGCCATTCAGTAGAATATTAATATTTCAAAATGCACATGCAGGCATGCATTATTTATGTGTTCTTTATAAAGGATATGCTAAAGCCAGTACCTTCATGAAGTCCTGGGAACTGCCTGCTGGTTAAGGATGTATGTTTATAGTGCCAGAAAAATTAGATTGATTGATGTATTCCAGAGGGGAGAAAAAGGATCAGTGCCAGTAGGGTATACAGTGTTTGACAACATATCCAAGATACAGTGTGATTGCCAGGTCTTTGGATAGGAATGAAGTTGATGAGAGAGAAACATTAGAGGTAATGCCAGTCTTGCCTGGTAGTCAAGAAAGTGAGTTACAGAGATATGTAGCTCAACTATGAGCCAAGTTGAGTTGTAAGAGGATAAAGTGAAGTGGAAGGCTGGCGTCAACACATTTATATAATAAGGAGCTATATGTGGAAGTGTCAGGACTTCTGGATTAGTATCTAGATGCAACTGTAAATCTTGGTGGTAGCAGGTCTGGTCCCATAATAGGGGTAAAAAGTAGTAGATACGGACCGCACTCTATTTAATCCATTGGTGCCGAAGTCACAGGAAGTCTCCCAAGTCCTTTACTCATAAAAGAAATAGTATGAGACCCAGCACTCGGTGTCAAAGAGAGTTTTAATAAGACAAAGGCGACGTTTCAACCCACTCGACTTGAAAAAAACCCTGAGTGGGTTGAAACGTCGCCTTTGTCTTATTAAAACTCTCTTTGACACCGAGTGCTGGGTCTCATACTATTTCTTTTATGGTCCCATAATAGGTCTTGGTTCTTTGAACCCAGAGGGCCAGTCACCAACCTCAGGTACTACCACAATCACCACCGGTGTCCCACTTCTTTAACTTTACTCCAATCATCTTATGTGCTATTTGCAATCAAAGTTCTCTAAGTCGCAGGCTGCCTTATGCAGCATATAGCATGCAGAGTGTATGGTTTTGTGAGTGGGGGGGAATGAGGTAGAATTGCATCCTTGGAACCAGGCAGCACAATGTCTTGGGTCAGCCCTGTGTATTATACTATTTCCACTACTGTAGATGTTACTTAGATCTGTTTTGCGCTCCACAACTTTTACTTTACATTGTTTTAATTAAATTCATTTATATTTATTAGATTTGGATTGTAGTTAATTTCATGCTGTGGCATTGAGCATTCATGTGTTTTATAGGCACAAATTAATTGGAAGTTACATTGTTCTATTCTTTTATTGCATTAGTCTCAATTATAAAAAAAAAAAATCTATATTCAGTTGTATTATTTAGGCTGTAGTAAAGAACTGAAGCTTTTGCCATAAGATTCTTATGACAGTTGTTGAATTAAGGTTACAGCTTATTAACACAATTTCTTAGTCTCTTTCTTTGATCCAAAATAATTCAGTCTCTTCTTGTCTAATACCCTGATTGAAATGCTACAGTCCCACCTGGCTTATTTTCTGTATATTATATGTGTTTAATATATATTAGATGGACAAAACTATTGGGACACACCTCTTAATTATTGAATTAATTAAATTCAATCAGACCCATTGCCCCAGGTGTACACATCAAGTCCCTAGCTAGGGTTGTTCTGAAGAGCTCAGTGAATTCAAGTGGTACTGTGATAGGATGCCACCTTTTCAGTAAGTCAGTTCATGAAATTTCATCCCTGCCAGATATTCCACAGTCAACTGTAAGTGGTATTATTTGAAAGTGGAAGAGTTTAGGAACAGCAGCAACTGTGAAGACATGAAGTGGAAGACCAAGTAAAGTCACAGAGCAGTGTCATCGACGCATTGCTGAAGAGTTTGAAACTTCCATTGACATTAATATCAGTACAAAAATTGTGTGGCAGGAGCTTCATGGAAGCTTCACATCACCAAGTACAATGGCAAGCATCGGTTCGAGTGGTGTAAAGTACGACACCACCACTGGACTCTGGAGCAGTAGAAATGTGTTCTGTAGAGTGACAAATCATGCTACATTGGCTTTGGCAGATGACAGAAAAACATTACTTTCCTGCCTGCATTGTGCCAACTGTGAAGTTTGATGGAGGAGGGATAATGGTATGGGTTTGTTTTTCAGGGGTTTGGCCATGCTCCTTACCTCCAGTAAAGGGAAATCTTAGTGCAACATACTAAGACACTTTGGACAATGCTATGCTTCCAAATTTGGGGGAAGGCCCTTTTCTATTCCAGACTGACTGTGTCCAATTCATCAAGATGTGTTTGGATGAGTTTGGTGTGGAATAAACTGACTGACTCACACAGAACCCTGACCTCAACCCCATCTAACACCTTTGGGATGAACTGGAGCTGAGATTGCATGCCAGGCCTTCCTGGCCAAAATCTGTGCATGACCTCACTAATGCTCTACTGGATGTGGATGTGAAAAGCCTTCCCAGAAGAGTCTAAGATGTTACAGCTCCAAAGGGGGGATCAACCACATATTAATGTCTGTGTATTTAGAATGTGATGTCCTAAAAGTACCTGTTGGTGTAATGGGCTACATGTCCCAATAGGTGTCTCCATATAGTGTATGTTTAATGCACTTATTTTTACTTGAAAACAGTTTACAGTTTTCCTGTAGTTTTACATTGAAAATAATTCAAAAGGGACCTTAAATATCAATTCTATCCATGGAGGAGGGCTTGGAGAGATAGGTAGGACTGTAACTATAGCAACAACAATACATCTGTTACACTTGATTTGCAGCATTTATGAGATAGGCTGGAGAAATAAACTGACCTGTTTATTTTTATTTAAATTACATATAGTAGTTCTCTAATATATTTTAATAAATTGATAGAGTTGCAATGTTAGATGTTTAATGTTACATTTTAAGAGAAAAAAAATCTATTTTAAATATGTTTGTGGTGTTTCCTGTTTGTGAAATCACTTGGCAGCTTGATTTGCAAATTACACATATCCCACTGAAATACTTGCCTTTCAAGCCACAAAGTGATGGCATAAACACAAACCTACCAACATTGTCCCTGACAATGCAGGATGCCAGGGCATGGTGTCTAAGTGGGAGTGTCAGCACTATTGGGCATGCACAGTATTCATTCGCTGGTGTTCAAAAACACTATTTAATGAAAATCGGGGCTGCGGGATAGTGATCCTAAATTGTCTCACTTTAAAGGGACTGTTGGCGGTCATATAAACCAGCTATTTACACCACAGATACATTTAAATGTATTGCACTCTAAATGAATTTGCTTGTGATTACACTAAAAAAATAGTTTTATATTTACAATAGTTTTTTAATTTTTTTATTCTCTGTATCCATAGTTTAAACATATGATTGAGTCCCCTTAGATGTTTTTATCTTGGGCATTTTCAACACTGGCTTGATCGCTATTACGTTTTAAAGTTTATATTTCTATTTTCTACCTTATCTATGAAATAAAACATGCTCGACCAATCACATTTATAAAGCTCAGATCAATGATAACACATATAAAATGTATCACAACAGCTATGCTATAGAATCTCACCAAAGGTAATAAAGATTTTTCATGAATTCCAGATCCAATTTCAAAACATTATATGTTATATGACTAAACTTAGCACATCTCTTCACTAACCAATCAGTATTGTTAAACATGGTCTTTGTGCGTATACTAAAAAAGTTGTAATAAAAGGATAGAACAAAATGAGTATCTTCTTTAATGCAACACAAACTTTCTAAAGACTACATAAAATCAGAGATCTAATTTAAATATCCACTGGTGATGTGCAATGTAAGATGAGTTCAAAATGAACCAAGGAACAAACCTCCTTTCTGTTGTAAAGTCAAATTAGGAACAGCTTGTAATTAAATAGATGACAGTTTACTGATTATTTTTTACTCACCCACATAAAGAACACCCTCTTTTGTCTTTCCTGCTGCTTCTGCCACACCCTGTTTGGTTTTTTCTGCAGCTGCCACAACCCCCTCCTTAGCTTTGGAAAGCCCTTTCATGAATACATCCATAGCTAACGAATGTATTATAGCAGTTCTGTAAAATATAAATAATAAATATAAATATAATTCTCCATCTGAAACATCAAATTAATGACATTGCAATATTGGTGTAAAATGAAATAAGTATGATTTTATTCCAAACCAGAATGGAGAGTGTTTATTAATGCCCATCTACCACACAGAATAATTTATAACAGTCTCAGTCAGTCAGTGTAATCTCTCTTCACCATTTCATTTTTCAATCGTTAATCTCTCAACTCTCCAGTGCATGTGACACAAACTAACCTGCGTTCAAATAATGATTCTGCCTCTCATTTTGCTGTTAAATCATGATCATTGATTCAATAGTGAATGTTTATTACCTTACAATAGTAAATCTGCATGATAATTATACACATATCTCAGTATATACACATGCTTAACAGTTTCCCTTGTGTGTGAAGAATAGTCTCCGATTCTATAGTAAATATAATTCAGTGCATTATTAATATAATCAGCTCTATTCAGCAACATGAGTTATCACTTGTCAATAGTCTATTGTATTCAATGACCTGATATAAAAACACCAGGTCATTGAATAAAGTCCGTTGTAACATATATATTATATTCTTTCTTTCTTTCTTTCTTTTAAATCCAAGAAATAATTCATACGTATAACCCCTGGGAGGAACAGGTGAATTAATCAATTGCACAGTTAAAAGTATTACTTTAATAAAATAAGCTGTTAACTCTAGGGTTTGCAAGAGAAACCACGTACATTCTGATATGTACTGTTTAAATATATAGGCAACAAAAACATACATAAATTGACAGATAAAAAATACAATTCCAATTCAAAAAATATTTTGTTTTTGCCAACCTTCTGTAGTAAGCTAAGGACCAAAAGGTATTTTGAACACAAGGCTATTATGATCAGTCATCTAAGATTTCAGCAACAGCCTCTATTCTATATTACACCAGAGGCACAGGTGATCCGCTATCCCAAGTGAGATCATCAGTCACACTGATTAGGTTTAGTCCTGGCAGAAGCATACGGAAGAAAAGACAAGAATTTTTCTTTATAGCCTTAATAGCAGTTAAAAGAGATTCATCTTATCCGTAGATTCTAAATCAACATAACATTTAAAGTCTGCTTAATTTGGGAAATGTATGTATAAATACATATACACACAAATAAACATACATATACTTACACGGAGCTGTGTGTGCCGGTGAGGTCTGTCCAGAAGGAGTAATATCAGCACTTGAGTAGAGTGGACAAAATCAGAACATATCTGCTAAATAAATCTCTGAGAGATTTGTTTCTATGTAACAACCTGATGGAATGTCAGATCAGGCAACAAAACATTTAACAGTAAATAAATAAATATTTATAAATGGGTTAAAGGAAAATAAAAAGAGGAAAAAAATTAATAAGAGATCAACACTTTTACTCTGCAAGAGCAACCTCCTCCGTTTGTCTATTTCTCATTCCTTCCCTAACACCCTGAACATCTCCCTCCTCCTCTTTCTTTTTTTTCCTCATGCCTGATTTGTCAGTGTGAAAACTGAATAATCTTAGTCGTGCTCCCCAAGCTGGACCACTTGTAAACTGACTGCCGCCCTAGCAAACAATGAAAGCCATTATCAGCAGGATTCCTTTAGATTAAGAACTGGAGGCTGCATCAGAAAATGATTGTTTGGATTGTGATAATTAATCACGCAGATGCTGAAAAGCAGCGGCCACATCTGTCCCCAAACCCGAGCCAAAATAATGATAATAATAAATATATAGTAAATTTATCAACTGCACAAATGCACATACTCAACTACTTCTCCATAGCAGCTGGTGGGTAGGCATGCTGTGCTGAATTATTCATTGCCAAATAACTATGATTATGCAATAAATATTTTCAAAAACAATTTTGCAGTCACTACCAAGCATTTAAAAAAAAAAATCTTATGATATACTATTTGTTATTGTCAAACAATTGGATATCCTGGGTTCCAGTGTATGTTACAAACATGGTCTTTGCTTAGTGTACGAGTTAAACATTTATAATCTCATTAGTATATTTGTACATCTAAACCAGAGGAACGTAAGATTTTTTTTTTTTAGCTTATAGAAGCTGTACTGTGAAAAAGCTAGCATGTATGACTTTAAACAACATTTGGTGGCATTAAATATTCAAGATGGTATAAACAGATATTCACTTTTAGCTCAGTGATGTATTTATGTCAGCATAAGCATGCTGCTATCATGCTAGCATGGAATCATACCTAGTAACAAAACAGATGGCTAGGAAGGCAATGCTGAAATATCAGCAAAGTGGATTAGGAGCTATGCCAAACACAGAGTAAGCTATTACATGTTTTACAACACTCAAATTAACCTTAATATGTAAGTTTTGTCACTAGGGTTAAATATGTATAGCACTTATTGATGAGATCACATGATCTAGTGTGAGAGTTGTCATGACACAGATATCCTATTATATTGGTGTGTGTGTAGGCAGCCATGACATTAATTGCTCCTTTTCTGTTGTAATTATGTCTCATCAAAGCAATGTCATGGTTCACTTAGTGAATGGTAAGAATTGCACATGTGATCTGTTTGTACTAAGCTATAAAGTCATGGTGGAGCCTACACTTGGGCATTCGTTTTCCGATGAATGGCGTTTAGGACAAATGTCATTTTTTGTCTATTTGGCCAATCATCTGAAAATGAATGAAAAGATGAATTAAAGATGGATTGCGCAATGAACGAAAATCATTAGTCATTCATTAATTCGCTGGTCCACTCAGGCAGGTTGGATTTACTGTGAGAAAATTGGTGCTCTGAGTTTCCGACCCAATTAGATCACAGGTCTATGGGGAGGACCAAGGTTAACATTTCCAAACAAAATTGGGAAATTCCATTTGTACAAATGGAATTCCCGAAAATAATGGGTGAATGTCATCCGCAACTAACACGTCAGTGTATATAAAACAAAAAGGTAATTGGCGTCTGAGTCTTGTGTTGCCTTTATGTCCAGTTGCCCATGAGGACAAGCACTGAATTTATTCAGTGGAGAATATTGCAGCCTGTTACAGTTCTACATACATCAAACAGTAGCAGGATTCAAACCCATGGTTCCCAGCCTGTGGGTCAGGAAACTTAGCCATTACACCTCAATCACTCTTTTGTCTGCACCATGTGGAGTTACTCAAGGTTCCAGACGGGACATCAGTAAGACCCAGGGATACCTGCATTCTGGATAAAGGTAGTGGAAGGGCGAAGAACTCTGTCCCAGTTCTTAGAAGTTTTCCCGAAAGCTGTGTGGTCCTCTGTCCACTCCAGGGTCCCGGTTCTGCACGCTGAGGGTAACACAACATGGTGGTGTTTCTCTCATGGCAGTAGTTCCATAATTTATGTTGTGATTGGAAGGTCCTTTTTTGTTATGTGTATAAATTTGTAAAAATTCTGGCCACATTTTGTTTATGTATAAGAGTACAACTAAGATACTTAAAGTGTGGAGGTAGTTACACAATAGCGCCAGCTAAATTCTAGCGAAACACATGGATGATTTAATGAGCTGGCGCTACTGTGGAATTATATTTGGATACAGATTAATATTGAATCTGTCACGCTGTAGCACCCGGCCTGAGGAAAAGTCATAACATTACATTAAGTGTGAAGTGTGAGTTTGCTGTTTAGTGCGGAGTTAGGGCTACAAAGAGAAGGAAATTTCATGATTCCAAAAGTCAAATGAAGTGCGGTGACCTGCAAAAATTAGGCACTAGAGGCTCAGTTGAACACAATGATCTATTAATGCCTAATGATTGCAGTTCACTTTTCAGTTCTGTTCTCAGCTGACTGCAATTCAATTATTAGTGAATAGTCCGCACTGTGCTGTGTTGGAGTAACTATATGCATCTGATGAGTCACAAGGCATTGCAGCTAAGGTGTAGATTATGTGGGTTATATTTGTTCAATTTGTGAAACTTTATGGCCAACCCTTTTCCAAATGAAAGGGACTAATCAATAAAGAGATACTTGCAGGAATTAAGATGGGAGTGTCAAACGTTAGGCCAATGTCCCTGAGTTGGAAAAAAATTCAGTGCAGCTTAATGTGAGAATGTTTTACATTTTGAACAAAAATGCTTAGAAAATGTAATTTCAACAGGAATATTCCAATTTTTATGGTGATGGCTACATTATGAACAGTATAGAATAAAGGTCGGCACTCCAATCTTCAGTGCAAAAAAAATCACAGTTTATTAAGGATGCACTTTATGTGTTTCGCATTTCTCAATGCTTAGTCATTATGAGCAAGCATTGAGAAATGCATAATGAGTAAAGTGTGTCCTTCCCTGCAACCTTTTTTCTGGTCATTGTGTTCACTTAATAAACTGTGATTTTCTCTTTTTTTTTTTTTTTGCACTGAAAATTGGAGTGCCAACCTTTTTCCTATACTGTTTGTGATCTTCCTTGCCTGTCAAGCATTTAAGGTTTGATCACCCACACCTATACCTAGAGTTACTTCTCAAGTTACCTTGCTAGGGGGTGGAGCCTGGTGTGAACCTCCTGGAGGTATTTTGCATCTTGATGGCTACATCAAAAGTTCATCTGACCTTATCAACGCTCTTGTGACTCAATGGAAATAAATTCCAGAAGCAATCCTCCAACAACTAAAACAGAGTGTAGACCACCCAGGGCCGGCGCTACCGTAAGGCAGCACAAGCGTCTGCCTTAGGGCGCCCCAATGGGGGGGCGGGAAAATCGCCCGCTCCCCCAGGCCTGTTTACTTACCTCCATGCTGCTGTTCAGGTCCGTGGCTGAGAGGGAAGCGCTGTGCGATCCCCTCAGGCCGTGCGCATTCAATAAAGTGTGTTGAAACTTTTTTTTTCAACACACTTTATTGAATGCGCACGGCCTTAGGGGAGCGCACAGCGCTTCCATCTCAGCCACGGACCTGAACAGCGGCATGGAGGTAAGTACTTGGGTCTTGGGAAGGGGGGAGGAGGGAGGTATAACGAGCATCTGACTGGCACAATATTCCTGGGCATCTGACTGGCACAATATTCCTGGGCATCTGACTGGCGCAATATTCCTGGGCATCTGAATGGCACAATATTCCTGGGCATCTGACTGGCATAATATTCCTGGGCATCGGACTGGCATAATATTCCTGGGCATCTGAATGGCACAATATTCCTGGGCATCTGACTGGCATAATATTCCTGGGAATCTAACTGCCACAATATTCCTGGGCATCTGAATGGCACAATATTCCTGGGCTCTGACTGGCATAATATTCCTGGGCATCTGACTGGCATAATATTACTGGGCATCTGAATGGCACAATATTCCTGGGCATCTGACTGGCACAATATTCCTGGGCATCTGAATGGCACAATATTCCTGGGCTCTGACTGGCATAATATTACTGGGCACTGACTGGCATAATATTCCTGGGCATCTGACTGGCACAATATTACTGGGCTCTGACTGGCATAATATTCCTGGGCATCTGACTGGCATAATATTACTGGGCTCTGACTGGCATATTATTCCTGGGCATCTGACTGGCATAATATTACTGGGCTCTGACTGGCACACTATTCCTGGGCTCTGACTGGCATAATATTACTGGGCTCTGACTGGCATAATGTTCCTGGGCATCTGACTGGCATAATATTCCTGGGCATCTGAATGGCATAATATTCCTGGGCATCTGAATGGCATAATATTCCTGGGCTCTGACTGGCATAATATTACTGGGCTCTGACTGGCATAATGTTCCTGGGCATCTGACTGGCACAATATTACTGGGCTCTGACTGGCATAATATTCCTAGTCATCTGACTGGCATAAGATTACTGGGCTCTGACTGGCATAATATTCCCATTGAAATACTGGTAAGTTTGTTGATTTAACTTTACTTCATTTTAAATATTGTATTTGTTCCCGTTTTGTTTCTTCACTGCAAAATAAGATATATGCAGTGTGCATAGGAATTTGTTCATAGTTTTTGTTTTTACTATAGTCCGGCCTTCCAACGGTCTGAGGGACAGTGAACTGGCCCCCTGTTTAAAAAGTTTGAAAACCCCTGGGCTAAATACTGGCATATTGAGTGGCAAAATAGTGTGTCTCAGGTTATGTGTGAATTGGTGTAACTGTGTGTGTGTAAGTGGTAAGGGTGTCTCTGTGTGTGACTGCAAGGGTGTCTTTGTGTTTAAGGGTTTCAATGTGTGACACATTTAGAGCATGCGAGTTGAATATTTAGATGTATTTATTTTCGACACTATACATTATTCATATATATATATATATATATATATAATGTAAGGAGGCTTAATGGTGTGGGAGGCGTGGCGGATCAGAGCAGGGGGGCACCAAAATGCACCTTCGCCTGTGTAGACGAAAATCCTTGCACCGGCCCTGAGACCACCTCCATATTATTTGCCAAAATTTTGGAATGTGGTGCCCAAAAACACCACATACATATATACCTCATAACTATATACCATATACATACTAACTCTTGTTCAAATAATGATTGTGCCTTTCAGTATTTCACCTCTCATTTTGCTATATAACATTAAATCATGATAACTGATTTATTAGTGAATCTTTATTGGCTTACAATCACACACATACACACCACAGTCACATAGAGATGTAGGCACATGTACACACACATTCACACATGTAATGCACCAGTGGTGGATCGGCAACAGGGCAATTGCCCCACCTGAGCAGAGTCATTGCACTTCTGCAGCTGTGGTGCTCTGTAGTGGTTGGGAGGGGCGGACTGCACCGCGTGCCGAGGTAAACGATCCACCACACCCTGGGAAGCAGCACAGCATGTTTGACTGGGGAGCCGTGGGCAGCATTAGCTCTTTGTGGTAAACACGAGAGCTTAGTCAGTGCTACTTGCACTCTCTGTGCATAGTGATGAGTCAGAGCATCGTAAATACAATGTTCTGCATCATCACTACAATCAAGGAGCGTGAGGCAGCACTGACTGAGCTCAGCTCAGGGTGAGGGAAGGGGGAGGGAAGGCGGAGGTGATGGAAACAACAGCTTTGGGGGAAGGACAACAGACATGGGGTGGGCAGAGAGACATACATGAGGATAGGAGAGAAGACATGCATGAGAAGTGAGGGGAAAGAGACAGACAAAAGGTGGTGGGGAGAGGAGAGAGACATATGGGTGGGAGGCAGAGAGAGAGGAGAGAGACATATGGGCGGGAGGCAGAGAGAGAGGAGAGAGACAAATGGGTGGGAGGCAGGGAGACAGGGGAGAGGAGAGAGGCAGAGATGGGAAGGGAATGGAGAGAGACAGGCATAGTAAGGGAGAGGATAGAGACAGACATGGGAAGAGAGAGGAGAGAAAGGAAGGAGTGGGATAGGAGAGAGGAATTCCACCCTATGGTTGAGCCGCAGGTTTCGTTCCCCCAGGACTTTTGCACTCTGACTATTACCAGGATACTGAAACTAAACCCAACAAACAGGAAGCTGGATACGGAATACTGGATCAAGGTGAAGGTACAGTGGCTCAGGCAGAAGAATAGTCAGACAGGCAAAAGATCAGGGCGGGCAGCAAACAAACGTAGTCAGGACGGGCAAACAGGTCAGGACAGGCGGCAAAACAAACAAGGTAAGGGCTAGCAGGAGTCAGCAACAGATGGTCAGAAATAGAATACACAGGGCACTATCAGGCAGCAACCAAAGCAATACAAAGTCATTGATTGCCATAAGCTGCAGGTTTAAATAGGGAAGGGCTGAGGATAACGAGGCAGCTGACAACAGGAGTAGAATGGGCACCCAAGAATAGCGGCCACTAGAGGCTGAAGAGGAAACAGCCACAAACCCAGAATAACCATGACAGTTACACTCTGCCACTCACGATTCCACACACATATACACACTCTGCCACACACTTACACTCTGCTGCACACACACACACTCAAACACACTTAAACGCTGCCACTCATACAGACTTCAACTCTGCCACTCACAAACACACTCACACTCTGCCACTCATACAGACTTAAACTCTGCCACTCACATATACACTCACACTCTGCCACTCACTCACACTCTGCCATTCCCATACACACTCTGCCACTCACACACACTTACACACAATTATACTCTGCCACTCTCACACACTCAAACTCTGCCATTCACATACACACACATTCTGCCACTCACACACACTCGCATAACTTTGCCACTCACGCTTCCACAAACATAAACACACTCTGCCACACACTTACACTCTGCCGCGCACACACACACACACACACACTCAACCACACTTAAACTCTGCCACTCATACAGACTTTAACTCTCCCACTCACTTACACTCAGTTTACATAAACAGTGCAGTTTCTGTATTTTTTTATATACAATAGTCTTGCCCCAGCACAGATATTGTGCTTACCTAGCAGTTCAGGACCCAGACTCTTGCATGCAAGTAGGGAAAATCTGCAGGAGGAGCCAAGGAGCCGTCAATAGGGCAGCTATTGATTTAATTTGAGGATGCGGAGTCAAGCATGAAGGGGTGGAACCTGGCACTGTCCAGCATCCAGATTATAGCATGCACAGAGGCTTTGGGGGCATGGGGCCGAGCATGAGGGGGAGGGCCGGGTGTGAGGGGGCGGAGCCTGGTGCTGGACTCCCGCTGATGAATAAAAAACAGGATAGGAGACTCAGGGCTAAAGCATACGTTAGCCCTAGAGTCTCCATTCTGGGCTATGAAGCTGAGATCCGGGGCTTCAGCCCCAGTAGCCGCCCCTAGCACCAACTCTTCCTTTAGTGGTAAAACTGCATGATAATTATACATATGTAATAATTTATACACATGCTAATCTAGGGCCATATTTAATGTTAAAGGGACCCAGGGCAAGCATCTATTTGTGCCCCGTCTCATGGTACCATCCTCACAGTCTCATACACATGTGAAATTGATTCTAGAATCCAGAATATTGGTTGCTTTGACATGAAGCCCTATCATAACATTACATTGACACTATAAATGGTTTCGGGAAGATAGTGGCTTATCCACACTGAGTACATTGCTTAACAGTGTAATTTAAACCCTATTCTCATACACACAGAATTTGTAAATTAATGGCCACTGCTGACAAAGTACCACTGAGATTCACGTCACCCAACTGTTCCTCTAAAATGTTCTACCTAATCATTTAATGTGTTTTGCAAACATCTGACTTCACCACAAAATATCCTAATCTCGTCTGTTGCAATGTGATCCACCAACCTACCAACTTCAAGGTAACTTGAAAATCTTTTTTCTTAACCCCTAGCTACAAATTCAGCTCATTAGCCTGAATGTCACTGTAGCGGAGATGCAATATTACCCAGGTTATCTCCGCTTATAATCCAAGTGAGACTCAGGAACAAGTAAATAGTAAATCCAAAGGCAGGGTTTCCAGCAGGTCAAATACAGCAATATCCCAACAGCAATCCCAATAACTGGACGACACACAGTTTCAGGAGCATAACTGACAAGAACTGTTTAATGATACAGAAACACAGAATATATACAGTTGAACATCTTGACAAACCAGATTAGACAAAGGAACTATAACAGGATTATAATTTAACCTAAGGAGATACAAAGGGAAATCCTGCCTCACACCTTTCAGGATACAAAGGTGCCCAGCTCAGATACACACTGGAAACTAAATGACTTACATAAGACAATGGGAGAGGTGACAAAAACAGGGATTAAAGATAGGATCCAATCTTAACTTGGGGAAAACACAGTGAATAGGACAAAGACTTGGATCCTAGTAATTACAGTACATTCCTCTGCTTGGGAGATAATTGAGTTAACCTTTGTATCAGCTCAATTATCTCCCAGCTAAAATATACAGGTTCTATACAATATTAATAACTTTCAAAATATGCATCACATTCACATAAAACATACATTTTCAGAATCAGCATACTTTAAATATGAAAATAACTAAAAATCAAACAATTCCACCCAGAAGTTCCAAAGTTACCTTTTTGGGCATTTTTAAAGGGCCACACACCCCAGGGCCATAGTCACAGGGGAGGAGGCTGGCAAACAGGCCTCTCCAAGACCAAGTGGCGAAGGGCACTTCGTCACAGTCACCCTTGCCACCTTCTGCCACCTGCATCCCCTGCACACTCACAAAATCAAATGCACAAAATAAAAATCTCCCTGACAATGTGCAGTCTCCACTCGAAGGTGCCATTACAACCCCTCATATACTGCAGCACTCATTGCATCACCTAGTATCTTAAACATTACGAAAAAAATACATGCAATCTCTCTTGGAAGCGATCACATTGCTGCTGGGAGTCCAATTTTGGTGTTGCTGAATGCCTCAATATCGAGGTATTACAGCAACAAGACTGGCAGGAGGGAAGGGAGCAATCAATTACAGTTATTTAGACACAGGATGTACATGTACATCTTGTCTTGTTGAGGGGTTAAAAATGATTATATGTATTATTAATATAATTGCCTCTATTAAATGACGAGTTATCACTTACAGTTACAGTCTATTGTATTCAATGACCGGAGATCAAATATATACAATTGTAACATGTACATCATTTTCTTTATTTTTTTCCAAGAAATAATGAATACACAGTGAAATACAGCTAATTCTAGGACTAGGTGAATTAATCATTTTCATAATTAAAAGTATTACTTTAATACTAGGCTTTGCAAGAGATACAAAATAAATGTTGATATATGTTTAGATGTCTTGATACAAATATAAATAAACTGACATATATTTTTGAAATCAACATAACCTTTAAAACCTGCTTTAAATGTTTGATGTTTTTGGAAATGTATATGTAAATAAATATACACACAAACAAACATACATATAGTTACATGGAGCTTTGTGTACCAGTGAGGTCTGTCCGGAAGGAGTAAAACGTATCAGAACATATCTGCTAAAGAAATTCCTGAGACATATATTTCTATCTAACAACATGATGGAATGTCAGATCAGGCATCAGTATATTTAACAGTAAATATATATATATATATATATATATATATATATATATATATATATATATATAAAGTTTTATATTTTTTCTTTTCTTTCAAATTTTAACTTTTATTACATTTTGTGTATGTATAAAACATAATTACATTGTTGCATTGTTGTGATCCATAATCAAATTCAAATGAAATCATTTATCATAGAAATTCTCCAGTTTAGTTTCTAATGTGTTATCTTCTAACTGTTAATATTTCCATTGAAAATATATTCCATATTAAATAAATATGCTTTTGAAGTTCATTTATGGAAATCTGGTAGTCTGGAAATTTGGGTAATTCCAGTTCTGTGGCAGTTAATTTGGGGGAGTCGGGTGCTGCAGATGCTAATTTGAGGGAATCTGGTGCTGTGGAGTATTAACTGTTGCTGCAACCCTTAATTTTGGGGTGTCTGGTGCTGTGTAGGAAAAGTTATTCCTACACAAGTAGTTATGGCCCCCATGTTAATGGGGGTAAGGCTGCTATCCCTTATACCCAGTGTATTTTAACAGGTCTGTCCAATCCAGTCCAATTTCTTATAGAGGGGGGGTCAGGGCTAATTGCCCAGATCCTCCATATGTAGAATGACTGGCATTTCACTGGCTCCCAGAAAAGGCCTACTACTACTTGCCATTTTGCCTGTTCCCAGCCCCATTTATTATGGGAATGATTGCTCCCTTACTTATTTTGAGGACACCCACTCTTTTTAAATAATTATTTTAGTAATAGTTTTCATCCATTTGCCTTGTCCCCACAAGCTTGGATTGACTGTTTTATATAATATCTGGTATCATATTTGGTGCATGATACAAAAGCAGTAGTCAGGGAACTGAATAGCGAAAACCAGGCATTAACAGCTGAATTAGAACCATTCTCAAGCTTGGCTATCTCTCTGGTTTTACATATCAGGATATAATAATAATCATCTATTACTTAGCAGGTCTTAAACCACATATGAACAATAACACATGACATATTACACTGTGTGATTTGATTTAGCTAACAAAAATAAAGCCAAAATGGAGAAGCTATGTGTAAAAAAACTAAGTACACCTTATGAACCAACTTTAGCACCAATAACTTTAAATAATTGTTTTCTGCATGAGTTTATCAGTTGTGGAGGAATTTTGGCCCACTCTTCTTTACAACGTTGCTTCAGTTCATTGAGGTTTGTTTATGCACAGCTCTCTTGAAGGGACAGTCTGGTGCCCAAAATGCATCTTCCAAATGTCAATGCATAGAATAAAAGTAAAAGTCAGTTTCCTTTTTTGTTTTGCTACAGGAACCAATGAGAATGAAATTTCCTTTCTCTCAAGTGATGGCTAGATGATAGTGAACTGTTAAGCGATCCTAATGTGTACAAGAGCAAGATTATCACATTCCACATAATGCATTCTATTCCAGGAGCAAGGAAGTGACTAAATGAAACAAAACTTTTTTATGCTCAGTATCTATATAATCAGTACTGCAGCACCTGTAGTAATTATGTAGAGTAATCACTGGGGGAGGGATTGAGTAAAATATTAATAATGTGATTTATGCAGAATGTTTGCATCAAATCACAGTGGAAAAAAACCTGTGCACTATACAAACAGTGATCTTCAACTTGCACCAAAATGAGTGTGCATTTCAATTGGGTTGCGGTCTGGTGTTTGACTGGGCTACCTTAACACCTTGATTCTTTTATTTCCAGCCTTTCTGTTGTAGATTAATTGATGTGCTTGAGATCATCGAAAAACACCCAACTCATTACCCCTCCACCACATTGGTTGACAGTTGGTATGAGGTGTTTGTGCGGATATGCTGTGTTTGGTTTTAGCCAAGCGTGGCGCTGTGCATTATGGCCAAAAATCTCCACATTGGTATAGTCTATAAAAAGGACATTGTTCCAGAAGCCTTGTGGTTTGTTCACCTTTCAAACCTAAGCTGCGCTACCATGTTCTTTTAAGAAAGAAGAGACTTTCTCCTGGCAACCTATCCAAACAACCATACTCGTTCAGTCTTTTTTTAAAACATTAACATGCTTACTGAGGTATGTAGTCTGAGATGTCACTCTAGTTTTTTGCAATTTCTGACCTTGGGAGGAATTTGCTGTGGCGTCCACTCCTGGGAAGAAGTGGACAACTGTCTTTTAAATAATCTCTCTCACTGTAGAATGATGGACTTCAGATTGTTTGGAAATGGCCAAATTGGTAAGGGTTATAAACCCTTACCAGCAGGGTCGGCCTTAAGTGTTCAAGTGCCCTGTGCGGGCCACCCCCAGGGTGCCCCCCTTCTCTACCCTCATGTATGTCTGTCTCCTGTCCCTCCTCATGCCTGTCTCTATCCTGTCCCTACATGTATGTGTCTCTCCCTTCCCATGTTTGTCCCTTTACTCTTCATTGCCCTGTCTGTCTCTCTCCAACTCCCCAATATCTGTTCTCTCTCTCTCTCTCCCCCTCATCCCCATATCTGTTTTCTCTCTCCCTCTCCTCCCCACATCTATTCTCTCTCTCCCCCTCCTCCCTCATATCTGTTCTTTCCCCCTCCTCCCTATATCTGTTCTCTCTCCCCTCCTCCTCCATATCTATTCTCTCTCTCCCCTCCTCTACATATCTGTTCTCTCTCTCCACCTCCTCCCCATATCTGTTCTCTCTCTCCACCTCCTCCCCATATCTGTTCTTTCTCCCTCTCCTCCCCATATCTGTTCTCTCTCCCCCTACTCTCCATATCTGTTTTCTTCCCCCCTCCTCTGTTCTCTTCCCCCCTCCTCTCCTCTGTTCTCTTCCCATCTAATCTGTTCTCTTCACCTCTCCTCTGTTATCTCCTCCCCTCCTCTGTTCTCTCCCCCTCCCTCTGTTCTCTCCCCCTTCCTTTGTTCTCTCCTCCCCCTCCTCCTCTGTTCTCTTCTCTCCCCCTTCTCTGTTCACTCCCCCCTCATAACCAGTTTGACAGGCAGCAACAATTGCTTCTCTTAGATAATTGCTATGTTTTTCTATCCTCTTCCCCTCCCCTCTGTTATGTCCTCCCCTCTGTTATGTCCTCCCCTCTCCTCTGTTCTCTCCCCCTCCTCTGTTCTGTTCCCCTCTCCTCTGTTCTCTTCCCCTCTACTCTGTTCTCTCCTCCCTTCCTCTGTTCTCTCCTCCCCCATCTGTTCTCTTCCCCTCTCCTCTGTTCTCGCACCCCCTCCTCTGTTCTCTCCTCCTTTCCTTTGTTCTCTCCCCCCCCTTCTCTGTTCTCTCCCCCCTTCTCTGTTCTCTCTCCCCCCCCCCCCCCTCCTTAACAGTTTGATGGGAAGCAACAATTGCATCTATAAGTTAGGGATAAGGATGTTTTTACTTGGCATTGTGTTAACACACACCTGAATATTCTAGACCAGTAAACTGCTAAAACCTTTTCTAGAGATGGTCACATTTGCTGATGCTCAATTAATCAAGGGTATCTGCTACTCTTAATTTCCATGGAAGCTGTAAGGGTGTTCTTAGTTTTTCACACATGGCTTCTCAATTTTAGCTTTATGTTTATTAGATAAACCATCACACGGTGTAGAATGTCATATGTTGTTCATCTGAAGTTTAATTAACCTATTTGTAATACATGTTAAGGAAAAGATGATTGATATAATGTCTGATATGTAAAACCATAGAATTCAAAGAGGGTGTACTTTATTTTTCCCATGACTGTATCACAGAAAGATAAAGTGATAAAACAGTTCCATTCAACAAAATGAGGAAATCATGTGCCATTAAAAAATGTATGAGCTGGAAGATTCTCTGCCTTTTTTTGCATAACCTGAAGAAATAAGTTACTCTGCTATAATACTTTCGATATTTTCACAATTTGTTAATCCAAACAAACTGAGTCTCACAAAATCTAGGATCAATTAAATGCTAATGAGGTTCAATACTCAGTTCAACACGCTGGCTTAATTTATAGCTGCTTCCTTGTCTCATAAGCCAACTTACAAAAAGAAAAGGAAGACAGACCAGACAGCTTGGAAACATGTATTTATTCCAAACTGCACAGGATGAAGAATACATAAACAGCCACCACACAATAATGTTGCTTAAAAGGAGCCTGTATAATTAAGTATCATGAAGGCCTTTACTATGGATTCAGGTTCTGTCAGCTGCTTTGCCACAGAAGAGTTGATAAATGTAATTCCTTGTAGCCTAATAAATAAATACATTTCTTGCAGTAAAATACCTAAAGCATGCATATGTAGCAATACATATAATTGCAGTTGTCTCACTGAATCGGCTTTTTACATTGGCACACACAGTGATAACACCACCATTAGGCACTATCACTGTGTGCTCCCCTTTTATACATAACCCAAATTCTATTTTAGAAATCCGACTGCTACATTAGATTGCATTACTTTTTTTCACATTACATTCATTTATATAGTACCAACTGATGCTTACAGTACAGAAAGAATGTCTTTCATGCTTACAATCTTAAGTTATAGATTAATACATATTCATAACAATTGACTTTCAGTTATATAATTTATGTATGGAAACATGAAATGATGACAAAGTTTAAAGTTTTTAAAAAAAGAATTAAGAGGAAATATATTTGATGTAATTAATCACAAAATTATAATCCTCTTTAAGTGAGTTTAACTCAATATGACATTCACCTCTGTTCACCTGGCTTTTCCCTTCGGATTTCTGTTATTTTAAGTGGGGGGTGAACCAGAATCAAGGTGAACGGCAAAACAGGTGAACATATCGAGATTTTGTAAACAAAAAGCATAACAGTAAATAGGGAATAAACAAATGTACATGATTTCCACAGGAAGTACTCAGGAAATGGTATACTGAACCATTTTTTGTGATGTTAAAGAAAGATATTCAGCTTTGGCGGTCGACTTTCATTTTGAGACAAAGTCAAATTCGACACCTTTGAAAAAAAAACAAGTTTGAATCTTCCCAATTGAAATGGGAGGCATATATGATAAATATTTATTTGTACTCTTAACCCTTTTCATGCCTCTTTGTCTCTGAGGGGCAAATGCTTCCCTTGCCAACTGGTTTTGCTGGTGCCAGGCCGCTCCTGGGGCTGCAGGGCTCACATTGCTCAGTGACTTGTAACAGCTCCGCGAAGCCTGAGGAGGCACAAGCGCTCATCACATGGCATTGGGATGCAAGAATGCATGCAGAGCCTCTAACACACTCCACAAGAATACCAACCATTTAGCGGCTAGACCTGCCCACCGGGGCCAGCACCTTACAATGCAAGGCACTGATGTGGATGGTAGGGCAGTCCAAGCTACATGCCTGGGCTTTAGTGGAGGCAGATTAGTGGACACGGGGGTTGCACAGTCCCTTGTTGTGCAACATTCATCTGAATTTGAATAATGAGTAGCCAAATATTTCAGAAACAAAAATAAACAATATGAATCCAAATGTTTTAAACTGATGTTGACTTTATTCATGTAAAGCATTAGTATTGCTATGCACTCAGACTGATACTATGTACTGTGTAGAGCAATGCTACCTGCAGGTTCTTTCCTTTTTTGCCTTTTATAGTAATTATTTTTGTATAATTATTTGACCTACGACTCATCATTTTTGAGTTTGTTACAAGAAAAAAAAAGATATTAGTGAGAATCAAAAATGGTAAGTTTTAGTGAGAGCATAAGTAACATTTGTGCAGGTAAATTCGGCCAGTTCTTATTACGGTACATTCCTACAGTTAATAATTGCTTTATCCTGAAAATATGCATTACTTTTTTTATATTAGGTGTATTTATAATATATGTAGCCCTGTTTAAAAGACAAACTTTTATAAAAAAGGAAAATATTTTGTTACAAGTGGGGTCTATTCACTGAAGTCAGAGTTTGGAGTTTGTGATGAGAGCTCATTTCGAACTCAAGTCTCGAAAAAGTTCACCTCCCCCATAATGCCCTCATCACAACCCTGCAAAATGCTATTTACTAAGCACAAAAACCAGACCCTTTTAGCGCCATGGGGGTGGGCATTGAAAATCACTGCCCACCCTGCCTGGCATACAATGGGTGCCCTGTAAAAAATGCATTTTAACTTTTATGTATCAGGAAGAACCGTGATGGCCTCAATCCACATCTTTGGCCCAGGAAAAGGGGATCCAAAAATAATAGAAATTCAGCTTTAAAATAACATAATGTGGTAAAAAAAAAAAAAAAAAAACTTGACCATAGTGAATAGACCAAGAAATGTTCACCTCGACTCACCATCTAGTGAATAGCCCACACTGGCATAACAATACAAACTTGGTGAGTTTCTGCTGTAAGAAGTTGGCCTTAAATAAATGCATTGTTAAACATTTAAATATGGAAGATATTAGACATGTGCATTCGTTTTCGGACGAATGCATTTTCGTCCGAAAATAGCATTTTCGTCCGAAAATAGCATTTTCGTCCGAAAAACGAATAACGAAAATGCTAAACTAACGAAAGACGAATGAACGAATGGTTAATAAACGCAAATCATTCGTCCATTCGTCCATTCGTGCTATTGGCATGCTATAAACCGAAATAGAGTCGGTTTATAGAATACCAATAGCATTACATATACATTCCATAAACCGACATAATGAACGACTTTCGGTTTATGGAATGCATGTAATACTATTGGCTTTCTATAAACCGAACTAGAGTCCCCATTCATAAGAATTTCTTATGAATGGGGACTCTAGTTCGGTTTATAGAAAACCAATAGCATTACATGTATTCCATAAGCCGAAAGTCTATAAACTGAACGAAGTTTGGTTTATAGACTTTCAGTTTATGGAATGTGTAGGTCAATTGATTCGTATGAACGAATAAAACGAAATGAAAATAATCAACGAATTTCGTCTGAAACGAATGCAGTAATGAACGAAATTCGTTTTAGACTAAATAAATAACATTTTTCGTCCGAATGGACGAAAACGAAACGAAAGTTTTAGTTTTGCACATGTCTAGAAGTTATTTTCATCTCACCTCATTTTTGTGAATAGCTCCAGTGTTTGATAATGCACATTCATCGGGAATATTTAAGGGTTCACTCCATATGTTCTGAAAATCAGCCCCAAAATGGTGCCTCTGAATTGCGGATGGATTCGGAGTACAACGGTGACACATCATGACTCAAATGTTGAGTTACCTAGGTAGCCCCCATGTGTCTTTGACTATATTCACAATTCAGAAACAATAGCCAATTCCACACCGAGATCTGCCAAAACCGAATTCAGCCAAAACATGTCTGAAGCTCCCCATTACATCGTATAGTAGATTTAAGACACAGAAAAATTAGCGCAGAAATACCCCAAAAACGAAATCCATCCGAAAAAGCCCAAAATACCCGTAGCTAAAAGGCCCAGGTTCCGAAAATCAATACAAATGATAGGTGTAATAATTTAAAACCCAATCACTGTCGAGGAATGTTTTCAAAAATACTGATCACATGTCCAGACCATGATTTCAGACCAGGTTCAGCAAATATCAAAATGACAAGCCAGGGATCAGGGCGGAGGTGGCAGGGATCAGGAGAGTGGGGAAAGCAAGGCCTTAGCAGAGTTTTTAGAGATCAGTGGAGGAAAAAACAGCATAGGTACAAAAGCTGTACCAGCATTACCAGTATGTGATAGGGATGCAGCAGGAAAGAGGACAAACCAGAGGAGGAAAAATTACAGAAAATTGTGGATGCTGTTAACATGATTGGTGGGAGTAACAGGTCCGAGGAGGTGGTAAAAAAAAAAAGACATTTGATGCTGCTGTCTATGGTTTTATTGCTAGTACCCAGCATAATGTGGCACACATGGACCAGCTACTGACCATGATGGGTTGCAACCAAGAATGGTTCCATGCTGAGATGATGGAGAGTCATAATGAGTTGGCTAGTCACTTATGTATAGTAGTTGCAGAGCAGGCACAGTTGAGAATGTTGTACCAACAGGAATGGGAGGCTAGAGCAAAACACTACAACTGACTAAACTGGAATAACAGTATGCTTGTTTCCTGCGTACCGCTGCTCCTGTGGCAATCTCCACACCTCACATCTCTCCATCAGCACAGGTGGTTGAAGGTCAGTCTGGTTAGTAGGAAGATGTGACCAGCATGACTATATTGGTTGCCCAGTATATCATCCTTCTCCTCATCAGATGCTGATGAGTAAGTCATACTGTAGCATCATGTTAGCAGCCATGGAACCCATGGTTACTTACCGTTCCTATCACCTGGCTATACTCCTCGCTGACAAACTCTGCCCCTTTCACTAAAGTAATTGGAAATTAAGTGACAAATTATTATTTGAACTTATCTATTTGTGTCTATGTTGTTATTTAGGCAAATCCACACCTCACACACTTCCACAGTTCATGGTACCCTTTAATTTCCACAGTGTTTAATCATTCTACATGGGTAATGTCCCGATCTGAATGCTTTCAATGCTTCGGTCTCTGAATTGCCCACATTTGTGAGATTTCTGTTATCCGGCTAAAATTTCTGACCCAAGACCATTTCTGAATAAATCAATGTATATTGACAAGAACTTTCAGTCCAACAATATCATAAATATCACGAGTCAGCAAACAAGGACAATCCCAATTTGGCACCTCCATCCTGCAGTCCCGATATTCACTCTCGGGTGTATAGAATACTGTAAAATAAATACTGTGCATTCAGAGGTCTACACATTCACTGTAGCACTGGCACCAAGCCACACCCCCAGCATTTTGCTTTTCTGGGAGGAAATGTTGTGAGATATACATACTGAATGCAGCATTTTAAGAATGTTTTGTATAAGAACAAATTGTGGCTAAGGGGAAAAGTCATTGTAGATTCCCAAAATGTGCCTGTTCCTCTTTGTTGTTTTTAGATTGTAGAAGACAGACTTTGTTAGGTTTATGCTTCTAAAAAATCTTTTGTATATCATCTCTTGCAATGTGAGATAGCTAAATTTACTTTTCATAAATTTACTATTACACATTTTACAAGGCAGTATAGTGATTATACCCAGGATATTTTTCAAGCATATGACAATGTTGCAGACCAGCTGGAAGGATTCCTATTTTGGTACATAGCCTAAACTTTTCATTTAGCTAGATTAAATGGCCATCTGCAATGTTTAGTAGACCTTCCATCTCATAATATAAATTTTAATTCTGCTTCTTGTTGAATGAAGTGAATGTCTCTTATGAATCCTGAGCAGAGATTTCAGCTAAAAAAGTGGGCTAGTGAAAGCTAACCAAGAAATCACTAATATAGAAGCACAAGTGAACAGTTAATTGTCCCTAGTATGGGGATACATTGGCATGTACTTTTGATAATACATACCAGTTTAACATCTGACTGGTAGCTGCCATGGGAAGCAGGCAGCCCAGTCAGTGATTGTCTCCCTCTCTGCTAGTATCCTAGTTTTTTCATGGGATCAGCAGAGGCATTTTGGCCTTACATGGCTTATGGATTCCCTTTTCCCAGAGCCATGAAGGCAGAAAATTACTTTCCACAAAGCCAGAGGCTACTGGAGCTGAAGGCCCAAATCTCAAATGCATTGCCGAGATGCACAGACAACCTCTCAGGCTGCCTCTCACACTCCCTGATTGTCTGTGGAAGTCAGACCGTCGGGGGAAATGCGACTTCCTGGTACTTAGGTTTGTGAGTTGTGCAAGGAGCATCAGAGGCAGATTCTAGATTCTCTGACAAGTCCAATCGGTGCAAACTGGGTGCACTGGCAAGACCTGTGAGTGCAATCTGGGTGCTTGGAAAGTTATGTGTGTGCAATATTGGTGCTCTGTCAAGACCTCTGGGTACAATCTGGGTGCTCTGGCAAGATGAGTGGGTGCAAACTGGGTGCTCTGGCAAGACCTGTTGGTGCAATCTTCCTGTTCTGGCAAGTCCTGTGTGTGCAATCTTGGTACTCTTGCAAGACTTGTAGGCTCAATCTAGGTGCTCTGGGAAGACCTGTGAATGTAATCTTCATTCTCTGGCAAGCCCTGTTGGTGCTATGGCAAAACCTGTAGGTGCAAGCTAAGTACTATTTCAAGTGCAATGGGTACTGCAAAGTTGTGATGTGGCAAGTTACATGGGTACAATTAGTTGCTGTAGGTGCAATAGCAATGTATGTTGGGGAAATAATGAAAGAAGGGCAATATAAATGGAGTGAAGGGGAGCAGAGGAAGGAAATTAAAACAAAGAATGCATTTTCAGTGACTGGCAGGGGGAGGGGCGGGTGCTGTCACAGGGCACAGAGTGCCTGGAAGCCTAAGGCTTTCCTCCTCCTGGGACACTGTACCTGAATCAGAGATATAAGCACTCACAGCAGCGCAATGGCGTTTACAAACTGGGATGTGGTTTTGTAACTGCGAAGTATGCACAGCAACCTCTCCCAGAGCAGACGCCAAAAAGAGATATGTGAAGAGCTATTCTCTACTAAAAGGATATATACAAAAATAGCAAACTCCCACACCCAGCTCTTTGCATTGTACATGTGTATTATACATAGGGAATATGTATAATTGCAGCCTGATGATGGCATCTGCATTATAACATTTTTTTTTCAGTGGCATAATATAAAAGTGTATGTATTTACTGCTCAATGGCATAGTGTAAAATGTGTATGCATTTACTGCTGGTTGGCATAATGTACAAAGTATACGTATTTACTCCTCATTAGCATGTATACAACCATCATGCATTTACTGCTGATTGTGATGATATACACATATGAAGCATTTACTGCCACTAGGCATAATATACAAAAAGTATGCATTTACTGCTCATTTTCATCAAAGAAACCATTATGAATTCATTGCTCATTGGCATGAAATACAGAGATTTAATTTGACTCTGGCTGGCATCATACACAAAGATTGTGCATTACTGCTGACTGGCATCATATACAAAATTAACGTATTTACTTTTAGTTGGCATCGTATAACAGTTTATATATTAACTGTTCCCTGCATTTGCTTATGGCTGGTATCATGCACAAAGATTATACATTTACTGCTGACTGGCATCATCTACAAAATTAAAGTATTTACTGTTAGTTGGTATCATATGACAGTTTATATATTAACTGCTGCCTGGGATCATTTAAACATTTAAGCATTTGCTGCTCATTGGCATGATATAAAGGATGCAGCATCTTCTGCTCATTGGTATCATACATTATTCAGATATTTTATTGGCACATAGCTTTGCAGATAAATGTACTGTTAATTTGTATCATATACATCATTTACATATATTTTTTGGTCATTGCTTAAATTATGTATACCATTTGCTCATTGGCTTCATCATATAACTCATGTAAATGTATTAATTGCTTTTATGCATGTGCATGTGAGCTTATTTACTCCACTATTAAATCTAGCCCATGATCTCTTGGAGACCTCATAACACCCTTGCCCATGTTAGCCCAAAATCCCTTTCCACAGAGCCATGTCTGCCCAAATCCCTTTTATGCCTGATGAGGAAACCTGAGATTTTTTGAATACTTGCACTCTAAAGCTACTCAATTAGCCAATAAAGGTATCAACTTGACTCTACTTGTTTCTATATCCCTTCCCACAGAACCATGGGGGAATATGGATTTTGGGCAGACATGGCTCTGTGGAAATGGATTTTGGACATGGCAATATTTTCACTATTTTATTTCTGAATATGTCCTCTGAATATGTCCTGAACCAGCTGGTATAATTCCAAAAATATATTACAATATAACATATTATACACTAAAACCGTATTACATTATTATGACTCTTGGTTATAATACAATCTATATAGTTTTATTGTATTCTTGATCTGGTTTTATTTTTAGAAATTTGTCAGTAAAAAAGTATGATTGCCAGTAAATCTTTAGGATAGAACCAGCAAAAAAAAGATTCACAGATGGCAAACCTGGTATAGGCACAGTGAAATCTGATCAACATAAGGAGACAAAGTAAAAAGCCCCTTGTAAAAATGAAAATATACATACATTGACATTACAATGTATATATCAGTCTATTCTGGAAAACAAATACATCTAAACACATGAACAGATTAGAAGGACTATTTGTATTTTAGTTATAATTTATGACTAAATAAAATAACAATCAAGTACAGCAGAAATACAAATAGTACTCCAATAGAAGTGTTGGCCTTGGAAACATTTTATCATCACAATTTTCCATCCCTGGCTGTTTATCACATATATTCAACATCAAATTCTTGCTCAGATCTTTGCCTATGGCCTAAAACATTATTTATGGCTATGTACATATATTATGTTTTGCTTTGCTCATTAAAGAGAGACCTAATGTATTTTGTATTAACCAGTGGGGGGGGGGGGGGGGGGGACGGACTTAAAAGTAGTTATTGATGGTCAGGCCTCCTGTATAAAGTGGAAGAATTGTTTGGGTTTACACTGGAACAGTCACCAAGTATAGTGCTTCTATATATAGACTGGCAATGTATGAAGAAAGAGGAGGTAACATTGATAATTCATTTGTTTATCTCTACTAAGATACTAATAGCAGGACAATGTAAAACATTGAATATTCAATCTTGGCAACAGATTAACACTCAAGTAAATTTGGCAAATAAAAATGGAAATAGGAATCTTAAGAAAAACCTTTTATATTAGCCCAAAAATTGTGGGAAAAATGGTTCGCAAATGTAATGGAGTTTATTAGTAGTAACCCTTCGTGTCTTTTTTTATGTTGTCCTGTGGTAATGTTATATGATCATTGATTCAGTATTTAAAGAAGCATGATTGGATATTTCAACATACATATCTTGGACCTTTTCCACTGTTACTGTACACGTTTATTATTATTTTTATGATTATTAGTATGGTTTTTTGTGTATTTTTTCAATCAAGAAAAAAACTTCGCAATACTTAGCAATTATAGCCAAATTGGAAAAATGAGGCAACGTAACTATATGACCTTACCTACTTTAGCCTGAGTTTTGCAACTCAGTTGTCAAGTCACCACAATGCACTCTTTAGCAAATAAACCATATTGTGACAATCTCACATTAGTGGATTAATTAGTCCAGCTCTACAGAAAACCTTGGTGCTTTATAAACAATAATAAAGCAAGGCTGGGATCCAAGCCAAGGCATTATCTGCCTTCCTAAGGTGTATTTCAGCAAATCTGTGCATATATATATATATATATATATACATTAACACTTTATGGCAGAATGTATCCCTTTGGAAGAGAATGTACTGTCTTTGTTCCATTTTCCATAGCCTTCACTCACATGTCATAGCATAATATCACAATATGAGAGCTCTGCCAAGGAAAAAAGAGGGGAGAAGCGTACAACAACGAAGAAGGAATTTTGACATCCGTAATGTTTCCCTTGTGTTATCTGTCTGAAATAGAGTAGAGAACAGATGAGAATTATTTCTGGAAGACAGAACAAGCAATACAATGTGATAAAGGAGAAAGGGAACCAGAATGACAGACGAGAGAGAAAATATTCAGACACTGATCCCTGAAAAAAGCAAAGAACTAGAAAATACAATACAGTTAATGAGAGAGAAAAAAGAAAAATTTAAACACCTTCCTAGCACTGCTGGAAGATTATTAAGGGTGTTTTACTATGACTAGAAGCTGTCGCCAAAGATGACTGAGCACATACATTTCATGTTACATTGAATTACTAGACAGATTATTTTTTTAATTCATCAGACACAGACACTTTGAGTTGTAGACCATTTAATATCCATTGATATTTTTGTTATGTACCAAATATGAACTAAATCATTCTCCACATCCCTAAGTTACAATACAATGTTTGAAAGAGTTCTACTGTAAGAATGGGGCCTGTCACACTAGAAGTTATGAGCCACAGCATGTTGGTTATGCTGATTGTAATTGAGTGAGGATAGCAACAAATATGTAATTGTCATGGCAACAGAGGTTTCTAGTTATATACCTACACATGCCATACCACATTTGATTTACCTGACTTTTAACAATAAGCAGTGTCAGGCATTTGACTAGGAAAAGAACACAACATGGATGCTGACATCCATCTTTAGATGAGTTCAACTTGAGTTCATTGTGTATGTTTGCCTTCGTCTCAGTATCCCTGTAAGATTATTATCCCATAAGGGAGAACTTATCTCATATGGGAACTTACCTAGCTAGTTATGTGAGAACAAGAGGTCTGTACATTAGAATGGGGCCCCTGCCTTGTCATTGTAAGCATACAATTACAAAGAGTAATACATAATTATATAAGTTACCACATTTAGATTGCAGCTCATATGATCAATGTGTAATATAAACAAACAATACAATATACTGCGGCAAAAAAAACGTGACGGAGTGAGCAAGCACCTGAGCACAGCTAGTGTCTCCACTCCTAGCAGAAATGTGCAAAAAAACTGGGTAAAGTGAACATGTGCGCTAATAACCAACACTAGACAAACCAGAACATTACCATTTTCAATGAGACGAAATGCTCAGGTGTAGTATATAACGAAAATTATATCAAAGTGCATGTAGTATACAGATATTGTACTCACATGTACATGAGCAGTACTCTGCTCAAGAAAAATAGCGTGGGGAAGCTCAGGTAGAAGCAGATGAATCCTATAAAACAGCTCCAGAGCAACCAAATCACATGGGAAAGAGAAGGCAGGAATGCACGTGCAAATATTTTAATATTCAGCAATAAAACAAACACATAGTAAGATCTTACATTAAAAATGTTTTAAAAGTCCTGGATGCTTGTCCATAAAATCAGCAGCGTTTCTCTTATGCACTCCTCTCCTCTCGCGATGCGTTTCCCCTCTTGTTGAGGCTTTCTCAAGTGTTAGTATCTAAATACTAATATTGTAACCATTCCATTTGCACATAAGTATATTTACATACACATACGTATATGTATATTCATAGTTAGATGATATAATACGTAAGCAATAATGTTTATTGTGCAGGCAAATGTATAGATTCAATTCTGTTAAGTTTGTGGCCTGGCTGTGTTTTCCCATAATGCGATTAGCTCAGTTGTTAATCAGGTAATCCATAAAACATTATTTTCTGAATCCACCTTTATTCAAAGAATAAAATAGACAAGTAGAATATCGCTCAATAAAACATTAGATGAAAGTTTAACTTAATTATTTGTTTTATGCTTTTCATTAATTAGATTTTAGGTCCCAGTATACAAAATAGCCTACGTGTAGCACAAGTCTGAACTTCAAAAATGGGTGTACATTAAAGGGTATATTCTATCTGTCTACATTTTAAACCAGATTTATTTTTAGTTCTATGCTGTGAAATCTTAAAAGAAAAAAAGAAGAAAGATTTGCTGAGATTCTAGCTCAAATACATGCCTTTTTGACATTTATCACAAATAGATGAAGGGGTGGCTAACATCCATGTATAGCTGCTAAAAAAAATACCAGGAACTTGACACGTTATAAAAAATAGAAGATAACAGAATCAGTTATACACAATTACATATATATATATATATATATATATATATATATATATATATATATTCACCCAACTTGCATAAGCACACGCACACGCACACGCTTTGGTGTAGTCGCTGTATTCAGGTGCCTGGGTGCTGGTCTGTCTCATACACAACACTTCCAATACGAATGAATCCACTCACGGGACTGGCAATGCAGTACAACTCTATTTAATTACGGCAAAGTTTCGGGCAGATACACTGCCCTTTATCCAGAAAAACAAACAGTGCACAATATGACACATATAAATATTAAAAACATTACGACTTACCAGCCTGAGCTGTTAGTGCCTGCGTCCCTCACCCGGAAGTGCGCGCTTGTCAATCTCGTGTGTTTACACCCCGTTACCATGGTGATGCATAACTACTCACCTGAGTGCACAGTCGCACATCACTGATCCAGAGGTTAGGTCCCCCCCCCACACCCACAAGGGATGGAAACTGTCAAATAGTTACGCTTATTTGTAAGTCTAAATTATTGGTGGACTGATCGACCCATGTATGCCCTAGCTCACTGGATCAGTGCTCTGGCTGAGTCGCTACCAGGACCTGCTGTTTAAGAGGCCCGGCACCATAATCGTGCAGAGGCTTATATTAAACCCATTATAAAACAGAACGTGACCCTTTAAAGTGCGATCACGATATATCATCTAAATAATACCTGAGCATGCATCGATCCCTTGATACATCGGAATGTTGGTTGACAGAGCCCACGGGTGCCATAGATCTATGCCCTAATTTAGAGATGTGTGGGGATTTAAACTACTGCGACCAATCCACAGAGACTATGGACATACAGAGTTGGGAGGACATCTAATGAAAATCTCGTAAAACAAATCTCTCAGTTAGTCTGCTTCATACCCCCGCCATGGATCGTATCAGGATCGAGCTAATAAAAAAGAGTTCAATAGTAATTGTTCATTAAGCCCCTGTGGTTCTACAGTGTCCAGAGTGTAAATCCACCATTTTTCACATTGTAACAGCAATCTCAATCTGTCGCCCCCTCTCCTCCCAGCTGATAGTAATGGTCTTCTGGATAAATTGAAGATAGGCATCAATACCTCTGTGTTGGTGGTTGGTGGAGCCAAAGGGGCAAATTACACCCCTGTAAGAGGGATACCACCAACACAGAGGTATTAAAGCGACGGAAGTGAAAAAAATCAATTCCGATGCTCTTGAAAGAAGAAGGGAAGGGCTACCTGTACAGGCAGCGCTCCCTTCTGCTGAGCTGATGTGGTCACTCACAAGAGCGACCACTATCGGATCTGGGGGAGCCTTATGGTGCCTGGCACGTCATGTGTCACAAAGGCGTTAAAGCATTCCTAAAAGACGCATATAAAAGTTGTATAAAAATGAGAGAGTCAAGTTTACTCTGTCCCCCTTTGACCCAATGTCTACATTCAGTGAGCAAATATTGGAATAGAACTGTCTCTTCCCATTCCAGCACCTTGCATTAATTACATCACATACTCATTATATAACATCACATACCTCTACTAGAGTGGAAGCAAGGTTGAGACACTGTAACAACTGGAGGCACCGATTTTCTGCCTCTCAATTTAACTACCAACATCTGAACCTCTGACTTCATCTTATACCATGAAGGAATGGGGTGAGGTATGTATTGCTTAGGTATATTGACCTTAAGGTGTTAAGCATATCCACTACTGCAATGATAGTTTTTATCTTAGATATCTGCAAAAAACAGACATATTAAAGGAAAGGTGTCAGTTGCTTGACTGATATATTGCAATGTATGCAATTTAAATAGAAATTCTTTAAGAAAATAATAAAAATAAAATATCTTATTGAGCCCTCTTTGTTTGTAGTTCTATCAGGGGGGAGATAGCTTGGGTCAGATGAAGAGATACCTGACCAAAGAGTCTAAACACTAGGTTCACTTCCTGACATGTCTAGATATAGTTGTTGTACGTGTAAGATTAATAGTAGAGAAAATTGCACTGCCACTTCTGGTCTGGTATAAACCTAGCATATATCTTTACAAATACACAAGATTTACTAAAATAAAAAGAGAAAAAAATGTAGTTTGTGAAAAATGGACTCCATTTTTTCTCGGTTTGTGCTGGGATTAGAAGACCGCTCAGAGTAAATGGTCAGATTTCCATTCTAAGATGAAGGAAGATCTGACCCAATATTCCAAACAATATATGGTCTACACAATATAGAGCTATTTCATAATAGCTGAATTGAACCAATCCCTTAAATACTGCTACACAATATACAGGGATTTCACTCCACATTGGCTGTTTGGTATTCAAAGCATCAAAGGCCTTCAGATCAGAAATGTTCACTATGAAAAGCATACTATTTTGGCTGCACAATATTCAACGATCAGCCCCAATTATAATTTGTATTATGGGATAATAGTCACATTGCAGCCACTTTAATTCTCATATTCTGAGATGGAGAATTTATATTTAACCCCTTAGTGACATGACCTTTTGACCTTGTCTTTCCCTTGGTGACAATTGCTGTTTTGGCATTTCTGTGGTATTTGTGTTTAGCTGTAATGTTCTTCTTTCTCACATACTGTACCCACACAAATTACATAATATCTTTATCACCATAAGAAGGGCTTTCATTAGATACCATTATGTTCATCATATCTTATAATTTACTACAAAAAAACATAAAATATGATGAAAAAATGTAAAAAACACTTTTTCTAAATTTGACCTAAAAATAATTAACACAAATACAATCTGTAAAAACCCATCTAAATAGTTTCAATCTTTTGTCACAAGTTTAGAAATATGATTGTTTCCATGTTTTTCTGTTGTTTTTTGGGAGTCATAGAGCAGTAACCAAAAATAGTGTTTTTTGTTTTACAACCATTTTCAACTTTGGACTCCAACTCAAACCATAAATTTAACCCTAACCCTAAATGTAACCCTAATTCCAACCCTTATGCTAACCCTTTATTTATTCTAATTTTAATTTAATTGTAACCCTATCCCTTATGCTAACCCAAATTTAATTGTAACCCTAACTATTATTCTAACCCTAACCCTAGATTTTAGCCA
The DNA here is from genome assembly GCA_036172795.1 of Pelodytes ibericus. Classification (NCBI taxonomy): domain Eukaryota; kingdom Metazoa; phylum Chordata; class Amphibia; order Anura; family Pelodytidae; genus Pelodytes; species Pelodytes ibericus. The sequence continues at coordinate 92,663,350 of CM069863.1, forward strand.
ATTAAGTCTATTTTTTATTGCCATTTTTCTGACTGACTAGGGTCAGTCTAGCAACAGCATCAGAGCGACGGAAGTGAATTTGTTTTTCCTCTACCCACAAGAGGGCAGCAGCCATATTGGAGGAGCAGGCTGCTCTTTAATGATTTGGAGCAATTTCATGATTTCTATTGTGAAACGGAGGAGGGCAGAAACAGAAGTCCCTGTCTCCATCAGTGCAGGAGTGCAGAGGTCAACCCGCCTCTACATGTGCAAAATGAATGGTGGTGGGTGGAGTAATGGCAATGGAGGAAGATCTTGTCCACTCAGCGCCTCCTCTCTATTTAAAGTATATAAGAGGAGGCAGTGCTGGGAGGAGTAGAATATTCTCCTGCTATCAAAAAAAAAAATCCCAGTAGGAGAATTATTTCAAAGCACACAAAAGTACATTTTTATAATTGCAATTATTCATATTAATGTGACAATCAAGTGTGAAAATGAAAATAAAAATAATGCTATCATTTATGTATTATTTATTTTTATTTTCACACTTGATAATCACATTCCATATGATCAATAGTGATTAATCACACTTTCCTATAGTAATCACACTGGGTTTCACTGTTTTTAACTCTATACAATCCATTAATTGAAAAAAAGAGTTGTTAAAAACAGTGAAACCCAGTGTGATTACTAGGAGAAAATGTGATTATTCACTATTATTCATATGTAATATGATAATCAAGTGTGAAAATAAAATAAATAATATTTCAGATGATAGCAATGTTTTCATTTTCACACTTGATTATCACATTCAATATGAATAATAGTAATTAAACACATGTTCTCCTAGTAACTACACTGTAATTATAGTTACTAAGAACTTAAGGGACACTCAAACCAAAAAAATGGAAAGGCTTTATTTATTTATTTAGTATTGTTGATTTCAGATATGTCTTTTGTTTTTGTTATGAATATATGAATTTATTTTATTAAATATTTTACTATACAACTGTCACTGGGTGCCACCATTTTGTGAAAAATTGTGTTTTTGGGTCCAACCCCAAGAGACTTTACAGCACTAGTATCTCACTTTGGGGCTGGGGACACAGTGATACCACAAAAGCAATGGTTTGTTGGGTTGTTTGGGGGCTAAAAGGGCCACATTTGGGAGGTGCACTTTTTGGTTTTTCAACTTGGAATTTTGACATGTTGAAAACCTGTTGTCAGGGTTCTACACTGACCTTCTGACTCATGCATTTAAAAGTCATCATTTATAATAACACTCACCTAAATTGGAATGATCCGCTAGGGATCTTGTTAGTTGATTTAATCATTTTTTTTCTCTACTTTAAGACATTTTTTCTTCTTTTTTGATAGTATAATTATGTATTTAGGGGTTTACCTAAATTATATTACTATATGTTTTTATTATTATACAGGGAGTTTATTATAAATGGCACTTGTTAAAATTGGTATGATTTGAAATGGTTATTTTTTTTTTATTTTAGCTCTCAAAACAGAGAGCTACATATTGTGTGTTTGAGGGATGAACACAATGAGGGACAAGGCAGAACCAAATTGGGATATGGACTGCCATTGGGTTGCCCTGAAAGGGGCGTATGCTATATATATATATTTTTTTTATACATGTTATATGTTGTGTTTGTCATTTTGTATGAGGAGGTGCCATATTGCGACTCAGAAATTGCCAGATAGTGTCAAATGATTAAGATCCTATCCTTAAATGTCCAGGGGCTCACTACACCTCAAAAAAGGAAAATCTTATTACAATACCTAAGAGATCAACGTATTGACATGGGATTCATTCAAGAATCCCACTGGAAAGAGGGAAAACTGGTATTAAAAAACAAGATGTACCATACTATTATCCATTCCCATTATAGAACAAAAAAAGAGGGGTGGCAATATTTATTTAAAATAATCTAACATATGAAGAAATCTATACTGTAATTGTAGTGTGTAAACTTAATGACCGACTTTATACAATGCTGAACGTGTACGCCCCAAACAGGGAACCGATCATATTTTTAAACAAAGTATTTGAAAGAATGGAACGGGTTGCTCAAGGTATGATAATAGTGGGAGGAGATTTTAACTGTGTACTAGATGCAAATAATGATAAAAGAATCCCCCAGGATGCCAATAAATTTTAAAATTTCATTTTTAAAAACGGTCTGTATGGCGTACTTTAAATCCCGACAAAAGGGAATACACCTATTTTTCAAAACCATTTCTTTCTTATTCCCGACTGGATTATTTCCTTGTGGGGCGGGCACTGTTCAGCAGTGTAGGAAAATCACCATAAATGATGTAGTATGGACTAATCACTGTCATTTTGGAAATGCAGGACTCTACCAAAACAAAAATTAGAAGCAATTGGAGACTAAATAACAATCTTCTAAAAAACTTTTTAGAGAAAATACTAAGGACAATTTATCAGCCACAACAGTTTGGCTAACATATAAGTGCGTTATACGCAGACACCTGATTAAGTTGGGATCAGAAAAGAAAAAAAAAACAAGGTCAGTCACTAGCACAATTGTATGCTGAGCTGAGTAAGAACCAATGTATTAATAAAATATCTCCAAACATAGGCACATCTAATGTGATTAAAGAAATATCAGAAATGATAAAAAAGCAATTAATAGATAAACCCAACTATGCCTTATCAAAACTTAGTCAAATCTGGTATTCCAAAGGCAATAGAGCCAGCATCTAAATAATAATAAAGTAAGATTAAGAATTTAAAAAATGATTGTTCATAATAAAACAAACATCTCCCCTAAAGATATAGGTGCTGCATTTAATGCATATTATGCTGGTCTATATAATTTATCCATAGAGAAGAAATCTGAGGATCAAATAAAGAATTATATAGATTGTATACCACTCCCGGTGATCTCAGAAGATCAAACTAGATATTTAAATTCCCCATTCGAGAAAGCAGAAATAATAGAGGTTATCTCACGGCACAAAAAAGATAAAGCACCAGGACCGGACGGTTACAAAAGCAACTTTTATACATTTTTAAGTGACTCCCCAGCAGATTATCTTACGGTATTGTTCAATGAGATTAAAGATGGAGCAGCAGTTCCAAAAGAACTGCTTCAAGCTAAGATAACACCTATCCCTAAACCAAACAAGGAAATGGCCTATACAGCAAATTATAGACCAATCTCACTGATTAACTGTGACTTAAAAATATTCTCAGCAGTGATAGCTCATAGATTGACCAAATATAGAAAAAAAACTAAATTGCTACCTAAATATTATGATTGGCTGAGTGACCAAGAGAAAGAAAACAAACCTAAATCTTGGCATACTTGGGAAAAAGAGGTAGGTAGAGTCTTTCAAATTAACGTTTGGCTTAATTCTTTGATTGAACTCAGGAAAAGTATAAAATATCTAAATCTAATACAATTACCGTATTTGCTTGAATATAAGACAGGGTTTTTTTCAGAGCAAATGCTCTGAAAAATACCTCTCGTCTTATATTCGAGGTCGTCTTATAATCTGACCTCAAATCAAGGTCAGACTATAAGACTGGGATCCAGGTCCCCGCAGAGCTGCAGGGGACCTGGATCCCCCTCTCTAATAGCCGGGGGATGTCTGCGCGATGAGCGCATTCTCCCCCTGCTGCCGCCCGGCACGACCGCCGGGACTTCTATGATGAAGCTGGGTCCTTCCGGCTTCATCATAAAAGTCCCGGCGGAAGTGCCGGGCAGCAGCGGAGGATGTCTGCGCGCATCATGCAGACATCCTCCGCTACCCCGCTAGCCACCAGGGAGAATCGGGCAGCCGGGGGATGTCTGCACGATAGTGCAGACATCCTCCATGCTGCCCGACACTGCCGTCTATTATGACGGACCGGCTGTCCGTCATAATAGACGGAAGTGTCGGGCAGCATGGAGGATGTCTGCACTTATCATGCAGACATCACCCCAGCTGCCCCCACTAGCCACCAGGGAGCAAAAAACAGGTGAGGGAGGGGGAGGGGGGGAGAGAAAGACTGGGGGAGAGAAAGACGAGGGGGGGGGATAAAGATGAGGGGGGGCAGAGAAAGACAAGGGGGCAGAGAAAGACAAGGGGAGGGGGGGAGAGAAAGATGAGGGGGCAGAGAAATACAAGGGGAGGGAGGGGGAGAGAAAGATGAGGGGGCAGAGAAAGACAAGGGGAGGGAGGGGGAGAGAAAAGTTTGGTGGGAGAGAGACAATGCGAGGGGGGGTGGAGAGAGAGGCAGCATTGGCACAATAAATACAAGAAATGCATTTGTTTAATATCATTTTTATTGAATATTAAAAAGTAATTTACATGTTAAAATATACAAGTTAAACTTTTTTCCTATAGGGTAGTCTTATATTCAGGCTTTTCGTTTTTTTCCTAAAGGAATATCCAAAGTTTGGGGGGTCGTCTTAATACGGGGTCGTTTTATATTCGAGCAAATACGGTACAATAAAAAAATAATTTATAGGTGGCACTTATTCCCCGAAATCTTACACAAAATGAACAGATCAAATTCGGCTATGTGCTGGAGGTGCAATTTAGAGATTGGATCCCAATCCCATATTTGGTGGTCTTGTAATATTTTTTTAAAAAACTATGGAATAGAGTATTGCAAGAAATTTTTACCCTACTAGATGTAAAACACGATTTTAGCATGGAAAATGTGTTATTATTTATTCCAGGTAGCAACTTTAATAAGAGATATCTCTTGATACATATTTTTCTGGCCACAAAGGCAGTTATAGCACGACATTGGAAGCAACAAATTTGCCCATCTTGGGAACAGGTACAGGGTCAAATCATTTACCAGTTTAATATGGAGAGGGGAATCGCAAACAATGCAGGTCCGTGGGAATTTCAAAAATTTAAATTAAGATGGGCTCCATGGACACATAAAAATGTAAATATAGGATAGGATTATTGATAACAGCTGTAAGTAAGCTGGATCGCAACAACCCTGCAAGACTGTACGTGGTTGTTTTGTATGTTATTTATTGTTTTCTTTACATGGACGTATTATTTAGACAAGCAATATACTTAAAATTACTAGAGCATTGTTATAAAACCATGAGCTTACTGGATAAATAAGAATTTGTTTTCTTCTCTCACATATGATTGAAGGGTTTAATCCTGGTTGGCTATTGGAACAAAGGACGAAGCTATGACACCTCCATATTTGTTTTATGTATACTATTTTGTATGTTTTGTATATTTAAAATGAGAAAATTAATAAAGATTATGTAAACAAAAGAAAATAAAAGTTATCATTTATGTGCTTATGTACCTCCTTCCTCCTCTAAAGGCCTCCTTATCTTTGTTTGCTATATTTCTTCTCCTCTGTTTGGTGTCAGGTGGGCTTGTTACCTTTTGCAACACACTCATGTTAAATAGCTGCAGTTTTATGTAAGCAGGGCTTTTGCATTGAAGTTGGATGCCTGACTCTTGAGAGCTGCTAATTCTGTTCCTGATCCTTAAAGCTCATTTGAAATGTGCCCCTGTCCAGGAACTGGGAAACTGAACCTGGGAGGCTCAACCAGCCTGGCGGATGTTTTTCAGCATCTCCTGAGATCCTCTGGCTACAGCAAGATTTCTTCAGTTAAGTTGCTCCCTTAAAGTCCCTCCTGCTCAGTCCTCACCCTCTCTAGGGTGTTCCTCCTGTTTAGCTACCCATCTCTGATCTCACCTTATCTTGAGTGTTCCTCTTTAGGTACCCTTCCCAGACCTCACCATCTCTCAGGTGTTCCTGTTTAGCTATCCTCCTCAGGCCTCACCCTTACCTCAGGCCTCACCCCTTGTTTTACTCTCTCTACCCCTACCTTTGTTTTGTCTACAGTCCGTTCTATAGCTCTTTGTTTATACTGCAGTCCCTTCTCAATCCCTTCTTCTATTCTGCAGTTCTTTGCTAAAGTTCTCTTTTGTCTCTCCTTCAGTCCTTATTTCAATCCCTATCTCTTTGTTTCTTTATCTGTTCTCAACCTGCACAAAAAAATATGCAGATTGCAAAAAAATGCTTCTGTAGCCAGATCAGTGCTTAGTGACCTATGACAAGGAAGGGGATAATAGCTTTTAAAAGAGCATTTCTTATTCTATAATAAATTATAGTATAAAAAAGCCCCTAAAAAAAATGCACAGATAACAAAAAATGTGTTGCTGTGCAAGACCACTGCTTATGCAGTGATCAGTGGCAGGAAAGGAATTAATACACATGGTATGGCTTTTATAAAAGCCCTTGGTTATCACAGTTTTATAACATTTTATACAATGTATTACAATTCTCACTAAACTCAAGTGGAGGAGAGGGAGGCAGATCTACATTTTATTATGTAAATATTGCCTTTGACATTATTAGTCAATAGTGTCTTTGACTGTATGGTAAGAGTCCAGCAGCACCCCCTAAAGCAAAAGAAAAAAAAAAAAAGCATCACTTCCATTGCTCTTGCCAGTAGAAGGGAAGTGACATCTCTACAGGCAGCGCTCCCTTCTACCTGTCTAATGTGGTCACTCAGGAAAGTGACCACCAATGGAAAAATAAGATATTTTGGTTTTGCTAAGTGCCTTGCTTTCTTTGCTATTCTTAGTGCATGACATGCTAGGCACGTCAATTGTTACTAATGGTTCTTTTTTGTGTGACATGCCTGGAATGTCAATTGTCACAAAGGTGTTAAAGTTCCTTATATCAACATCACAATTACAAGCTTTCTAGCTGCCTTTCTAGGTTTTGTTGGCTGGTATATAGTAGCAATGACCCACTAATGACAAATGCCCAAGGATATTTGGCCAATAAAAACTATGCTTTAGAAATCTAAAGGTTATGCAGCTATGATGTTAAGCTGGCCATTAGGGTCGCTAAATATCAATAAATAATTCACAGCAGCTGGAGTGCCTGAGGTTAGTGACTGTTATAGTAGACTAACAGATCACTGCTTTCACACCATGCTGTTAAAGTTTCCCATTTATCATTTTGACTTTTTTTTTTATAGCATTGGGCTGTAGCAACATCTGGTCTACTATAGAAAATTAGGTTTGGTAGCATGTTCTTCAAATCTTTGTTGTGGCTGTATTCACTTCAAAAGAAAATGTTTTTTAGAAGGTCATTTTTAGTCTAAACATTAATATAGGCAATTTTGAAAACCATATAAGTATTTTCATTAAAAAACCATACTTAGTTTGAAATATTGTTTTTGCTAACTGATAAAATGTAGTCAAATTAAGAGGGCTTTTTTTTAAAGACTTTTATTAGCATATATCTAACATTACAGACAGTAGCAGTATATTTCTTACAATTATTGATTCATATAAGTAGATAAAAATACAGTATATTCCACTGTGGAAACTCAATATCGGAACAAATCCTGCAAAGATATCCATAACAGATTTGAACATTTCAGGTAACAGACACAGAGAAGGAATATGAAGCGGGGAGGGGGGTTGAAACATGAAGGAGGAGTAGTAGGCCATTTCCAGTGTCTAGCTATCGTTAGCATTATTAGCCTTTTAACATTTTTGGGTAGTGAAATGGGGAACATATCCAATAGGCCTATTTCGGGTTCAAACTGAAATATATATTCCTTAACTTTATGTATTAGTTGGAAGACTTCCATCCACAAGTGTTTGATGCTGATACAAGTCCACCACAAGTGAATCATGGTCCCCACATCTCCACAATGTCTGTAGCAGAGATCCAATGTTTGGGGATAAATGCGCTTCAGTCTAGCTGGGACTAGGTACCATCTTATGGCTGGTTTCCCAGTAAGCAGTGTTCTTTGAGTGACCTATTGAAATGGTTTTAACTGCTTGCCATTGTTCGATTGTGAAAGATTTCCCTATGCCGCGTTCCCATTGTTGTACATATGGGTGGTCGGTTTTATGGGACAGAGAAACAAGCGTGGAATAGATCACGGACAGGAGTTTGCATTTGGATTTGCCTTGGGACAGAAATGGAGCAGGCAGTTTGTTCTGTGGTGACATTTGTGTTTTAAGATGTCTCATAACACTTCTGATGCACTTGTACATGAACAATTCATGCATGGTCAATTTATGCTGAGATTGAAGTTCTGGAAAAGACAATATGCAATCTTTGTGTATTTTGTGAGCAAGCTTGTATCCTTGTGTGGGTCCATGCAGATATGTCTAGATCAGGCATGAGCAGTTTTAAGGTAAAAAAATGGGGCTAATTGTATTCTCTCCCATGTGTTACACAGCTTTTTGGTAAGAGCATCCCACCTTAAAAGGGATATATCAGTAATGGGTAACACTCCAGCTGTCTTTGGCCTATGCGCTGGGTCATACAATGTGATTTGGTGTAGGTCAAAGGGAGCCAAGGCCTCATTTTTCATCTTTTCCCATGTTGGGAGCTTGGGTTTGTAGAAGATGGAACTGAGTCGGGCCAAGTTGGAAACGTGGTGTTACCTTGGGTGCAGCCATACCACCTTCATTGTGAGTGCATACTTTCTTTGGCACACATGCTCTTTTGCTGCTCCATAAAAACTTCAGAAATTCTGCATCATACAATTTAAATTTCTTAGCCGGAATCTGAAATGTCAAAGTGCTTAACAGGTGTAGGAACTTGGGGACAATTATGATTTTGAGTTCCAAGATTTTCAGGAGAGCTTTAACTTGCCCTAGTCTTTCAGCTGTTTTTTTCCCTTTTTTCCAAAGCAGTTGGTAATTATCTCCTTCATTTGGAAGTATTGTGTGATCTGAGTTTCCAAGTTGTCTTTGAATACAGCGTTGTGCAGCAGGGATTCATTCAGCCTCCAAGTGTCTCTGCCCCTAAAAGGGTAGTCAAGTAAAATCGTTGCCATAGTCGGAGCATGGTCAGACCATGAGATCAGACCTATCTCAGTATTGACCGTATTTTGGAGGGTTCTGGCATCCATGAGGATTAAGTATATTCTGGAGAATGTTGTATGTACTAAGGAGTAGAAAATGTAGTCCTTGGAATTGAGAAACTTGCATCTCCAGATGTCCTACCAGGAGTATTGTTGTAGCAGTGTTATAAACTGTTTGTTTAATAGCTTCATAGATTGGGCAATTTGTTGTTTGGAGCTGGAGTCTACTGTGTATTCAACAGTACAATTAAAGTCCCCTGTGAAAACTAATTGGCCTTTTTTGAGGGCCTAGATTTTCTTAAAACAGCTAGTAAGGAACTGTTTTTGGTTCTGGTTTGGTGCATACATGTTTGCCAGTGTCCAGATGGCATTGCTTAATTCACATACTAAGATCAATAGACGTCCAGTGGGGTCAACATATTTATTTCTCAATTGAAAATGCCAGTCTCTGTAAATTTGGGTCTTTACACCACATTTCTTTGCGTCGGCCATGGCGTGCTAAGCTGTCGGGTAATCTTTAGATAACAGTGAGGTGGCTTTTGAGCACTCTAAACGAGTTTCCTGATATAAACCAGCTTTGTTGGCTCTTGCTTGTTCTAGGGGCAGCCTCTGTTTGTGGGGTGTGTTGAGGCCCTTAACATTCATAGAAAACAGCTTAAAAGCGGGCATCAGGTCTTGTTCAGCATTGATCAAATGTGGGAAACATGATAGTGTGGTGGTGTAGCAAATAAATTTTACTGAAGGCCAGGATAAGAGGATTTGATCAGACTCTGGGAAGAAAAGGAGGGGGTGGGATCGGGAGGGCATACAGGCGAGAGCAGTGCGCTCAACCTATAACTATATACAACAATCATATCAACCACATAAAACATTATCAGCATATACATGACACCACAGACTTTCCTGTCCTAAAGGGATGGTTTGGGATTGATACCGGTGTGGTATTTGGCATCAAGGCACCTAGGGGGATTGGATGGCCTCTATTTGGGGTGGCAATCCCTTTCGGTAATACTAAAGTCAGAAAGTGTCTGTACTTTGAGCACCTCTCCTTTCACAGGGTAATGCATATTTCATTGGAGCAACTTAGTGGTGTTAAAAGTCTAATTTCAAATATACGCTTGCTTAAACAGGTTATACAATAGGGAAGGCCCTTTCTTCGCACTGGTGGAGTGTCAATAAGGTCGGGGGAGTTTTGGAGCCAGAAACCTGAAAATAACTTGTTTCTTTCAGGGTTCATTGATTACAATGACAATGTCAGTTGAACCATAAGTGAACCATTGCACCAATACAATGACATCAAAAACATCTCTATATGTCTAAGAATTGTAGATCATGTAAACTTAATATGGCCCCTGTAGGTGGTAGCTTTAGAAGTGCCGCAAGTATTTATTCCCGGTCAATGTGCGTTAAACTAACATGCAGTGTTTGTTCAGTAGTCCAAAAACGCTAAAAATTAAAAACATGTAGCTTAGAGCTTCATTACTAATTTGCTAATAATAAACTTTGTACTCAATAGTCATCTTATAATATAACACAAAAGGTAATCGAAACTATGGTGAACCATAGCTCCATAGTAAATATTCATCTAGCCGGGTGGAGTGGAGGCAGTCTAAGCGGAATAGTGTTCAACCTGTCTTGATATGTCTAGTCCCGTTAATCAGTGTTCCAGCCTCTGCAGTTCTCTATCTGGGCTGGCGTGTAGCCTCTGTTGGTTTGGTTCCAGGTTAGGTTGGTGATGGTTGACTGATGACTACTCTCTAGTGATTTTCCTTGGCGGTAAGGCTCTGGTAGGTGCCTGAGGCAGTGTTGGTAAATTCCATTGTTGCAGGAGGGATTTGCCTTCATCATGTGTACATATAATAGATGTGGCACCATTCCTTGCCACAATCAGTTTCAGAGGGAATCCCCACTTGTAGCAGATTTGATACTGCAGTTGTCATCTTTCCAAATTCTCTGCGCTTTTGTATGGCTTGTGGGGACAGATCGGCATATACTTGTAAGTGAGAGAACGGATCTTGGAGCTTTCTGAGTGTTCAGCATGTCCGCAGGATTGCTTTCTTTTCGGGTTCTCTCCTACCAGGAATCAGATGCATAAAGAAATCCATCACATGGCTATGCACTTCCTCGCCGGTCAGGCCACACCCCTGTTGCATGCCCCTACATTAAACTCTACCACTTCTGCTGGAAGACTATTCCATTCCTCTTAGTAATACTTCCTGATTTTACTTTTAAACCTTTTCCCCTCTAATTTAAAACTATGTCCTCTTGTTGTGTTATTAGTTCTTATTTTAACTATACTCTCTTTTAGAGATGGGCAAAATGAAAATTTTCTTTTAGTTTTCGTCAATTGAAAAATGAAAACATTATTTGTTTAGTCCGAAACAAATTTCATCCATTGCTGCATTCATTTCGGATGAAATTTGTTATTTATTTTTGTTTTGTTTTATTCATTTGTACGAATGGAAAATAATTCACCTATGTTTTATAGTATAAAAATTTGGACGAAAGAACCGAATCACATCCAAAAACAAATGGAAATCTTTCCTAAGTTTAATAATAGGGGATGAAATCTGCATGGAATTTGTCTCTTTCATCCAAATTTCCCAACCATTTACTAGTTATATTGTGTATGTATAGCATGTAATTATATTAAACATAGGTGAAATTTCCATTCATACAAATGTAATAACGTAATGAATGCAGCACTGGCCTAACTTTAATATAAAATATATAGATTTGACCTAACTTCAATAGTAGAAGGTTGGAGAATTTGGCTGAAAGAGTCAAATTCATTTAAATTTCATTTCCTGCTATTGAGCTGTCAGAATTCGGCTCTTTCATCCGGGTTCCTCAACCTTATACAAAAAAAGTACTAAAAAAGTAATAAAAGTACTCAAAAAAAATTGGGCAGACTAGATGGACCGAATGGTTCTTATCTGCCGACACATTCAATGTTTCTATGTTTCTATACTATGTATTGAATGAACATAGGTGAAATGTACATTCCTGCGAATTGAATAACGAAATGAATGCAGCAATGGACTTCAATAGTATAGGGTTGGAGAATTTGGCTGAAAGAGTCAAATTCATCCGAATTTCATTCAGATATCATCCCTTACCTTATGCTATTGAGCTGTTGAAATTTGACTCTTTTATCAGAATTCCCCATCCTTATACTATGTATTGAATGCATATAGGTGAAATTTCCATTCGTACAAATGGAAATAATGAAACAAATGCAGCAATGGCGGAAATGGCCTTAGTTTAATAGTAAGTGGTTGGGGATATAGAAGCTTATGGACATCATTTTGCTGAAACCAAACACATAGAAACACAAGTCAAATTTTAGTGGTGTAGATGTAAACCCAAAAGTATGATTAAAATAATCTTAATAATAGTGTATAAAAAACATTTGATATTTTACATATTACATTTAAAAAAAATAAAAACCTGATGTTTATAAAATATTCACTGTTGACAGTTTCACACATTATTTATTGGCTTTAGAGGGCCAGTAACCTTTATTAAGGCTATTTGGATGGTTCATGCATGATTTGATAGTATCCCTGGGGGATAGACTGACAGCACCACCACGCATGAGTGGTCACACTGTCACACAACCAGGCAGCACTGTGCATGTGCAGTATTCAGTCTTTGGTGTCTCAGACACTGGAGAACAGATGCAGAACATGGTGCTGTAGTTTTTATTTCCACTGATCTGATGAATTCTGCCTCTCTTCCGAAAGAGGTAAAACTCGGCTAAACAGTGTAAAAGACCCCCAAAATTTTGATTGTCTTGCGAAAAAATCTTAGAGCATGTTACTGGTATATTACACCATTCAACCAGGGATACTCTTAAGGCATGCATTAACCCTTAAAGAACCAGGGATTTTCCTGGGCTAATGACCAGAGGCTAATTTTCCATTTTAATATGTGGTTATGGCTTAGTTTTCCTCTCTCTCATTTAACACACCCATACACGTTATATGTAATTTTCTTTGGATGGATACCATGTACATATAAATGATCTACAATTTAATATCCAAAAATACATACAAAAGGACAGAAGTTTTTTTTTTTTTTTTAAATCACTATTTTCCCAATAATTGTACACAACTAGTACAACACTAATACTGACCCACTTAGCCCAATTAACGAATGGACGAAAATTCTATTTTCATCTGGAAAAGTATGCACATGTCTACGCTCCTTCTTTACTGTGTTGATTCTGTTTAAGTATTTAAATCTTTCTATCATTTCCCCTCTGTTACGTCTTTCATCCAAGCTATACATATAATAATCAGCAGTCATTTTAACTGGCTACAAATATATACAAGTAGAAATGCAACTCTTTTCTGGCCCCTATTTCGATTAGTTGAAAGTGAACTTACTAGGTCTAGTAGCTGCTTTTCATTTCCTTGTATAATTTGTCACTCTTGCTAGCTTAGCTGTCTTCAGTTACTATGAGTTTATAAAAAAAGAAAAATCAAAATCTCTCCTAACATGAAGCATTCTACCTCACAAACTGCACATGACATCATAGTAAGGTATCCTAGCAACCAGAGAAAAAGCATCACCGACACAGAGCTGCAGAAAGCTTGATTTCTCTGACCATCTGGGAGGCTCAGGTGCCTTAGTAGCTCAACAAGAAGAAAGTGAATACCATTATTTTATGAACCTTTATATAGGAAGTAGACCATATCGCCAAACAAGTTTACTATTATTGTTTGAAAAGCTTGCTTGTCTATCTTTTCATCAACATCTGTTACTGGGTTGCAAGCTGTGAATATCATGAGCATATAATGTGGTAATTTTGTTAAATTACAAAAAACTAAATAGGAAGTGTGCACCTTATACCCAAAGCTGAAGGATGCTACATGATTAATGCTTGATTCTGGGTCTATTCACTGAAATTTTACTTTGGAGGTTAACATATAACATAAATTGTATTACTAAGTATTTTGATAATTATGGATGTGAATTTTTTTTTTCATATATTATACGTTAACAAAGTTTATAAATTTCACATCCATAATTATCAAAATGCTTAGTAATGCATTATAAAACATAGTGGTATCCCCCACAGAGTGGCACCCCTCTCTAGCTTGGCCACATAGTGGTATCCCCCACAGAGTGGCACCCCTCTCTAGCTCAGCCACATAGCCGTATTCCCCACAGAGTGGCACCCCTTTCTAGCTCGGCTACATAGTGGTATCCCCCACAGAGAGGCACCCCTCTCTAGCTCTGTGTAAGGTCCGCTCCGCTGTCCCATGTCACTTACCTCGCAACACGGCTGCCAGTGCCAACGGAGCTCTTCATCATTGGCTATCCCCTTCAGCACGCACCCGGTACTGGAGACAGGCGCGTGCACGCCGCGAGGCTCTTTCTCTCCTGTCCCGAACATCACTATGGCAATGGGCAGCGTGGCGCGCGTCACAGGGGTGGAGCTATGCCCTTTAAATCCTCAGGGCACGCAATTCAAACTTGCTTGATGATTTCTCAAGCTAGCTCTACGTGGATTGCTCCCAGCTTCTTCGTTTTTGCTTCCTGAAGTGTTTATATTGTTCTCCTGATCTACTGGACTCCTGACCCGGCTTATTCCCGACTACCCCTCTCGTCTGTGCCCCGATTGAACTGCTGTCTGTTGGATTCTGCTGATCTCCATTCTCCCTGACCCAGCTACCATTTTTTGACTCTTCTGCTCTCTGGCTCCCCGACTCGGACTGTACCTCGACTACTCTTCAGACATTCGTGCCTGCTACCAGCTATTGAAGTCTGCCTTCTCTGTAGCCCTCGGTAGTGGTGGTGTTAGGCAAGGACTGTCTATATCTGCAACTGCGGCCCCCCCTGCATTGAATCACGGTACGTAGTATACTACCTTACACTCGGCCACATAGTGGTATCCCCCACAGAGTGGCACCCCTCTCTAGCTCGGCCACAGACTGGTACTCCCCCACCTTACCAATCTGGCTATAGTCTGGATCCTGCCCTGTTCCAAAGTAGCCCCTACCTGTGAGCACTCCATGACATTTGATCAGGGAATCTGTACGTGTGATAACTTCTATTTGCTTAAAGAAGTTATCCAGCTTCAGTTATCCTGATTCCCTGTATTATCTCAGCCCTGTCTCGGAAATGTTAAACTCTCATGTTCCTGTTACTTTAGTTTCTGCTCTGATCCATTTCTGGTTTTCTTGCTCTCTGTTATTCTATTATTCCTTTCCAGGTTTTCTTTGTCTCTTCTTGCTTAGTTCCACTATAAATGCAACCACACCCATTTACTCTGTTTGCTTCCTTCAGCTCCACAGGTAATTTCTCTGTTTGTATGTCTGTGCATTGTTATTAGTTTGCTATTCAGTTTTAGTGTGGGACTTGCCTTATTGTAACGTGACGTGGTGGCAAGCTTAATGTTATGGCCACAATTAACCAAATCCTTACTGTTTAATCTAAGAGTATTAGGTCAGTTCCTGCATGTTTGTTTGTGTAAATATTTGTTCCCTTATACTCTCTCCCTGAAGCACCTGAGGATCTCAGCTCCTCTCCCCTAACCTCATGTTCAACTTGGTTCCCCTTATAAAGTGTCTGAGGATCCCGGCTCCTCACTCCATCCCTTCTGTTCCTGTAGTCCTTGCCCTGTCCTCTGTATGTTGGTTCATCTCTTTGCTTTATCCTGCTACATCCTGCTAACCTGTTCTAGTTATACTCCATGCTTGCTGCAGGATGTTTGCAGGATCATTTCAGTTACACCTAAGCATCACGGAATTCCACGGCTTCTTCACAGGCCCTGGAAATGTAGCTGCATGAACTTGGGGGACTCAAACCACTGAGGGATTGCAGTTACCCAGCACCAGGCCCGTGTCTCCATTTCCAGGGCATTGAACTCCTGCATCCGGCGCTCAGGGTCCCATAACCTCTTAGACCCATCCCTGACATAAAGCATCTAGTCAGGGGCCTGACAATAATGCTAATAGCATTACAATACAACAACTAAAGTCAAAATTAGGTCTATTGGGTCTATTGACTAAGACAGTCATTATTTTTTTAGGATCAGTTTTCTTTTGCATAGCATACTGTTATGCAGAATAGAAACTAATCCGATATGAATACAGAATGTCTGATTACTCTGTTCTGTGGAATTCGACAGTTAAGTAAATTTGGCTTAATTCGACTCCATTTCGACTCTTTTTTAACTTTATTTCGACTCTATTTTGCCTTATTTTTGCTATTAGCATTACATACAATAACTTAATAATTTTGAATTCGTCATATTAGAGTGGCTGTCGGCGTCCAAATTAACGAATGGACAAATTATTTTCATTCATTTAGTATTTGTTCATTCGGCTTTCATTAGTTTTTCATTTTCGTTATTCGGACAAATGGACAAAAATGCTATTTTCATCGGAAAACAAATGCACATGTCTACTCTCCTTCTTTACTGCATTAATTCTGTTTAGGTATTTAAATCTTTCTATCATATCCCCTCTGTTACGTCTTTCTTCCAAGCTATACATATAATAATCAGCAGTCATATTAACTGGCTACAAATATATACAGAAAGAAATGCAACTCTTTTCTGGCCTCTATTTCGATTAGTTGAAAGTGAACTTACTAGGTCTGGTAGCTGCTTTTCATTTTCATGTATAATTTATCACTCTTGCTAGCTTAGCTGCCTTCAGTTACTATGAGTTTATAATCAAGAAAAAAATAATATCCCCTAACATGAAGCATTCTACCTCACAAACTGTACATGACATCATAGTAAGGTATCCTAGCAACCAGAGAAAAAGCATCACAGACACAGAGCTGCAGAAAGCGTGGCATCTCAAACCATCTGGCTGGCTCAAGTGCCTTAGTAGCTCAACAAGAAGAAAGTGAGTACCATTATTTTATGAACACTTATCTTGGGGAGAAAATGCAGGAAGTGGACCATATCGTAAAACAAGTTTACTACTTTTGTTTGAAAAGCTTGCTACAAAACTTGTCTTTCTTTTCATCAGCGGCTTTTCCTGGGTTACATGCTGTGAATATCATGAGCAGCCCATATCATTAGGTCATTTTTTTTTAATTACTAAAAACTAAATAGGAAGTGATCACCTTATACCACAAGGCTGTAGGGTGCTACATCATTAATGATTGATTTTAGGTCCATTTAGTAAAAGTTTAGTTTGATTTTCATTTTGAGAATGAGTTTGACTTGGGAAAAATACCCAGGTTTGAATCTTCCCCATTGAAAATAATGGGAGGTGAAATGTTCAAAGCTTTTGAGATTAAGTCAAATCTGGCACCTGAGTTTGACTTAGTCTCAAAAATAACCTCAATCATTTCGCCTACCATTACTTTCAATGGGGAGGATTCAGCCTGGGGTTTTTTTTCTAAGTCAAACTCAGGTGCCTAATTTGACTTAGTCTCAAAATTAAATATTATATTTTTGTCCTGCATCTGCAATGTGGCTGCTGGGGCATGTTCTGGGTCTGCAATGTTGGTGCAGAGGCATTTCCTGGGTGTGTAATATGGATGATGGGGCATGTCCTTGGTGTGCAATGTGGGTTTTGGAACATGTCCTGGGGTGCTGGGGTAAGTCAGACCAAATTTAAGCACAAAACCGAAATACAACACTGTTCTAAAGTGATGCATTAAGTAGGCATACCCTCCATTTCAAATTGTCAAAGAGGAACAGTTTCCCAATACCCTGTAAAATAGCAAGTTCATAAGAAGAGGCCCTCTCACACTTCCGTATCAGGCTATACATTTGTGTCATCTTAAGTTCATAATCAAAAAAATAGGGTTGCACTCATAGGGTTGATTCTGTATGGTGCAATCTGTTTCAAAATAGTGCCAGACTGTATAAAAGAGCCAACATTAGGAAAGTTACCTCTTTCGGCTATTCAATATATCGGAAATCAGTCCGATAAGTCAGCTACGTTAGGATCAGCGTTTTAATTATAATATTTTGCCTATTCTAAAAGCGCCAACTATATCCAAACAGGGCCTAATTACTTTCAATTGAACTTTTTTTTTTTTTTTATTTCATTCTTTTATTGTTTTACAAAAAGGGAGAAATTACAATATACATATATTTCCCTTGCACCTCAAGATCAGTGGGAAGACACGCAGAGCGGTATTGGTTAGGAAATATTGAGTACTGTGTGGCAGACCGCTGGCAGTCAACAAATATCTTTTAATGTCCGTTTGGCAGTAATATGTACTGTGCAGGGAGTAACGGTCGCATCTCTTTCATACCACATCCATACCTCACTTCTCGTGCATTCCGCTATAACGATGGGGCCCGGGGGGGGGGGGGGGGAGAGCGGGGGGGGGGGGCGGGGGGCAATTCTCCTACCAAGGGGCAGCTGCAAATGGACTAGGTCATAAGAGTTACTGTTACATGGAATTGTTCAAACTATCCCCCATTGGGGTTGTCAGGGGAAAGCTACGGCAAAGCCGTCCCATAGTCTCCTAAACTCCTCTTTCTTTCGTAGCTGATGGGTTTTTTGGAGGAAGTATGTTTCCGCCTCTACCTGAAATTTAATTTGTGCTTTGCACTCTGTCCAGGTGGGAATCTCTGTCCTCCTCCAGTATCTGGCCATGGTTATTTTAAAGGCTGATAGAACATTAATGCTAAATGCCCTTCGAATTTTATCTACCTCCTCTAGTTCCAGATGAAACAGGAAAGTCTGTGGGGTGAGCCTCCCCCTTTTGGGGGTGATCCATTTTAGAATATCCGACACCTTATGCTTAAGTGGCTCTAGTTCCTGGCATTCCCACCAGGTGTGCATGTGGGAACCAGCCTCTCTTTGACATCGCCAACAAAGGTCGGTTATATTAGAGTCGAATTTGGCTACACGAGTTGGGACCAGGTACCATCTTTGCATTATTTTATAGTATTGCTCATGGACATTTATGCAATGGTTCACTTTCCTTATTTCCTGCCATACCCTAAACCACATCTGTATCGGGAACATCTTACCCAGATCGTTTTCCCATTGTTGGACTGCCCGAGACTTCTCGACCGTCACCCTCCTGTCGAGGAATCTCTGAGCAGTCGCTATGCTATTCCTTTTTCCTACTGTGGCCATAAATGTATCCCATTCTTGTTCCGTGGGAGGGAATTCTGCCAGAAACGACTTTAGTCGTATATAGTTAAATAACTCCGTCTCTGGGAGATTAAAGTTATGTTTTAGGGTATCAAAGGAAAGCAGGCGGTTGTCTGTATATACATCTCCCAGCGTGGTGATCCCTGCGTTGACCCATTTAGATAAAGAAAAGTTGTGTATACATATTGAGACAATTTGTAAGGGTGCTAATCTTGACAATGTGTCATTCACCTTCAGTTTCCTCTTAATCTTATAGAGTGAGGTCATACAATCCGTAACTGTCCTAAGGGAGAGGCCAATATCTTTATATATTTTTTGGGGCAGCCAGCAGAGGAGTGTCATATCCAGATCTCCGTTCATAGCCTTTTCTAAATTATACCAACCGGGTTTGAGGCTTGTATGTTTCCATGCGATCACATGGGACAGTTGGGATGCCTCGTATATTCCCCGGAGGTCTGGATATCCCAGTCCATCCTGCTGTAGTTTATGTTTAAGTAGTCTGGCCGGTAGCCGTGGTTTTTTGGCAGACCATACAAACTTCGCGAACATCAGATCGAACTCTCGCAGAGTCGATATTGGCACTCTAAATGGGATAGTTCTAAAGAGATAGAGTATTTTTGGGATAATATATGCTTTCAGGATGTTGACCCGCCCAAGCCATGAGAGTTCTAATCTGTGCCAGTGTGTTAATTTTTTTTGGATGTTTGCGGATAGTATATTATAATTTACCGGGACTGTTCTTTCTATTTGGTGAGTAATCCTGATCCCTAGATACTCAATTGAGTCATTTTTACCTGTTTTTTTACCTAGGAGCTCTGTTATTCGAGTATTCGCTTTTGGTAGAAAAAAAGTCATAATCTGTGTTTTAGACAGATTGACTTTATAATTAGAAAGCGAGCCAAATGTTTCTAGGGCTCCAAGTAGTGCTGGAATTGAGGATTGTGGATGGGAAATAGTTAGGAGGATATCATCTGCATAGAGTGTAATCAAGTGTTCATCTGTCCCAATCGTAATACCAGTGACTGCTTGAGAATTTCTCAAATATTGGGCCAGGGGTTCTATAGCGAGGGCGTACAGAAGAGGTGCCAGAGGGCAACCCTGCCTTGTCCCGTTGCGGATGTTAAAAAATTCGGAAGCCAGGAAAGGACCCCTTATCCTGGCTCTTGGGTTGGTGTATAGTGCCATTGTTGCGTCATAAAATGGCCCAACAAGACCGAACACCCTGAGGGTTTCTGACAGGAACCTCCAGTCCACCCTGTCAAAAGCCTTCTCTGCGTCCAGAGCGGCTATGACAGAGGGGATTTTCCTTTGATGTACCGTCTCGATTATGCCAAAAACCCTCCTGGTGTTTTCTCGGCCCTCCCTGTCGGGGATAAAGCCCGCTTGGTCGGAGTGTATCACATCTCCAATCACCAGCTTAAGGCGTTTAGCCAGGATCTTGGAAAAGATCTTTACGTCCAGGTTGATAAGTGAGATGGGTCTGTAATTAGTCACCGACTCTGGGTCCTTTCCTGGCTTCAGAATAGGGACCACAGAGGCCTCGAGCATCTCATCTGGGAATCTTCCACCCCCCATAATTGAGCTAAAGAGCCTCACCAAAATCGGCGAGATAACTGGCTCCAGAACCTGGTAGTAGATTGATGAAAAACCGTCAGGTCCCGGAGCCTTTCCCCCCTTCATCTCTTTAATGGTGGTGGAAACTTCCACCAAAGTGATCGGATGGCTGATGGAATCTAACCTTTCAGTCGAGAGACGGGGCAGATTAATAGATGATAGAAAGGTTTCTAATTCCTCCTTAGTTGTTTTAGATTGTGGTAGGTTATATAGAGATTCGTAGAAAACTTTAAAAGCCCTAGCTATCTGGTCTGGGGACAGGTAGGTCTCATTATCTTTAACAATTTTATTTATTCTAGTTCTGGAGATCTGGGATTTCAGTTTTTTCGTTAGATCTTTCCCTACCCTATTGTTGCTGATGTACCATTTACTTTTTAGATGAGACATTGCGGCTTCGGCTTTAAATCTAAGACCTGTCTGGATTTGCCCCTGTACGTTCTGTATCTCGGTAGTTGTCTGAGGGGTAGTATGTACTTTATTCCTAAGCTCCAGCTCGGCAAGTGTTGCGTATAATTCTGCTAGATTTTTACCCCTATTTCTTTTTGTCCATGATCCCAGCTTAATTAGGTGTCCCCTCAGGAAGCACTTCATCGTGCACCAGAGTGTCTGGTCTGAGGTGTTCTCAGTATCATTTGTTATCAGGAAATTTCTGGCTTGTTCTATCAGGTCCGTTCTATTTCTCTCTGATCTCAGGAGTTCTTCGTTCAGTCTCCAGTTATCGCGTGATTTAAATTCTGGATTATCTTTTATATCTATATAGACTGGAGCATGGTCAGACCATGTGATATTCCCAATGCGGGTGTCCATGCATCTACTCAGCATGTGGCCCCGTACCAGGAAGTAATCGATCCTCGAGTAGGTCGAGTGAACATTTGAAAAAAAGGAGTAATCTTTCTGCTTCGGATGTTGAACCCTCCAAACATCATAAAGATTGTGACTAGAGAGACAGGATGAGAATGTTTTCGCTCTATTTCTGCTATGTGTCGCATGTGTCCTTACAACGGGTGACTGTCTATCTAAGTCGAAGCATGCGACCGCATTCAGATCCCCGCCGATAATGAGAAATCCTCTCGATAATCTATCAACCGCGTCCAGGGCTGAATCCATGAATCGGATTGTACCTTCGGAGGGGGCATAGAGACAAACAAGAGTGTACAGGATATGATTAATCCTGCAGACCAGAATTACTCTTCTACCTTCGGGGTCTACGTCCTGATGGATAAATTCAAATAGGTTTTTATTTGATATAATTATCGCCACCCCCCTCTTACTTTTAGTTTGAAGAGAAGCTGAGTAGACATGGGGATATCTAGAGAACCTCCAGGTGTTAGGATGGTCAAGCCTCCAGTGGGTCTCCTGTACAAATGCCACATCAATATTCCCTTTTACCAAGGTATCATATAGATAGGATCTCTTATGGTAGGAGTTTAAACCCCGCGCATTAATTGATACTGCTTTAATGGGCATCGTACCACTTAATGGGTATTGTCATGACCCCCACGTCGATTCCCCACCCCGTCCCCCCTCCCCACACCCCCCCGCAGCGGAATAACACATACATTCATACAGACACATCTCATTTACAATCACTCTTGTCGAAGATGTCTTCTCCGGCATTTGTGAAGAAAAACTCCCTCAAACCAGCAGGGAGTAAAGAGATATTGGGGAGGGAAAAGAGAACCACTGAGTATTCAGGGGCACATCAACGTTAATCAAATGAGGGGATAGTATAGGGCCAGGGGGTAGGGGTGAGGAGGAAGAGTAAGCAGGAGAGAGAGAGGGGGGAAAGAAGGAGAGAGAGAAAAAAAAAAAAAATTATATATATATATATCCCCCTCCCCTTTGTTACTACGAATTTATTGTTGACAGCGATCTCCCACATCAACTTAACAGTCAACATCGTACAAAACCATATAGATACATAGGCAGGGGAAAAAATGCAATTACATCCATCAAAGTATATACATTGTCTTACCAGCCATTACAGCTGTGCTATCTAAGTCATTATCATTATTATTTACAGTGCGGGTGAATCCCATGAAGGTGCAATATTAACTATCACCCCGTTGTATCATCAATGTTTGGTAATGTCTATTTATTGTTCATTATTATTTATAGTGATTCTCAAATAACCGATATTCAACTTTATATCCATAATATTAGTGTTATAGATTATATAAAATAGTACTGTATTAATCTAGTGATGTTTTTTATATAACTGTGATCCAGGGCACCTCTATGTGGAATAATAGGGATAGATATTAAGGAGTGATAGGGAATAACAAATAAAATAAAAAATACAGAGATTTGTCTATAGTGCTAAGTCATCGGGTGTCCCTGCATATTATCTTACTGTGAACGGCAAACATACCCATCTATAATACATCTAATGAGAAAAACAGCCGAGTTATATTAATTGCTTCTGTTTTACTTAAAGAAAAAAAAAACCCGGGAGGGGAAAAGGGAAGGGAGGGAAGGATTATCAAAGTTATCTATAGTGCGTGAACATCATATATCTCTATATTTTATCATATTATATTACTGTGAAGAAGCATATCTGGAAAAAAAAAAAAAATATCATATTAATTACATCTATTTTGATGAGGAAAGGAGAGGAGAAAAGAAAGAAAAAAAAAAAAAAACATTCTTCCCCCTCCTCCCCCCCCCCAACAACCCGACCCCCTCATCCCCCCCAGCCCCACCACCTCAACAAGGAACATTATCTATGACATACATCATCATATTTAGCTCTGCCAGTTGACATATTCAGGATCACCAGCCCCACAACAGCAGGTTTATGTGGAAAAAAAAAAAAAAGAAAAAGGGGAAGAAAAGGGAAAAAAAAAAAAAAAAAGGGGGGGGAGCAGACCGGCTTTTTGTAAGAGTTTGTAGTGTCTTTTAATCTGCCCGACCAAAAAAAAAAAAAAAAATTCACTGCTTGAGTAGACCCCATAATGAAAGTTTGTCCCTAGCCTGTTGGTCATCAGAGCAAAGATGGATTTTGTCTCCATATGTTATACGTAGTTTTGTCGGAAATCCCCATGAGTAGAGAATCTTGTGTTCCCTCAAACAAGAGGTTACATCCATATATTTCTTTCTTGTCATCCTTGTAGCCAGGGAGAGATCTGCATACAGTGACAAGTGTGCGAACTTCTCCACCTTTCCTGGATCTTTCCTATATTCTCTGACCAGCTCTTCCTTTATTTTACAGCTGTGAAAGCATACTATAACATCCCGAGAGATACTACCTAGGGACCAGTTGGAGGGTTTTGGTAATCGGTGTGATCTCTCTATCGGAGTCGGCCCCAAGTTTAAAGGGTTAATGTAGGCAGATAGGAATTCCAGAAGAAACTTGTCGAGATCCGAAATATCCTCTTTTATCCCTCTTATTTTTAGATTAGATCTTCTTGACCGGTCCTCTAGGTCGGCCACTTTTAAATCAAGTCTGTTGATATTCAGGGATGCGGCTTGATTTTGTATCTGTAGATCCTGGATCTTTGAGTGTAGTGCTTCTATTTCCACCGATTGGGTTATTATCGAAGCCTTCATCTGGGCAAATTCCTCTTTAGTATCCATGGTCATTTTATCTAGATCCCCCTTGATTTTCAGGTATAGCGAGTCCAGAGCGGCTAACAGGTTAGACTGTGTTATATACCCGCTGGTGTCCGGGGACGAGAGATCCAGTGATCTTTCCAGAGAGGTTTTTTCCGGGACTACCGAAGTATTCAGAAGGCTCTTTGGTGAATAATAAGAGTCCATTGGAGCTGATTTAGTGTTTTTATTTACATTCTTCTGTTTATCGCTCTTATCGTGTTTATCCATTTTGGGAGCCATATTCCTTTAAGATAGAGAAATCGACTAGCTGTCAGTCTATGTATAACTCCCGGTCCATAGAGCAAAAAACTCTACCCTCTCTCCCGGTTGGTTATGAGAACAAATGCTCAACCCTGTGTCTGCGGAAGAGCTGTGGGGCAGCTTTTTATCCAATTAATGTTTTTATCCAGTGCTTTGTGGTAATCACTGCTGTGTATCCAAATCTGGATTTACCGATCCAACAATCCTGATATCAGATTGTAATCGTCGGTCAGGAGTAGTTTACTTGTAGACAAGCTACCCCCCCCAGCCTACCAGTATTGACAAAGGCTTCGGCCCCGAAATCAGAAGAATATATTAGGAAACTTCTTAATCTGAGGGGGAGCAAAAGCAGAACAATCTCTTTCAAAGCAGGGGGAATCCTGGAACAGTGCTCAGACTGAGCCCTCGCCTCAACGTGCTATTACACATGCCACAACCTTTGCAGTTAGTTAAGGGGAGGCGGAGGTTAAATAGCCACAACTCCTAACTATAGCTCTAATAGATGTTAGCCATAAGTGAGACAATTCGGCTGCTCGTTTCGGCTACTCCATGTGGGGAGAAGCCCTTTCCTCTGGAGGATCATCTACCAATGTATATAATATGAAACGGTATTACCGTGATGTCGTCTTCGGGTAAGTTCAAGTTAACTATTGATACCACGAGGTGCGTCTTGAGGAACTGCAACGACAGCCCGATTACCTCGCTGCGCCTCCTCTCGCCGATCACCGCTTTAGTCCCCAGTTAATGGAGCACTGAGCCCTTGCGACTTGGTAGCTGTGGCCGGGATGTCAGCCGAAAGAAAGGTCTTTGCCCAGGGGAGATTTCAAAGTGCCATACTGCCCTCGAGCGATGCACTGCTGTCGTCCCTCTCCTCAGTGGGTGATCCCTCCCCTCTCTCTCTTCACGCGCGTCGCAGCGTACGCTACGTCATCATCATTGAGCCAAACTCCACTTTCAATTGAACTTTAAAGGTTACAAAAGTACAGTAAAAATATATTTTTTTAAAAATTGTACTACAATAAAATTTAAGGATTAAGTATAAATATCGATATACAGAAACATTCCCTTTTAAAAACATGACACATCATCTTTTGTAGAATAACAAGAGAAATATTTATAAACACAATTTCAATAAGTAAATTTCTACAAATATGCACCAATTGCATATGTGACATGACACTTAATGAACTGTTTTTAATACCTTAACATGGGCCATAGTACCCTCAATGAAGCAACTCTCTCAGCATTTCAACTGTGATTTCCAATCAACAAGAAGACACATGATTTCCTGAAGCCAATTAGGAGCACAAAAAAAGAGGAAAAAATCACAACCATATGCACTGCTATCTCCATAGTGAGAGACAGAGATATATTTACCCAGCCATGCAGACCTTCAATCTGATTTTAGTTGTGAAATTGAGGAATGGCTATAGACTGGACTGTTAAAGAGCATTGCTGGATGATCCTGCTATTGTCATCATGCCCAGGACCATCCTGGAAAGGCACTCTGACTGCTCAATGATCAGGAGGTTCAGGCTTTCCCATGGTGGCAATCCTGGGTTTACATCTGGAGACTCTGACTGAAAGGAACTATTCTATTCCTCAGTTGGTGAGATTGTTTGCAGTACTGCATTATTTTGGCAAGCATTCCTTCCACACTGAATATGAAGTTGAATTCTCCTGCTAAAATAAGGAGAATTGCTATGGGTGAATTTTGTCTATGTTTCCCAAATCCAATGCGTGTTCAGGGGTGACCAGCGCATGTTGGGTAGTTGAAAACCTATGCTTTTCATAGAGAAATTGGACTCACCCAAATTCTTCTCATGCTTTGGTTTCTGTTCAGCCTAAGGAGCCAGTTCATTCGTGAAATTAATAATACTGAGCAACAGAATTCCGGTAATTTGGAAAATTCGGCTACTTTGATCGGAAAACATTTTCGGTGAGAACGGTCTATATTGGGTAGACCCTTATGTAGCTTAAATAAACAACCTACCATGCTGCTTTTTCGCATTCCCCGTGGTTTGATTACTGAGCATCTGGCAGGTCACGTGACCCTGGTACTCTGACCTCAGACACGCTCCAGTAGTGCTTGATGTGGCGCACAGACACCATGCTGCCTGCTCGAGAGACCATGTAAATTGAAAGTATAAAAATACATTTTCTACTTACCAAATGCATCAGAAAAGGAAATTTAAATGCATAAGGAGTAGTAGAAGCACGTATTTCAAGTTAAGCAATACACCAAACCATAGAAATAATAATAGAAATATTAGACTGATTAATAACTCTTCTACCTAATATTTCAAAAATGTACCACTCCAAGTTTACTATGCCTTATTATTACATCACATCCTGCCCTGTCTTAAAAGATGGAGAGTTGCACTAGCAGCAAAAGTATCTATTTTGAAAACATGGTCTGATGTACGAGCAGAGAGTGTCTCTTGGCACCTGACAGACATGAGAGGCAAGGTGCCACTTGATGGGACTTGGGTTGACTGAGCATATGTGCCTAGAGTTAGACTAGTGCTACTCTGCTCAGAGGTGGAGGTGAGTGTAAAGCCCCATGTATCTGTAAAGATAAAAACATTTGGAAATCTAAAGGAGGGTTTATCCCTGTACGTACAAGTAGGAACATTACAGGTTTCCATGGTTATGGCTTCATTTTTTCAGATTTGTTCAGAATTGGTCTTTATAATTAACTACCATTACATTTATGGTCTAATCCAATACAAATATAGGGTCGAGTGCAAAGATTTTTATTTCTATATACATATATCTGTGCCTATATACATGAGGTAATTTCAGTGCTAACTAGCTTAGTACTAAAACATTTTATGAAACATATTTGCTAAAGCATGTGTCCCAGGTCTAAGGTTTTGAGTTGGCTGATACTGAAGAGCTATAGTTTAAATCAGTGTCTTCAATAGCATCCAGTCATGTTTTGAGCACATTGAGGGCTGGGATATTGGATAAAACTCTGTGGAGGCAATCTGTTGGCTGTACATGCTGGAAGAAAAGGAATCAGCTGCTGCCATATGTTGCCTTATTTTATGCTTAGGGAAATGTACTTTATGAATGTATTTTTTTTTCTTTCTATTTTACTATATCGTATTGCATTTAAATAAAATACATATTGTTATGTACAGGGCCGGCCCAAGACATTGTGCTGCCTGGGGCGAAAAATGAAATGCTGCCCCCCCCCCCAAAAAAAATCCCACAGTCATGATAATTTATACTAACATGAAACTTATCTGTAAGTGATAATTTAATGCAAGAGCACCTTTATATGCAAAATGATATGCTGCGGTTATTGGATGGCCATGATTAAAATGTGTACCCTAAATGTTTGAGCATTTACCCTTAATGTAAAATATTTGGGTCATGTTATAGGTCAGTGGTCACAAATATAACGTTTTGGGGAATTGGACAGGCTATTTTCATAATAATGTTTGTTTAACCATTTCTTTCTTTTCACCTCATGGGTTAGCTCCTAGAACAATTTTTTTTATTTTTATATGCCCACTAAAGCACTTTTTATATACATAATAATCTATTTTTTAAAGAGCTCAACCATAAGATGAAAAGAGAGTAATGGTAAAACATTATTATGATAATAGGCTGTACAATTCCCTAAAACATAATGTGACCAGTGACCTATAACAAAATCCAGATAGATATAGTCAGTGTCAGAGGAGTTAACCCCTAGATTGCTTAACATATGTAGGCAGTGTCAGATGAATTAACCCCTGGATGGCTAGACAGATATAGGCAGTGTCAGAGGAGTTAACCCCTTGGTGGCTAGACAGATATAGGCAGTGTCAGAGGAGTTAACACCTTGGTGGCTAGACAGATATAGGCAGTATCAGAGGAGTTAACCCCTTTATCCACACACATAAACAGTCTGTCACTCACACTGACACACACTCACGCACACACACTCTCACTCACAGTGACACACACACATATGCTCACAGTGACACACACACATATGCTCACTCACAGTAACACACCCATGCTCACTCACACTGACACACACACACATGCTCACTCACCTGGACATACACACACATGTTCACTCACCCTGACATACACACACACTCTCACTCACACATGTTCACTCACAAAGACATACACACACATGTTCACTCACACTGACATACACACACACTCTCACTGATATACACACGCTCTCACTCACACTGACATACACACACTCTCACTCACACTGTATATATATATACATATATGTATATAAATATATATAATAAATATATATATTTCACAGCGTGTACATCATATAGAGTGTATATGGTAAGGTGTATGTATCACACACACACACTTGGGGGATTGCTGCATACCTCCATACATGATCAGAACTATGTTGGTTAAGGCCAACTGTCAGTCAAGGGGTTAAACCTAAAACTCTGCAGTGCATTGTGGGCAATGTATAATGGCCAGCTTGGCCAGTTTCACTTTCATGTTCTCTATGTTGGTAAAGATAATAATAATAATAATAATAATACTGCTAATAATAATAATATAAAATGAGATAATAATTCTCTCTATAGAAAAAAGCATGTTGTACAATCTGTATTGCAATGTATGGGGTCAATATCCTGGCATATTGGGGGAAATATCCTGGCATATTGGGGCAATATCCTGGCATATTGGGGGAAATATCCTGGCTTATTGGGGGAAATATCCTGGCATATTGGGGGAAATATCCTGGCATTTTAGGGGGCAATATCCTGGCATATTGGGGGCAATATCTTGGCATATTGGGGAAAATATCCTGGCATATTGGGGCAATATCCTGGCATAATGGGGGAAATATCCTGGCATATTGGGGCAATATCCTGGCATATTGGGGGAAATATCCTGGCATATTGGGGGCAATATCCTGGCATATTGGGGGCAATATCCTGGCATATTGGGGCAATATCCTGGCATATTAAATGGCATATTGGGGGCAATATTTACCAATAGCTGCCGCATTTTCCACCCTAGGCTTATACTCGAGTCAATATTTTTTCCCAGTTCTTTGTGGTAAAATTAGGTGCCTCGGCTTATATTCGGGTCGGCTTATACTCGAGTATATACGGTAATATAATATTAAATCCCCCACAGCAGCCCGGTTAGCATGCACATGGGTTTAATGGCGGAGAAACATACATACACACACACACACATGTTCACTCACACTGACATACACACACTCTCACTGACATACACACACTCTCACTAACACTGACATACACACACTCTCACTCACACTGACATACACACACTCTCACTGACATACACACACATGTACACTCACACTGACATACACACACTCTCACTCACACTGACATACACACACTCACACTGACATACATACACACATTCACACGGAAACTTACCTGCTGTATGCATCTCGCTTTGCTTTGAACTCTGTGTGAAGGAGGTCTCAGCCAATCACGGGAGGTTTCTGAACTCTCAGCCAATCAGGAGAGTTGAGAAGTCTCACCTGCTGAGACCTCCTTCAATCAAGAAACACAGAAAAAAAAAAAAGACAGCTGTTCGGAGGAACAAAGGGCCGCCTCTGCCAGGATGCCGCCTGGGGCAGCTGCCCCACTCTGCCCCATTATAGGGCCGGTGTTCTGACGAATTACTGGAGCAAATTCTCCTGCGCAATCGCAGGAGAATTTGCTCACTGCGCATGCGCATAAAGTTACAGCTGATAACTCAGCTGTAACTTTATGTCCACCGCGCATGCGCGAGCTAAGCAACCCACATCCCGCCCCCCGCACACCCCTTCTTACCAGCTGATCGGACAGCGGCGGTACACAGCGCATGCGCGCGGCTATCAAGCCGTGTGGGAATGCGCTGTGTCCGTGGCTGGATTCAAACAAAACGCTGGTAAGTAACACGGGGCGGGGGGGGGGGGAACATAAGGAGCCAACAGAGAGGTAAGCACCCTGGTGAGGATCACAACTCCCATGAAGATGAGGCAGCCCTCACCAGGGTGCTTACCTCTCTGTTGGCTCCTTATGTCCCCCCCCCGCTCCGTGTTACTTACCAGCGTTTTGTTTGAATCCAGCCACGGACACAGCGCATTCCCACACGGCTTGATAGCCGCGCGCATGCGCTGTGTACCGCCGCTGTCCGATCAGCTGGTGAGAAGGGGTGTGCGGGGGGCGGGATGTGGGTTGCGCAGCTAGCGCATGCGCGGTGGACATAAAGTTACAGCTGAGTTATCAGCTGTAACTTTATGCGCATGCGCAGTGAGCAAATTCTCCTGCGATTGCGCAGGAGAATTTGCTCCAGTAATTCGTCAGAACACCGGCCCTGGTTATGTATACATTATATGTATAAAATCAATCCATAAGTTCCTTCGGGTGATCTTTTACAATGTAGAATCTACTTTTCGTCTTCATGTGTAATGCAGTGAGTATAGTTTTAGTAATGTATTTATGTAGTATCAGATATAATGCAGTCTCTTGACTGACAGTTAATTATGATGAAATGACAAAACTGCAAAACTTGTGCCAAAATAGCAGAGTTGGAAAATGAGCCAAATCTAGCTGCAGTCACAGGAAAAAAGCAGTAGCCTGACAGTCATGGAGGGCGGACATGGCTGCAGGGGGAGGTGGAGGTTTAGTTAGTTGGGGGGGAGGAGTTAAGGTTAGGCAGGAGCTAAGGACAGTTGGAGGGCACCAGTAGTAGGGGAAAGCACTGGCCCCTCCCTGATTCATTGTTATGATTTGTGTTTGATTTGCTGTATGACTGTCGTAGCTGCAGCAAAACCTTGCCATTTGAAGGGTTTTTACGCGGGACATGCCCCCTGCTTGAGCAGGGGCCAGGTATTGGTACACGCCCATGCTTGCTGTGGCTGGCATATGGTTGGTAATGGGCTATTAGCAATATTATGTTATATTGTAAAGTTTTATATGGTTGGAATGTTATTTAAGTTTATGTGTAATGTTAATAAATTAGGGCTAGCAAGGAATAATATGG
Source organism: Pelodytes ibericus (assembly GCA_036172795.1). NCBI lineage: Eukaryota > Metazoa > Chordata > Amphibia > Anura > Pelodytidae > Pelodytes > Pelodytes ibericus. Next base: position 92,694,743 of record CM069863.1, read on the forward strand.
TATGTTTATTAAACAGCTGTGGCTGTTTCCTATCCTAAACTGTTTTGTGTTTTATTGGGTTTGTGTCCTCTCTATCCTTCCTCCTTCAGCCAAGAAAGTACACCCTCTGTGACTGTTTAGTGAATAGTCCACTCTGTGTAGGCAGAATTTACTGGAACAGTCAGCCATAATTCTTAAATTGTTGCATGAACCAAAAATAAAAAATCAGGTTTACATAGAAATCAGGGTGTAGTGTAATATTGGGTGTTCACCTTGTATAGCATGGTGAAATGTAGCCAAATGCTTACCTGTTAGAAATGTGGGGGATTTAGGTGAATGTGTGTTATTGGAAGAATGGCTAGATGAGAGGTTCTCCTATCACTGAACCAACTTACAGCACTCAACTCATTTACTCAATTGACTCCATGTGTATTTTATTTTTTCTTGAGTTCTATTATATTATATTATTAATGGTCCCCAGGACATATTTGCAAATGAGAGACATTTCAATGTATCCCTCCTGACAAATTGACAGATACTGCACATAAATTAAACCTTTGACTTCATTAAAAGAAAATGAACATAAGGTTCAGTTAGTAAACAAATTATAATGATCTTACACTGAGTGCTAGACCCAATGTGGCCTTTTATGCTATTATTTGCCTTAGAATTCAGATTCAGTGTTTAATAATTATTACATGATCCTCCTGTTCTCACATTATAATTCATGATTACCCACTCTTTTATATCTTTCCTTACTTTTCGAGGTTTACGCATATTATCGCTAGGAATGGTGCCAATTTCTGGGAACAGTTTATACAAATCTTCCTCAGAATACTGCTTCCAAAACTTAGCTTTACGTGTGAGTATTAAGTAAGCGTATTTATCTAAATTAAAGAAAAAACAGCATACATTTTAAAAATACATGAATTATTATAATTTCTATCATTGTTTTTATTATTATTAATATAATATTGATGCTAGTTACCTTCCATGATGATTAGTTTAAGCTTCTGTGCTTCTTGGTTTGTCCCACTATGGACATTCCCAGCCTCTAATTCTGAACCAGACATGAGGCTTCCATAGTGAGACAGTGCAACATTTGGCTTTAGTAAATATATAAAGCTAAAGGTGTGGAATAGAACTCTAATGATAAGTATGATGACAATGAGGAATTTTGTCCATGCGGAATTCACCCAAAGTCATTCATTAAAAAAATCAGCGCTAATTGCTTTTCATTTGCTCTATTTGGATGAATTTTATCATAATACAATAACATGTCTTCAGTGGAAACAAAACAATTATAATAGCATCTGAGTGGCAGTATGTATTTATGTATTTTTTTTTTTAAAGAGCATGTTATTAAAGTCTCCACAAATGCTGTTTGCAATGGGAAAGACAAACGGATTATATTTTAATGAGAGAGCAGAATTAGAGAATAAAATCTTTTTGACTGCCTTTTCCCATGCTCTTAAAAATCACCCATAATGAAATATGTAATTTCTCACATAATTGGTTAACTGTTGATTCCAGTACTACAATTAAAACAAGTGCATTGGTTAGACATCACCTTCTGAAGGGTTAACAAAAATATTTGTACTTTTGCTATTTTAATTTTTTTTAATTATTTTTTAACTTGCCGTTTTTTTATGAAATATTACATGGGGTTTGCAAAGTGCATAGTCAAATATACAATACATACACAGACACAATTCAGATATTGGAGATAGGTTGTAATCTTTATTAGCAGCTTTATTTCATTGATAATAGTTTTCCAATGCTGTAACCAGTAGAGTTGAGCGGACACCTGGATGTTCGGGTTCGGCGGATACGGCCGAACTTCGGAAAAAAGTCACTAAAATGCCTCTAAAAAAAGTCCTGGAAAGGGCTAGAGGGCTGCAAAATGAAGTAAAATGTGGGTGAGTGTCCCCATTCATACGAATAGGTCAATTGACCTATTCATATGAATGGGGACTCTATTTCGGTTTATAGAAAGCCAATAGCCATGTAATGCTATTGGCTTTCTATAAACCGAAATAGAGTACCCATTCATAAGAATAGGTCAATTGACCTATTCTTATGAATGGGGACTCTATTTAGGTTTATAGAATAGCAATAGCATTACATGTATTCCATAAGCCGAAAGTCTATAAACAGAAAGACATTCGGTTTATAGACTTTCGGTTTATAGAATACATGTAATGCTATTGCTATTCTATAAACCAAAAGTCTATAAACCGAATGTCGTTTGTTTTATAGACTTTCGGCTTATTGAATACATGTAATGCTATTGCTATTCTATAAACCGAAATAGAGTCCCCATTCTTAAGAAATTCTTATGAATGGGGACTCTATTTCGGTTTATAGAAAGCCAATAGCATTACATGTATTCAATAAGCTGAAAGTCTATAAACCGAACGACATTCGGTTTATAGACTTTCGGTTTATAGAATACATGTAATGCTATTGCTATTATAATTTTAACCATGACATTTCTATACAACCTCCTGCAAGTTGATTTCTATAGACTGTTGAAGAAGCAGGAGGACACTGCACTCCTTTCTGTATATGCCGATTTCAATGTATTAAATGTGCATAGTAAATACAAAAGAAGGTTGCGGCTGCTACAAAAACAACGTGTTTCACATCCCATTAAATGCTTAATCATAAGTTGACTTCTACCCCCTACCTTTGTGCTTTGTCCAACACTATGCCTCAAATCCGTAAAGAGTACTCTATTTATAGACTCTTTATTGACTCTTTCCAGCCTAGGCACCTTTCCCATGCTACCATGGGCATCCGCAGAAATTTTTGTCGGGGGGGGGGGGGGCATATTTTTACCTTCATTATATGCCAGGATTTAGCCATTTAATATGCTAGGATTTAGCCATTTACTATACCAGGATTTAACCTCTCAATATCCCAGGATTTAGCCATTTAATATGCCAGGATGTAGCCATTTAATATGCCAGGATTTAACCCCTCAATATGTCAGGATTTACCCATTTAATATACCAGGATTTAGCCATTTAATGTGTAAGGATTTAACCCCTCAATATGTCAGGATTTAACCCCTCAATAAGCCAGGATTTAACCCCTCAATATGCCAGGATTTTGACACTCAATATGCCAGGATTTTTGCTCGTTATCCCCCTCCCCCCCCTCCTCCAGCACTTACCTTACTTGCTGTTCTGTCTCCCAATCATCTCCTCCATGCAGTCTTCCCTCCTGCACTATTTATTTTTTTCGTCAGCTGCATCCAGATGATGCGGACTGCCGGCTACTATCTGCATGGCTGTCTCCGTGTGAGACAGTCATATGGGCAGTGGCGGGGGGGGGGGGCACTTTTTTCTCAGACATCCAAGCCCCCCCTGCCTACGCCCATGCATGCTACCTCTTCCTTAACTATCAATGAGCTACAGGTTAAATATGCCTTATCCGAAAATCCGAACTTGGGTCAGTTTGGATAAAAGATACTCACCTTCCTGGCGCCCCGTTTGTGCAGTTCATTTGCTGCATTTGAAGCCAGCACTCATCAGAAATGTAGTTCTCAGAGAGCTGCGATGGGAGGGAGGGACAACCGCACTACAAAGGATCATCTCGGTGACACCGTGAAGCAGGTAATTTCACCAGCGGCATTGCTAAAAGAAAAAGAAAAGATCTACATTACCTCAGTATAATGTGAGCAAGTTGTTAACACTGAATTTAGGTAATGCAGAACATTTATAGGGCTGGTGCTGCCGAGATGATCTGTTAACCTAAAATATCCGTTATCCGAAATGCTTCCAGTCCCAAGCATTTTGGATAAAGGATACTCAACCTGTATAAGAATACCTACATATGCTGTTGCTATACCTGGCTAACTGTTCTAGAAACTTCCACCTTCCCACTCAAAATTGAACCTTACCTAAGCCCTGCGATCCTCAAATTACCAACTCCCTATTTTGTCCATTAGCCCTACATATAAAAATATATCATGTCCAAAAGATAAGTCTTTTCTACTGTGATAAAATGAGGTGAATAAAAGAAACAAAATAAACCCTAGCTGTCTGTTGGAAGCATATTCAGTAGTGTTCATATTTAACCTTTGTATATTTATTTTATTTATGTTAATACCTGTTCTTTTTGCCACTGCGCTTTACTGATATCAGCCTGGAGAATATATTCCATCATCTGGTGTTCCAGTTCTTGCCACGGGTATCTTCATAATTTGTGTTATTTGCACTTTTAGCAGATCTCAGTGAAACTACTGTTTGTAAGTTTTAATAATAAATGCATGATTATACTTAGTGAAACAGTTACACATTATACATTCTTTCTCCTGCCTGAGTGTCTATTTGAGACAACCAATTCTTATGCCATACATCGATTTGACTGTTTCCAGTGGTGTTTCGATTTATATTCTGCTTGTCTTTCTGGTTAATGACGAATCCTTGGAGGTGCCTCACATATATTCCATTAGGGTAGTACTTCCAATTTGCTTTGATCATTTTTATTATTTGTTTATTCCTTCTGGGGTCTATTTGTCTGCTTTTTGCTATTGTTCAATAGCGTTCACCTGCTAGACAAAAGATAGATGAAGAATGAAAAAATATGAGAGCTGTAGGTACTTGCTGCTAAAGGCAGACCAGATAAAACAGTACTAGTATAACACTCACATGAAACCTTTCCCTTATTGGCAGATCTCCTAGAAGTGCATTGCAAATGTTTTTTGTTTGATTTTTAGTTTATTGCTTTTTGTGTGAGATTTAATTTTGGTCTCACATTATTGAGAAGAAGCAAAAATAGCTTTCTAGAATTGGAGGCTTTCTAGAATTGCTTGGTCATTCTCAGAGTCATAACAATAGGGGTCACTATAGATATAGCCACAAGCAGGCCCTGATGTACAAGTGGCCAGCATTTTCGGTATTATACTCATCATCGTATTCAAACAACTTTATTGTTAATATAGTGGCCACATATGATATTCTAGGTGGTTAAACGTTAGGTCAGAGGCTGGATACTCGATGAAGAAATTATATAGACATAAAGGTACAGATCTTCACCAATCCTAGGGTCACGGGCGCCTGGTTGCAGGATTTGTGTGGCGCCCCCAGGTGGGCGTGGCTATATGATAAACCCCTCCCCTTTACACATGTATGTTCCAGGCATACCAATTTTTCATTATTGGGGTGGGGGGGATTCTTGCGGAGAGCACAAACTTTATTTTTAGATGAAGGACCAACACAAGCTTTTATTTTAAATAAAGATATTTATTTGGCCGTAAAACAGTGTAGTGGTTTTATTTATGTCTATGATGCTCAGCCAGCAACATGGGAGACTTTTTGCTGGCTAGCAGTTTTAACTACAGTTCCCATGATGTCCAACCAGCCAAAGTCTCCCATTAGTCTGGCTGAGCATCATTGGAAAAGAAGTACACAAGGAGCAATAAATAATATTCCACCAAGTCAGTCACTCACTTGTCTCTCTCTTCCCATACCTCCATGTCTTTCTCCCTCTCCACTCATACCCTCATGTATCTCTCTCTCTCCACTCATACCCTCATGTATATCTCGCTCTCCACTCATACCCTCATGTATATCTCACTCTCCACTCATACCCTCATGTATAACTCTCTCCACTCATATCCTCATGTATATCTCGCTCTCCACTCATACCCTCATGTATCTCTCTCTCTCTCTCCACTCATACCCTCATGTATATCTCGTTCTCCACTCATACCCTCATGTATATCTCGTTCTCCACTCATACCCTCATGTATCTCTCTCTCTCCACTCATACCCTCATATATATCTCGCTCTCCACTCATACCCACATGTATATATCTCTCTCCACTCATACCCTCATGTATAACTCTCTCTCCACTCATACCCTCATGTATCTCTCTCTCTCACCACTCATACCCTCATGTATCTCTCTCTCTCAACTCATACCCTCATGTATAACTCTCTCTCAACTCATACCCTCATGTATATCTCTCCCTTCATACCCCATATATTTTTCCATGTCTATCTTTCTGTTCCTCATGCTCCCCATGGTGGTCTTTTTTTCTGATGTCTGTCTCTCCTTCTATACACCCATGTCTGCTGTCTCTTTCTCTTCATAACTCCCATGTATGTCTCTCCCTCCTCATAATCCTGTGTATTTGCCTATTAATATGCCACAGACAGTTTGCCCATTTATATGCCACTGCCAGTTTGCCCATTAATATGCCACAGATAGTTTTCCCATTAATATGCCACAGATAGCTTATCCATTAACATACCACAGTTAGTTTGTCCAATAATATAGCACAGTTAGTTTGCCCATTAATATGCCAGTGTCAGTTTGGCCACTAATATGCCAGTGTCAGTTTGTCCATTAATATGCCACCACCAGTTTTCCCAAGAAAAGCATTACCCCCTCCCCCATTCCCCAGTACTCACCTTGCTGCTGCTCTTTCGTGTCTCCTCCGCACAGTCTTGCCTCTATGCACACTGCAGGAGGCGGGAAATAGCCATCAAGTGGGCAGTGGTGGCCCCTTTAACCGGTTAAAGTTGCCCTGCCTACATACACAGCCACACTTACGCACAGGGTCATGCATAAATACACACAGTCACACTTACACAGACACACTTAGTCAGGGCAGTCACTAGGAATTTCAGGGCCCTTACTGAACACATTTTCACACACACAAATTGAAACACACACTTACACCCTGACATACACATTGAAACACACACACTTCTTTTCTTTAAAAAAAACAAAACAAAAAAACACGTTTTACTATTGGTCCCCCTCCCTGGAGGGAGGAGGACGTTTACGGACGGTGTCTGCAGAGGCAGAACACCGTCATTCAGTTCTTCTGCCGGATGTCACCAGACATCCGGCAATCAGACAGCGCGACGGGGCGGAGCTTGCACCCGTCGCGCTGTACTCAATGAGATTAGGAGGTGCGGCCCGCAGATGAGCGCTTGTGGTCACCGCACCTCCTAATCAGAATGAGGGAGAAAGGTCCTCATCGGAGCGCCTTTCCTCCCGGTGCGCCTGGGCGCCGTGCACCCCGTGCACCCACCCAGGATCGGCCCTGCCGGGTTAACTAGTAATACTCAAAGGGATGATGAGGGGCACAATAAGGGATGATGAGAAACATAGTCGGAAACAGACAAAAACGTAAAGGCAGGCAGCTGCAGTTCAGAGTCGATAAAACATGCCAGGTTCTGGGTATCAGGCAGTGGTGTATCTTGGTTTTGTGCTGCCCTAGGCAGACAAATTTTGGGCACCCCCTATCCACGATGCACACCCACGTAATGACCCATAACCTACATTGCACACCAAGGACATGCCCCATGACCCCATTTACATGCCTCCATCACCCCATTACATACACATTGCCAATATTATTTGCCATTAATATTCTTCAGCTAATTTGCCCAATAATATGCCAGTATCATTTTCCATTAATATGCCCAAGCCAATTTGCCCATTATGCCAGTATTTGCCATTGAATATGCCCCTGCCAATTTGCCCAATATTATGCCACTATATTTTGCCATTAATATTCCCCAGCCAATTTGCCCAATAATATGCCAGTGTTATTCTGCCATTTAATATGCCCCAGCCAACTGCCCAATATTAAGCCAGTATTATTTGCCATTTAACATGCCCCTTCCAATTTGCCCAATAATATGCCACTGTTATTTGCCATTTAATATACCCCTGACAATTTACCAAATGATATGTCAGTGTTATTTGCCATTTAACAAGCCCCAGCCAATGTGCCCAATAATATGCCAGTGTTATTTTCCATTTAATATGCCCCTGCTAATTTGCCCAATAATATGCCAGTGTTATTTGACATTTAATATGCCCAAGCCAATTTGCCCAATAATATGCCAGTGTGATTTGCCATTTAATATGCCCTTGCTAATTTGCCCAATAATATGTCAGTGTGATTTGCCATTTAATAGGCCCCAGCCAATGTGCCCAATAATATGCCAGTGTTATTGGGCATTTAATAAGCCCCAGCCAATGTGCCCAAATTCCCCCATCTCCCCAGCACTTACCTTTCCCTGGTGGCTAATGGCAGGCAGCATGGTCTCCTCCTTGCTGCCTGTCCGGCTCCCAGGCGGTTGTGCTAACAGGTCACGTGACCCGGTGCGCGTATGACGTCAGCGCGCCGGTCACGTGACTGTAGGCACTTCCGTGTCAGACTGCACGGGCAGCCGAACAGGCAGCATGGAGGTTTCTCTGTGCTGTCTGTTCAGCTCCCCGTGCAGCTTGCCGGCAGAGGGAAGGTGAGAGGGGATCTTCCAATCCCTTCTCACCTCCGTCTCTGTCTGCAAGTGCTTTTTTTTTTTTTAAAGGGGCCAGATTTTTTTTTACATTTTTTTTTTCTTACATTTTTTTTTCTCCGCCTAGGATGCCTCGCGGTAAATACAGCACAGGTGTCAGGAATACCGTATTTGCTCGATTATAAGACGAGGTTTTTTTCAGAATTTATTTTCTGAAAATTGCCCCTCGTCTTATAATCGAGGTCTTCTTATAATCTGACCTCAAATTGAGGTCAGATTATAAGACATGGATCCAGATCACCAGCAGAGCTGCAGGGGACCTGGATCCCCCTCTCTAGCAGCAGGGGATGTCTGCGCGATGAGTGCAGACTTCCCTGCTTCCGCCCGGCACGACCGCCGTGGCTTCTGTGATGAAGCCGGGTACTTACGCTTTCGTCACAGAAGTCCCGGCGAGCGTGCCGGGCGGCAGCAGGGGAGGTCTGCGCTCATCGCGCAGACTTCCTCTGCTGTCCCACTAGCCACCAGGGTAAATCGGGCAGCTGGGGGATGTCTGCACGATACGTGCAGACATCCTCCATGCTGCCCGACACCTCCGTCTATTATGACGGACAGCTGTCTGTCATAATAGACGGAGGTGTCGGGCAGCATGGAGGATGTCTGCACGTATCGTGCAGACATCCCCCGGCTGCCCCCACTAGCCACCAGGGATCTTTTTAGATGTTAGGGGGAGGGAGGGGGCAGGGGGAGGGATGGGGGCAGAGACACAGGGGGAGGGATGGGGGGCAGAGAGACAGGGGGAGGGATGGGGGGCAGAACAACAAGAGGGGGGAAGAGACAGAGCAACAAGAGGGGGAGAGACAGAGCAACAAGGGGAGGGGGCAGAGAGAAACAAGGGGGGGAGTCAAAGGGAGGGGGAGAGATAATTTTTTTATTAAAAAAGCAATTTAAATGTGAATATATACAAATTTAACTTTTTTCCTATAGGGTAGTCTTATATTTCAGGCTTTTAGTTTTTTTCCTAAAGGAATATCCAAATTATTATATCGTCTTATAATCAGGGTCGTCTTATAATTGAGCAAATACGGTAGTATCATTATCAGAAAACTAACCAAAGTCAGCATCAAGTAAAGCAAAAAAACACCTAGGTTAGAACAGACAAAACGCAAATTAACCCAGGAGGCTTATAAAGGAGACAAAGGCCCTGTCTGTGTTTAGGATGGAGTCCGAATTTAGGTTACAAATAGGGAACCAAACTAAAAGGCAGATCATATGGAGGAGTGAAACAAAGTCTGAGCACCAGGACATGAGCTGCAGAAAGGTGAGTGACATGTAGCACCTTTATTCAGCCTGAAACTGCGTGGAAAATGTCCAAAAAAGAAGGTGATTTTAGCACGCAGTGAATTAACACTTATATACAGACACAAATATTAGAATGCCCTTATCGTGACCAAAAAACCCCACAATACTACAAGAAAATAACATGCTACAAAATGTGCAAAAAAGTAACACCTTTTTAAAATGTTTAAAATGTATGGTGCCCTATTAAAGAGCCTAATCCCTTGTACCCTTTCTCCAGGAATGTAACTTCAGCAGCCGCGTCACCATAAAGGTTTATCCCAGCTGCTGAGCTCATTCTCTGGTTCAAAATGTAGGCACGTTTCCTATTGGTCGCTCAGACCAAGCCCCTAGTGTAGGCACTGTTCTGATTGGTCGCTTAGTTAAATGCCTGAGAGAGAGAGAGAGAGAGAGAGAGAGAGAGAGAGAGAGAGAACAAATATGGGGTAGAGGGAGAGAGAGAGAGAACAAATATGGGGTAGAGGGAGAGAGAGAGAGAACAAATATGGGGTAGAGGGAGAGAGAGAGAGAGAACAAATATGGGGTAGAGGGAGAGAGAGAGAGAACAAATATGGGGTAGAGGGAGAGAGAGAACAGATATGGGGTAGTTGGAGAGAGAGAACAGATATGGGGTAGTTGGAGAGAGACAGACATGGCAATGATGAGGAAAGGGACAAACATGGGAAGTTGCATGTAGGGAGAGGCTAGAGAGAGAGAGAGAACAAATATGGGGTAGAGGGAGAGAGAGAGAGAGAGAGAGAGAGAGAGAACAAATATGGGGTAGAGGGAGAGAGAGAGAGAACAAATATGGGGTAGAGGGAGAGAGAGAGAGAGAACAAATATGGGGTAGAGGGAGAGAGAGAGAGAACAAATATGGGGTAGAGGGAGAGAAAGAGAGAGAGAACAAATATGGGGTAGAGGGAGAGAGAGAACAGATATGGGGAAGAGATAACATATATGGGGAAGAGATAACATATATGGGGAAGAGGGGGAGAGAGAACAGATATGGGGTAGTTGGAGAGAGACAGACATGGCAATGATGAGGAAAGGGACAAACATGGGAAGTTGCATGTAGGGAGAGGCTAGAGAGAGAGAGAGAACAAATATGGGGTAGAGGGAGAGAGAGAGAGAACAAATATGGGGTAGAGGGAGAGAGAGAAAAGATATGGGGGAGGAAAGGGAGAGAGAACAGATATGGGGAAGAGATAACATATATGGGGAAGAGGGGGAGAGAGAACAGATATGGGGTAGTTGGAGAGAGACAGACATGGCAATGATGAGGAAAGGAACAAACATGGGAAGTTGCATGTAGGGAGAGGCTAGAGACAGGCATTAGGAAGGAGAGGAGACAGACATGAGGGTTGAGGGGGGGGCACCATGGGGGTGACCCGCACATGGCGTCGCAACACTTAAGGCCGGCCCTGCCATGGTCCATTCATTCCTGGGGGCCCAATACAGCTGCCCCGTGGGCCCCCGCTGCCCGTGTGACTGTCTCACACAGAGCTGGCATATGGACGCGGCTTTTAGTCACGTTAGGGGTGCATGCAGCAAGAAACCCTGCTCAGGAGATGGCTGATGAGCATCCAGGTAAGTACTGATGGAGGGAGGGGGATTGTGGGCTTTCAATGGACAAATAATGAGTGGGCTATTAATGGATAATTAATTTTTTTCAGTAAGGGGCCCTGAAATTTCTGATGGCGGCATGTACCTGGAAAAAATAAATAGACAAAAAGAACCTAGTGCAATATGTACTGCAAATGATAGTGGCCAGAATATGAAAAATGTTTGGATAATCAACTCACAAACACAGCTCCTACAACCAAGGATCATGGAATCTGCACTCTGTAATAATATACTCTGGATTGTTGGTATCCAACGATGAGGGAATGAGAAGGAGATGTGCCCAGTCAGGGCGAAAACACTTTATTCTCCACAGATCGGTAAACTGAATTACATGCAGATAGGAAAATGTCCTCTGGGGATAGAGAAGAAGTACTTTGTGAGTCCAAGTCCTTTCGATGATCATCTCTGCTGATCAGGACTTTTGGCTATGGTGATGTATGGTGGCTCACAATGTGCAAAAATGTCCCAACGTGTTTCATCTGAAAACGGACTTCATCAGGGGTGTCTCTTAATCAGAAAAAGTCAATGGTTATATACCCTGCATGTAATTCGTCAATTAGCGTTATCCGAAATGGTCTTTCAAGTTTATTTGAATTTCCTAATGAATGAATATATTTGCCCGTAAGCCGAATGGATATATATTATCAATTTTTGTCACAGAAGATGACATGTCATACATGAAAGCTGTGAAACTGTATCAAATAGAGACATGTGTTACCATAATGCACCAGTGAGAACTCTTGGGCCAAATATGTGGGAGTCGACAGATGGAAATAAAATTAAACTTTTTTTACTCAAATTATTTCTCATAAATAAGTGACTCCAGATATATAGTTTAAACTGCTTTAGACATTTTTTTTAGCAGGTGCAACCAAATAAATTTGTAATGACTAGAGTGGCTGGTAGAGAATGAATAGCATCTTTAAAAAAAGGAAAAAGGTTTATGGTATGATATGACATTTGACCAGGAATGGCAAAATGCTTAACTATAATCACTTATTGCAGTCTACGTTTCTTGATTAAGTGAAAAAGTTTCAGAATATTATAGTCTCGACAATACCATATTACAGGTACGGGATCATATCCGTCATGCCTGTAGAGAAAAGTAGTATTGTAAAAAGTATTGTTCATTAGCAATTATTCCATCTAAGCAGCAGCATAATGTAAAGTTTAGTGTCAAAGTGAGAGATTTAGATTCACTTTTTACATAGTGTAAAATGACAGCAATATCATAAGCTAAGTGTTCCAGTATTCCCTGAAGTTGATTGGTTATTACAGTCACATGTTTTGGAATGTTCATCAAAGTTCTATGTTTATATATTGTGCTTACCTGTATTACTCCAAATGAGGTGCACAACTACTTCTTTTTCATCCCCCCCCCCCCCCCATTATGTGTTTCAGTTATAGTCAGCTGTTTGTGTTTGTGGGCTTGAGATTGGCAGGCTTGTGGAGCGGTTGTCATGCTGACCTTACATATATATCTTTATTCCAGGTCACTACTGGTCTTTCCATTTCCCTGCCCCCCTTTGTCCCTGACTGTCGTATTTCTGTCTGTGGCTTGGGAACTAACTACCCATCGCCTTTCTCCTGACTTTTTGCCAACAACACCATGCTCTCAACTCCAATCAATCTCTTGTCAATCCCTTGCACTTATAAATACACACTGTTTGAGGATAAATGTATTGTAATGCATGACAAATGTATGACTGAAATGAGAATATGGTACATATATATATATATATATATATATGGGTGTGTGTGTGTGTGTGTGTGTGTGTGTGTGTGTACATAAATGCATTTACTAGTATGGTTTCTGTTGCTCTGTGCCAGGGCCGGCCTTAAGTGTTCCGGCGCCCAGTCGGGCTTCCCCTGTGGCGCCCCCGTCTCTTTTACCACCCCATGTATGTATCTCTCTCCCTTCCCATGTTTGTCCCTTTCCTCTTCATTGCCATGTCTGTCTCACTCTAACTCCCCTATACCTGTTCTCTCTCTCCCTTCTCTCTCTCCTCCCCTTCCTCTGTTCTGTCTCTCTCTCCTCCCCTTCCTCTGTTCTGTCTCTCTCTCCCCCCCCTGTTCTGTCTCTCTCTCCCCCTTCCCCCTGTTCTGTCTCTCTCTCCCCCTTCCCCCTGTTCTGTTTCTCTCTCCCCCTCCCCCTGTTATGTTTCTCTCTCCCCCTTCCCCCTGTTCTGTCTCTCTCTCCCCCCCTTCCCCCTGTTTTGTCTCTCTCTCTCTTTCCCATCCCCTTGTTCTGTCTGTCTCTCCCCTCCCTCCCCTCTTCCTTTGCTGCAAAAGTGGATACAGGGAGGGGGCTGAGCTAACCGACTGAGAGGTGTAGCTCCGCCCCCACCCTGGGAAGCAGAGCAGCGTCTGCTTCACTGGGAGCCACGGGCAGCAAGAGAAAGTGCTGCTCGGCTCCTCATGCTTAAGGCAGGCACGGGGAGCGCGAGCAGCACTTACTCTTGCTGCCCGTGGCTCCCCGTGAAGCAGGCACTTCTCTGCTTCACAGGGTGGGGGCGGAGCTACACCTCTCAGCCAGTTAGCTCCGCCCCCTCCCCGGACCCAGCAGAGCTTGCCGTGCAGAGGGCTGGTGAGGGGGGATCTTTTGATTTCCCCAATCCAGTGCCTCTACCGGCTTTTTTTTTTTATCTTCGGGCTGGACGGCTCCCCCTGGGGTGTTGCGCCCTGCGCGCTAGCACAGGTCGCACACCCGTAACGCCGGCCCTGCTCTGTGCACTAGTATTTCTCTTTCTCATTTACCAGTAATTACACCAGTAATGAGGTGTTTGAAACACTGTGTTTCTCTTTTTTTAAATACAGATCTCCAAACATGATGTAGAGGTTCAGGATACAATAATAATTAAAATCACTCATTATTAATATTTATCATTTTAAAGCACATTATTAAAAGTTACACAATTGTACTTTACATATTGCTTGTCTGCAATATATACCAAAGTACAGGAAATGATAATAAATGTGTTCAGTAAATTTTTAAAAACATGTAAATGCAAATTTTACTCATGTCCAAAGTCACCTGAATACATCTCATATGTGTGCTATGGCAAGATCTATACTGATATATATGTATAACCCATCTTATGAAAATATTTATGAAATGTCATATTAGAATATATTCAGGTTTTAAATGATATCCACATTGTCATTTCTCTGAAAAAGATATTCTAGTAGAACTTACCTCTGACAGAATGTCATAGTACTTTCTAAATATTAAACTTGTGATATTGAAAGTAAACTTCCTGTTGCTGCCAGTCATATTTACCAGGTTACCAAACATTTACCAAGCTGTGGGAAATCCCGTTGTGTACACATACTAGATTTCAAGTTCACTGGAAGTGCTGGAAAGCAGAAGTGCATAAATTTATTCATGGCCCAAATGAGAATAAAAATCAGACCTGGGGCAGGCATGTCTTGCTGGCAAAGGAGGAAGACACACACAAGCTGGACTCAGTGGTGTATCTTGGTTTTGTGCTGCCCTAGGCAGACAAATTTTGGGCACCCCCTCTACCCACGATGCACACCAACGACATGACCCATAACCCACGTTGCACACCAAGGACATGCCCCATCACCCCATTTACATGCCTCTATCACCCCATTACATGCACATTGTCAATATGATTTGCAATTAATATTCCCCAGCTAATTTGCCCAATAATATGCCAGTATAATTTTCCATTAAAATGCAAGTATTGTTTGCCATTAATAAGTCACAGTCAATTTCCCCAATAATATGCCAGTATTTGCCATTTAATCAGCCCCTGCCAATTTGCCCAATTTTATGCCAGTATAATTTACCATTAATATTCCCCAGCCAATTTGCCCAATTGTATGCCAGTGTTATTCTGCCATTTACCAGTAATATGCCCCAGCCAATTTGCCCAATATTAAGCCAGTATTATTTGCCATTTAATATGCCCCTGACAATTTGCCCAACAATATGCCAGTGCTTTTTGCCATTTAATATGCCCCTGCTAATTTGCCCAATAATATGCCAGTGTTTTTTGCCATGTAATATCCCGCAGCCAATTTGCCCAATAATATGCCAGTGTTATTTGCCATTTAATATGCACCTGCCAATTTTCCCAATAATATGTCAGTGTTATTTGCCATTTAATATTCCCCTGCTAATTTGCCCAATAATATGCCAGTGTTATTTGCCATTTAATATGCCCCTGC
Organism: Pelodytes ibericus; assembly: GCA_036172795.1. Lineage (NCBI taxonomy): Eukaryota > Metazoa > Chordata > Amphibia > Anura > Pelodytidae > Pelodytes > Pelodytes ibericus. The sequence goes on from CM069863.1 coordinate 92,710,150, forward strand.
TAATTTGCCCAATATGCCAGTGTAATGTCCCATTAATACGCCCCAGTCAATTTCCCCCCATTTCCCCAGCACTTACCTTTCCCTGGTGGCTAGTGGCAGGCAGCATGGTCTCCTCCATGCTGCCTGTTCGGGCTCCCAGGCGGTTGTACCGACAGGTCACGTGACCCGGCGCGTGTATGACGTCAGCGCGCCGGTCACGTGACTGTCGGCACCTCCGTGTCACATTGCACGGGGAGCCGAACAGACAGCACGGAGGTTTCTTTATGCTGCCTGTTCGGCTCCCCGTGCAGCTGCAGGCAGGCAGAGAAGGTGAGGGGGGATCTTCCGAACCCCTCTCACCTCCGTCTCTGCCTGCAAGCGTAGTCTTTTATTTTTTTTTAAAGGGCCAGATTTTGTTTGAATTTTTTTTTTCAGTGCTGGGGGTGCTCTGCCGCCCCCCAAAATTTGCCGCCCTATGCATCCGCCTAGGATGCCTCGCGGTAAATATAGCACTGGCTGGACTCCTGCACCTCAAGCGATAAAATAAACTTTTCTACCCCACTTTTCTACTCCAGCAGGTGATTTTGTTTCAAGAGAACTCAAAGTCTGGGAAGGCCTCTGGATTAAAAGGTGGCTGCCGGCTCGTCAAAGTCCTAGACCCGCCAGTGATACCACATGTCGCGTACAGTCCGACTACCAGGCCAGATGATTGGCAAGTAAAGCTGTGAGTTTTACCTACTAAGGCAGATATAACTGATATTATGGACAGGACAATCAAGGCGCTCTATGCTGAGATCTTGGAGCTCCACCAAGATTTTACTAGAGGAGAAATCCTCAGGTACCCAGGAAGTGGTGGACACCTTGAATGCTTATGTACAGCAGCAGGAATACAATGAATGTATACTCCAGCAGTAAGTTGAAGAGCTGGACAATCGAAGTAGGTGCTGCAACCTCCGTGTAAGTGGGGTCCCAGCTGATGTACCACCAGAAGATTTACCTGCCCTTATGCAAGACCTTTTTGACACTATACTTAAAAGGAACTCAGCTACTTCCGTAGAAATTTATTGAGTTTTGCGACTGAGACAATCCAGAGGCTCTCAGATGTCCTTTACTGTTTTCACTGTCCCGCGGACGGGGACAACACACTCGCTACCTACAGATCTGTGCCTCCAATGAAAATCTGTGAGCATGAGATATATCTTTATTCGGATCTGTCTTGCACAACTCTGCAAGCCTGAAGAGCTCTGAAGCCTGTCACTGCCGCTTTACAGGAAGCTAATGTCCCATACACATGGGGAATCCCATTCACCCTGCAAGTCAAAAAAGATAATAGAGCTCATGTACTATGCCATCTGAAGGAGCTACTGATGTTCCTCAGTGGTCTCAATTTGCCCAGTACGGTGATCCCGGAGTAGTATCCTTCAACCGTGTTCCCGGTGCCACTCACTCTGCCTGACGAAAGCAACGGCACCATGACTCAACGCGACAGTCAAATTATCCCTGCTCCAGATGTGGACTGTCTATTTTTAGCCATATAGTTTGGCATTTCCAGATTGGCAGATTGGCCTTTATTTCAAGCATGCACTGTTGACGTCCTCCACCTGAACTGTCCTTTCCCCTATGCAGTCGTTACTGTTATGCTACCATTATTACTACCTTACGTTTTTAGAAATCTTTTTTAAAATCTTTTTTTTAAATCTTTACCGTTACCTTACGTTTTTTTAAATATTTTTCAAAATCTTTTTTAACTTTGTAATATATAGTGCTGCTCTTCTAGTGCATTTCTGATATGGCGGATCTTCAACCATGCCACGGGTAATTTCCCCCTTGGGCTCCCCACTCATCCACGCGGTGTTTGAGTGTGGTAACTGGATCACCCTTGTGGATCCACTCGCCCTTTTTTTGTTGTTGTGACATCTCTTATATTACTAGTGGTCATTCCCACTTGGGGTTTTTCCCCGGTCTTTCTTTTCATACTGTTCTTCTGCCCCTTCACTCCTTTCCCACCCCTTACTGGTTCTGAAATGCTTAAATTTTATTCCTGACCAAACAATGAAAAGTTATTAGCTCTTCTTCCAAGCCTATTACCCGCGCAATCTTCTTCTTACTGACCCACTTTGTTTTCTCCTTGCCCTAATATGAAATTATTTTCATCTTCGACTTACCCTACAACCCAGTATTCCCATTGCATTTTACATGTTTGTGTGCTTATCATTGATATCTTATTGTAAAACCCTAATCAAATTTAATTTACAAAAAGAAATCAGTCCTGGAAAAATAATTTGCAAGCCCAATTTTGTACATTATCTATCATCCGTGAATGTATGCTGATGATAACATCATTTATACGAGTGGTACTAAATTATCACAAGTGGAATCCGTGCTACAGGGTCAGTTTTCTGAAAGTTGGATGGCTAGCAAACACAGTGGAAAAACTGTGTCCATGTTGTTTGAGACAAAAAGCTAATCTATTTAAATTAAACAGTCCTCATATATACATCAAGACAAAATCTAGTTCCAACCCGACCCAGGTAAATTCATATTTATAAGTATAAATATAAGTATCTCGGGATGTGACTAGATCTAAACGTACATTTTGGTCTCCATATTGACAAGCTTGTGTCGAAGCCGTTTCCTAAAATAGGAACAAATCAAACTTAAATTCCACAGTAAGGAAATGTCTTGTGAAGCAAATGTTAATGCTGGTCTTAGACTACGGAGATGTGGTATATAATTCCCGCAGACTTATCTCAGTAAACTTGGCACTCTGTATAATGTCTTGTGCCGATTTGCCCTCCAGTGCGATTATAACACTTCAAAATATTAAAAGAGTTAAACTGGCTGACACTTACCTCCAGGCTCACTCGCCACCTAGCGTGCTTAGTGCATAACCACTTCTCTGGAAAGCTACCCCCTACCTGAGCAGCACTCTTACTCCCGCACATCCAACAATCTCATATCCTGCACCAGCCTCTTAATAGCTGTCTTGCCAACTTGTATGAATATATGTAACTCTGTGTAATTGCCTTCTGGACTGAGTCCAGTTAAGTAAAACGAGAGAAATCTTCCTGGCAAAACACTTTCTAAATAAAATATTATAAGATGGCATCATTATACATGGAGTGCAGAATTATTAGGCAAATGAGTATTTTGACCACATCATCCTCTTTATGCATGTTGTCTTACTCCAAGCTGTATAGGCTCGAAAGCCTACTACCAATTAAGCATATTAGGTGATGTGCATCTCTGTAATGAGAAGGGGTGTGGTCTAATGACATCAACACCCTATATCAGGTGTGCATAATTATTAGGCAACTTCCTTTCCTTTGGCAAAATGGGTCAAAAGAAGGACTTGACAGGCTCAGAAAAGTCAAAAAATAGTGAGATATCTTGCAGAGGGATGCAGCACTCTTAAAATTGCAAATCTTCTGAAGCGTGATCATCGAACAATCAAGCGTTTCATTCAAAATAGTCAACAGGGTCGCAAGAAGCGTGTGGAAAAACCAAGGCGCAAAATAACCGCCCATGAACTGAGAAAAGTCAAGCGTGCATCTGCCACGATGCCACTTGCCACCAGTTTGGCCATATTTCAGAGCTGCAACATCGCTGGAGTGCCCAAAAGCACAAGGTGTGCAATACTCAGAGACATGGCCAAGGTAAGAAAGGCTGAAAGACGACCACCACTGAACAAGACACACAAGCTGAAACGTCATGACTGGGCCAAGAAATATCTCAAGACTGATTTTTCTAAGGTTAAATGGACTGATGAAATGAGAGTGAGTCTTGATGGGCCAGATGGATGGGCCCGTGGCTGGATTGGTAAAGGGCAGAGAGCTCCAGTCCGACTCAGACGCCAGCAAGGTGGAGGTGGAGTACTGGTTTGGGCTGGTATCATCAAAGATGAGCTTGTGGGGCCTTTTCGGGTTGAGGATGGAGTCAAGCTCAACTCCCAGTCCTACTGCCAGTTCCTGGAAGACACCTTCTTCAAGCAGTGGTACAGGAAGAAGTCTGCATCCTTCAAGAAAAACATGATTTTCATGCAGGACAATGCTCCATCACACGCGTCCATGTACTCCACAGCGTGGCTGGCAAGAAAGGGTATAAAAGAAGAAAATCTAATGACATGGCCTCCTTGTTCACCTGATCTGAACCCCATTGAGAACCTGTGGTCCATCATCAAATGTGAGATTTACAAGGAGGGAAAACAGTACACCTCTCTGAACGGTGTCTGGGAGGCTGTGGTTGCTGCTGCAAGCAATGTTGATGGTGAACAGATCAAAACACTGACAGAATCCATGGATGGCAGGCAAGAGTGTCCTTGCAAAGAAAGGTGGCTATATTGGTCACTGATTTGTTTTTGTTTTGTTTTTGAATGTCCGAAATGTATATTTGTGAATGTTGAGATGTTATATTGGTTTCACTGGTAAAAATAAATAATTGAAATGGGTATATATTTGTTTTTTGTTAAGTTGCCTAATAATTATGCACAGTAATAGTCACCTGCACACACAGATATCCCCCTAAAATAGCTAAAACTAAAAACAAACTAAAAACTACTTCCAAAAATATTCAGCTTTAATATTAATGAGTTTTTTGGGTTCATTGAGAACATGGTTGTTGTTCAATAATAAAATGAATCCTCAAAAATACAACTTGCCTAATAATTCTGCACTCCCTGTATAATTGTATCCAGGTTTGCACTTTTTAGGCTTTGTGTATATTATGCACTATGTTGCTGTTAGTGCACATACTTGATGCAGGCTTCACTATTCTACTCTCAAATGGTAATGATAATAGGAGCTCAATGGCAGGAGCGGAGAGACAAGGCTTGAAGCTGAGTAACCGCATTCCCTGATGGTTTGGGACCCCAGGTTCCTGCGGCTACATTTCAAGACCCTGTGGGAGCAGCTGTTGTATGCAGGTTACATGGCTTGGATAGCATAAAGTAAGAGACAGCCAAGCAGAGCGATAGCAGAAAAGAAACTAAAGAAGAATAGAACAGAAATACAGAGTGCAGGGTACAGGACAGAGGAAAAACATCAGCAAGACAAAGCAGAAACCAAACTAAGGATAAACAATACAAGGCACAGGGTTGCAGATAATAACAAAGGAATAATGCAGGGTACAGACTAAGGGCACATACAGAACATAAAGGGACAGACACATATATAACTAAGGCTACATACAGAGGACAGGGTTAAGGAATACAAGAGAAACATACAAAGGAACAAACATAAAAACTAGCCTAACACAAAAGAAGATATAATGGTGGGGGTTTGGTTCACCTATTGGCCAATTAGATGTTAGCTTGCCAACCACATCAAAGTACCCCACAATTAGGCAAGTCCTGAACTAATATTAGCAAAAAATAACATACTTTGAACATCAACATTGCACATACATACACTCAGAGAGTATCTGTAGACAGCTGCACAGGACTGAAAGGAAACTAAAACAAAGGGTGGACCACACTTATATAGAGGACCAGAGTAATGAGGCAGAATGAATCCAGGAAAACCCAGAAACGAACATAATCACAGACAAAGGAAAACCAGAAAGGGATCAGAAAACAGAAACTGGGTACAAGTGTGAGGTATAACAGACAGGGAACAAGGCTAGAAACTGAGACTGAATAGGGCTGGAAACTGACAAAGGATTACATTTAAAGGAACAGGACATCCCACTTAAGGGACTCTAGGAAAGGACATGGGCAGAAGCCACTCTGGGGCCGCTTGGCTATAGCCTCTCTGGGGCCAGGTTAGGCAGGTGCCACTCTGGGGCCAGGCTAGGCAGGTGCCCCTAAGGACAGGGATTTGGGAAAGGCCAACACTGTGGCCTGGAACTAGGAAATGCCACCATGTGGTCGGGACTGAGATATTCCACCATGTGGCCGGGACTGAGATATGACACCATGTGGTCGGTATTGAAATAAGAAATGTAGAACATTACAAGTATAACAGAATAACAAAGAACCAAGGAACATGAATAACAAAGAAGCAGAACAGAATAGAAAACACATATAGGAAACCAGAGAACCTGAATACAAACTGGATAAAAGATGATCCTGCATGAGGGATGGAACCTGACAGCGGGATGGAACCTGACAGCGGGATGGATCCTGACAGTTTCTGTTTTCAAGTCAAATCAATGGCCAGCCTATTTCATTAACCAGGTTGGATTAAGTTTTAATTTAGTTATTTTTTGCACTCCTCTAATGTTATCATAAAAAGAACCATTTGAAGGCTCTTTTATGCTCTATGAAAAATTAAATTTTCCTGATGATTCCTGACCCCACCCTCAGCCATAGTCATTTTATAGAGATAAAAGTATAATTCAAGTATACTTCTCCAAACTGCCTGCTTCACTCAATCTCCTCCTCTTCCCACCACAGTTCCTTCTTTTATTTTGGTTCCTCTACCTCTCTTCATATCATCTCTTTTGCTCCACACCTTTAATCCACCTCTTCTGTACCCTCCTTATACGAGATCCTCTACATTTTTACAGCTCCTTTGTTCCAGTTTCTCTTTTTTTTCTACCAACTCCTCTGCCCCTCCTTTAAATTAGCTCATGTTGTCTTTCTTATCCCAGCTCATGTGCCTCACACTTTTATTCCACAGTGCCATATTCCCCAAAATCCCTTTCCACGGAGCCATGCCTGCCCCACATCACTTCCCATTGTGTCATGTATACCTCATATCTTTGTCCACAGTGCCATATTCCGCTATTTACTTTGCACATATCTAGCTCCATTCCTAATTTCCTACCTTATTTGCAGGAGGTAAGAGCTCTATGTAGGCAGCAATATGTCTCTTGGGTATTTTCACAAAAATTCGAGTATAGCTCAAGGAGGTCGACTTTTTAGGTTGACTATCAGTTTGAAACTGTACCTGAGTTTGACTTAGAAAACCTCCCTCAGATTTTAGTGAATAGACCCATATGTATTCCCCATGTACACTGACATCCCACCTCGCTGCCACACTCTCCTAAATGTCTACAGGAGTCAGACTGATGAAATATCTGGTGACCCCTGGCATTTTGCCTCCTGGGAACAGCAAGTACTTTGAGGCCTTTGCACCCCACACAAATCTGTGCCACCAATATGGGGAGAACCACTGCACTGAGATTGGAATACTGTGCAGCAGGCCTCAGGGCCCTCAAAACAGGCAGGTTAACGTTCAGCTAAAGGTAAACCCAGCTCTGAATAGACTTTGTATCTTTCATCCTTTACATTCTTATTCCTTGTGATTTTAGCCGCTGGGTGTCATATTCAGTGATTGAGTGAGTCATAACATTTAAATAACACTAGTACAGAGCATTTGAATATATTGGATACCATCTTGATCCACAGATCTGCTAGGGATCAGAGTGATGCACATAAAAAGACAGACTTCAAAAGTACATCAAATCAAAAGTATTTTTTTCAAAAGCTTGTGGTGTGAATTCTTTTTAGTACATTCGGTCAACTGGTATGGAATTTATTTTTCTACTATAGATGAATTTTTTTTATATATTTCGGTGTTTGTGTTTATTAACTGAAAAAGCAGCATGTCTATTGCTTCCTTTTCCATGAAAATATTATTCATCATTGATGTTTGTCACACATAACCTCTATAATATAAAATAATATAATATATATATATATATATATTATTATTACTTCAAGGACATCGTGTTCCTATCAAATCCTTTGTTAGAATTTAGCAATGTGATAATGTTATTTCACAAATTCACATTAAGAAACATCCTATGCTGTGCAACATTTATTTGTTAGGAAATAACCACCTCTACCCAAAGCACAAGGGTGGATGCTCAGCAATGGGCAAATGACAGGACAATCTGTTATTATCCAGCTGTTTTTGCCCCCACGTTACCCTGATTCAGGTGATTCCCTAATTGCTCTGCTTGGGATAAACAGCAATTTAAGATACATTTCTCCAAACGTCCATATTTTATGGAACATGAACCATGGAACCAACATGCAGTTCAAGGGCTGGCGAACTTGCAGTTTAACAGAAATTCCGTACATAAAAGCAGCCCAATAACTAGGGCAGTGGTGTATCTTGATTTTGTGCTGCCCTAGGCAGACAAAATCCGGACCCCCCCCACCCAAGCTGCACACCCACGTTACACACCTAAGACATGCCCCATCATTCAGACTCACATCAAGCTCACACTCCCATCACACTCAGTCACACACTCCTACTCCCATCACACACACTCCGACTCCCATCACACACAGTCACACACACTGTCTCCCATCACACACACTCTGACTCCCATCACACTCAGTCACACACACTGTCTCCCATCACACACACACTGACTCCCATCACACTCAGTCACACACTGACTCCCATCACACACACACTGACTCCCATCACACTCAGTCACACACTGACTCCCATCACACACACTCCGACTCCCATCACACTCAGTCACACACACTGTCTCCCATCACACACACTCTGACTCCCATCACACTCAGTCACACACACACTGTCTCCCATCACACACACTCTGACTCCCATCACACTCAGTCACACACACTGTCTCCCATCACAGACACTCTGACTCCCATCAGCACTTACCTTTCCCTGGTGGCTAGTGGCAGGCAACATGGTCCCTCCATGCTGCCTGTTCGGCTTCCCGGCGATTGTGCCGACAGGTCACGTGACTGGGCGCGCGTATGACGTCAGCGCGCCCGTCACATGACTGTCGGCACTTCCGTGTCACACTGCACGGGGAGCCGAACAGGCAGCACAGAGGTTTCTCTGTGCTGCCTGTTCGGCTCCCCGTGCAGCCTGGCAGGCCGAGTGATGGTGAGGGGGGATCTTCGGCAGATAAGAACCATTCGGCCCATCTAGTCTGCCAATTTTCTAAATACTTTTATTAAACCCCAGTTCTCTATCTTATAGTTAGGATAGCCTTGTGCCTTTCCCACTCATGGTTAAATCCTTGACTGTGTTTACCTCTACCACTTCCGCTGGAAGGCTGTTCCATACATCATACATACATTAGGTCTTTTCCCTTTCATTTGACACCTTGTCCAGGTACATTCCCACTGTCTGTTATTTTACCAATAAAGCACTTTTTTGAAGATTACTTCGGCCATTATGGAGTGCACAGATTCCTTTTTTTCGTTTAACTGTTCCATACATCTACTACCCTCTCAGTAAAGGTAATACTTCCTGATATTACTTTTAAATCGTTGCCCCTATAATTTAAGACTATGTCCTCTGGTTGTGGTAGTTTTTCTTCTTTTACATATACTCTCTTCCTTTACTGTGTTGATTCCCTTTATGTATTTAAATGTTTCTATCAAACCCCCCTGTTACTTTTTTCCTCCAAGCTTTACATGGTAGTCCTTTAAGAAGTCGTTTAAGAAGAGATGTTAGAGTATATCTGGTCTTTTAAATTACACAGTAAAAATTATTGTAATAAAAGCCATCACTTTTACAAACATAATTTTTTTTGTAAGTAATGTTTTCCACTTTTCCTTTTCTCATTACATTATTTCCTGAAGACCCCTTGTTATGTCATTTGCTCTCCAAACTTCCATGTTGATCAGCAACATGGGTCAGGGGGTGTCCACAGGATTCCACAGTAACAGGAAATTTAGTTTCCTCAACTCATAACTGACAAGTTACAACCTGTTTCCTATTTCTACTGAATGACAATTGGAAAGAAGATCTAGTGCTGCTTTAAACTAGAAACAAAGCAGAAGTTGTGAGACTACATGCCTGGCACAAAATAGTGCTATTAGGGGATGAAAAGATAAATACTGTTTGGAGGTTTCAAGCTTTAAGATGAAGTTAACTTTTTTAATGATTCTTTTGTATGTTGATGGGGCTAAGACCAGAGGGGATTTAGATGACGTTACCGAAAAACCATGGCCAGCAGCTGAAGAATTGGAAATAGAAGAGATTGTCTCTGGCATTACTGATACCATGAACAGTGACTCGGTCAGCGTAAATGATGTTACCATAACTGCTAGAAAAGATGAAGAAGAAAGCACAAGGCAATATACGACTGTTGCTTCAACCGTATCATCAAAAATGGAAGAGCTGGAAGTGTTTGGAAAGATTTTGAAAGCACCAACAGTGCCAGCTTTGCCAAACAGGGCTGGAAGCACAGCAGACAGCAAACTGAATGTGGAACAAGTGGGATTAACTGGGAACACAAATAGCAGGCAAAAAGAAGATACAAAAGATGGGAAAACAGGTATTATTCAACAGTCGAATCGTTCGCCTAGACAGAGCTACTATAATAAAGGAAGTGTACCCTCCAACCAGAAACCCAGCTTTGAAACCACCCGGGGAAAGTAAGTACAGCTTGACATTCCAGGATAGAGAATAATTAAAAACAGACAGATTTGACTTAGGAAAGTGTGACTTAGTAAAACATTTTCATTAATTTGTAGTTTATATTATTGCCATAAATGTGATCAGTTTAGGCATATCCATGGTTACTCATAGGATTGGGGAATTTTAATCAGCTTTTTATACATTTTGTAATATACTTTTTTCATATGATTGTGTTTTAGAATGCTTACCTAATTTTCAAGTGATTTATTATTATTTATTATTCTTGTAAATTGAAATGTTTATTTCGGCATTATGGGATTATTTATTATTCCAGTTTAGAAGAATATTGATTTCTATATTTATCTAAATAAATCTCTTTAATCCATTATGAGTATTGAAAAACAAAATTATGCAAACACATATAGAAAGTATGATCAAACTCCCAGAATTCATGAAATAAGCAAGTAGGCTCAGATAACTCACAAATAAAGTTTAAAAAAAAACAGAGAAACAAAAGCAGGTGCATTATCATCAGATAGCACAGATTTGGCTGCTTTGCTTTCCATTCAAGTAAATGTTTTTGTTTTGTTTTTGGACACTCAGACTTCAGAACACATATTTAGGTTTATTTAACATTTAGGTTTATTTATTTATCCATTCAAGTATATGTTTTAATGAGGAATTCAGTTTATGACTAGTTTCAAATGTTTTAAATTAAATTCTTTCCCAAAGCGTTAGATCCTTTGCAAAATAAAAGGCTAAACCTATAGGATGAAAAACTTCATTACGCTGGAAAATGCAAGGCATGTAAAACATCCAGAATGCATCCATCTTATAGCGAGTTTATATTTAAATTAAAATACAGTGTAGACATCAATAGACAGGATTTTATTTCCTGCCTTATAAACATAATAAAAATAATAATAGAAAATCACACATCATGTTTTTGTAAATAAAATTGAGAACAATGGAGGTTATCTATAAACATGGCGCAAACGCAAACAATGCCAAATTGTGGCGCTATTGGCATGTGTATAAAGCAGACTTCCCACAGAGCACACTGCACTGCCTCTGCCGGTTATGTGCTTTTTGGTTGTACCGATACTCATTGTGCCATTGCAGCCTATGTATAAAAAAAATCAGGCATTGAAAAGCCCCTGAATAGTGTCAGATAATCTCCACCACATACTGTTTAGCAGAGGTCTTTCTCCCACACTGAAAAGTGTTGCGATTTATAAAAAACTTTCACTCACTGTGAAATATAACAAATGGCAATTGCACCTTTTTGTTACCTCTCCCAACACTTTACTGTGCAGGACTTTTTATACATGACACTCCTGTATGGATGGAAGGTACTGGTTACACTTTCAAAGTTAATTTTATTGTGATTTTAATTCCCCTCCCTGAGAGGTATTTTAACAGAAGGCGAATTATTATAAATATGGGTAGTTTCATAGAAAGTTGCCAGAATGATTGAGAAGAACTCAAACGTGTGTGTCATTTTTAAGACTGTCATGCTTGACAATAGTCCCATTAACAATCTGAATAGGTAATTAAACATATTTGGATCTTACTTTGCAGCTCTTACCAAAAAAATGTGCAAATAAAAAAAGTTTGCAAATAATGCATACTGCAATAAGTGTTAGTAGGGATGAGAATGGTTTTAAAGTACTCAGTAACTGTCATAGACCAGCATATTATGCAATAGTATGTTATGTGGGTTATTGATGTTAATATCTAACTGTGGCACTTCGGTAGGCCCATGTCCATTATACCAACCTACAGGGACTGAGATGGCCCCGACAAGCTGTGGAACTGACAAGCAGTTTGGGCACAACGGTGGCACATTACAATCTGCTTGAGGACAGAGAGGGCAATGCCAAGCTGTTTGGAGACCAAGAGGGCATTTTTTAAGATAACATTGGAATTGTTTTATTTATTTTTTAATAAGGGACTTAAAAGACTGTGGCGGAACCAACCTCGCCACTATGTTCTGGAGAAGCCTGGTTGCTCGCCTGCTGCCTCTGGACTATGGCCCCATGGTAAAGGCTTGCATTTTCCCCTGCAGAAAGGCTTGTTCGTGCCTTTCTGCCTGGGTGTTCGGTAGATTGAATCTACCGAACCAACTCACAAATGAATGGACTACCTGGGCAAGGGATGTGCCATAGCACTATACGTTAATATTGTTAGTTAGTTATATTCTGTTAGTGTATTGGTTATGTGTAATGTTTAATTCTGTGAGTAGACCACTCTGAAGGTTTATAATGTGACAGTGACTCCAATAGTTTACTCCAACATCCATTGTTCTGTTTTAACTGGATTAACTGGTAAACTGATTATGTTGTGTACATTATGTTTCTTACTGTGTGTCTACTCCCTGTATGGTAATTTGGTTTGCAGTCTGAATGTCTAATGTTTTCCTAGCCCCAGTTAGTTTGAGAACTATGTTTAGTTCCATCCCCCCCCCCCCCCCATTGTATACTAATGTCTGTGATGTCATGTGTATGTCTTTTATAAGTCTGTGTTGTTTGTCAAATAAAGTAGTTCAATCTTGCTGTACCTAACTGCTAGATGTCCTGTCTATTTGGGTACAAAGAGCAAGGGTCCAGGAAAGACTTGCTGGGTGTGACGGTCCGTTACAAAGACTTTAAAAATTATGTGGTGAGGATGGATGCCAAATATAAATTCTGCACTGGGTGCCAAATACTCAAGATACGCCCCTACTCCTTCACCATTTTTCTTGTGGGCAGCACCGGCTACAGTGGGTCAGAGATGGTGGATGTGGCCCAAACAGGAAGAAGTGTGGCCTTGACAGGGAGGGGTGGGCACATTTAGATTCATAAGTTTAGTCATGCCTAAGGTAAAATACACCACTGCCTCTTGTACTAATATGTCATGCCCCTCTTACCCTTACCTGCAATCCCAGTATTTCCATGTCTCCATCTAGTGTTACAATTCCTCCGCGATCGCAGAGTAGGGCGAAGCCGGGGCCTGTAGTAATACCTTTTATCCACGATTGTGGTAGCAGGGTAGGCCGAAACCAGGGCCTATAAACACACCCCTCTGACATCCTATCCAGTGAGGGGCTTGTCCAACAGAGGGAAGAAGTGCACAATAAAAAACCCTCAAACTGTTACTACAGTGCTCCAGTGTTCCAGAGCTTTGGTTTCTTGGACTTCAATTTCCAGTGTTACCCTATTTGCTGTGTTGCACTATATCTATTGGATTTCCCGTTACCTGACCTTTGGCTTGTCTCCTGGATTACTCTGTTTGCATGAACCCTGACCCCTGCTTGTATTATTTTACTACTCTTGACTGCTGCTTGCCCTGATCTATTGTACTGTTCCAGAATTCGCTTTTTGGATTTAACTTTTATTATTTTTGTGACACTCTCGTACTCCTATCCTTACCAGTGTGTTATATACACCGGTGGACAACCTGATAAGGGTTACTTGCAAGAGATAGCATTCCCTGCTCTATGCTCCAAAAACCTCAACCCTGACAATATAATCTATACACAGTTTACTGTAAGTGCAGGGGATTTTTTTCAGAGAGTATGAAAACAGTTCATTATCAGTGTTATTCCATGTCTCTATAGACAGTATCCCTTTTAGTATGGTATGCCTCTCACCATATATGTCCCACCTCCTGGAAAAGCCTATATTAAGGATAATCAGAAAAAGACACTGTAAAGTGCACTGATAATTCTGAGGCATGATTACTTTCTACTAGGTTTGGACTATTGATACAGTCTTCCACTGAGCAATAGCCACGATATAGTTCTTCCATAGTTATAGTATGAAGTCACTTACCCCTTGTATGTCTGAAACAACATCAGAGTCCACCATAGGTATATAATGGATGGACAGTGTTTCCAGCACCTAGGCCCAAGCACCATCTAGTTACCTGTTGGAGAGTTGGATTTCTGGAGATTAACTATTACACCCCCTGGATGTTGGGAAAAATGTACAAAAAAGGCAGGAGTTACCTACACGACCAAAACTAATGTAAGGCAACTTTCATAGGTGCAAGACAGAATAAATTATAGATTACATTGTACACACAAAAACCCAGTTAAGCTATATAAAGTTTTAAACATAGTGGAAGGTAATACAAATCTTTCAATCACATAAAAATAGCTTATAATTAATGTATACTTAATAACTCAGTGTCTTACAATTATGCTGTTGTTGTTTCTGGATTCTACTTGTGTCTGGGGCTGTTATAATAAAGCAAATTTTTATTTATAAAATTCATAGATTTCTTCAATATTTTGCTATTCATCAAGCAAGTGATTTGTTTATCCTGTGTTATCATGTCTTTGATGTAGCAGATGTCTGTGTAGTGGCTTTGACAAAAGTGGCTTTTCCAGGACCTGGCAGGTGGTAGTCAATATTAATTTGCATTTAAAATAGCAGTGTGTGCAGGGGTTGGAGGAGAAAATTGATTTAATGAGAGTATGATTTATATTTTTTACTTATGTGCACTGGCAGGAGAAGATGACAGTAATGACACAGCAGAGATAACGACCATTTTCTCAGAGTGTCCCAAGTAACAAATATGTTAGATTTTTAGAAAATAAAATGTCATTCTTGTTTGTATTTGAGACTAATTTGTAAACATTTAATGTGATTATGGTAAATGCTACTGAAATATATCTTATACACAAAAACATTGATTTTGTATGTCATATAATGAGATCTGCACGAAATGTAATCTTCTAAAGGGAATTGAAATATTTTTAATTATACAAAATACCCAAATAAGAAGTCACGGTATGTCACTTTTACATGCCCTCCTCTCTCGCAGTCCCCATTCAGGACTGGTATTCCATTGTCCTGTGTTCATATTTGTGATATCAGAGAATGAATGCTGTGTATGTGCAGATGCCGAGCATGTGTGGTAGTGCTGGCAGTGGCAACAGCTCTTGGTTCATTCTCGATTAACTCATTGGTTAGTCAACTCCTACCACTTACCATTGCTAGAATTTTACCTCATACTTGCTCATTCTTAAAAATAAAACTTCTTGTTCAAATGCTCATTATGACCTCTCCAGTGTTTTGCAACCCTGCACTGAATGGTCTCCAATTAACACACTGTGTCCTCTTACAGCAATAGTCCCTTAAGAAACCTCAGGGTAGGTTTTACTTTTCCTTTCCCCTAATGAGTTGCTTGGTCCGTTCCACAGTTTGCTAATGCTGCATGACCAGATCTCTCACCTACTTCAGATTGGAACTTTGTTTACAAACTTAGCTTCTTTAAGTTCATGTCAGTGAGTGGGAGTTATGTATAAAGGTGTTTCCGTAGTCAACTAGTTCTTCCCCTATGCACCCAGAAAAAATGTGCAACCCATATGCAAACTATGTATTTAAAAAAAAAGGCTTACGTTTTCGCCTATTTTAGATCACTTTATTGGACTTACGTCCCTGGCACTCCTAATTTGGCATTGTATCTGAACCCCCATCACTGGGGCACCTGCAGGGAGCTGAGCGCCAGCCTCCTCCCCATAGACTATTGCCCTAGCCTCAGAAAGGGCACAAATAACTGTCGGCACTGGGTTTACTAAAACTCTTTCCAGGCACACATAAAACACATTGGAACTGTGTACTTGTTTGCTCCTGTGGATGTTTTAAGTAGAGACATAGTTTTAAGTTGAACCTTTACTTGCTATTTAACACCAAGCTGTTACTTTATATGGTTTACACCTCCACTATATGCCTATGATTACGTGCAAGCAGGCCCGAAATTTGAAAGGTGACTTGGTTTTTGTCTATGGTCTGTAGTTGTTAAATTAAGAGTTAATAAACACCGTTAAATCATAATACTTGAGGAACCTGTCTCCCCATTGCCACTCCCTTTTTGTGTGCCAATAATAAAAATATGTGTATATCTATATACATATAAATAAATATTGGTGGGTACAATTTTCTATTTCTTCCTCGGGTGCAAAATAATTTTAGCCCATAATTGAATCATAAATGCTCATTAATATTATGAATTTACATGCAATACTACTAACACAATGTATAAGTAATTTCTAATATTTTATTCTCTTCATGCACTATATAAACAATGTTTAGGTGACAAATTAGTCTCCCATTACAAATTGAGTAGATTTTATTGTGCGTGTAAGAGTATTGACAACAGTGAAGATTTTGTTCCCTTGCAAGTAGGGTTCTAAAACCTTTCTGAACCTTTACAAAGAACATCGCCACTAGAAAGTGCATATTGTGCACAAAATATAGATTTCTGATTTTTTGAATAATAATTGCCTTGTGTGCTTTGATATGACTTAAGGATTAAGTGTATTAGAGACATATATATTTTCCATTACAATGGAAATGATCTCTGGCACCTCACGAACTAACTTTTACAGTTTATTTGGCATTAATATGTATGAAAAACTTGAGGAGCTTTGTCAGTTTTAGTATGAACTGTAATATGTAGGTCAGCTTGTTATATCAACCTTTTTTCCTGAGACAGAGTTTAATTAATCTCACTTCTCTAAAAAGCATTTGCTGACTTTGGTGACTGAAACAAATTTGCATTTGGTAAAAAAAAGATTGCTGCACGATGTTTGCACTGAAGCAATGTCATTTTACTTTCATTAGAATATTTATTTGCTACTTTTTACCTCAAACAGCACGCCTAAAAGAATGATGTAAGCTTTGTGGGATAGGCTCTGAGTAGTACTAAGAATGCCAAATAAATATGTTGCTTGCCACATATAAAGGGGTCTATTCAGCTAGCTGAAGTGGGCTTAATTTGGGCCAGTTCAGAGCTTTTCAATATGTCTGAGTTGGGCCCAAATTCATCTATTTCCATATGTAACATCAAAAAAAGATAGGAAAGTGTCATAACAGTTCTTGTGGCATTACAATACCGGTGATTTCATGTTGATTTCATGATTGTGCATATTATTATCGGGCTTCCGCGATGCAGTCCAACAGTTTCAAGGTCCCAGAGACTCCACTCCGGGATCGCGGCAACCTCCTCCCGCTTCCAAGCCAGTGCTCAAGGTGCAGCTTTAGAGTCTGTGTGATCTGATACTACAAACTACTGAACATATATGTTGTGTCTATTTAAAAAATACATTTGTAGGTTTTTATCTTCATCTCAGTTGGTGGGAAGGCTCATAGGGCTAATACACCATCTGTAGAGTATTTTAAACCCTCAGGATTCAATTCCTGGGGCATCAACTCAACCCTGCATCCTGTTGTGGTAGATTACATTCGGCTATAGTAACATCTCTGTAAGTTGGGCTGAAGTAACATTTATCCAAGGATGAGTAATCCTTCTAAACCGAATGAGGTAAGGATGGAAAGTGCATCTTGCTCATTAGGGTTTGCAATCTAAGTGAATTAAGTTGAAATGTGAAATGAGACATGAGTAAGAAGATAAATAGAACTGTATAGCAGTGCTCATCAACCTTTTCTCACCCAGGCTCTTCCCAGAATTCCGTAGCACACCACAAGCAAAAATAGAATAAAAATTAAGTTATAAAGTCAAGTGCATACACAGAACATAAGAACTAGATGCCTTTGTTTACCTTTAAAACCAAACAAGTGTGCCAAATAATGCATAAACCAAGACAACTGCATTACAAATCATAAATAGACAAACCAAACCAGTCATTACCAATGATAAACAGACAAACCAAGACAAGTGTATTACAAATCATAAATAGACAAACCAAACCAGTGCATTACAAATCATTAATAGACAACCAGCCACAAACAATTTGCCCATTAGTATGCCAGTATTATTTTGCCATTAATAAGCCAGTATTACTTTTGCCATTAATATGCCAGTATTACATTTGCCATTAATATTCCAGTATTATTTTTCCATTTAATATGCCCCAGCCAATTTGCCCATTAATAAGCCTGTATTATTTTGCCAGTTAATATGCCCCAACCTATTTGCCCAATAATATGCCCGTATTATTTTGCCATTTAATATGCCACAACCAATTTGCCCAATAATATGCCAGTATTATTTTGCCAGTTAATATGCCACAGCCAATTTGCCCAATAATATGCCAGTATTATTTTGCCAGTTAATATGCCACAGCCAATTTGTTCAATAACATGCCAGTATTATTTCGCCAGTTAATATGGCCCAGCCAATTTGCCCAATAATATGGCAGTATTATTTTGCAATTTAATATGCCCCAGCCAGTTTGCCCAATAATATGCCTGTGTTATTTTGCCATTAATAAGCTACAGCCAATTTACCCAATAATATGCCACCCTCCTCGACCCTTCCCCAGTACTTACCTCCTTGTTGTTCCGTGTCCCAGGCCGTCTCCTCCGTGCAGTCTTCCCTCCTGCATGGAGGAGGGAAACACAGCCACCGGATTTGACGTACTGTCATATCTGGTGGCAATATTTTTTTTTTATAAACTTTATTTTTTTTTGGGCAGCCGCACCCAGTGGATACCGTCCGCCGGGCCCCAAGAGGAGAGCACGATGTTGTCTTAGTCTTAGACAACATCGGGCTCTCCTCTTGGGGCCTGGTGGCCGGCATCCGCTGGATGCGGCTGCAAAAAAAAAAAAGGTTAAAAAAAATAAAAATACTATAAAAATATTAAATATATATTCATACGGAGGCATGCAGCTTTAAGGCACACCTCCCATTATCCAGTGGCACACAAGGCTGGTGCGACACACTTGTTCTGGAGTGCTACTGTATAGGACATTTACTATACCATAATTACTGTGAATGGAAGCAATACATTTAAATATGTTATTATAACAGTAGCAATGTTTTGTCCAGTGTTATTATCTTTTGAGGTCATGGATTAATAGGTAATTTATGAAGTATTGTCAGTACATTCATGTGAATATTTGTGAAGTGCTTTTAGCTATTTCCCTTATTATTGTTTTTTTTATTTTGGCTCAGTGTAACACCGCTGTCTTTTCTAAACTCTCTCACAAAATGCCTCAGGCCCTCAGCTGGTAAGCCTTGACGGATAAGTGGGGCAAAGGTAGAGAATAAAATTGCAATGAAAGTTATATATTATCACTAATAAAGGTAGTTATGGGAGTTTTCTTTTTTTTCTATCACTCTTTTGACCCCTTAACATGGATTTTGTTAACTAATCTATATTTGAGAATTGCATTCTGGAGCAGAGATCATCCTTGGTAACTCTTGTAAATCAGACTGCCATCAAGACAAATTTAGCATCTGTTGCCTCAGGTATCAACTCTCCTACAAATTAAAACTTTTGTTCACGTTCAAGATGACACAGTTTCATTGTTGAGGTTGAAGAAATTCATGGATTGGATGATTTAGAAACTTTTCCAAACTTAGGGCATATAACAGTTGTTGAGCTGAAGCTCTGTGGCAGATGCCATGATTACAGTTTATTAGAATCACTGTCATTTAAAACTCCTCCATTTTCAAATATTAACATGTCCACATCACATTTGCTTTTTGATTTTCCGATCCCGGTGATGAATTTGCAAGTAACCTCATAGGTTAGTTATGCTGCTTGCTACCATTTCTCAATATGTGGTTCAAGTGCCCCATGGTGTATTTCTGAAGAGTTCAAGTGGTGCTTCAATATGTCTGAATTAATAACTATATTATGTGGGAATTAAATGTATTGGTATAAAACTGTCATTTTATGGTGTAAGCTCCTCAACCCATATCAGAGCATAACAAAATTATAAATGAGACACTACCCTAAAATAATAGATTGCTTGCTTTAGGTAGCAGGGTCCCTGTAATGTGTAGCTCAGAGTACATAAGAGACTATCTTTATTCTTCTACAATGGATTTATCTGAACCCAGCATGAATTCCAAATAGTGTTTCAAACAAGAGTAAAAGAAGGAAACATAGAGGACATTTTTTGAAAAATGAAAAGGGATTTACTAATGGGGGTGAATCAAGCTACTCAGTGTGTAGTGAATAAATGCAAATATAGAGGAAAACGCCCTAAAGTGTTACAGGTTCAAAATTAGGGAACTAAAAAAATTGTAATAAAAATGATAACACTTTTATTCTAATGGTCAAATATAACTTAGTAGAGGGAAATTCTAGGTTAACAAATCAAAATACTAGGGTACTTTCTAAACCACTGGACTATGAGGCAATGGACATTTTGTATAGTGTGACACCAGCTGCTATAAACATCTAGTTGCAAACTAACTTTTTTTCATTTTAAGGGTAGAAAGTGCTCTGAAAAACAACATGCTCCTCATATTGACAAAACTGGCCATGGATAGCATAATGTATTGTTAGCACTGGAAACTATTTTGTGGGCATTCATGCTCTTTCGTATCTAAGACAATAAATGATTGGTTATTTGCTTAGTATTCTACACTTTGTTTTCCAAGGTAAGCATACCAGCACAGTCTGGTTGGCAACTGCCTCTAACTGCTAGCGCAGAGAGATAAACCCATGTGCTGATCCCATGCAAAAATGAGGGTCTCACTCTGTGTTAACAATGAGTGTCCCCCGCACAATACAGACCCTGATGAGCAGGACGGGCCCCCAATCTGACTGGCTATCGCGGACAGTGTCATAGACACAGCAAAGAGTAAACCCACGTCTATCTATTAAGATACCCCTTGGGTTTTTATGTTTTATTCTCTTTCACAGTACAAACAATTTTAGGTGATAGAGTTCCTTCAAGGGGTTAAACAAACTTTATAATGCCTGCCAGGAAGCCTTCCATTTTGAAAACAGCCACTTTCTTCTAAAATTAACTTTTTAAAAATGATTATGGGTGTGTATTTCCTGTGCTTTTACTGTAATGTGCCTTTTTAGTTCACAAATTATTTTCAGGTTGGACTCTTAATAATTATATTACTATACAAGTGTATTTTATTTAGCCATTTCACTAAATTACTCTTTGTATTAGTGATATTTCCACTAGTACAACATTTTTGCTTAGCAGATTATTTCTATTAACTTAGAACTATATCTACAAGTAGAATACTTTCGCTTAGCAGTTTAATTGTATTATTTTGTGTATTAGTACAATTACTACAAGAAAGCAGTTGTTTACAGTCTCGGTTTTTGGGGTCCTGAACTGGCAAATTTGGATCTGTTGCCAATGAACAATAGACAGAAAAACCCTGCCCTAAACCTTAAAGGGACTCTGGTGCCCAAAATGCAACTTTCAAATATTAATGCATATTAATGTGCTTTCAAAGTACTTTAAAATGCATTGTTTAAAATATAAAATACTTACAGCTAGATGAAAATGTGAATTTACCGCAGTTTGCAAGAACCCAAGATTGCCCACAATAGCTGTTTCAGGGTCCAGGACCCCTGCCCCGTGCGGGACGGGGTCCAGGACCCTGAAACAGCTATTGTTTAAGGGTTACCTCCTGCAGCTCCGTCCCTGGCTCCGTCCCTGGATCCGTCTGCCCATCGGAGAGTGGCACCGCCGCATGGTATGCCGCATACCTGGCCTCCAGTAAGATGCACGCTGCATTCAGCAAGCGCCTTACTTACTCAGGTGGCAGGGGGCGTGGCCAAGCATCCAATAGTCTCTCCCCATTGGTGGTAACAGCGGAGGCGGGGAGAGAGGCTTTCACTCACACCAGTGAGTGTCTGCAGGCTCAATGGGAGGTAGGTGGATCTACCTAATTTAAATACCAAGCACTGATTTCATTCAGTGCTTGTGTATTCAGCTGCTCAGGTTTTTCACACCCTTAGTCCCTGGTTTTTGCTACTCCTGTTCCTATAGTTCCTGTTCCTGATTGATCTCCCGGATTTTTGACCTCAGCTTATATTTTTGGATATCCTGATCTCTCCTGCATTTGACCCCGGCGTGACCTTCACGTTTACTCTCTTGCCTGTACTGACCCCGGCTTGGACTCTCGTTTATGCTGATTTGCTGCCTGTATTGACCCCGGACTGTTTAATGTTTATTCTCTACCAGCTGTTCCCCTGTGGTTCTCAGGATACCTTCCTGCCATAGGCTCCAAACCTCAGCATGACAATATACACAAGCCAGTATGGAACCCGCATGGATGGCCGAATCAAGTTCAAGCTCTACAAGAACACCTAGGGGTGTTCCCCTAGACCCTGCCCTAGCGCTAAAGGCTCCAGCAGAGGCCGCAGCTGCCGCTCTGAACCCCAAGTAAAACTCCCTGACTGTTTTGATTGAGACCGTTCTATCTACTGAGCTTTATCCTGTGAGCTCATGTTTGTCCTAAAATCCCATATATATGCCACCGATTTTGTTCAGGTTCGTTTGACTGTCGCCCTCCTCACTGGTGACCACATGTCCTGGGCTCATCACCTGCTTCAGAGTAATCATCCATCCCTGGCAACATGGGCAGCTTTCCGACAAGCAATGGAAGCCCTGTACGATGACCCACATCGAGTTTCTGCGGCTGAGTCCGCCATCAGATCCTTATGGCAAGGTCGTCGTCCGGTCGAGCATTATACCTCTGATTTTCATAGTGGAGACAGAGTGGAACAAACCGGTTCTCATCCATTGATTTCGGCTGGGTCTATCTGAGACGTTAAAGGATGAACTGGCCAGAATAGGCATTCCCGGTACCCTGGAGGAAAACATACACCTGGTCACTCAATTAGACAAGAGACTCCGAGAACGTTGGATGGATACTAGAGTGGCTCCTCCACCTCACACCTCCTCCACCTTTTTCTACGTCAACCGAAGAACACATGCAAATCAGGATGGCACGAGAACCACTCTCTGATTCTGAGAGGAATAGATGAAGACAAGCCAATTTAGGCATGTACTGTGGAGTTCCACACACCTATTGGCAGACTGCCATAATCTTACATACAGAGGTAAGCCTTCTACCTCTCATTACACTCTATTTCTAAATGGCTCGGCACCTAATTTTCCATCTCTCTTTTACTACAGTGGGATGACCAGACAGTTACTCAATTGGCCATAGTGGACTCGGGTGCGAGTGATTGCTTTATGGACAGCGCATTAGCTCACTCATTAAAGATCCCAACCGAGATCAAGACTCGACCATTGACAGTACATCTAGTAGATGGGAATTGCATCCAGCCTGGTCTGGTCACCCGAGAAACCATACCAATCACTTTAGTCATTGGTCGCAAGGACAAATAAACCCTTCACTTCAATTTGATTCAGTCTCCTTTATTTCCTTTGATTTTGTGACTGCCCTGGCTTTACAAACAACATTGGCTTCGTTCATCCGTTATAGTTACCATTCTCCATTCTACACCATTACAAGGGATCAACCTCAACATACCCCTACCATACATCCCTTTCAGCAAAGTCTTTGACAAAAAGGAGGTTGAACATCTTCCCCCACGCAGGTCTTATGACTGTCCTATAGACCTACTACCTGGTGCAGCCATTCCCTTTGGAAGAATCTCCCGAACCTGAACTGTTGGTACTCAAGGAGTATCTGGAGGATAACTTACGCAGGGGATTCATCCGACAAAGAAACCCTTCACTTCAATTTGATTTAGTCTCCTTTATTTCCTTTGATTTCGGGACTGCCCTGGCTCCACAAACATGACCCTCTTGTCCGCTGGTCCATCAGTGAAGCTATTTTTTCCTCTATATGTTGCAAACAACATTGCCTTTTTTCATCCGTTATAGCTACCATTCTCCATTCCACACCAGCACAAGGAATCAACCTCAACACACCCCTACCATACATCCCTTTCAGCAAAGTCTTTGACAAAAAGGAGGCTGAACATCTCCCACCACACAGGTCTTATGACTGTCCTTTAGACCTACTACCTGGCACAGCCATTCCCTTTGGAAGAATCTTCCTGAATCTGAACTGTCGTTACTCATTTTCTCAATGACGTGTTCCAAGATCTTTTGGACTCTTGTGTTGTCGTAGCATTGAATGACATTTTAGTCTACTCACCTTCCTTACAGGAACATAGAAGACATATGACCACGGTATTAACTTGGCTCCAAGAACACCACTTGTATGCTAAGATTGAAAAGTGCACCTTTGAAGTCACTACTGTCACCTTCTTAGGATACATCATCTCACCTGGTCAAATCAGGATGGACCCAGCAAAGGTTTATTCCATACTGGAAAGGCCCACTCCTACCACAGTAAAGGCAGTTCAACACTTTGTGGGGTTTTCCAATTTCTACCAAAGGCTTTTCTAGAATCATTCAACCCATTACCATCTTAAACAAAAAACTGACTCCTGTCAAATGGACTCCTCAAGCACAACAGGTGTTTGGGGAGCAAAAGAAGAGTTTAACCAATGCTTCAGTGTTAGCTCTCCCCGATCCCAACCAAGCCTACTTCTTGGAAGTGGACCTGTCTAAATACGAAGTAGGAGCCATCCTTTCTCAACGATCCATAGAAAAATGAGTCCTGCATCCTATATCTTATTACTCCAGACAACTCACTTCTACCAAAAGCAACTACAGCATTGGAGAGTAATTGGCTTTTGTTTGCATCTTACAAGAATGGCGACACTTACTCGAGGGAGCAATACCCCCTGTTATGGTGTTTACCGATCACCTTAACTTAGAATATCTGATACCCGCTAGAAGTTTGTACCCCCGACAAGCCCGATGGGCATTGTTCTTCACAAGGTTTCATCTTCATATAACATACCGCCCCAGGAGTAAGAATGGTAAGGCCGGCGCTCTCTCTAGAATACACGAACCCATAGACAAGCCCCCTCTTGGATTACACCATCCTCTGTTCCCAGTCTACCCACTGCAGCAACCACCACTGAACTTTTCATTCGCAACATCTTTCGACTCCATGAAATTCCTCACTCCATCCTTTCCAATCGAGGAGTCCAATTTACATCCAAGTTCTGGAAAGCCTTCTACCAATGACTGAAAATCAATCGTCTATGGACCTCCGCTTACCACCCCCAATCTAACGGCCAAACGGAAAGGGTTAATCAAATTCTAGAGCAATACCTCAGATGTTATATCTCTCACACTCAAGACAATTGGTACCCTATATTACAAGCCCCTGGCGAAGCGCCAAGCTAGGCGCGAAACGCATAGGCTTATCAGAGATCTTTCCCTCACCGGGTGATCCTCTCACCATACCCAGCTCCTCATCATTGTTTTGTAACCTTTTTGTACTAAATAAATAACATTTTAACTGGACACTCACCTGGTTCTGGTGGTTTTTGCCAGCGTCTGGGACTCCTCTATCCGCGATTGGGAGCAGCCCTCCTGTGTTTTGTACCCTATATTACCCCTTGCAGAATTTTGTTATAATAATCATCTTCAATGCTGCATTGGGATGTCCCCTTTTAATGCCAACTACAGGTTCAACCCTACATTCATCCCTACATACACCAACATACAATCTGTTCCCATCATTACGGATCATCTACAAATCATCTCTCAAGGAATAGATCTATTAAAGCGTCAGCTTACTATGGCCCAAATGAATTACAAATGACAAGCTGATCAACGTCCTCAAGCTTCTCCCCTGCACCAGGTAGGGGAGAAGGTGTGGCTCTCTTCAGTCAACCTCAGACTTCCTGGGCTGGCCAAGAAGCTACAACCTAAGTACGTGGGTCCATTCCCCATCACAGCCCTTATCGTGTTAATTTGCGGGTCCCGGACTCCTGCCACATCCACCGAACCTTCCATACCTGTTTGCTTAAGAAGTGGATACCCTGTCCTATGCCTAAAGGAGCTCAACCTCCTCCTATTTTCCACCAAGGTTCAGAAGAATATGAGGTAGACAAGATTCTTGATTGTCAAATCCAGAGAAGATGATTGGAATACTTGGTTCAGTGGAAAGGATACAGAACTGAAGAAAATTCCTGGGAACCATTGTCTCACGTTCATGCTCCTGCCAAGACCAAGACCTTCCACAGGACTGCTCCTATACCTGCCCGGAGGTCGTATGTCAGAAGGGGGCTTTGTCAGGGTCCTGGACCCCGTCCTGCACCAGGCAGGGGTCCCTTAAATCCTGCAGCTCCATACCTTTGTTCCGTCTGCCTGCAGGAGAGCGGCACCACCGCATGGTGGGCCGTATCCCCCGCCTCCAGTAAGATGTATACCATGTTCGGCGAGCGCTTTACATACTCAGGTGGCAGGGGGAATGGCCGAGCATCCGATGGTCTCTCCCCATTGGTGGCAGTAGTGGAGGCAAGGAGAGAGGCTGTCACTCACACCAGTGAGTGTCTGCAGGCTCAATGGGAGATAGGTGGATGTACCTTATTGGTGTGGGAGTGGTTTAGACCTGCAGCCCTTTAAATACCAAGCACTGATTTCATTCAGTGCTTGTTTATTAAGCTGTTTCACACCATTAGTCCCTGGTTTTTGCTACTCCTGTTCCTATAGTTCCTGTTCCTGATTGATCTCCCGGATTTTTGACCTCAGCTTGCATTTTTGGATATCCTTATCTCTCCTGCATTTGACCCCGGCTTGCCTGCCCATTTACCCTCTCTTTGCTGCCTTTACCGACCCCGGCTTGGACTCTCGTTTATGCTGATTTGCTGCCTGTATTAACCCTGGACTGTTTAATGTTTATTCTCCACCAGCTTTTCCTCTTTGGCCCTCGGGATACCTCCTGCCATAGGCTCCCAACCTCAGCCTGACATGCTGAGTAAAAGTACAGTGAGGGAAAGAAGTATTTGATTCCCTGCTGATTTTGAACGTTTGCCCACTGACAAAGAAATAATCAGTCCATAATTGCACCAACTGTTGTCACCTTCTCAGCAAGCTGCTTGGGGATGGTATTTTAGCCCATTCCAGCCTCATGCAGGTTTACAGCGCTGAACTGTCAGCTCTTACATTGCTGACAGTTCAGCGTTCTAACTGCCGCGCTGAACTGTCAGCGATGAAGATGCGGCGCCGAAGTGTCCTAGACCCGAGTAATCATTGGGTGAGGGTTTGAGCCAAATAGTAAAAATATGATTTATACAGAATGTCTGCATCAAATCACACTGGAAAAAAGCTTTTGCACTATACAAGCAGTAATCTTCTTCTTGCACCAAAGTGAGTTTGGGGACTAGACTGTCCCTTTAATTTAATAATACACATACTAACTAATCCCTGGTTTGTGGATGACATTTTCACAAACCAGTTTTATATATTATATATTTATAGTGACAGGCTGAAAAACCAACATTTTTATTTTCATTGCCTACTACATTAAAGGTTTCCAAATGCCCCAAAATAGCATTGTATTGTGGTATTTTAATGAGATCTGTTTACCCCCCAAAAAGCATTTCTGTTTGACAAAGCACTATTGACATTGACTTTTGTATTTTTTTATATAGCATGTTACAATAACAGATTATAAGATCTTTGTAGTTACAAGACGTTATATGAATTTCAACATGTCATAAACAAAACACAATAGGGTTGCTCTCAAGCACTATCTCTGCCTAAATGATGGCGGCATATGATCACTGTCCTTCATTATCACAGCTGTCAAATACCCTGAAAGTGCTCTGAGCAGGCTCACAAAAGTCTACCTCGTTTTGAGCAAACTCTTCTTCCAGGACCTCGTAGGTGTTATTGCATCAGCAGCTCACAGAGTGAGAACATATTTATTTGTCCTCAATGTCCTCAAGCACCCCTTTGGCAGAATGGGTTAAAGCTACTTAACCTCTTTGTGATTGGATTGTTTTGACCATGTTGCACTGTTCAGGGCAATGGCTGTTTAACACTTCTGTGATGTTTGTGTCTAGCTGTAATTAGAATAAGTAGGGCTTTCTTTAGGTACCATTATGTTGGTCATATCATATGATTTAATATTTTAAAAATGGAAAAAAACAAACACTTTTCCTAACGTTTACTAAAAATACTACAAAAGCTAATGGAAAAAAACCTGCTAAATATATTATAATATTTGTCCTGAGTTTGCAAACACGCCATGTTTTAAAGTTGTTTTTTTTTTTTTTCATTTTTGCTCGTTATATGGCAATAAGTACAAGTGGCACATTGCATTTTCCTAACCATTTTTTTAAGATTACCTACAGTGACATTGTAGCCCCATAAGCCTACCCCTTTTTATTATTTTAAAAAAATTGGGGGGCTGCAGGATGCTTGGGGAGCAGAGGCAGACTGCCCATACTATAATTAGTCTCTCACAGCTCCACGATTGCTGTGGGGCAGGGAGAGATTAAATCTGTCAAAGCCAAGCACAAAGTTAGACACATCTGGTCGCTGTGATTGGCTGTCCCAAGCCTTGTCAGTTACAGTCCGATCATGATATGACTGCGGGTATACCATGATCGGAACTGCAGCATGTGCATGGCATGTCTAATGTTGTTAAGGAAGTGTTTTCCCAGGATGTGCCTGCCACATCCATTGTCAGGAAGCCATTTAAACACATACCCGTGACAGTTCTATTTGACTCTCATATATGAAGTGCACCGCAAGACGCAAATGTACTATTTACCACCCAAAACTATTTTTCAAAGTGAGCTGTAAGCACAGTATTTGACGGTTCTATTTGACTCTCAGATGTAATACATGTAATGCTATTGCTATTCTATAAACCAAAATAGAGTCCCCATTCAAAAGAATAGGTCAATTGACATGTATTCCATAAAGCGAAAGTCTATAAAACGAAAGACATACGGTTTATAGACTTTCGGTTTATAGAATAGCCAATAGCATTACATGTATTCTATAAAACGAAAGTCTATAAACCGAATGACTTTCGGTTTAAAGACTTTCGGTTTATAGCCGAACCTCGAACTCCAACCCAAACATACAGTGAAATGTCCTGGTTAGGGTCAGGGGTACGGACACTGTAATGTTCGGTACCAACACGAACAGTGCGGTTCGGGTCCCCTCAACACTAATTATAAATCAGAATCACCGTTATTTAATTAATGAAATCATAATTAACCAAGATATTGTAAATATAAATAAACATAAATAACAAAAATGAAAATACATCTACTTACAAGTAATTTCTGGAGTGAGCGAACAGAAAATAAACATACATACATATATATGGGGGTTGAATATTAACAATTCTGGCACATAGATTTTGATATTAGATCAGTGAGCAGTGAGTCAGATATTTTAGAAATTTTAGAAGATTGGATGATTTCTTGAAAGTTATTCAACGTTTTGGGCCATCTGTAAATGAAGCAATCTCAGCCCTCTTCCTGTTTTTGTAATGTATAATGGCGAGCAAGGTGCTGAAAGGGGTCTTGGTTTGTAAGAATTACCTGAATCTGGAAAGATATTACTTTGGTAAATGAAGGTAAAAAGTGCAGGCAATGGTGGGTCAGTTTATTTTTTTATTTTATTTTTTTAAATATAATGGTTTAAAGGAGCTCATTATAATATGTAGTGTAATTGCTTTGGAGAGTATAGTGGGTCTGTTGCATTTACAACATCCTCATAGTGCCACTTGACTTTTAGCTCTTCCTTCCAGTATATTTAGCTTGCAGCTGCACAAAGAACATCAATGATTCAGTGGTGACCAGTTGTAGATTTGTGCATGTGTGCAAAGTGCGGCATTTACTTTTTTTATTTGTGAGCTGTTAGTATGCTGGCAAGGAGTAAAACAAGTTTATAAAATCACAGGAAATGTTTACTGCTAGTCTCCAATAAATACTATTGATGAATGACTGCCCTATAAAGAAGATAATAAAATGAACAGAAAAAAAGAGAATTTAAGGGAAGGGGGGGAAAAGTCTTCTGTCTGCCTTGACAAGAATACTCTGTTGCTAGCAGAATGAGTTTTAGAAGAAGTATGAAATCAGCCATTCTACGATTACTTTTGCTTTTTATACATATTAAAGACCATGATCGCAGCTCTCATAAACCATTAATATCGGCTTTAACAATTGCGGGCAAAATGAGTTGTTGTAAATATTTAATTTACATATTGAACCTGAAGATGAGTGTCCACCTGCTCCATACCAGCTCTATTGGAAGATCCTTCTTATAATTTTAACTCAGGAATTACGTTTTTTTTAATAAGTTCTCAGACCTATTGTTATCTACAATAAGAAGAAATGTCTTTAATTGTAAGGAATACAGCAAAGTCTATGGAGCATAGTTATCAAGTGGGATGAATAATATCTTGAAAGTTCATTGGTACTCTACTCTGTTGAGAGACACAATATATACTGTATAAATTGATGCACTCAAAAAAGTTAGTGAGTGAAAAGCATAGAGGAGTACAGTTTAATGTAACACAAATAGGTGTTTACAATTGTTGTTTTTTTTTTTTGTATTTGAACATTTTATAATTAGGTGCAATGTATACAAAATAGTATAAAAATGCATGGTTCAAACTAAATTTGAAACAAATATACAAAGAAGAAAAAAAAGGTCAGTTAAGAAAGGGGAATTATTGTCAAACCTGCTACGGTGATTTAATGTTAAATACAAACAGTGAAGAAGTGAGTGATATTGTTAGGATTGTACCTCGACGTATAGTAAGAATAACAACGTTTATAAGCGTGGAGTTTGAAAGTGATTATTTATATTTCAGGGTATTACTAGCAGGGTAAGGTGAATATGACTCAAGGTTTGTTGTTTTAGGTAGGGGTTGAACTTAGATGTGAATAGAGATTGTTCATAATCC
The DNA here is from genome assembly GCA_036172795.1 of Pelodytes ibericus. Lineage (NCBI taxonomy): Eukaryota > Metazoa > Chordata > Amphibia > Anura > Pelodytidae > Pelodytes > Pelodytes ibericus. Next base: position 92,740,926 of record CM069863.1, read on the forward strand.
CTTTTTGACCTTTAAACCTTCATTCTCGCTAATCTAGATGCATCTATACAACTTTCATACTAACTTTCATACTAATCATTCATACTGGGCCAGGGGGGTGGTTGAAGTCGGAGTATGCTACATGCTGGAGATAACCGAGTGGAGATATAGAATAAAGATATATCCGAACTTGTAGGGAAAATTAAATAGAGGAGACCTAATGTGTGAGTTATGTCTAGATATCTTTAATGGAGGTGTAGGTACTTTCCCATCTATCCCAAATTGCTTTGTATTTATGCAAAGGACCATTAATTACGTAATGACTTCTTTCCATAATATATTGGTAGTGTTCCTGGGTAATTAATTCTCTGCGTGTTGGTAATTCGGCTCTAAGCCAATATCTAGCTATAAGAATTTTGCAGGCTAGAAAGATATTAACAAGTGAGGATTTTTCGTAATTGTTAAAGATATGTAGATCAAGATGGAACAAAAACATTTGCGATGAGACAGAAAAGGGGCCGCTAAATAAATCGAGAAGCAATTTCTCCACTGTATGCTTCAATTCCATCAGATTTTCACAGATCCACCATATGTGGAGCATAGTCCCCAGATGTCTTTGGCATCTCCAGCAAGTTGTTAGTGCTAGAGGGTTGATTTTATTTAATCTTATTGGGACCATGTACCATCTATGGAGAACCTTGAAATATAACTCCTGAAGAGCTATTGTGTGTATTGATTTCCTTGTGAGGCTCCAGGCACCAAACCAGTCTTCACTGGGAAATTCCTTTCCCAGGTCTTTTCACATTTACGGATAGAAGAGGATTTCTCAGAGTGAGATTCTATATTTAGAAGAGCCTTAATTTTCTTAATTATGTTATCCGAGTTTTTCTTTTTGATAAAATCATCTAGCGGGGTGTTGGATCTGATAAGGTTTGAGTTTATTTAGTATTTTAGTCTTTGATAAAGTAGAAAATCACCCTGATGTACACCGTATTTAGCTTGTATTTCTGAAAATGGCATAATTCCGTTTAGTGTATTAAAGTCGCCCAACTTTTTAATACCTCTATTTTCCTACTTGGATAAGTTGAGATCTGGTATACTCAAACTTAATACTTCAATAGGGGAATCTAGAGTAAGGGAGGGGATAAGATGGTTAGTTTTTCTAGCCTTCTGGAGTGTGATTAGCGCGTCGTGTATAATATCGTTGCATGATTTACATTTATTATAAACTACATGGGGTAACCAGAATAAATGGAAAGGGTCATTTAATTTACTATTTTCCTTTTCCAACTTGAGCCAACCTACGTTGGAATTGGTTGAGTTCCATAATAAACAATGGGCTAGCATACAGATTTCATGTAACTCATGTAAGTCTGGAAAGCCTAGACCATCATGATACAGTTTTGCCTTCAGTATTGAACTTTGTATTATAGGGATTTTAGAATTCCAAATGTAATTAGAGATTACTAGAGAGTTGTTTTATTTCGCTACTCGATGCTCGCAGGGGGGTTCTGAAAATGTAGAGTATTTTAGGGATAATATATGACTTTACAATATTCAGGAGGCCCATCCATGAGGGTTCTAAGCTTTTCCATTTAAATAGCTGTTCTCTCAAGTTAGTTGTTAAAGTGGAATAATTGACTTCTTTACATTGCTGTAGATCGAACATAATCTTAATTCCAAGATGATTTATGGTGTTATTGCTCCAATCGAAACGGATACTTTTTTCCAAAACTTTTATCTGTGATGCGGATACTTCATACATGATGACCTGAGATTTGGTTAAATTTACTTTGTAATTAGAATATAAGGCGTATTCTTGTAAATTTTTAAGAACCGCTGGGATTGATCGTTCTGGAGATGATAAAGTTAATAGGATGTCGTCGGCGTATAAAGTGATTTTAAATTCTGATCTGCCATGACAAATTCCTATGATATCTTTATTGGCTCTTATTTGAGCTGCCAACGGTTCAATTGATAGAGCATATAATAGTGGGGCAAGTGGGCAACCCTGCCTAGTTCCGTTCTTGATGTCAAAAGGTTCTGATTTTACTGACGGGCCAAGCACTCTAGCTTTGGGGAAAGTATACAATGCCATAGTGCAGTCCTTGAATGCTCCGCTCAGGCCAAAGGCCACAAGGGAATGATGAAGAAAATGCCAGTTAACACGATCAAAAGCTTTTTCCGCGTCTAACGCGACAAAAGCTCCTGGATGTTTCTCGGATCTAACAATCGAGATCAGATTGAGCACTTTCCGTATATTATCTTCTACAGTGCGGCCTGTTATAAATCCCGTTTGGTCATCGTGTATTAAGTTGGTATGACTAGTCTAAGTCTATTGGCCAAGATCTTAGAGAAAATTTTGACGTCAAGATTGATCAATGAGATCGGTCTATAGTTTGTAACTAATTTCGGATCTTTCCCGGGTTTAAGGATGGGACTTATAGATGCCTGAAGCATTTCCACAGGGAATTTTTTATTGTGACCGATCTCATTGAATAAATCTAATAATAATGGAGAGATAGAATCTTCTAAGGTTTGATAGAAGTGTGCTATATACCCGTCTGGTCCAGGAGCTTTATTTCTCTTCAGACCCCTGATTGCATTTCTAATTTCCAACAGCGTGAATGGAGCATTCTGCTTATTTATCGTCTGAGATCTTGGGGAGCCCAAGGGATCTAAGATATTCCGTCATACCCTGATCGTCTTGCTCAGATTCGGGAGATTGTAAAGAGAACTGTAATAATCCCCAAATGCTTTACCGATGGCATCTGGTGAAAGACAGGTTTGGTTTTTATATTCAATTCTTTCAATTCTATTTTTAATTTGATCATGTTTTAGCTTCCTTGACATAATTTTCCCTGCTACTCCATCATTATGGTACCAATTTTGTCTTAGTTTGAGAAGCATATGTTCTGCTTTTCTATTAAGGTTTTCTATAATCTGATGTTGCAGTTTCTTAATTTCTAAGGCCAAAGGAATTAGTTTGTTTTCGTTTTCCTTTAAGGCTAATGCAATGTATAGGGCGGATAGGGGTTTATTTTTATTTTTACGATAGTGGGCCTTTTTACTTATAAAATAGCCTCTTATGCAGCATTTGAGTGTGCACCATAAAGTGCCTCTAGAGACTTGACCATCATCATTATCAGAAAGGAACTGTTCCACTTTGTTCTTAAGATTGTCTTTGTCTATATCCGAGGACAACAAGAAATCATTCAGTCTCCATTCTGGTCTTATAGAGTACCGTGAAGTCTGGTCAAGCCACAGAAAAACTGGGGCATGATCAGACCACACCATACTACCGATATTTATATTCTTACAACAACGCAAACCAAAGGGACGAGTAAAAAAGGTGTCAATTCTGGAATATGACTGATGAATTTCTGAATAATAGGTAAAGTCTCTCTCTGAGGGGTGCATCACTCGCCAGATGTCATTAAGATTGTAATTGAGTGTGTGTTTAATAAATATTTGGTCTGCTCTCTTAAGTTTCAGGTCGATCAACTTTCCTGGTTGAAGGCTTTTGTCGAGTCTAGTATCCTGGAGGATATTAAAGTCACCCCCCAGAATAGGGATTCCCTGAGTTAGTTTATCCTAGACATGTGCATTCGTTTTCGGACGAATGCATTTTCGGACGAAAATAGCATTTTCGTCCATTAGTCCGAAAAACGAATAACGAAAATATTAACTAACAAAATCCGAATGAACGAATGGTTAATAAACGAAAATCATTCGTTCATTCGTCCATTCGTCCATTCGTGCTATTGGCATTCTAAACCGAAATAGATTTGGTTTATACAATACCAATAGCATTGTACAAATGTACATTCCATAAACCGACATGAATGACTTTCGGTTTATGGAATGCATGTAAAGCTATTGGCTTTCTATAAACAGAAATTGAGTTCCCATTCATACGAATAGGTCAATTGACCTATTCGTATGAATGGGGACTCTTTCGGTTTATAGAAAGCCAATAGCATTGCATGTATTCTATAAGCAGAAAGTCTTTAAAACGAACGACGTTCGGTTTATAGAATACATGTAATGCTATTGCTGTTCTATAAGCCGAAAGTCTATAGACTTTCGGCTTATAGAACAGCAATAGCATTACATGTATTCTATAAACCGAACGTCGTTCGTTTTAATGACTTTCGGCTTATAGAATACTATTGGCATTCTATAAACCTAACTAGAGTCCCTCCTCATTCATAAGAATTTCTTATGAATGGGGACTCGACTCTAGTTCGGTTTATAGAAAGCCAATAGTATTCTATAAGCCGAAAGTCTTTAAAACGAACGATGTTCGGTTTATAGAATAAATGTAATGTTATTGCTGTTCAATAAGCCGAAAGTCTATAGACTTTCGGCTTATAGAACAGCAATAGCATTACATGTATTATAGACTTCCGTCTATTATGTATAGTGCATACATCCCCCGGCTGCCCCCACTAGCCACCAGGGAGCAAGAACCAGGTGAGGGGGGGGACAGAATAACAAGGGGGGGGGCAGAGTAACGAGGGGGGGGGAGAGAAACAAGGGGAGGGAGGGGGGAAGAGACAGAAACAAGGGGAGGGGGGCAGAGGGAAACAGGGGGAGGGAAGGGGGGAAGAGACAGACACAAGGGGAGTGAGGGGGGAGCCAAAGGGAGGGTGAGAGAGAGACAACACTAAGGGGGGGAGAGCGACAAATATGGGGGCAAGGGAAAGAGAGAGGCAGCATTGTCACATAAAAGGAAATAAAAACAAGAATTTTTTTATTTCATAATTTTTTATTAAAAAAGCAATTTACATGTGAATATATACTAGACATGTGCATTCGTTTTCGGACGAATGCATTTTCGTCCGAAAAATGCATTTTCGTCCATTCGCCCGAAAAACGAAGAACGAAAATGCTAAGCTAACGAAAGCCGAATGAACGAATGGTTAATAAACGAAAATCATTCGTTCATTCGTCCATTCGTAGTACTATTGCATTCTATAAGTCGAAATAGAGTCGGTTTATAGAATACAATAGCATTTAACTATACAGAGAGAGAGTCTCCATTCATAAAATTATGAATGGAGACAAACGTATAGTTAAAAGCCGACAGCCTATAAACCGAACGTTCGGTTTATAGGCTGTGGGCATTTAACTATACGGAGACAGAGTCTCCATTCATATGAATGGAGACTTTGTCTCCGTATAGTTAAAAGCCGACAGCCTATAAACCGAACGTTCGGTTTATAGGGTGTGGGCATTTAACTATACGGAGACAGAGTCCATTCATAAAATTATAAATGGAGACTTTGTCTCCGTATAGTTAAAAGCCGGCATTTAACTATACGGAGACAGAGTCTCCATTCATAAAATTATGAATGGAGACTTTGTCTCCGTGTAGTAAAATGCCCACAGCCTATAAACCGAACGTTCGGTTTATAGGCTGTCGGCTTATGGAATACATGTATTCCTATTGCTATTCTATAAACCGAACGTTCGGTTAATAGAATCGGTTTATAGGCTTTCGGCATTTTACTACACGGAGACAAAGTCTCCATTCATAATTTTATGAATGGAGACTCTGTCTCTGTATAGTTAAATGCCGACAGACTATAAACCGAACGACTTTCGGTTTATAGACTTTCGGCTTATGTAATACATGTAATCCTATGGCTATTCTATAAACCGAACGTTCGGTTTATAGAATAGCAATAGGAATACATGTATTCCATAAGCCGACAGCCTATAAACCGAACGTTCGGTTTATAGGCTCTTGGCATTTTACTACACGGAGACAGAGTCTCCATTCATAAAATTATGAATGGAGACTTTGTCTCCGTGTACTAAAATGCCCACAGCCTATAAACCGAAGGTCATTCGGTTTATAGGCTGTCGGCTTATAGAATACATGTAATGCCATTGCTGACTGTTCTATAAGCCGAAAGTCTATAAACCGAACGACCTTCGGTTTATAGACTTTCGGCTTATAGAATAGCAATAGGATTACATGTATTCCATAAGCCGACAGCCTATAAACCGAACGTTCGGTTTATAGACTTTCGGCATTTGTATTGTAATGTGAATGTAATCGTAGTACTATATTGGCTTTCACTACACGGAGACAGAGTCTCCATTCATAAATTTATGAATGGAGACTCTGTCTCCGTGTAGTGAAAGCCAATAGTACTACAATTACATGCATTCTAAATGACGAAAGTCTATAAACCGAACCTTGTTCGGTTTATAGATTTTCAGTTTAAGTCAAACTCAATTCATTCATTTATTAGGTAAAACTAAACCAATGTAACGAAAACGAAAATGGTAAACAAATTTCGTCCTAAACGAATGAAGTTATGAACGCAATTCGTTTTAGACGAAATAAATATCATTTTCGTCCGAATGAACTAAAACGAAATGAAAATTTTAGTTTTGCACACGTCTAGTTTATCCCATCTCTCAGTTATATATAATGGATCATTGATCTTACTTATCAATATAACTGATCTACCTATTGCATCAGATTTGTGATAGATATATTCAAACTTAACTGTGCTGGAAACTAAAACTGCAACGCCTCTTTTTTTCTCATCATTTAAGCTAGAACAATACATATTTTGATATTTCTTGTATTTCCAAAATGATCTACCCTTTACGTCCTAATGTGTTTCCTGCAAAAAAGCAATATCAATTTTCTCTTCAATCAAGGTGTTATATAGGTATGCTCTTTTCTGCGGAGAATTAAGGCCCCTACAGTTCAGTGACATCAGGTTCAGCCCCTTCATCAAGGGGGATCAAACTCTGTCGTCTCCAGCATGTCTCTCCATAGAAAATAAGGCCCCTGATTCTGAGTAACGTTCATTCTAACATTCATACTAACATTCGTACAAAATGTGGAAAGGTTTTCACAGATTTATGCTCCGTTTCGCTAAGCTAGTTATGGAAAGATGGAAAGAGATGGGACCAGGGAAGAGGAGAGAGAGAAAATGGAAGGAAGAAGGAAGGGGAGAACTGAAGATATTCTACCATTTATTCAGAGGATTCATCCTTGTAGTATCTCTAGTGTTTCTTTTCTTTTTTTCTTTTCTCCCTCTCCCTCTCCCCCTCCTTCCCCCCCCCCCCCCCCCCTCTGAGATTTCGGATTTTCTAAGATTACTGTAGGTAGACGACGAGATTGAAGAGTTAATATCGTCACTTCTTCAATGTTTCTATATCACCCATTCCTCTAGTCGAAAAAATTAAAAGTGATACAATTACAGTGGATAGATTCCAAACTTACATATAGTACAGTTAAAATAGAGGGAGGAAAAAAAAAAAGGATTCCAATACCAATTAGAGGGTTAATTTCATTATTTCTTCAGTATTTTTACGTGGCTTATTCCTCTACTCGGGATAAAAAATATTACATATGCTACAGAAAAAGAGAAACAAGCTTAATTATGTAAAGGATTAATATCATACGATCTTTAGTATTATTATATCGCCAATTCCTAGAGACAAAAAAAAAAACACAAAAAAAAAACCCGGGGGTAAAGTGAAATAAGGCTTTAAGTTATAGTATTAAAAAGGAAGCAATAGTGTTCCCCTTTATTCTAATCTTATATATATAAATAAAGTGGGAGTGTGTAACTGTGTAATATAAGATAAAATTTGAAGGTGAAATAAGAGAAATGTGAGTTTGGGGAAAAATATTCCTTGGGTTGTAAATGTGAACTATGGGTGTAGGGTAGAGTGTAGTGTGTATAAGGGGGTGACAAAAAGAAAGAAAAAGAAGGAGTAAAAATGAAAAAGAAAGAAAGAAAAAATAAATAAATAAATATTATGTATTTAGGTGTAAAAAGGAGTGTGAGGGCTAGGTAAAACGGTGAGTGTGAAGATCTAATGTAACATGTGATCAAGTATTGAAGAGAGATGGAGCTGTAATAAAAATGTGAGAGCTGAGTGACGCATGTGGGAGAATTGTGTATTTAAATAATCTTGGGTTGTGAATGTATGAGTTAAAATATAACGTGTGTTCGAAGGTAAGAAGAAAAAGAAGAAGAGAAAAAAAAAATTCTTTATGGAAAACCACATGGGGAGTTTATTGCTTCATAAATTATCACTGACCGGTTTCGGCACAGTGTGTCATTTTCAAGGTGAGTATATGTAAATGCAAAGCAGTGAGCTAATATATATACACACCCACTCTGGTCACAAGTCCAGTGTGAGTCAATTAACAATACAATTAGCAATTAACAATAATATTATATACAGGTATGTACAATTGATGAATGAATGACCTACAAAAGGATCATAGTAAAACATTACACATAACATTATACATAAATATTGTGGAGACTAAGATATTATAAATATTATGAACAACTGTTATAGCCAAATTTTATAAACAAACAGCTCAATTTAATTCTCTATTTATACATGCAGTATTGTTCTTATTGGAGAGAGCTCCTAGTTCATTTATCCAGAAGATTTCTCTACGCAGGAGAGCCTGATTTATATATTTTCCCCTTGATTGAATAGGGATTGTTTCTATACCATATAATTTGAAATATGCTGGAGAACCATGTTTTTCTGCATGGTAATGAACTGCCATGGCATTTGCTTTCTCATTTGTCGTATTGAGGATTTTTTAAGTCAGAGACAGCGATACCAGCGGACATAAAAAGTAATGTGGTAAATTTATCATCAAGAACTTTGGACATTTATGAGTTATCTGTATTACAAAAAGGTTTATCTTTTGTGCCTACCAATATACCCAAATAAGAAAAAGCTAAGCTAGACCTGTTGAAGTTTTGCAGATCATTGAGACTTAAATGTATGTTTTCTGATAAAAGTGAACAGGATCAAGTTAAAATAAAAAAAAACGGTTAAATCAAGATTTATTCCAGGGCCACACATCAGCCCTTATATTGAAACTTTTGAGAGCATTGTGTCTAGGGATTTGGATAGATTGTTCCGTACTCCTTTTTCATACAGAGCACGTAGCAATCTGACTAAAAATGAACACATTTTTAGTGTTTTGGGCAGACTAGATGGACCGAATGATTCTTATCTGCCTACACATTCTATGTTTCTACATGGCACTTAGTCGCCTAAGTAATGACACTAACATCATTATTTTTCCTGCAGATAAAGAGGGGGCACTGGTGATTTTAATTCGTTCAGAATATGTTTGTGAGTGTGAAAGACAACTATCTGATTCTAGATTCTATTGTGAACCCTACCTGTCAAGCAAAATTGTTAGATCTTTTTCAAATGGGTATATCCACAGGTGCTCTAACTGAGAATATGGTCAAAAGACTTATAATACTAGATCCAGTAACTCCTGTTTTCTATACTAAACCTAAAATCCACAAAGGTCAAAACCATCCACCTCCTCTAAAACACAGTCAAGGATTTTAAGCATGCGTGGGATAGGCACAAGGCTATCCTAGCTATAAGATAGGGAACTGGGGACTAATAAAAGTATTTAGAAGATTGGGCAGACTAGATGGGCTGAATGGTTCTTATCTGCCAAAACATTCTATGTTTCTATGTTTTCACCTGGAAGACCTGTTGTGGCTAGTATTTTATATATTGGAGCCTGTGTGCTCATATACAGATAGATATTTATCCCCATATGTTATAAAATTACAAGCTTTTTTGAAAGATAGCCAACATGCTATTGATATATTCAAGAAAATACAGATTAACGATAATACTCTTCTATGTACAATGGACATTGAATCATTATATACCAATGTACCTCATATATATATATATATATGACGTTTAAGTTTTAGTAGCCGTTTATAATCCCCTCTTTTGGGAAGTTTTTCCCCTCCCTTTAATTTTTTGCTCTCTTCATTATATTTACTTCTTTATATTGCAGTTATCATTCATAGTATTTTATTTGTTTGAGGATCTAGTGGGAACCACTTTTACGATAACTAGCAGCTTTTTCTCCTATACATTTCCTTTTTTTTTTGCCTTCATTGAGCGCAGAGAAACTCCAGTATTTCTACCATTATCCTATAAATTAATGGTGTGTGAAGCCTATATGAGAATGTAGTTGAAAGCTCGCATTTAATACCCAGGACATGCTTGAAGAGAGAAATCTCAATGTATCTTTCCTGGTAAAATACTTTATAAATAAATAAAACACTGTAATATAGATCCATGCTTTTAAACCATGGATCTAGAGTAATGATATCTGTAAACTGTCAAGTTTTTATCCCATCGGGAGTATGGGAGATGTATTCCTCGAATAGTTGGACTGAGACAATTGGACACTCCTGGTATAACACAAAGTGAGCAACTAAATGAGGAACACTATGAAAAACAATGTGTGCATTGCTGATATAAATGTCAACATATACCAAAGAAATTAAGGATGTTAGTTATTATCAAGAAATTAAAACCACAAAATGATAACTTTTGCAAAAGCAATTTTTTTAATATAAATGATTCAAATTATTATGTAATTCTAATTTTTCTTCTGAAAAATACATTTTATTTGTACAGATGGAGTATCCCTTATCTATAGATCTGAAATCCATAATGATCCGAAAACCGATTATTTTTTTTAACATGAAGTTTTGCATTGTTAAAAAAACGTACACTGATTGGCAAGTCTGAGTGGCCGATTGGCAAGTATGTGGATGCCTTGTCAATTCTGAGTGGCAGATTGGCAAGTCTGGGGATGCATTGTTAAGTCTGAGGGGCAGATATTCTAGCATAGTAAAAGTGATGTATTTGATCTATACATGTTTTGCCTTTATTCTACTGTATACTCAGCCTGTAACAATCTATCTCTAAAAGGTGAGCTGCAGATGAGTTGAGGTGAGATGAACATTTCATCTCACCATTTTAACTATGAATTTAAAATTGTAAAAAGTTCTGAATAAATAAACAAGCAGCAATTATACCAGAAACCTGTCTAGAGCAACTGGAGGATTTAAACCTGCAGGGAATTAAAAACAGATCCCCAAAGGGCTGGGTTAGGGTTAAATTTACGGTTCGTGTTGGGGTCAAAAGGTCACTGTACGTAAAAAACCACACTATTTTTAGTTATTGACCTATATGTCGCAAAAAACGACAGAAAAATTTGGAAACAAGCATATTTCTATGACAGACAAAATTTAGAAACTATTTAGACAGGGTCTTTTTTAATGATTGTATTTGTGTAAATCATTTTTTAGGTGAAAGTTAGAAAAATGGTATGATTTTTTTTGAGATTATGAATATAATGGTATTTTTTTTAAAAAGCCCTTCTTTTTTTTTTAAATTTATAATTCTTTATTAGCTATATTGTATCAAAAAAAAACACCATTCACATAAATACAGAAAAAAGAAGAAGAATCGTATACATATACATTTAACGTACATACATATATATGCATTCCTCTCAGTGTTTGATCGTATATAACACAGAAGACAAATACACAACATAAGAGCTAAATATACAAATCTTCAAATATCCCCTTCCCGTCTCTCCCCCCCAGCTCCCATCCACCATGCTGCCATAGCAGCTATCGTCACTCTCTCTCCCCCCACCCGTCCGCGTCGAAGAGGCGGAAGAGGAAAGAGCGAGGAAGTAGAGGAGAGGTCAAGGAGTGGGAGAAAGGGGAAGTCTCTCCCTTGCGGTGCAGGCGGTGGTGGAGGGGGAAGGCTCTCTCTCGGGTACAACGCCCAAGGGTCCCCCACTAATCTTTGGCAGGTTAATCCATACTCTCTGATACACTTCGCTGTTTATGCCATATAGAGATTTCTCTGACCCAGCTTGAAATACTAGCTGGGTCACAACCTCTGCCCATACTGGTGGCGTTGAGTTTTTCCATGCTCTGGTTATGCATAGTTTCACAGCAAGAAAAATGTTTATCAAAAAATATTTCTTATACTTTTCTACCTTGGGGAATCCAGTGTGGAATAAAAATAGCTGAGGTGTCAAAGTAATGTTAGGGTCTAATACTTCTTGTAAGGTTTTTAATATTTTATTTTTAATTAATGATAAAGATGTACAATGCCACCAGATATGCGATTGAGATCCCACCTCCAGGTGACAGCGCCAACAGGTGTCACTCATGTCTGCCCTATATTTTGCGACTCGGGCCGGTACCAGATACCACCTATATATCAATTTATAATATTGTTCCTGTAGTTTAATGCAGTGTACTGCCTTCCTGGTAGTCTGCCACACTAGGTACCATTCTTGATTGGATATTTGGAAATGCATTTCCTCTTCCCATAACATTATTGGATTTGGTTTTTCAAAGTTAGAGTGAGTGATAACAAGTTTTCTGATTTTAGAATATATATTTTTGGAGATTACAGTACTTATGAAATTATCCCAGTGATCGGGTTCAGAGGGGGGATGTCCACGGAGGAAGTGTCTAATTCTTATAAATGTGAACATCTCCATATCTGGAAGCTTGTACATTCTGTGGAGTTCCGAAAAAGACCTCATAGTTCCCTCCATGTACATGTCTCCTACTTTTTCGATACCACTCATCCTCCACATGGACAGATCTATGTTGTTAATATAATATAAGATAACATCTATTGGGGATGCCATTGATATAGAGATCCGAATATGGAATCTTTTCTTCAGCGTATGTAGAGATGAAACAAGGTTATTAACTATCGTACCTGGGTAACCTATATTTCGAGCATACATAGGAGTCACCCATAAAAGGAGAGAGGGGTCTAGTTGTTTATTTTTATAATGCTCAATACTTAGCCATGGGGGGTTCTTTGTTCTATTAATATTCCAAGCCAGTACATGAGCCAGCTGTGCGGTCTCATATAACTGGAATAGGTCGGGGTATCCCAAGCCACCTTTCTCTAACGGTCTCATCAATATCCGCCTAGATATTCTGGATCTTCCCTCCGCCCACACATAGGAGGCGAAGAGAAGATCCAGATCTTTCAAATGCCAGGGAGGAACCTGCATTGGCAAGGCTCTAAGGATATACAGGAGCTTGGGAACCACATAGGATTTTAGTATAGCTATTCGGCCCATCCAGGATGGTTCAATACCTTTCCAGCGGGAGAACATAGTTTTCAGTTGTTTTTTTAACTTAGTATAGTTTATATCTATAATTTGATCTAACTTTGGGCAGAATGTAATCCCCAGATAATCAATCCTTTCAGGGCTGTTTTCAGTGTAACCCATGCTATCTAGTATATTTAACTGGATCTCATTCAAATAAAGAGGTATAATCTGGGTTTTAGATATATTGATTTTATAATTTGAGTAATGACCATATTGTTGAATTTCTTCCATCAAGGCCGGAATTGACATCGGAGGGACAGATAGAGACAACAGCACATCGTCTGCATATAAAGTTATACTGTGGTCTTGCTTCCCGATCTCAATTCCTCTAATCAGTGGATTCTTCCTAACAGATACCGCAAAGGGTTCCATCACCAATGCATATAGTAGGGGGGCAAGGGGACAACCCTGACGTGTACCATTATGTATTGGGAAGAGCTCCGATGTCAAGGCCGGGCCCTTGATTTTGGCAGAAGGAGATATATAAAGTGCCCTAGTGAATTGCAGGAAGGGTCCAGAGAGGCCAAAAGCCCGCAGGGTCCCAAATAGGAAGTGCCAATTCACTCTGTCAAACGCCTTCTCGGCATCTAGCGCGAGAAGGGCTGACGGAGTCTCTTGTAGATGGATAGTTTCGAGAATATTGAGCACCCTGCGGGTATTGGCCTCCGTGGACCCCCCCGGCATAAAACCCATCTGATCCTGATGGATCAGGTCCCGAACCACAAGCTTCAATCTCTGGGCTAAGATCTTTGAGTATATCTTTATGTCGAGATTAATTAAGGAGATCGGCCTGTAGTTCGGGACCTGAGTCAGGTCCTTACCAACCTTGGGAATCGGTACAATATTTGCCACCATCATTTCTCCAGGGAAATTTCCATCTGCTGAAATTCTATTATACATCCTTTGCAGGATAGGGGTTGTTACGGATTTTAACGTTTTATAAAATATAGCTGGAAAACCATCAGGTCCAGGGGCCTTACCCTCCCTCAGGTCGACTATCGCACCCGCCACCTCAGCGCTTGAAAAGGGTTGATTAAGGGTAATCAATTTCTCGGGTGAAATCTGAGGGAGATCGAGGTGTCTCAGGAACTCCATCATTTCTTGTATTGTAGCTCTTGGTTCTTCAAGATCATATAATTTAGCATAGTATTATCTAAATGCTGATCCGATCTGAGGGGGGGTAATGCATGTTTCCCCTTTTGAATTTATTATTTTTTTTATCCTAGAGGATTGGGTTAAGAACTTCAGTTTTCTGGACATCTCCTTTCCTACTCTGCTGTTACTATAATACCAGCGTTGTTTCAACCTCAAGATCATCGCATCTGTTTTCTGTTTGAGTTTTACTTTGATGGAGTTCCTGACGACCTCGACCTCCGTCAGAGTCGCCTCAGTCTCTTCTCTGCTTGAGCAAGTGCAACATAAAGGTCTGGGAGATCCCTTCCCATTGCTCTTTTATTCCAAGCGCCCCGCTTTATAAGATAACCTCTGAGATAGCACTTTAGGGCACACCACAGTGTAAAATCAGAGACTTCCCCATTGTCATTATTCTCCAGGAACAGTCTAGTCTGTTCGATCAGATCCAATTTATCGACCTCAGAAGACAGTAGGGACTCATTTAGTCTCCAATCGCCTCTAATTTTATATAGCGGGGCATCCTTTAGGGTCATAAAGAGCGGAGCGTGATCCGACCAAGAGATGTTGCCCATCCTCGAGTTGGAACACCTCTCAAGGAAGGGCCCCATCATCAGGAAGTAATCTATACAGGAATACGATGCATGGGGGTTCGAGTAGAAGGAATAATCCAGCTCGTCGGGGTGCATAGTTCTCCAATCATCGTAAAATCCGTTCCTGTGTAGGGTATCTGAAAAACGCTCCGCTCTCATCTCCAGTCGCTTGTCCATCTTAGTGGTGGGCTTGCTGGTCTTCCTATCCCTAGAGACATCCGCTATACAGTTCAGGTCACCCCCCATAACACATATCCCCTTCTTGATTGTCTCCAGGACTTCCATCTTATTATTAAGAAATTTATCTGACTTATCTGATGGGGCGTATAGGTTACAGAGGGTGTATTCTGTGTCATTTATGCGACATATCAAAATTAAAGATCTCCCTTCCTGGTCCGTTAAGTGATGTATATATTCAAATTTAAGATGGGTAGAGATAATGATTGCTACCCCCCGTTTTTTCTTCCCCTGCATAGAGGAGGTGTATACATGAGGAAATTTACCAAACTATTGCTGCAAAGAATTGTTTGATCTGCTTTCCAGTGCGTTTCCTGGATAAATGCTATATCAATTGATTCAGATTTCAACGTATCATATAGATAGGACCTTTTATATGGGGAGTTTAGACCCTGGGCGTTGAGGGTAACAAATTTAAGGGACATGAAAATCCACATCCCCCCCATTCCAAAAATCCCACCTCCACACCGCCTACATCGCCACCAAGCTCTTGACATACAAATTCACACACACACAAAAAACATACACCGCGCCTTCTGTCTCGGCAGACCTGCCAATACAAAATTGACATACTCCGAGCGAAGACAATACCCCAAACCATCAGGGCACAGAGAGTGGTTTTAGGGCGAATCCGGGACTTAGTCCCATACAGAAGAGAAGAGGGGGGGAGAGAGAGAGGTAAAAAAAAAAAAATAAAAAAAAAAAATTAAAAAATCACAATAGTGCACGTAGGATTTCAATTAACCTACTTTCCCAGCATGACATGTCTAGATTAAGTACAGCTAAAGTGCTTAATAATATCTCTACCACACTGGCCTGCTTTACCAGCATATCATGTCTAAATTCAATATAGTTAAGGTACTTCAAAATACCTCTACGGTACTAGGTTACTGGGCTTTAAAGTAGTAGTATTTCTTGCGCTAGTTACATATGCTGCTTGGTTTTATAGTTAGAGATATAAAGGAAAAGAGAAAAAAAAATCTTCATTTTAAAGTGCTTAATAGTGCTTATGTGACAAACATTTTTTAATAGTGATGCGTCGTTATCATTCCAATAGATCTATAATAGATCATTCAGGTCATCAGGTTATATAGGGGTCATCTTTGACACTCACAATCTGTTATATGTCTTAGTCTGGGCCCCTATTACAACCCTGAGCCCAGTGACCCTTTCAAAACTTAGGGTATTAATTGTGTTTATTTCAATCAACAAATATTTAAAGTGTCTAATAAAGGTAGATAGATCTATCAAAGATCTGTCATCCTTAGAACCATTACAGGACAACCACATATAGACATATAATACAGTGCAAAATAGTGCTTTTACCACTTAGTAAAGTGCTTTATCTAGATCAAAGTGAGTGATATCATTTGTGTATATTTACATATAGTTGAATTTTATAACCATACTCATAGTGTTTAATTGTGATACATTCTATGAAAATTATACTTATTGTTACTACCGGTCTATTGATACCAAGAATCTATATTATATGGATGTCAATTATCGCCTTTAGATCAGCTAGGCATGTCTGGGTCTAAACCTTAATTAAAACTGTATAGCGCACCATACCTTCATAACCCAGGGAAGAAAGAGTGAAAGTAGGGGAAGGAAGAGAGGGAGGAATATAAAAAAAAAAACGCAATATTTGTCACGCTAATAGTCACATATTATGTGTATCAACATTATGAGGTATACAGTAAATAGTCCAGAGAATGTAAATATTTAGGGGGGGAGAAAAAAAAAAAAAGGATCATCAGCTCTTCTGTAGGGCAGTATCCGAGGAGATCTTAGTAAGCAGAAAGTCGGTCTTAAGTAGGTGGCTGTTCATTCCAAAGTTTCCATTGTATTAGTTTGTCCTTGGTTTGTTGAGGATCGAGACATACGTGGGTCTTGTCATTAAAAAGCACTTCTTATGGCATTACAAACAATATATCATTTGTGTGGGGACAGTATGTGAGAAAGAAGAAAATTACTGCTAAACACAAACACACCATAAAATGTCAAAACAGCCCATGTCACCAAGGGAAAGACAAAGTCAATAGGTCATGTCACTAAAGGGTTAACATGAACTGCAGAACAGGCAAACGGTTTAGAAGGAACTGCAGTATAAGTAAACCCTAGAGAGGGCAGCTTAGGAGTAAACCCTAGAGAGGGCAGTTTAGCCGGAGTACCCTAGAGAGGACATTTAGCTGAAATAATTAAGCTGTAGCCAGGATGGTCTAAGGAAATGCTGAAAGCCTTTCTCTGTCTGGTTGAGTCGTCCAGGTTAGGGTTCCCAGTTCCTGGACAGGACAGAAGTACAATTCAGCTTTAGCAGAGGATCAGGGACAGATGAAGTCCTCCATAGAAGACAATGGGAGGACTTCGGATATAGCCGGAATAGTGTAAGTCCTTCCAAAATGGCCAAAAGCGTAATAAATTAGAAAGCATTAAAAATTAAAATTAAGAAAATAACATAATACATTAAATACAAAAAAAAAAGTAAATGAACACATAATATAAAATATTGTATTAATATGTAAATATGCTTTTATTTTTTCTATATATGCTATATATATATATATTATAACATGAATATATTATAATTGTATCTAAATATTCATGTGTTTAAAATTTGTCTACTTTTTATACACTTTTCTGGTAAATTCTCCAGCTAAAATCAGGAGAATTGAAAAGGGCAAATTTCGCCAATCTTACTGTCAGGGTTCCTTACCTGTTTTAAGTAGCAATCCTTTCCTACCCTGTGTTTGCATTCCTCAGCTGTTTGATAATGACCAGCCCATTCCTCAAATGTTCCAACAGTTACTCATCTGGTTTCTATCAGCCCGTCTCTTTCCTACTAAGTCCAGGCTATTTCAGCAGCAAGTCTCAGTACCTCCTTTCCTTGTGTTGTTTCCCAAGTGCATTTCCTGCTATTCCTGTGTTTTACCTGGTTTGACTGACTTCCCTTCTGGTTCCTGACTTTTGGCCTTGAGCCTGACTTTGATGTCTCTGGTCTCCTGACTCTGGTTTCGCCTGATTACATGCTTTGGTTACACACTCCTGCTCGCCTCCTGTATTTAGTGTTTGGATTATTTTTCACATATTTCTATTTATTATTAATAAAGGTGTTTTGCATCTTACTTTCCATCTCTGTCTGGTGACAGTTACCCCAATTTAGAGTGTGTTTGGGTGGTGATCGGCATACTGGGTACTCCATAATCTATGGTTTTCATTGTGAAAACTGTCAATTTTACCCCAAATTCAGGGATATTGAGTAGCCGCATTTCACCGATTTGTGCTTCAGTGAAATGCTTTTGACTCTACAGAACTAGTTATATGATTAATGTAAATTAAATGTTTCATGTCAAATACCGCTGTTTTGCTTTATAATCAGCTGCTAATAAAGGTAAGAATGTCAGCCACTTTGTCAAAAAAAAAAAGCCCTCCATTTGAATCAATGGGTTAAAAAATGCAAAAAAATTACTAAAACGGTGGAGTAAACTCCCACAGTACCTACTAAATTGCAGTGATTCAAACAATAGAGCAGGTAACAGCCAAGTAAGTATTCAGTAAACAATTTCTCACTTGTAACATCAGGTTGTTAAATGAACAAGCTGCTTAGTATTTGGTGTGTATATAACTGTGAGGATGTGCTCCAACACAATGCCAGCATGTGAACATTATTGTAAGCTCCAGTGATGGTTAATTCTGTTTCCATGGTGACAAAAGCTCAGAGGGAAAGCATAGCAGAGAATTGCTGCCTACAGTCACTTAAGATATAAATGTGTTCCACTAGGACTGAATCTTGCGCTATTCTACCACCTTTCTGTGAATTAAAGTTCACACTGTCTGCCTCATGCTGTTTTGTTGCTTTATTACACATGCCCTTCATTTCAGGTTTTCCTTGGTTCAAACAGCACGGTATCGAATCTGATAATGCATTCCCAGTGGGAATAGTATAAACTGCATAGGAAATGGACAAAACAATATCCAAGACTGTAGTTTTGACCAGCTACCTTGAATTACTAACCTAGATTCATTGAGTGTGTCATACATACCCAGAGACTATAACTACAGTACATGCAGACTGCATGAAACAGATTGCTTTTCCTACACATTAGCCAACCACTCCAAATCGGAATATTTCACTGAAAAACATGTCTTTGATATTGGTTATGTAAAAGGACTGAACACTGTTCAGTCACCTAAACATTGTTTTTACTGTAAATGTCAATCAATTAAAATGAGCTATGCATTGTGTTAACAAAATTGCAAGCACATTCCTAAATTAGGAAAATAATGTGTCTGTGTTGCCTCCTGTTTATGACATCACCTGTGGCTTGGTATGCAAATGAACTGTTTTTCAATGGGAAATGTGTAATTTGCATATTAAGTGACAGGTGATGTCATAAACTGGAGACACCACAGAAACACATTCAAACACACATTTTTTCTCCTAATTAAGGCATTTGTTTGCAATTTTGCCCGCTACCTCATGTTTTAGTCTGAAGATGTTTTGTCTAAATTTGTTTGTAACTCGCTTCTTATGCTGTGTACCAAACTCTGCGTAAATTTGTTGGCGCAGAGTTTTTTTTTTTATAAACCAAACTAATCAGTCAATAAACCTCAAGAACAGTCTTCCAGATTCATTCTTGAAGCACTGGTCTTAAATCACCTCTGTGACAATAACTATGAGAGAAGAAAAACACATTACAAGTAGGAGGGGAGCAAAATGTAACAAATATCATACTTCAAAATTATCACTAGTGAATTCCAGAGGACCAATTCTAATCTGAAAGCCCACCAAGCATAGGCCAGCTATCATGCTATCCTTCCCCATACGTCCAGGGTATTGCTTGTAAGTAAGCAATACCCTGCAAACATGTTGACTGAACTAAATGCATATAAAAAATAGTTACGCACTATTGTTGTCTTATATGTTTTACTTGTTATCGCCACTCTATAGAGAATAATGAAATAACTCTTTAATTACTTTATAGTATTCTATTTTTCTTTGTTACACAAGGAGATTGATCTCACTGTACTTAGTTTTTGCTTATTTTTTATTTGTTAAGGGACTCACATGTGCTATTCCACCAAATAAATTATATTCATGATAATATGTTTGTGTCCATCTTGCTAATGACTTGTGACATGCATTTGCATGCAATGCAATGCGTAGGGCAAAAAGGGCAGCTGCCCCTGGTCCAGTCATTCTTGGGGGACACAAAACAGCTGCCTCCTTGAGCCTGCCACAACTTGAGTCACTCAAACAATGCAAGTCCTGCTCAGAGCAATTGCATGCCCACAGAACTTACTATGAAATTGGCATAGTGATCCTCCCCTGCCCTGATTGAGGAAATCTGATGTGGAGTCACCCAAGGAAGTGAAACGAAGCATGGCATATGGAATAAGGCAGAGTGCCGGGTGTCACATAACATCCCAGTGCTCCAATATGACCATATATAGTCCCTACCACTACGTGTTAAAACAGAAAATAATTGGTGCACCACTTCAAGGGGGTACCCCAGGTATACCCCCACAAAAGGAACAAAAAGCTGAAAATAACAGGCAAAAATCCACATATGTAAAAATATCCAAGATATTGGATAACAAAAAAAAACACTAAAATGGTGAAAAATGCAGCAATAGTTGGATTGAAAAAGCACTGACGTGCACCCAAGATTTTGGCTCCTGGGCCTTTGTCAAGAGTGACCTCATTTTTGTTGTTATTATTATAATACTATTATTATAATAAATTTACTTTTTTTACATTCTTAATTTTTCAACCCTGCCCATACTTAGGGTCCAACACTGAACCGATACTCAGTTCTGCCAAACTTTGCAACAGACTCCACACTCCAAACATAACCCTCCTCCTGTTGTCTTGAGTTGAGGGCTGTCAGAGGATCATGGATTTGGTATTTGCTGCTGATACTCCTACAAGCTTGCAATATTTGCATGCTATGTTCTGTCAATGTTTATATGCTATTCCTGCACTCAGTAATAATAGCAGCAGGAGTGTACAGGCATCAGCAACAAGAGGAGTGGGTATAAAAAGCATTGCTTCTGTTCACAGTTGCCAACACATTAGGGTGAGGTGACTTAGGAAAATGTAGTGTGGAACTATTTGTGCGTTTGTTTTTACTGTGAGTCTGTGTGTGTTTGTACTATAATACTTTGTATGTGGGACACTGTGTGACTGCATTATCCTGATTTGGGGAGTATCTACCTCTGTCTCGCTTTTGGGGACAGAGGTAGAGTTCAGCGGGACAGCAGGCTTAATATGCCTCAGGTTTCTAGGACACCAGAGAATACCCACTGTGCATGCTCAGCATTGTGCAGAGGAGCTGAGAGCTTCCATGACAATACAACCGCACATGCATGGTAGCACTAGCACTCGACCTCCCAAGCCCACATCCCTCCCAACCGTTCCTCCCATTTCATTGGAGGGGGGGAGGAAAGGTTGAGAGGGATGTGGGTGTGACACTGCGAGATTATACACAACTGTGTGATTATAAATGTGTGGAACAGTGTGTGCGAGTGCGTGTGCACTCAATAAATTAACCTGGGGCTGCCCAAATGCCCCCGACTTTCCCTAATAATCCTCAGGCCAGGGTTTGCCAATAAGGCCAAATATGGCAGTAATATCATGGGGCTGGAGGCTGCTCAAAAGTCCCCAGACCCTACAGAATAAAGAAAATAACCTACTTAGCTCACTCTATCGCTAAAGACCACAGATAGGTCAAAACCTGTAATAAAAAAACATATGGGGCCACCCTCCTGGTATGCAAAGAGTGCACCCTGTGAAAAAAAAAAGTTGCAATGATCAACATCGCCCTGGAATCCTCATTTTCAGCCTTTGGAAAGGGACCTTCCCAAAATAAGGTGTTACAGGAACAAAGAGGACTAAGAATATCACCAGGGTTTTGACATCCCATTGAGAAAACTATGACCCCTTACTTATGGAAGGTGTGACTTTGTGTGAGATCATGACACCACTGGAAGTAAGAAGTAATCGGTAAAGCCGGATCTTAGACTCAGCTTAAGCATACCAGCGGGAGTCTGATGAGGGGTGAAACGTGTAGTGTATAACTAGAAAAATGGATAGTGTGGTATTTGAGAGTAGGTCTCATATACTTACTGTGCTTTCCGGGTGAACCACAGTGTTTTTAATGTAAGGATTTTATGATAATCAATATATTTTACTAATGCCAACGTTTTTCTGTTCTGAGTGTGAATGACTACCTTTTTGATTCCTCAAGTCACACTGTATAAGGGAAATACTGCTCTATGTTATTTATATTTATGTTTTATGTATGAAGTTTACTGGAAGAACCACAGACTACAAATTATTAAGGTGCTATTTATTTTACTAATTTTTACGTGTATTTTTATAGCACACATTCAATAAACATCATTTTCTATATGTACGTTTGACTTATTAAGCCACCAGACAAGAGTTGCAGCTGATTTGACACAGGCACAGTATAAACATATTTTGTCGCATAGTATAGTTGTTTACAAGCATTATGCAGTTAGTTAACCTCATGCATGCAAGTTACACATTTCCCATTTCAAACCAGTTTATTTGTATATCAGGCCACAGGTGATGTCATAAGCAGGAGGCATTTAAAACATATTTTCTCCTAATTTTGGCATTTGCTTGCAGTTTAGCTAACACAATGTATGGATACTTTTATTTTTTTGTATTCTTCAAAGGCACAGTAAAATCAGTTTCACAATATTTACACTATAGTTACAATAGTATACTTCCTATTAGTATGAAGTTGTATAGCTCATATCAGTTTGTAATCAGTCACACAAGGTTCTATTCACTGATCAGTGGGACCTAAAAGGTGAGTTGAGCTGAGATGAAAATGTAATCCCAATGTGTCAACCATCCATTGTGAAGGGGCTAGAAAGGCTTAAAGGGACAGTCTAGTCCCCAAACTCACTTTGGTGCAAGATAAAGATTACCTCTTGTATAGTGCACATGCTTTTTCCCCCAGTGCAATTAAATCACATTTTTAATATTTTATTTACGCCCTCCCCCAGTGATCAATGCATGTTTACTGCAGGTGCGGCAGCATTGATTATATAAACACTGAGGATATAAAGTTGTGTTTCATTTAGTCACCTCCTGTGCTCCTAAAATTGATTATATTGTGTGGACCTTGCTCTTGTACACAATATGATCTCTTAACAGTGCAACACATTGTCTGATGATATCAATAGATAGACAGGAAATTCCACTTATTTGAATAAAATTATTCCCATTGGTTACTGGAGCAAAAAACCAAAACAAAAAAGAAAATTACTTTTACTCAGCTAGTGTGGGCAGTCCTGGTTTCTTGCAAACTGCTGTATTTTCACAGTTTAATCTAGCTGTGAGTATTTTAGATGTAAGTATGTTAGAAGAAAATTAATATGCATTAACATTTGGAATATGTGATTTGGGCACCAGATAGTCCCTTTATACATTGATGGTAATAAACCTATGCATTGACTATAACAACTCTAGAAAATCTGTAGCTGTTGGAGTGCTAGTAATTAGCAGACAACAGTATTAGAGAAGTAATATAATGTTGCAATTCCTGCTCATTGTGGTGTCTGGCCCTGAGATGGATTTAATATTAGGTATCCATATACAATACATTTCTACATATGTAAACTAATAGATGACAATAGCCGAACTGTAAATATCAAGGATTACAGAAAGTGTTGTTACATTTTTGTTAAAGGCAGTAATAATAAATGGCTTCTTACACAAACGGTGTGGCTTTGTGATTGCTTTTTGGTTTGAGTTGAGATATTTGAAAATGTTGGGTTCAGTCTGCCATCTAGTGGAAAAATTGTATCAGTACCACTATTTTTGTGAAATGGATGGAACTTAGTACACAAAAGTCAAAATTAAGGTCATTTAGTATAACATTAACCTTAGCACAGCATATGGCTGTAGACCATTCTATTGTACAAATACACCAAAAAAACAGTAGTGTTTTCATTCGTTTCAAACAAACTTAGATTACGACAATCCATATTTCATAAATAGTGGTCTAACCCCAGAATCATTTATGCTGAAAATACAGTTGACAGACTTAAGAAATTCAATAATGGCAATTGTTATGCCAGTGGAATTAACAACCATCAAAATTTCAAAAGTTTGATTTTAGAACCTTTCAAAAATAATTTATCACTTCCTCCCACCTCCAATTTCGTAATTATTAATGGCAGGAGAGAATACAGAGCGTATACAAAGTATCGTCAAGCCTCTTGCCAAATGAAATAAAAAAAGGGAAAAACAGGCGCCTTGGGGTTAATTAGTGAATACTATAATAAAGTGTGAAAAAATTACGTGTATTAGGTTCAGCTGCACTCACAAGTGTGTTTCCCCACACCAACATAAACAAGTGATTTGAAAGGTGATGCGCTTAGGAGCTATGAAAAATGGATATATATATACTCAGCCCAACTGGTCAGAGGTGCTCCACAATGTACATGTAAAAAATATAAATAAACACAACAATGTGTAAAACTGTTAATGTGTACAAATCCCCTATGTATATACCCACCTGGTATCCCACTTACATGTACCAGAGCCCTTACACTTGGCTCTAGTACAAAGGCTCTGGGATAAAAGCGGTGATGAACCGTCTGAAGGTCTCTTCAAAGTTGCGTTCAAATAGTGATATGGGAATACACAGGCAATATGCTCCTCCAAACTTAGAACACCTTAATAGGGAATCACAAGAGAAGCTGCATAATGTAAAAATAAATAATTTTAATGGCCTCCGCACACATGAGGCTTACTTTAGATAAAAATATAAAATATAAACAATTGCGGAAGTCCGATGTGTTTGCTCCCAGGGGTAAATGACCATGTGTTTAAAAAATTGTCCTTGAGTGATGATGCGAATACAAGCACCTCTGACCAGTTGGGCTGAGTATATATATCCATTTGGTATAGCTCCTAAGCGCATCCCCATTCAAATCTCTTGCCAAGTGAAGTCTTGCTATCACTGTGTGTCATTAGATATGCTAATGAGGTAACACCTACAGTGACCTCACAAACCAGGCCATGAAAAACCATGAATTACTTTTTTCACATTCTTGCATCCTTCCCTCCATCCTACATGGAGGAGTCGTTCTATGTTGTGGGTTGTGTTGCGCCTTTGGGTTGAAAACTGTTATTTGGCTTAAGAAAAAACTGTTAATTGGTTAAAGAAAAAAACGGTCAGAAAGAGAGGGGGAGTGAGAAAGAGATAGCACTATAAACTCAAACTGTCACTAGAAAATACACTGATATAAAACAATGTAACATTTTTTTCCAAAGTAACATGTGCAGCAAGAGGACTTTCATTTTAATGCACTCAAGGAACTCTGCGTGGGTACTTCCTTCTTGAGAGGAAGAATATAACACTGTATATTAAGCAATGGTCAAAGAAAATAATGAGTGACCTATAAAAGTAATATGGGGAAATGTCTCTCTTTGGATAGTGTTGTGGGTATCATCAGACACTGTGGGAAGTGCTGTGTGGGCAATGAGACACTGTTGCAAATGCTGTAGCGGCACTGTGACAAGTGCTGCGGGACATTATGATACTGTAACGGCACGGCTACCCAAGGCTGGTAGCACCTATTCCGTTGTGGAAAATCCCCTCCTTATCCCCTTATTATACCTCAGCATCCACCCAGCAAGTCTTTCCTGGAACCTTGATCTTTGTACCCAAATAGCAGACAGGACCATTAGCAGTTAGGTACAGCAAGAAAAAACAACATTTATTTGTGAAACATCACAGACTTATATACAGACATAATGACATCACCGACATTAGTATACAATGGGGGATGGAACTGAGCATAATTCTCCACTATGTCTTCCAATTAGTTGGATCTAGGAATACATTAGACCCTTACACTGTAATGACCATATTTGGCTCTTCCCCCGGTGTACTCCCGGGCTGCAAACCAAATAGGTATTAATATAATATAATAATTACACAGCACACGTTAAGACACATAATGAACACAACATAATCAGGTTAACAGAAGGACATACAATGGGGAAATCCTGCCTCACACCTTTCAGGATACAAAGATGTCAAGGTCAGATACATACAGAGTACACTCAATTAAAGTAACTTGTTAATTAAAGGACATCTCTTTACAACAGGACACTGAATGACTTACATAAGACAATGGGTAAGGTGACATAATAGCTGGAGTTTACAGGATAGGATACAATCTTAACATGGGGGAAACACAATGAATGGGGCAAAGGCTTGAAACCCAGGATACACATCCTGGCTGACATCCTGAGTG
The DNA here is from genome assembly GCA_036172795.1 of Pelodytes ibericus. Lineage (NCBI taxonomy): Eukaryota > Metazoa > Chordata > Amphibia > Anura > Pelodytidae > Pelodytes > Pelodytes ibericus. Next base: position 92,767,185 of record CM069863.1, read on the forward strand.
AGCCTGTGTTTGAATTCCAGCTGAAAACAGAGTTCTGCTGGTGTCCTCAAAGTTTTTACCCCCAAACCTAGTATATCCACAGACAGGGTCCATAGTCCACAGGGAGTCTTCTGGCCCCCAGGGCCCTCCAAGAGCCCCCGTCACAGCAGAACTCCAAATCCATATCGTGACAGATACTGGCAAGTGTTGTGGGGGCCATGTCACACTGCGGGAAGTGCTGTGAAGAAAATGGGGAAGTGGATCTGATTGGTGCCTCCTCCTCAATGCTTCCTGTATGGAGGAGGTAGGTGCCAAGGATATCCTCCTACTGCTACACCGTAAAATAAGAAACATAGAATGTGTCAGCAGATAAGAATCATTCAGTCCATCTTGTCAGCCCACCTCTAAATGTCTGCTGGAATGCTCTTCTATACATCCATTACCCTCTCAGTAAAGTAATACTTCCTGATATTACTGTTAAATCGTTGCCCCTCTAATTTAAGACTATGCCCTCTAGTTGTGGTAGTTGTTATTCTTTTAAATGATCAAAGGAAGGAAGGGGTGAATGGAAAATTTATATTGGGACAAGTGGCAAGTGTTGTGGGGCAATGTTACACTGTGCAGGTGCTGTACGGGTCAAAGTTTGCCCTGTGCCCCCAACTTCCCTCCACTTTATTCATGTTTCCTCTGCCTTTGCAGGGGCTGTTAACTGGTAGGAGAATTATTTTGTAACCCTTTTCATGCCAAACCAACCAGAGGGGGCTGGATTCTAAAATAAAAATGGAGTTAATACTCCGGCTGTTGAGACTGCATTTCCCATGTGGAATGCACATCTCATGATTCTCAGCCATCCATTTGGTTGGCTGAAAATCATGATACATGAAATAACAGCACATGTAGTGCCAACTGTTAGTCAACACTGCGGCCTTTTTTGAAACTTGCTTTTTTTGTAATACTTCCCAATGTCTGCTGTGCATCACAGAGCTGCACTACACAACACAACATTAACTTTTGTTGACTGCAACTCCCATGATGTTAAACAAGTAACATTGCTAATTGCTAACTATGGATGGGGCTGTGCGAGGGGGAGGGGGCAATACTTTTTTGGTAGTATTTGGTAGGTCTACTTTTGTTGACTGCATCTATAATATTATTCAACCAATTAGATTTGTAGTTACAGACTGGGATTGTTACACTGCACACTAACTTTTTTGTTGTTGACTTCAGCTCCCATGATATACAGTCAGTCCATTACTGGCTTCATACCATAGGGATTGTAGACTGGGGTAATAGTGGCTGGTCTTTATCGTAAACTTCCCATTATGCTCAGGTACAGCTGGTCTGTTAACTACTACTACCATGGTTATATAATTGTCCTATAAGTGGGTAACTTTTGTAACATTTGCCTCAGGAAATGAGGACCAGGAAACCACTCTCCGGAGCAAACAAAGGTAAACAATGGGGAGGTAGGAGTTATTTGGGGGACTGGGGAGGATATTTTGTGCTGATAGTGGGACATGCTCTGAGCTATCAGAAGTTGAGTTCTGCCTCCTCGCGATATCACTTTGACTGTTATTAATTCCATGGATTCCATTGCTGATTTCCACACGCCGTGGGTCAATTCCTGCTCTGAAATTTTGCCCCTCCCCACCCTGGAAAAAATCCTGTGGACGCCCATGTCTGTATCCCATTCTTTACTCGTGAAATACAGGTATGTTGACTAGGGTACACATTTATTTATTTAGGTGATTTCATTCACTTTAACCTTATTTTAGTCTGCTATATTAACAAAATAAGCAAAAGATTGACGTGCTTATCAACAGATGGAACAGTAGATTCACATACAATTCTCACAATGTCTGGGCTCCAGCTGTAGCTCTTTCTACCCTAGGATATAGCGTACTGCGTTATTTTAATAGGTCACAGGAAACTTACTCACGATTCTATACACCAGTGGGGGTTAACCTAGAAGCTGCAGCTTGGAAAATATGAAGAATTATGCGATATCCATGTTTTATGTTTCAGAACCATTGGTAATATGTATTATCCCCTAAGTATTAATGTTGAGATGACCTGAACTTAGCAGGCATCTGGCAGCATAATATTTTTAGTGACCCTTTACAACTTCTGGATACAGAATATCCTACTCATTGTGACACTGTAGAAAGTGGTCAGGGTCAATTTCATCTTATTGAATGTGCTTGAGGCAATGTAACACTGCAAAGTGCAGTGGGTTGATAAGGCTGTGGAACATTATGTGGGGAAATTTGACAATGTGGAAAATGATTTGGAAGATTATGGCACCTTAGAAAGTAATAATTGTGAAGACATTGTGTTTGAGGAAACATGGGACATATGTAGGGATGCCCAAAAAAATTCTGTACCCAGGTAGCAATGCCCCTACGCTGGGTATTGGAGAGATGTGAGTCACTTGTAGTAAAATATCCATTCTGAGCCACACTTGCTTATAGTTAAACCAAGAGAAATTAAGTAGTTGTTTATCATATATTTCTAGTTTAAGACCCTGTTTCACATTAATTTTTGTGTCATTTTGGGATTTAGGTTAGAATGACATCTTCACTGTAGACAAAGAGGAATAGACTGATATCCCAACGACCTAAAATGTAATAGGAATATGATTTGTTAATCATAAATGTAATGATATTGTCTAATAAGTGATAAGACCAAATTATACCAAGAGATTTGATGATGCCCCTCCTAAATAATTTAACAGTTTTAATGGAATTAATTTTAGCAAGCCTTAGGGTATATTCCTATTGGACATCATTCACATAGAACAAATTACTTTCTGAGATGGGTTGAGATTTCACACATTTTTTCTTCTTGGGAATACAGGCTTGTAGTGTGCTTTGGAAGGAAAACAGTCTGTATTAAGACTATAAAGCCACATTAGAATGGATAGGGCTGTTTTAAGGAAGCCCGAGAAGTTGCTCTATTTTTTGCCCTATTTGAAGAAAAGTAAACCTAAATAATCTGGCTATGGGTCTTTCATTGGTTATTGGCGTATATAGGCATATGCTCAAAATGTCCTTTAAACAAGGAGATGCTGTCCACGGAGCTTTTACTTTACTGCATTGCTGTTTAATTTAACCCTAAGTCCCCTTTTTGAATGGACAGGGGGAATTGCATCTGGGCCATTATGTCAAGACACTGGTGTCCCAGTGTTCAGACACACGTTGTCAGAAGCAGTTGTCACCAATGAAGGCTGACAGTGCTAAAGCTCAACTTATTAGAGTAAAATATTGAACAAAAATTATGAGGGAATATGCATTAGTATTTCCTAATCTCTAAACAACTGTAGAGGGACAGATAGAAAGAACAAAAAGAACTCTGCAGACTTTAATAACACATGTCATTAACAACTAATGGCAAACTAACACTGGAAAGACCTCTGCCTTTTTACAATTCAAAAATGTACTTTGTAGTAATGACACATATATAGTTGTATGACTATACCTTCCTATTTCTTCATAGCTGCTCCAGGGTCAGGCACAACATGGAGGTAAGAGCCTCCTTCAGAACATCTTTTGCAAAGGCTCACCTCTTCTGAAGTAGCTTTCTGTCTAGTTTCCTTTGTTGCCACAGTTATTGCATTATCAGCAGCAGTACCTTGTTCGTCCCTTTCCAGCTCAGAAGCTACAGCCTTCAAAGCATTGTCCAGCACAACTACCACTGCTTCTGCAGCAGCTTCATGCAAAACTGACTCCATCTTAACAGTAGACTTCTGTACAGCTACATTTCTCCAAACTACCACTTCATTCACTGTTGCCTTCTCCTCAGCTGCCATCAACCTCACAGTGGTATCCTGCATAGCTGCCCCCCAGGTGCAGACTGAGAACCCCCAGGGCCCCCGGGCTAAATAAATCAAGGGCCCTCTTTCAGGCCCCACCCACGTTCTGCCTCCAGTCTCACCCATGTCCTGCCTCCAGCCTCACCCATGTCCTGCCTCCAGCCACAACCATATCCCGCCTCCAGACACACCCTACACAATTTTTAGACAAGAGGAACAAAAGTGCAATAAGTTATGAACAATTGTAAAAACCAAACACATGTGCAAAATAAATAACGAATGCACAAACCAAGACAAGTGTATATATACATAGATATTTCTATGATTCCTCAAACTGATACTAATATTTTGGAGGGGGTCTTTCTAACAGAGGCCATCACAGTGTCCCTTAGAGGGTGTGTTAGAACGAGTCCCCTCCATGCCCTATTAGAGACTACAATGGATATTATATGTAACTATATTGATCCTACAGGACTTAACAGAACACCATACAGTACTTGCCATGCACCTATATTGCACCCACAGCACCTGGCTTGCACTCATGTTGCACCCACACAATTTAGCATGCCACTGTGTCAATTTGCCCCACAGAACATACCACAGTGTCACTTTGTCACACTGAACTGCCTCTGCAGAACAAGCCATAGTGTCACTTTCCCCCAAAGTACATGTTATTTTGCCCCACAGAACATGCCACAGCATCACTTTGCCAATTAAAATAAGCCACTGTCAGGTACCAATTAACATGACACAGTAACTTTGTCATTAACATATGCAACATTCGGTTTGCCTTTTAAAATATCCAATGTTTGTCCATTAAATATGCCACAGCTTGTCCATTAATATACTAGTGTTATTTTGCCATTAATATGCCACAGCCAATTTGCTCGTTAGTATGCCAGTATTTATTTTGCCATTAATATGCCAGTATTACTTTTGCCATTAATTTACCAGTATTACTTTTGCCATTAATAAGCCACAGCCAATTTGCCCAATATAATGCCAGTATTATTTTGCCATTAATATGCCACAGCCAATTTGCCCAATAATGTGCCAGTATTATTGTGCCATTAATATGCCACAACCAATTTGCCCATTAGTATGCCAGTATTATTTTCCACTAATATGCCAGTATTATTTTTTCCATTAATATGCCAGTGTTATTTTGCAATTAATAAGCCACAGCCAATTTGCCCAATAATATGCCAGTGTTATTTTGCCATTTAATATGCCCAAGCCAATTTCCCCAATAATATGCCAGTGTTATGATGCCATTTAATATGCCCCAGCCAATTTGCCCAATAATATGCCAGTGTTGTTTTGCCATTTAATATGCCCCAGCCAATTTGCCCAATAATATGCAAATATTATGCTGCCATTTAATATGACCCAGCCAATTTGCCCAATAATATGCCAGTGTTATTTTTCCATTAATAAGACCCAGCCAATTTGCCCAATAATATGCCAGTGTTATTTTGCCAATAATAGACACAACCAATTTGCCCAATAATATGCCAATATTATTGTGCCATTAATATGTGACAGCCAATTTGCTCATGACTATGCCAGTAATACTTTTGCCATTAATATGCCAGTATTACTTTTGCTTTTAATAAGCCACAGCAAATTTGCCCAATGATTTGCCGTATTATTTTGCCATTAATATGCCACAGCCAATTTACCCAACAATATGCCAGTGTTATTTTGCCATTGATAAGCCACAGCCAATTTGCCCAATAATATGCCAGTGTTATTTTGCCATTTAATCTGCCCCAGCCAATTTGCCTAATAATATGCCAGTGTTACTTTACCATTTAATATGCCCCAGTCAATTTGCCCAATAATTTGCCACCCTCCTCCCCCTTCCCCAATACTTACCTCTTGGCTGCTCCGCAGCCACTGGATACGACCTACTGTCATATCCAGTGGCAATGATTTTTTTATTTTTCAGCAGCCGCATCCAGCACCAAACACTTTCACCGGGCGAAATTAAGTGTTCCCTTCTTCAGCCGGGCCCTCAAACCATGTCCAAAGTGCCTGGCTGCTCAGTCTGCCACTGGCTGCCACTGCTACCTTTGTTGAGGACTCATCCAGTTTTATTGTTGCCATGTGCTTAGCTTTCAACTTCTCAGCAACCTCTACACTACAGGTAACACTAGAGACACATGACAGGATGCAGCCACCAGAATATCCTTAGAGTCAAAACTACTTTACAACTACCTTACACAGCACAATTAAGGAGCCATCATTATGACACCCCAACTTATCACTGACAACTATACACATCCTACCTACTCGGATATCCTACTGTACCTCTCACATACCCAGAGGTCTATTATAATACGTCATGGGTCAATATCAATTTTTATCACTCATAATTCTACCAAAGTTTGGGGATGTTTGGGAATGAAATATCAGAGTATCAGTTTGAATGACATTTTCTGTAATAATTATTTTACATAATATTTTACTTGAAGATACTTCACCATCTTTAGAAAATTATGGCTTTGTCAAAGGCAGCCCCCTGTTACTATGTACTACAACGCTTATGGTACCCAGCCCATTATGTGAACTGCAGTTTAGAGCATCAGGACAGATCATCCTTGCGTACACCTTCAGAAGATGAGGACTGCAACTCAGCCAGTGTTAGGAGCTGTGGTTCTCATCCACAACAGAGGTGACACCATAGTAGTTGATGATGGAGAGCACAGTCAATCACCAGATGCACTCCAGCAAGCAGCCTCCAAAAATGATGTAACTGTTTTGTCATATCTTGGAAAACATAGCTCACAGTACAATTTTTTTTTAAGCATTTAAAAGCGTTTAATCAATAGAACAGAGTGGGTCTAACATGATAGATAACGTATATTCTCCTCAAAGAACTCTCAAGAAGCTCGATAATCCCATAGTAGTAGACTTTACACGTGGAAGAAAATTAAAAAGAGATATATCCCCTCTTATAATGTTAATAGATTTTTACCCTTGGATGTAGTTGAAAATCAAATTACCTCAATACATCAGATATCTGTAGATGGGATAATCATGCCCTTCCCAGAATTAATGATTAAATATGAATTACCTCCAAGGGAAATATATACATATCTAAGACTAAAACATTTTATCGAGAGAGAAATAAAAACGTAACTACATAGTGAAAACCCAGATATGGACGATTTCTTTAGGGCTGCATGGAGGAAAAAGTGGGGTAAAAAAGCTTATTTAGCTATAAAAGATGTGGAGAGTTTTGTCAATTTACCCAAGATGATTAAATCTCTCATATTCAGAAAGAGATTGGTATAATGCCATAAATTTGACAAGATCCTCCACACACTCCATAAATATTGTCGAAGTATACTATATGATAATATATAGGTGGTACTTGACGCCGGCAAGACTAAAAAAAATGTACCTTAACTCCAACGAAAATTGCTGGAGATGTCTTAGTATAAAGGGGACACTATCCCACATATGGTGGGAATGTCAGTATGTAGAAGAATTTTGGAAGGAAGTTTCTCAGTTGACAACATCAATATTGGGAGTAGAAATCTTATGTGAACCCTCCTTAATGTTGTTTCATATAGGAGTGGGGAAATGGGATCCACCTAAGAAAGCTTTTATACTCAATACAACCCTAGCAGCCAAATTAGTAATTGCACGATCTTGGAAAAATATGGGAAAAATGTACCCTACCAAACTAATAGAACAGCTTGATTACCAGGCCTGTATGGAAAAATGATTCTATAGAAATAACACAGATAAAATGGAAAACTACTATAGAATCTGGTCACCATGGCTAAATAGAAATAATTAAAGTAGATGAAGTCCTGGGGTAGTTGAGAAATGGTGTTTGAATGAGGTGAAAATGTGGTAGTTGATATAATGTGGAGTATGATATAAGTGTAGTTTAAATAATGGGAGATATATCTTTGACAACTGAAACAAATAAAGATTGATATATGGTCGTACCTGCTGAAAACCATGAAATTAGAAAAGAACCCAACGAATATTATGTACCAAATCGTTAAACCTGTCAAGGGTTTGGTAATATGACCCTTTTTTTTTATGTCTTGTCCTCTGACAACTTACCTGACAAGGGTCCATTGAGGTGGTGGTATATATATATATATATATATATATATATTTATTTATAATTGATAAGTTGCACTGTGTGATTTATAATGCAATGTAAATGTATTTATCCCCTTTTGACATTTTGTATTGCACTTTTTTACGAGCAAATTTAAAAAAAAAAAAAAAAGCGTTTAATGTGGCCATTCATTTTAAGAATAATTATCTTTTGTCTTTACACCCTTGTTAAACAGGGGTGCAGATATCCCTGAGATACGTATGTAGCTAACTCTTTCCTGTTTTAGATAACAGAATGTTAAATAGTTGCTTTGGTAGAGCTCCACCATCTTAAATTATATATTTTGTACAATATCGTTATTGTATTACCGTATTTTCCGGCGTATAAGACGACTGGGCGTATAAGACGACCCCCCAACTAAGTCGTCTTATAAGCCGAAAAAATCGCATCTATATTTTAACCTTTTAGGTTAAAATAAAGAGTTTCCCACCCTCCTCCCCCCTTCGCCAATCCTCAATCCCCAGTACTTACCTATTTTCTGCTCTGTCTCCCGCTGTTAAGCCGGTCCGTGGCTGTGAGGGAAGCGTTGTGAGCTCCCCTCAGGCCGCGCGGACAATAAAGTTTTGTTTAAAAAAAAAGTTTAAACAGACTTTATTGAAGCCGCACGGCCAGTGGGGAGCTCACAACGCTTCCCTCACAGCCACGGACGGGCTTAACAGCGCGAGCAGAGACAGAGCAGAAAATAGGTGCGTAAATCCCAGTACCCAGCGTATAAGACGACCCCCCAACTTTCGAGAAGATTTTCAGGGGTTAAAAAGTCGTCTTATACGCCGGAAAATACGGTAATTTGCTAAAAATAGTGAGGTGTGTATGAATATAGAGAAAAATAGGACTGCTACTCATGCAGGTCTAACTCCAAATGCCATGATTCTTGGTGCTCCAAATTGCTTACTTATTACCCACGATATCCAGGAACTTGTAATTAGCAAAAAAAAACTTGACTGAGCATATTTTGATTATAAATGTAACATCCACTAACCAGAATGACCTTCTTAGCTGTGTTTTACCAACTTGCCAGATGATTTTCATGGTTGTCTGCTGGTATACCTTTTATGTGTGCAAACTGCAGCTGTATTATGACATCATTGGATTCTGCTGATCTCATAGTGCACTGGGAAAAATAATTTTTTTATTGACATCTCTGAATTCTGCTGACCTCACATTGCTAATTTATTAGTTTATTTCTAAATCCCTTTTCCTAGCTCATAAAGTATGTGTATTTTTATTCTATAGATAAATGCATTGAAACATATAAACTATTCACTGAAAACTATTACCTTAGAAGATGTAATCTTAAGGAGGAAGACCTTAAATGTAACACTATGCCACTCTAAACATTTTGAGAAACATAACCAATAATGTACAAAATATTTTGTTCCCGAGGTGATAAGATTTTGGAATTTATTGCTTGGCGTGTAGGATTACTTGGTGGTGTCTTTGGACTGCACAGTCCACTATTTGGGTACTCTTGGTCCACTTCAAAATGGTAATGGTAAGAGATAATATCTTTTTATGTGAGCTGCTTTCTCTAGAACAATATGTTTGTGGTGTCAGGTAACTTTTAGATGTGATTAATGTTTTATGGTTCTGGGCTGCTGAATGTTGTTATATACTTAACTCCTTATGTGTTTATTTTACCACAGAAACTGGTGTGCCTACGTTCACACAAGACTCATGCCAACTGTCGCAGTGGATAGCGTAGAAACATATGCAGAACCATGTGCTTGGAATACTGGAGGTTGTTCAATGAGGTAAGTACCCCCAAAGAATATAACACATATTAATATCTTGACACATATATTTTTTTTAACTGAATTGTAAAAAGCAAAAACAAAGAATTCTAAACACACCAACTGACCAATGAAATACATCTTTTAATCATTAAAGGACAACTTAAAGTTATTTTTAGCTCTTGCTTCCTTGAAGGGACAACTAACTTTTCACTTATGCTTCTATGTTAGAATAACAAGTGAAAAATAAAGTTTAATGACTTTTTAAGGGGTTAGTAAAAACCAAAAAAAAAACTCACATCCAGCTGTATTGCAAAATGCCTCAGTGTTCTAGACATCTCTTGGCCTTATCTTATGCTCACAATAGTCTTATGATTATCACATGAATGCTTCATGCTTCATTGTATTATTATACGTATATGAGCATTCAAAAGATATACTTCCTCCCACACACATAACTTGGCTGTTGATGTGAGTGTAAATGCATTATAATAAACACTGATTGGTCCAAGGAAAGGCTGGCAAGGTGCATGGGGTGGTGGTGGGAAATGCCTCCTGGGCTGCTCTCTAACCTGACCGAGTGGGCTGGTGCTGCACCAATTTTTACTTCTAGATGACCCAATGTGTAGCTCTTTTATCTTTCTATCCAATATCTGTATTGTATATATCAGCGTATATGTATTGCATGTCTATCTGTGTCAATCTCTAATGATAATAGATGGGCTGAAAAAATGTCAGTTTACAGTTGGTTTATATTCTCACTCTGCTTTACAATTTCACTTTAGAAATCGTGTCATCTCACAGCCAGTTTATAGAATGAGACATAAAATAGTGACATCTCTGGAATGGAAATGCTGCCCAGGATACAGTGGAGAAAAGTGTCAAAACACAGGTTTGTTTTCACTCCAAAACAGTGTTTTAATATTGACATATTTATATATAATGATGTGTAGTTAAAGGACATTTATTAAGTATCATAAACATGTGAAACATCAAAGACAAGGCCACACAAACATACATAGCACCAGTGGTGTATTTCAATTGTGTGCTGCTCTAGGCTTGACTAAATTCATGTTCCACTCAACACTCATTGATCGCACCTCTTCCTCTCCAGGTTGCACCCCTTCCTCACATATCCTTTATACTATATCCCCCACATATTTCCATAGCACCATTTGGCCCAATATCCCTTTACACAGCACCAGAATGTGATCATGGACTGCTTGTGTTAATGAGTATAAATTAATTATTAGTAGCCCAGACTGTGTGGTGGACATGAAACTGAATTAAATCTAGATTACTGTTATTTCCTACTTACCAGAGGTGGATCTTGGTTAAGTGGCCTTTTCCTGCTTTCACCTTTACACATTTTCTTCTTGTTCCTTAGATTCCATCATACAGGAGAACTTTTTGCTTACCAGGACTTTTTTAGAGGCATTTTAGTGGCCAAAAGTTCATGTCACCATTGACTTCAATGGGGTTCGGGGTCAAATTCGGGGTCAGGTTCGAGCACGGACCTGGACATTTTTTCGAAGTTCGGCCGAACCTGCCAAACCCGAACATCCAGGTGTCCGCTCAACTCTACTACTAGGTTTTAGCACATTGGGATCACTTATAAATAATGGTGCTGTTCCAATGTCTAATTCTGATTCAGTTAGTCAGATTTGTAAAGCAGAGGGTGAAAGCAGGGAAAAGGCCATTTGACCAAGATCCACTTCTAAAATAAATAAGGTGAAAACAGTCAACAGGGTAGATGCACCAAATAACAGAGAACTCCGATAACACAGTCTGCTTGAATCAAAGTCTAGTCTGTAATGCAAAGCAACTTGGTGGAACGTAAGAGAGTGTGGCTGTAGTGACAGATCCTTGTAGACTGCTGTACTTGTTGATTGCTACCTCCAACAATATTCCACCCAACAGCTCTGCGTTCCACAGGGACACGGTCAACAAGGAGCACACTTGTTTATTTTTGTCTTTTCTTTTACTGTTTGTCTGTAGTTAAGAATTTCAGAATAAAATTAAAAAGAAAAAAGTGAGAAAAAACATGGTGAAGAATGTATATTTCCAAGTCTTATTCACATTATTAACTAAACCACCATGCGAATTATCTGTTCTGCGAGCAGCTTTGACTTTCCTCCAATTCACCTGGGTTTTGTCCCCACTGGCCTGAAACTAGACTCCTGTAATGAAGTGAACTCAGATAAAATGCTTTAAAATTAGCCAGAAATGCCAAAATCCCGGGTTTGTGTCCCTGGACGTAGCAGAGCTGAGCTAAAATGAAATGATGTTGCTTGACCCTTCGAGAATGAGTCTTCCCCATATCAGGCGTCTGGAGCTTAATTCTTCAACATTTAAACTTTATATGTCTTTAGGCATAGTTGAAACACAATAACATTACAATACACTGCAGACAGACAGCTGGCAAGCTGGGACAGAGTGGAATTTGATGGGACAGGAGCCCAAACATGTGCCTGTGCCATCAGAAATGCTTAACTACAGACAAACAGTAAAAGAAAAGACAAAAATAAACATCCTGGACTGTTATGAACTATTTAATAGAAGTGAACTTTCCTGAGTTTAATAAAATGGGGACTTTTTTGCTCTGATTGCCCAGATTTGATCATCTTTGAAAAAATTATAAATTCAGAGCCAGCTTTTTTCTTTCACGTAATATTAAAGCATGTGTTTCCTACTGGAAGCTTTGGGGAAATGATGAAGCCGAGATCAAATATTATTCTTATTAATTTCTCTTTAAAAATGTTTGTAGACAGTTTGTTTCACTAAAGTGAAGAAATGACATTACAACATCAGGGTAAACATTACATAATAAATTGGCAATGCAAACATTTCATAGTGGTATTCAGAATATATGTTATTGAAAAAGGCACATTAAGACTATTCAGTTTATAGGGGTTACTGTATGTCTATCAAAGGGTAAAGAGTACAATTGCCAAGGAACTCACACTATTATATTTCCCCACTGCACTTAATTAATGAACCTTAAACATTTAACCTTCTTTTAGACTTAGTATTGAGTTTGAGTTCCATTTAGAGCATTAATTAAGCAGATTAAATATGTGCCCAAGCACAATGGCATTGACATCAAATGGGAACATCCCTCCCCAGACTATGCACACCCCAAATGCCCCTAAACCTAAGGTTTAGTCTCTTCTAACACCTTTATCCCCTTAAGCCTAACCATAATTCCCCCTTACCTAAGGCTCCTCTTATCAATGTTTCCACAAATCCAAACCTTAATGAAGGTGATATTGTAGTGACATGTGACTTTATAATGCAGTATTAGAGTATATGCAAAATAAAATTATGCACAAGGCATTAATGATGCAACATTTTCAATTGTATCATTGTATATTATACATGGCAATAGGATGACCATGTTATGGTGAGAGATGGACAATAGACGGTAAAAAACACTACTGGCAATAGTTTTCAATTACACAATATTTGTAGCCTGTGTAAAAAGATTTTTTCTATTGTATATTATATACCAAGAATTGTTTGCCTAGAACCTTAGTTGCATTAAAGGAGACTCCAAGGCTGCAGTAAATTAATTTAAATGCATTTCACAAATAGCTAGTGGCATTGATTTTAATTAATGTTAATTGGGTTACCATTTTAAATAATTAAAAGAAATAGCCTCCTTAAAGTAAATTAATATTGATTGCATTTTCCCTTCTGGAAATTATAAAGAAGACTGCATTTTTTTCATTTCACCACCAGGTGTCTCTGCATGCTAAAACCACATAATGCTTTTAAGGCCAAACCACAGTTAGGTGTGTTCAAAGAAGGGGAAAATCTTGGATGAATGTGGTGAAAAAGTTGAATGACTGTTAAATTTGACCATCACTAAAGCACCCCAGACCATCACATTGCCTCCACCTTTCAAGCAACCCTACAGCATCTTTTTATTTGGTCTGTGTCTAATGAATGTTCTTCTTTGTGATACGACCACCTCAAACTTAGATTTGTCTGTTTACATGGTAATACTTGTTTCAAATCTTCCTCTGTAAGGGTCCGTGTTACTTTGCCCATGTCAATATTTTCTTTTAATTGTTATCGATTTGTCTTTGAAATGCTAGCATTCCGGAGTCTCCTTTTTCCCCCCTTATTCTTTTGTTCATAAGTTTGTTTATACGCTTTTACAAAAATAGGATGGATAAAAAAAAAACTGCAGTGTGTGCGTACAATAAATCTGGCATAATAAAAAAAACCCATAACCAATACATATTAAAAAAAGTTTAGCTTTGGATGGGATCTAAACTCATCATCTTGATATAATATTTGCTATTTATGTACACTCAGTGATCCCTATAAATTACACCCCAAATTCTATTAAAGAGTTATACAAATAACGTAAGTGATCACCAAAGTATATATTTACAGTGTTATAGTACAAAAAGAAAAATACATAAAAACATTAGATCAACCTGTACGCATTCTATGTTTCTGTAACTAGCTTGTATATGTCTGTCCGTGGTCTTTTTTAATAAATAACAAAGCTGTCAACACCCCTCCCCTTCATTCAGGTTCCTAAAGAATTACATTTTAGTTATCAAATAATTATCTGGGTCACTCTATGTATCTATTAAGCTTTGAAGCTTGCACAAGCCACATAAGATATGCTCCTGATTCTATAAGCTGATCCCAAAGAAGCCAGTCTGACCTTGGGACAAATACTCCATTAAGTTTTTTTTACATTCATATACATATACATACAATATCTCCTCTATTTCCTTTACATCACCAGCAAAGCTCCCTGATCTCTAGGGGAAACTTCTGAAGTAGAGCTAAGACTCTGTACCATCTAATAAGAATTTTCTATTCAATCTCTTGATATTGACTAGAGACTGAACGTTTCTTAATTATACAAAAATATGTTGACCATTCATTACTTGTAAGAGAGCTATTCAGCAGTATTTACCATAAACTGATAAATGATGGGGCAGACTTTTCACTTGCTTTGAGGACCATATAAATATTTGATAACACTCGGTTCTTTGAATCGTCTGCCACATGCAAAGTCTCAAAATGTGATCTTTTATTGGCAGCTCATCAGAGGCCTTTTACAATCAAATAAAATTGTCTACTTGGAAATATGTGTAATAATCTATAGGTTTCCTAGCCTTCTTATCTGTTAAATATTCTACAGGCATCAGTGCCCTACCTTCTATCAGGTGGTCCAGCCTCAAACATCTCTCTCCCTCAGGAATGAGATCATGCAAAAATCGTTCCTGTATCCCTGGGAGATTATGGAAAAAATGTGTATGAAGCCTTCCCAGATTAAGACGTAACTTTTCTTAATAAACAATCAAATAACATGTATAACAAGACAATGTAAGTGAAAAATAACCATGAGATAAGTGATAATAAAATTAAAAACAGTCTTGCATCCCCATAAATCAATAATGTAGAATGGGGTGCAAGGACAGTTGTCCTACATTGGTACGATAGTAAATATAAATAGTAATATTAATGAGTCGTATCAGTTTTGACTTATGAATGTTTTAATCAATGTGAAAAACTGATTAAAGAAGCGGCTCTGTTGTAATGAGTCACATATTTATTTGTGGAAGCTAACAATATAAGCCAGATGTTGCCAGTAGATTAGTGTTACACAACTGTTATGAAGGACCGGAATAATTGTTGTCACAGTTTCACAGTAATTGAATACAATTTAAGTGGGAGTTCACTTCCACCTTAAAAGAACTTATAATCACTAGATGGGAATAGAATGAGCCAAAGCTATAACATACAATCAGTAAAATATAATGTAAGTGATTAGATACAATCGCAGTGTTAGAAGTTCCACCCTTTAAGATTTTATACAATCATTGGTTATAATCTAGTGAACCAATGCTGTAACATATAATATGCTTGGATGGCAAATAGAAAAAGTGTCTCTTTAACCCCTTAGTGACAAGACATTTTGACCTTGACTTTCCCCTGGTGACAAGGGCTGTTTTTACATTTCTGGGGTGTTTGTGTTTAGCTGTAATTTTCTTTACTCACATACTGTACCCACCCAAATTATATGTTGTTTTTATCGTCATAAGAAGGGCTTTCATTAGATTCATTATGTTCATCATATCTTATAATTTACTACAAAAAAATCATAAAATATGATTAAAAAATGTAAAAAACACTTTTTCTAACTTTGACCTAAAATATAATTTACACAAATACAATCATTAAAAAAGACCCCATCTAAATAGTTTCTAAATGTTGTCCCGAGTTCAGAAATATGCATGTTTCCATATGTTTCTGCATTTTTTTGTGAGTTATGGGGCAAAAACCAAAAATAGTGTTTTTTGTTTTTTTCATATATTGACTTTTGACCCCAACCTGAACCCTACATTTAACCCTAACCCTAAATTTAACCCCAAAACTCTAACCCTTATGCTATCCCTTAAAATATTTTAATTTTAATTTAATTTTAACCCTATCCCTTATGCTATTTACTTAATTTTAACCCTAACAGCTAATCTAGCCCTAATCCTAGTTTTAAGATAATTAAATCTTTTTTGTTTGTTTTTTACATTTGACCTATTCATTTGAATGGGGACTCTATTTCGGTTTATAGAAAGCCAATAGCATTACATGCATTCCATAAACCGAAAGTCGTTCATGTCGGTTTATGGAATGTAATGTAATGCTGTTGGTATTCTATAAACCAACTCTATTTCGGTTTGAATGCCAATATCACGAATGGACGAATGAACAAATGATTTTCGTTTATTAACCATTCGTTCGTTCGGCTTTCGTTAGTTAACATTTTCGTTATTCGTTTTTTGGACGAATGGACGAAAATGCATTCGTCCGAAAACGAATGCACATGTCTAGTTGACAGTGAGACCAGTGTTTTGTGGGTAATAGACATGTGCAAAACTAAAATTTTCGTTTCGTTTTCGTCCATTCGAACGAAAATGTTATTTTAATTCGTTCATTATTTTCGTTTTGTTTCGTTTTATTTGTTCGTTTTATAGAATACGTGTAATACTATTGGTTTTCTATAAACTGAACGAGAGCCCCATTCATAAGAAATTCTTATGAATGGGGCTCTCGTTCGGTTCATAGAAAGGCAATAGTACTACATGTTTTCTATAAGCCGAAAGTCTATAAATCGAACGTTCGGTTTATAGACTTTCGGCTTATGGAATACATGTAATCCTATTGCTATTCTATAAACCGAACGTTCAGTTTATAGAATAGCAATAGGATTACATGTATTACATAAGCCGACAGCCTATAAACCGAACGTTCGGTTTATAGGCTGTCAGCATTTCACTACACGGAGACAGAGTCTCCATTCACTATGAATGGAGACTTTGTCTCCGTGTAGTGAAATGCCGACAGCCTATAAACCGAACGTTCGGTTTATAGGCTGTCAGCATTTCACTACACGGAGACAAAGTCTCCATTCATAATGAATGGAGACTCTGTCTCTGTGTAGTGAAATTCAATTTAGAACAATTTTACAGTACTACTGCAGTTTCACTACACGGAGACAAAGTCTCCATTCATAATCAATGGAGACTCTGTCTCCGTGTAGTGAAATGCCGACAGCCTATAAACCGAACGTTCGGTTTATAGGCTGTCGGCTTATGTAAACATAACATAAACATATTGTATCCTATTGATACAATAGACTTACATGCATTCCATAAACCGAAAGTCGTTCATTATGTCGGTTTATGGAATGTAATATGTATGTGTAATGCTATTGTATTCTATAAACTGACTCTATTTCGGCTTATAGAATGCAATAGTACTACAAATGGACGAATGAACTAATGATTTTCGTTTATTAACCATTCGTTCATTCGGATTTCGTTAGCTTAGCATTTTCGTTATTCGTTTTTCGGAGGAATGGACGAAAATGCTATTTTCGGACGAAAATGCATTAGTCCGAAAACGAATGCACATGTCTAGTGGGTACTACTTAATGAATCTACCAGCTGAGAACCTGTGAAGTGTCTGCCACTTTGTGCTGTTCTGTGAAAGGAGTAATGCACTGAGTTGTACAAGATCTTTGGTTTCTTGGCAATATCTTACATGGAATAGCCTTCATTTCACAGAACAAGAATAGACTGGCAACTTTCAGAAGAATGTTCTTTGTTTATGGTCATTAATCAAACCCACAAATGATAATGCACCAGATACTCAGCTAGTCTAAAGAAGGCCAATTTTATTGGTATTAATTAGCAGAAGAGTTAAGTTCTGCATTAGTTAACTTAAGTTAGGCCATCTAATTTAAGTTAGTCTGACCTAGTGGTTGCAAACAGAAATTTGATTTGTATTTAAGCATACATCCTAGGTGTTAAAATGTTGATATATATTTTTGAATGAAGAGTGCGTTTTTTTTATACTTTGCATTCTTCATTAGGGTTAAAAGAAAGCCACACCTGACTGAAGACTTGTTTTACATACAAACAAGTATAAACGTGCTATAGATTTCTTATTTTAAATGCAATTATTGATAATATTAATGAATGGTAGTTATGAATATTTACGAAGGGTACATTTTACATGGAACCAGAAGTAGGACATTAGCAGGAGATGTGGCTGTGGATGGGGCAAATTATTAGTGGCTTCATGGCCTGTTTATAACTATTTATGTTATTTGGTAAATCGCTTTGATTAAGAATACATTTTCCTTATATTAATATCTAAACACATTTACTGCTGTTCAAACACACTTTATTGTGAGTTTTATTGCTTTTGAGCAATGTGATACACTCAAACTAATCAACACATTTGAACTCACAGAAAAGACGGACAATAGAGGAGAAAAAAGGTACAGAGGGTTTTGGGTTCAAAATCGGGACTGTCCCTCTGAATAGGGACACTTGGGAGGTATGAAGCAGTTAGTTTATCTACTAAGGTATCTGAACAACTTTTTTTTGTCAAACAGTGCAACAAGTCCAGCGTGAGATACATGGCAGCCAAGCAGAGAGCAATGTTGCAGCAAACGTAGTAGACTCTTCGGACAAGAAATCCACAACATATGACGTAGGTTAGTATTGTCTATAACAGAAGTTATTCTCCTGTCTATTTAAAAATGAATTTAGCTATGCAATCAATTAAATACTGAGTCTGATTTTTATTGTTCATTTTGAGTAAATGTCTTACTCAATGCACTGCTGCAGTAACATCCTACAGAAGTAGAATCAGTTCTTGGGGGGATTGTATTCTGAAGATGATGGTATTCTTTCTAAATTCCTTTACTCAAGCTCTAGAACATATGCTCTATAGTAATACAAAAAATAGATGCATCTAGTAGGTATGGCCTTTCTACCTCTTAATGATTAGTATATAAATGTCTAATGTTACATACATGTTTTAGTACTTTGGTCACACAGTAGACCAACCAATACAAAACATTTTTTTAATTGTTAATATTTTCTATTTATGATTTACAATGAACCTTTTTGAAGTCAGCTTTATCATTTTCATTCCAAATTATCCAAAATACTAAGACACATTGTTGTTGACTTTTTTATTTTATTTCTTTGAACGATATAAATAGATTCTAGGTCTACACCCTGAATCTTGTCATGTCTATGACAAATATATAATGCATTGTTGTTGTGAAAATAGATTCAACTCATTTTATTTATTAAAAGTATCTAACATATAGCTAACTCCCATTACAATTTACATTAAAAATGAGCAATAAATTGTGCAGATATCTCTTTGTGTTGAGACTCTTGCATACGAAGACTGCTTGCCCACTTGCATTACATGTATATAATCTTTGAATTAACACTACTGTATGTGATCTTTTTTTGATTTTCCTAAAGCACTGCACCAAAAGCTGACTGATCAGATTGATAACCAAGACATCAAGCTGACTCTACTGACCAGAAAAGTGGAGAACATTTCCTCAAGCATGAGTGATATGCACAGGACGCTCTACTCTTTGGAAGAAAAAATCAATGATGATTATAAAGGGAACGAAGCACAATCATTCCTGAAAGGTTAAAAAAAGTGTTTTGTGCAGATGTGTGTATATCGATTCATATTTGTTATATTATTATGTAGTATGTGCTAAAAGTCCAATGTTAGAAATCCAAAGCAACTGAATAGTGTAATATTTAGTGATGGCCAATGGATTATTTATGCCTGTCTATGTTTAATGGAACATTTATAATGTGATTTGTTCTGTTGCTTTAGGTTCTCAACTGTCAAAATTGTTCTTTCAAACATTGAATCAAGTGTTGCATAATGCTGTGTTTTATATATCCTATAGATATATTTTCTATCTTCAACACAGTGGTGTAGTTTTAGATGTAGCCGAGGTTTGCAGTAATGATTAGGCTTAGGTTGCTGGCTGGTCAAGAAGCTCAAAATGCACATGCAAATAGGTGTTCTGTGCCTCTGGTAGTACAGACTTCTCTTTTTCTGCTCCATCTGCGGAGTAGATGAGTGTGCAGATATATAATGACACTTTGCATCCATTTTGTCCTGAAGTTAGCTTTGCATTTTATTAACATTCTTAATTAAAATGAACAAAGTGTATATATTGCAAAGTAGTTGTATAGTTCCGCTATACATTTAACAGGCATACTGCCATGTTTTACGTTAAGGAGCATGTTGTACATGTTAGTGTCAACACTGTGTATACATTGCACCCCTATCCCTTTTATAAAGAGATATTGTTCCTCAACACAATAATTTATTTTCTTTTGCCAAAATTGCAAAGACTGCATATTCCTAAAATCAGTAATCATGGCTTTATAACATGGAATTAATTAACGGTTGACATTTACTGGACTTTGTTATGATTTAATTATATTTTATGGACACTGGTGTCCTTGTATGAACACTCTACCTGATACAGAGCTCAGTATTTTGTATAAGTGACTAGTTCCATGATTTGACCTTTGAGCAGGTAATAGTCCTAGAACAAGGTAGCTCAACTATTAATGATCCATGTAAACTGGTGGCCTGAGACTTGCTTCCATGATCACCTAATCATAAAAAATGTACTTTAACACCAGAACGAACATAAAGCTAAATGAATAGTGCATAATGCCAGAATATTACTCAGAAAAAATTCTGTTTATGATAGTCTCAGATGTCAAAAGTTTTACTTCATAAAAAATATAATACGAAATAATTCAGGTAAAAAAAATGTAATATATATATATATATATATTATTTTTCTCCAACAAAATAACTCTTTAATAATCAGCTTGTTTTACATTTTCTGTGTTATACATACTTTGCCTATAAATGTACTACTTGATTTAGTATTATAGTGTAATAAATGTGTTCATAAAATGTCAGCGTAAATTGAGATTTTTTTTTTTAAGTGTACACTTTATTTCACATTTTTATTTTAGATCTGAAGTCCAAAACTATCACAGAACTCATTCAGGATGTTGTTAAGGACCAACTGAGTTTATTCAAAGTGGAAGTGCAGGAAACAATTGCACAGCTTTTTAAAAGCATGTCTGGTATCTCTGTTGAACTTGAGAGAACAAAAGAGGTAGTAAAACAGCTTAATGACACAATGGTATCATCCAATAACAAGTGTATCACTGAAGAGGAGAGTAAGCCAACAATGGATGACATAGTGGACCTCAAGAATCGGATAGAACATTTAAAAAGAACTGCTTTCATTTGTACATCATCTTTTAAAGATATGGAAAAAAAACATACAACTTTAGAAGAAGAGTTGGAACATGAGAGGTCAAGAAATAGCATCTTTTTTGATACTATCAATTCCACCATGTCAAAAATGAAGGAAATTCACAAAGAGTTGCTGTCTGAGGAGGATGCTGATGGACAACGTCCTCCTGCACTTAATAATCCAGCTGATTATAATACTACTGAGTATCTGCTTTCTTTGCAAGACCGAATAAAGAAACAGAACCTCATGATGTTACAACTATATGATGACATTAATGCACAAGACAGCAAAATAAATAACTTTACAATAACGCTGGAACTGCAGAGACGTTCCATAGAGAAAGCCTGCGAAGATCGGTTCTCATCATGCAAAGACGATTTCCAGAAGCAGCTGAAAGGAACAGAAGAGAACGTACATGTTTTAAACAAAACCGTGTCTGATGTGGTTTTTCCTCTGGATGACAAAATAGATAAAATGAATGAGCAAATAAGTGACTTGTGTTATGACATGGAAATACTTCAACCTTTGATAGAGAAGGGAGCTCCTTTTAGCATGTCAGCTGAGTATAGCCAACAAATTGATACAGAGGACATTAAAAGACAGCTTAAGAACCTTACAGATGTTGTTGACTTCATGAGTTCTAGGTTCCATGAACTCATGCTAGGTCAAGCTGGTCTTCAAAGTGATGCTCAAAGTCGTGAACTGATGTTTGAAAGACGCATCAATGAATGTCTCATGGCAGTTGAGGATGGTCTGAATAATACTATGGATATCATAAATAATGCTGTTGATTCTATACATGATAATTACATGCAAAAATCAGACACAACTTTAGTGGAACCTGTGTTACAAACTCCCAATGATACAAATAAAAAATTGGACAGTTTGTTCTCAGCAATTCCACTTTTTATGCAGATGAATGAAACATTGCAAAGCTTGGTGAGTAAATCAAAAATCAAAGAGGATCATGAAGACATTGGAGAAATCTCTAAACTTCTGAATGATAACTTTAGCAATGATGTTCCCTCTTCTTTTGCTAATCTGTCTGAAAAGTTAAACACAGTAATATCCAGATTAGATGAATGTCACGTAAACATCACTCAAATGGAGAAGAAGCTAGAAGTTGATGAAACTAATACGAAAAACTGTGAGTCTCGTTTGCACAGGATCGAATCTCAAGTACAGACAATCTTAACAAGTCCCACTGCTCCGTCAAAGGCAAGGAAGGATGAAGGGCTCTCTAAAGACAAAGTTCCTCAAGAACTATACTCTAGAATTAAGGCTCTTGAATTTAAATCAATACTATTATCAACAAGCATTCCTCGATTGAACAAAACAGCTTTCGAAGCAAAGGGCTTATGTCAAACAGTATTTATCACAGTCAAAAAAGTAAATGAAAGTGTACCTCGATTAATTAAAGCATTTCAACCAAACGTTACAGGTCTGCAAAAGGGGTTTGAAGAGTTGATGACATCCTTAATTGAGGTGAAAATGGAAGCAATTAGGTCAAATTTAACTTCATATGCAGCAACAACTATGACTGATCTTACAAACAATGTTGCTAAGCTTCAAAAGCAGATGAAGGTATTAATGAAGAAACCTGCACCACCAAAAAAAGAAGCTATAAATGTAACTACGTCTACTGTTGGCCGAAACCAAAGAAACACAGGCATTGCCGATAATGGTATGTACAGTAAGTTTTGTTGTGTTACCCTTAAATCGAAGTGATGGCAGATATCTGTAGACATTGTCCAACCCTCCCTAAAATAGCTTCAATACAAGGTTAATGACATTCCATCAGAAGGTAATAGGTCCTATGAGGTCATTTTTGCCAATACATCTTCTCCCCATACTTGAGGTGCTGCTCCCTCAATGATAATTAACCTTAATGAACCTTCACATGCCATGAGCTGGCAGACTACATTGATTTATCTAATCTATAAATAAACGTGTCCTTGTATAAAACACATGGGACTATTGTGAATATCAGTCCTAACAATAAAGCAAATATTGGAGCCACAAGTGCACTTCTATTTCAAAATGTCATTTAATTCCTAACTTTATAACATATGTCCACGGAAAAATTACAGTAGACAACTATTTCTCTTTAGAACATAAGTGCAGCTCATGGATAACTTGTAAAAATTATCATTTGAATTGATTTATTTTCTTCTTCAACAGATGATGAACTGTCCAGCTGCAATAGTTCCCCTTGTTACAATGGTGGAACTTGCATTAATGACAGGAACACCTTTGTGTGTGCTTGTCGTCATCCTTTTGGAGGAGCCAATTGCAGCCTTAGGATGTCAGATGAAAATGCACCATCTCCTGGCAAGTATTGACTTTAAAAAATGTATGAGAGACTATTAGTACTTACACCTGAAGAGTCCATTCAATAAAGAGAGAATTGCAGGGAATTGAGGCCCAGAATTTCAAAGTTTCATGGAAACATGCTCAGCTACATTGGTCTAACGTTTGAAATTCCCATCTTGATTCCCTACTCTCTCTTTATTGAGTAGACCCTTGAATATAATGGGCAATGCAATCTACATGCAATAAGTTCTATCACTGGCTTTGACACTAACTGTACAGACTACACTTGCCATGCCATTCAGCTCATAGGCCCAAGGGGTAAAGCCCCCGAATCACTTACCACAGTGACATTATTTAACAAGTTCACTTTCCAAATTATCATTATTCCACCATATAATTTGCCATAGTGTAATTTTTCCTCCATATTTCAAGCCATAGTGTCAATATTAGTAGTGAAACCATAAAATAAAGCATTTGTGAATCGGATTAATTGTAAACTGTTAATACATTGGGAGACGGATAATATCCTATATTAATTTTCATGATGCCTTTTTGTTATATTTCTATGCAGATTTTTCAAAAGGATCATACCGGTATGCACCGATGGTGGCATTTTATGCATCACACACTTATGGAATGACCGCTCCGGGGCCCATCAAATTTAATAACCTGTATGTCAATTATGGATCATCATATGCACCGAGATCTGGAAAATTTCACATACCCTATCTGGGGGTATATGTTTTTAAGTACACCATTGAATCATTTAGCCCCCGAGTCTCAGGTTATTTGGTGGTTGATGGAGTGGACAAAATTGCCTTCCAGTCTGAAAATATTAATAGTAACATGTACAGCGATAGAGTGGTTACAGGTGATGCTTTACTGGAGTTGAATTATGGGCAAGAAGTGTGGCTCAGATTGGCAACAGGATCAATTCCAGCACAATATCCACCAGTGACCACTTTCAGTGGGTACTTGCTGTATCGTACCTAAATGGTACAAACCTTAAAAGGCATAATTTATCTTAAAGTATGTTATATAAAAGATCTATTCAAATTTTACTTAGTTTTACATGTATGGCTAGCAATTCCATATTTATATATCCAGTACTTGTTTACAGCAGATAGAACAATATAACATTTTCAAAACATTTTTTCAAGTTTTTGCCTTTCAGTAACCATTTATCAGCAGTGGTTGGTTCGATATTTTGTTGCGTTCCGTCTCTCTCTTTTGGAACTATTCACTAAAATTCGAGAAAAGCTTGAGGAGGTCAACTTTAATTTTGAGACTAAGTCAAATTCGGCACCCGAGTTTGAATAAGAAAAAAAAAAACAGGTTTGAATATCCCGCATTGATAGTAATGGGTGGCAAAATAATCAAAGTTAGTTTTTGAGACTAAGTCATTTCCCCTCCCATTACTTTCAGTGAGGAAGATTCAAACTCGGGTGACGAATTTGACTTAGTCTCAAAATTAAAGTCGAATAAATTCAGTTTAATGGTTTACTACAAGATAAGATTTGATGATTTGAGAATGATATGAAGATATAAGAATTATAGACTGGAACATAAGCTTTGTTGTGCTGGATTTTTCTGTGGTGAATTAAGCAGCATTGAGCATCTTATATTATTCAAAGAAAGCAATCTATTAACCTTTTAAAATAAAGAAGATGATGCAAGCCATATGAAAAGGATGCTCTGAGAGTGTTATTCTATAAGTTCCCTCTTAGCCCAAGAACAAAGCGATGATCATTTTAAAGACTTCGGTTAATGAAGATTTCAAGGTAACCTAGAGAGTTGAATTCAAATTTCATTGACAGTTCAAATTGCCACACAGGATAAAGAAAATGTACATAGTTATTAAATATGTTCACCATTGATCTGAATGTAAAAAAAAAACTTTAAAAACACAGATTATGAAGTAAATATTAGCATGTACTCAGATGCAATATATTATATTATATAAAGCAAAACTTTATGTGCAGTTGTACATTATTCTAAGTAATAGACCTGAGTTCTTAATTATTCACAGAAAAATCTCAGTTTCTATTCAGTTTTCTTTTTTTTTTATCTTTTTTGTATAATTTTTACATATAAAGTAACAAGCTTAGACTATATGCTGAGCACATGTATATAACATGTAGAGATGGCATGCATACTGTATGTCATACATTGATATGAGTCTGCTTTGACATATATTAATATTCATTATGTTCAAGTAATAAAATTGTGGGGTTTGAGAAATGACCGCAGCAATTTGGATTTGTGTCTAGCAATTATTTAAATAATAATTGTATTTTATTGCAATATCCTTAGAAACTGTATTTAAAAATAGATTTGAGCAGTAAAGACTTGGTTTATAGTATCAACAAAATGCTTGTAACAATCAATAAAAAGTGAAATCCCAAAATGTAGAAAAACACTTGTTTGGTGTAGTACATTAAAAATGGAATTTCTATTTTAAAATTGACCCACCAGGGGTCACTCTTTCTCACCTTCTGAAACAGTTTGCTCAGTACATTCTTCGAAAACCAAAACAAAGCTTTCTAGAAAATGGGAGTAATACCACTACACACTTTTCATACATACCATACATACATACAGTGGATATAAAAAGTCTACACACCCCTGTTTAAATGTCAGGTTTCTGTGCTGTAAAAAAATGAGACAAAGATAAATCATTTCAGAACTTTTTCCATCTTTAATGTGACCTATAAACTGTACAACTCAGTTGAAAAACAAACTGAAATCTTTTAGGTCGAGGGAAGAAAAAATCTAAAAATAATGTGTGTGCACATCAGTTTATTCTGATGTTGCTGATTGGCCAGTACCAGATTACTTAATAGGGACAGGCCTTTTAGTGCTATGCAAAGGCATGGAGAGAAATCAAAAGGGAAGCGTCAACTGCTGATAACAGCATGGTTCGATGAGACTCTGCCAAATTACGAGAAAATTCTTAGCTTATGGATGGTGTACTCTCCATCAAAAGTATTTTGTTTATGCTGCAGACGTTTTGCTCTACTGTGCAATGCCCCAAAAATGTGGACACAAAAAGCTCAGATGTTGCTGTTTGCTGCAGGCCTTTCTTCTTTTATTTTAGATTAATTTTTTCATTTGCACTGGAGTACATCCTCAATTGTGCTAAGTAACTCAGATTTCCAACAGCATAGAGCAGACCATCCATTCACCTCCAGGTGTCTACTGGGAATTCCAACACTAGATGCTCTCCTCGATCAGGTCATTAAAAAAGGACTAACTTTTGACAAAGTCAGAAAGAAATATACAAATATTTCACTAACCTTGCTTATTTCTACACAGGTTAGAAATTACATAAATTCTCAAACACAACACTACATCCCCAGGGATTAGAACAATCCATTGGATAGACTGATCTGAAAAGCCTCAAGTTTGTTTCTCAGCTGTCTATACCATTTGATGCAACACAATACTTTGCCAATTTAAGAGGGTTAACAGAACTGGTTACATCATATGACATATCTGTAGCTTCACCATATATTCAATGCAGCATACACATCCTATAGTGCAATACCAACAACCTGTCACGGTTATTCTGGGTTTGTGGCTGTTTTTGTCTTCAGCCTCTAGTGGCCGCTATTGTGGTATTCCCATTCTACTCCTGTTGTCAGCTGCCTCGTTCTCCTCAGCCCTTCCTTATTTTAACCTGCAGCTTATGGCAATCAGTGCCTTTGCATTGCTTTGGTTGCAGCCTGTGATAGTGCCTTGTTTCTAGTTCTAGCATTTATATATTATTGAATTCCCGGTTCTGACTCCTGCTTGATTTTGACTCCGCTGTTTTCTGCCTGCCTCGACCATTTTGCCTGTCTAGTGACCTTGCCTTCTGAATTCCTACGTTGTACCTTGTTCCTGTTTCGTGTATGACCCGGCCTGCTGACTATCCTTCTCGTCCAGTACTCCCTGTGTATCTCTGCTTCAGTGTGCGGTTGCAGTCAGTGTACAAGTCCTGTGTGGTTATTTACCTGAGGCTCAACCATAGGGTATAATACCATTCAGGTGAATAACACTGTTCTGTTTCCAAACCTGTTGCAGTAGCTACCAGTCCTGTCTGTTTGGTCTCAGCTACCAGTCCTGTCTGTTTGGTCTCAGCTACCAGTCCTGTCTGTTTGGTCTCAGCTACCAGTCCTGTCTGTTTGGTCACAGCTACCAGTCCTGCCTCAGTTCCAGTCTCAGCTACCAGTCGTGTCTCAGTTCCAGTCTCTGTTACCAGTCGTGTCTCAGTTCCAGTCTCTGTTACCTGTCCTGCCTCAGTCCCAGTCTCAGCTACCAGTCTTGTCTCAGTCCCAGTCTCAGCTACCAGTCCTTCCCAGTTATGCATCGTGGGGTGCAGACAGACCCCACACCCTGCCCTGCAACGAGGCTCCTCCCTGGCCTGTTATCCCATGTTGTGACACAACCCTTTATACAGACATGCTGCTTATTGTCATGAGAAATAACAATAGATTCAAACTGCATGTACTATAATACTCTACTTGTCGATTTATACCTTTGCCCCCGGCAACGCCCACAAATAACACAGTTCTGGAGAGCTAAACTAACTTTTTATAAAACAGTGGGACTATCTTTGCAACATATAAATCCTGAACAGGCAGCTTTGTGAATAGTATATGAAAACTTCAAAGGTAATAGAACAAAACTCAGAATACGTTTGGCAGAAGCAAGAACAAACATGCTACACCAGTAGATATGAACAGCACCCCCAACAATAATGCTACTAAAACCTAAGCTTTTATATTTAATGAGGATGGACTGGTTGGAAGCCAGTTTAGACAGGGAACTGAGGGCATTTTTTTCAAACATAGTTGAGATTTAGAGATGGATGACTATTAAACATGATAAAAAATATAGTATAGTACAGTAACTAATGGTATAATTCACAACTTATATGTAACCACCTATTGTATTACATAATTAATCCGCCAATAATTATGGTGATCAAAATCGTAACCCAGTACATTTGCCAGGTCATAGCTAAGACAGAGACGTTTATTAGTGCACGGTTTGCTTATTTGACTGTTGGATGTGACCACCCTCACTGACAATTTCTAACTTAAACATCTCTCCAAACAATTTGTCAAAATAGAAACAATTGAACATTCTGTTGTAATTAGTAAACCAGGCATAAGGTAAATATTTTTGTACCATTCTTGTTCAGGATTGGAGATTACAAAAGCAAGGTAAAAAAAAAAAAGCGAGGGCAAACGGGTCAGATGCCCATGGCCATTGAATTCTGGAGGGCCCAAAGCAGCTGCCCTGTGGTCCACCGCTGCCAGTCATATCTGGCGGCTGTATTTCCTGCACGCAGTGTGTGTGCAGGAAGAAACAATGTAGAGGAAACAGCCGGTTACGAGCAGCATCCAGGTAAGTACTGGGAAAGGAGGGAGGAGGGGGAGATTGGCTGTGGCACATTAATGGACAAATGATCAGTGACAAATTAATGGACAAATTATCAGTGGCATATTAATGAGCAAATTATCAATGGCAAATTAATGGACAAATTATCAATGGCATTTTAATGAGCAAATTATCAGTGGCTATTAATGAGCAAATTAGCAGTGGCATATTAATGGACAAATTCTCAGTGGCATATTAATGGATACACTAATACTGGCTGTGGGATATTAAGTCTTGGGTGTGCAATGAGGGTAATGGGGCAGCAGAAAATCCTGGTTGTGCAATACAGTTGATGGGGCATGTCCTGGGGTGTATTTAAATCATTGGCATGATATACAAAGACCTGATAAATGACTGAGAGGGTAGGGGGGCGAGACGGAGAAATGGGGGGCAGAATTTTTTTCAGTAAGGGGCCCTGAAATTTTGCTCTAAACAGTGTGTTATATCTGTCAGAGAGAATTCAGTGAATTAATCATGATGTAAGTTCCATACATTAATTGATTTCCCTGTCTCGCCATGTGGATGCCAAATACTGACTGGCAGCACTTCACATGTGCTGGCAAACAGTATGGGAATTTTTTCTGGCAACCAGTGACAAACAGTTTAGGTAACCACATCGGGCATGAGGGGTGACAATATCTTGTCAAAGTAGAACAAAATCTTATTAGGACAATATCCTATACAAAGGTAGGACAAAATCTTATCAGTGGTCTAAAAAAAATAAACGCTTATAAGAATTTCTTCCCCTTTAAATGATCTAATAGACACAGACTACACATTAACAGACTTTAACAGAGATTCAATTGCTGTATGGTGTACACCTAATTACAATACAATTATTGCTCAGCAGCTTCTGTAGTGAAAAAGCCCTTAAAATGCAGTGTCTGCTATTTTTATATGATTTGAACTGCAGTCTCCAGCTGTGTACGAATTGTTAGTTTCTCGTCTATTTAATTGAACAAGCACCAAAGTTGATGCAAAATAATTCAGATCCCACAATTATGTATGCAATTTTTTAAACAAGAATGCATTTAAGAACTATAGACAAAATCCCATTAAGAACATGTGTTATTTTCTTGGAAAATGTAAGCTAGGGGAAATCAAAATAACCTTTTAAAAAACATCTTTACATAGATGTACACAGATCCTAAGCAAGAGCGAAGAAAAGGGAGACATTTATTTAATAAAGCTCAATCCACAAAAACACACATATATCATATATATAAATGTGTATATATGTATATATATATATATATATATATATATATATATATATATTGATAACTGAAAGTTCGAAAGGGAGAAGGAAAAGGAACAGAAATATTAAAAATCAAAATTGTTTTTGTCATTTAAAACAATATCAAGAACTCTTATAGACATACAAGACCTGGTAAGAGGTCAGTGCAGAGAGGGAAAAGTAAAATATAAAAGGTCAGGGTTTAAGCGCTGAACTTGGTGCTGGAGTAATAGAGAGAACACATACACACATTTAGTTTATAAATGTACAAAATTAAATAAATATGTTTTTGCTGCACTACCCTGCCTGCCAGGTGTTTGTCCTGCTCTGTATGCATGGTCAACCTACTCTTATAAGCCTACTGTTTCTCTATCTTGTTCTGTGGGCCTGTTAGCATTTCTGGTGGGGGGTCTCTTGACCTTTCCTGTCTACACCCATGCATGAGACATGATTGTACACTAACAAATATTTAAAATCAATCTAGGATATTGACTGAACACTGCTTATTACTCACATAATTTCAGACGAAACAAATGTAAGCAAAAAAAATATGGAAAATAAAATCAAAAACAAACAAATTCAACCACAATAAAAGCTGAACATGAAAGTCATCATTAAACTTCATCAGAAATAATGTATGCAGTTTAATCATTCAGTTGGGTTCCCTAATTAACAGTAATGAATCAAATTCTCCACCCTTAGGCAGATGAATATTTTCTGTACAAATACTTTTACCATTTTAAAATGTTCTTACAATTTATATAAGAGTTATTAGCTTTTTAAATTAATATAAGGGAATTAAAAATGAATTTAGAAAACTTTTTTTTTTTATAGTATATTTATGGCTCAAATATGAAGTGGTTAAGTTATTATACCAATTGTATTGTAATATACTGTTCCTTTGAATTCTATTCCAATATTCCATACCCCACTTTATAAATCACAGTGAATGTGTATGTTGAACTTTCACATTTAGAATTTAAACAAAATAGTAAACAGACGCTGTTACCCATAACCATAGATTTGGAACCATCAGATTCCTCTTTCTGCCATAATGTATTTAATTGTTCTTGGAAAACGTAGAAATAAAATAAAACAACAGATGTCCATTGAGAAATATGTACAGGGAATAAACTATACTTATTTATTTATAAAAATGTTTTACCAGGAATAATACATTGTGATTTCTCTCAGTTTCCCAGGAAGCATGTACAGTACAATGTAAACATACATGCAAACACATAAAAGTATACAAGGCAAAACATTTGATCCTCAAAACTATAGGTTTCCATATATTGTGATGTAATCTAACCCTTTATTTTTGTGTCAAAATTTTTTGCTAATTTACATTTTAAATTATATTTACACCTGAAGGTCACATCCTGGATGTCTTTGCTGTGATGAGAGTCAACCATATTGAATGCATGTATGTTTGGGAGCTTGTATAATAAGACAATATTGGTGTAAAGAAATAGTGTAGCCAATATTGTGGAGTATGTTGCATTAAGCATTTTCTTTACCCCCATCCTCCATCTCCTCAAATAGGCATGCTAACCCCTTCACTTAATAAATGAATAAAAAAGTGGTCATTTTTAATTTTTTAAGAAACACGAACAGTCCTCTCTAATCCTTATATTTTCTTTGAGCGCAATATACTGACATTTGACTTCTGATTGGACATTTAGCACACTCAGGGTATAACTGCCACAAACTATTGGGATACATCTGAGAGAACTTCTGTCAGAAAAGCCGCCCTTCAACATCAGTAATTGCTTCTGAGATCATGTTTAGCTGAATCAGCACTGATTTCTGGGTTAATTGCCATCATCAAGAATGGTATGAGGTAAAATACTTTGGAATTCAACCTGTCAAGACTACAAGTTCTATGAAATAATTTACTTAAATTAAAATTGAAAGAATGTTTAAAAAAAATGCTAAATAATCCTGTGAAACCAATTCCAGTGGTAAAACACTGCATATTTTCTGGACTAATAAAACTATCAAGTTCAAAAGATAGATACTCACTACCTTGGAACAGGCACAAATATCAAGTTGGTTGAAAAATTGTGTTTGTGAATTCTTGTAGGACTGCATGAATATTTTTATCTTTAACCCCTTAATGACAGAGCCTTTTAAAAAAAATTGGCCATTCTGGACAATGGCTTTTTTAACATTTCTGTGCTGTTTGTGTTTAGCTGTAATTTTCTTCTTTGTCATTTGCTGTACCCACACAAATTATATATTGTTTTTATTGGGACAAGAAAGGGCTTTCTTTGGGTGCCATCGTTTTGATCATATCCTATAATATAATATAAAAAATAAATTAAATATGTTGAAAGGCAAAACAAAACAGAAATGTCCTGACTTTTATTTGAAACATCTTCTCCTCATTGACAAAAGTGAACAA
The DNA here is from genome assembly GCA_036172795.1 of Pelodytes ibericus. Lineage (NCBI taxonomy): Eukaryota > Metazoa > Chordata > Amphibia > Anura > Pelodytidae > Pelodytes > Pelodytes ibericus. Next base: position 92,799,892 of record CM069863.1, read on the forward strand.
AAACCTGCTAAATAGATTCTACTATTGCTCCTGAGTACAGGGATACCACACATGCATAGGTTTGTTGGGTTGTTTGGGGGCCTACAGGCCACATTTGGGAGGTGCAGTTTTTTGTTTTCTAACTTGAAATTTTGACATGCAGACAACCTGCACCCATGTCCCATTTAGGACATACTTGAAGTCAGCCAGTGTATTTTACCCAATCAACCCATATATTTTTTTAAAAATAGACACCCTAAACTATTTCACATGGTGGTATTTTAACATTTTCCATGCAATAATTCTACCACCAGCCTTTGGAAAATTTTGTGGTAGTAATTTTTTTGTTTTTTTTTTCACAAACATTGTACTTCAGACATGAATTCACAGATTTTGGTATGTGCCACTGCCAAATAACACCCCAATATGTGTTCAGCAACATCTACTGAGTACAGAGATACCACCCATGTATAGGTTTGTAAGCTTGTTTGGGGGTTAATTGGCTATATTTCAGAGGTGCGCTTTTTGGTTTTCCAACTTGAAATTTTGACATGCAGACAACCTGCCATATCCCTTTTGGGACATATTTGAGGCCAACCAGTGTATTTTACCCCATCAGCCCATATATTTTTTAAAAGTAGACACCCTAAGTTATTTTTAAATGGTGATATTTTAACACTTTCCATGCAACAATTCTACCACCAGACTTTGTCAAAGTATGTGGTAGTAATTTTTTCGTGTTTTTTTGACAAGCATTGTACTTCAGACATGAATCATTGTACTTCAGACATGAATTCACAGATTTTGGTATGTGTCACTGCCAAATAACACCCCAATATGTGTTCAGCAACATTTCCTGAGTACAGGGATACCACCCATGCAAGGCAGTGATCTACAGCAAACAAGGGCTTAATAGCTCTTAAAAGATCTTTTGTTATACTGTAATAAATGACAGTGAAAAATGTAACCCCTAAAAAATGCACAGACAGCAAAAAATGTGCTGCTGTGTAAGATCACTGCGTACCCAGCGATCAATGGCAGGAAAGGGGTTAAACACTGAAAATGGCTTTTATAAAAGCCCCTGGTTTTTAAAATTGAATTAAATATTTAACTTATTACAAAAAGAATATTACATTATGTGATCTGTCTCTCTCCCTCACTAAAACTATAGTGAGAAGAGGGATTGCCTCTAACTGTATGATAAGTGCTCATCAGAGCACTTATCATACATGCCTGCACACAGATCACACTGATCTGCTGTGCCGGCATCTACTAGCGCTCCCTAGAGCAACAAAAGAAAAAAAATGTTTTTGCCAGTAGAAGAGTTGCGCTGCCTATACAGGCAGTGCTCCCTTCTGCTGAGCCGATGTGGTCACTTAGGAGAGCAACCACAATCGGATCGGGGGGGGGGGGGGGCTTTGGTGTAGCCAATAAATATGCCACACATGGGACCACCATTAATTATATGACACACAGGAACCCCATGAGGTGACAATTGTACCATTCTAAAACAATACAAATCTATACACACAGACATCTCTCTCTCTCTCTCTCTCTTTTTTATATTATATTCAACTATTTTCATATGTAATAAAAATGTTGTTGAAAAATTGCGTTCCTTTTTTTTATTCCCTTCCTCTGCACCCACAGTGCACCTAAAGGACTTAACATAGCACCATACAGTACCCACAGAACTTGCCATGCACCTACATTGCCCCCACAGCACTTGGCTTGCACTCATATTGCACCTACATGATTTGGCATGCCACAGTGTCACTTTGCTTCACAGAACTAGCCAGTGTCACTTTCCTCATAGTACATGTTATTTTGCCCCCACAGACCATGCCATAGCATCACTTTGCCAAGTAAAATAAACCAGTTTTCCCATTAATATGCCAGTGTTTGCCCATAAATATGGCACAACCAATTTGCTCAATAATATACCAGTCTTATTTTGCAGCTAATAAGCCAGACAATTGGCCTAATAATATGCCAGTATTATTTTGCCATTAATAAGCCAGACAATTTGCCTAATAATATGCTAGTATTATTTTGCCATTTAATATGCCACAGCCAGAATTTTGCCATTCAATATTGCAGCATTTAACATTTAAGTTTAGTAGCGCAATGCTCTGCGGGGGGTGTCACTCGGTGCAGTCCACACCCCCCACAACAGACAGCCTCAAACAGTGTGGCAAATGTGCAAAAAAGAAGATAATTTCAGTGTACAGTGCATGAACACTTGAATAAAATAAATATTAAAATGCTCTTATGGTGACTAGCAATACAGCAAAAAATAAACGTGCATGTAAAATAGTGCAAAAAACAATGTGTACCAATGTAGAATATATTATTGTGCAAATAAAACAATATGATGATGCAGTGAAAAAAAACACACAATAACGAAATAAATGATACTTAGCAAAAACCCAATCTTCTTGTGCTGTTTGTGCCTAAAATAATATATAAACAGAAAACCTATTACAATATGTACTGCAAAAGTAATGTCCTGTAATAATGCAATATATGAAAGGGCAGCATGACAACAGGTTGGTGATGCAGCCTCATCACATGTCTGTCAGTCATAGGCCCTCGGCCAGTAATTGCCCTTCATGGGAGGCCGTTCCTCCCCCTTGGGGGCTGGGCAAAACCTATATAAACCCTTGCGGTGGTTTTGCCCAGCCTCTTTTCTGCATTATAGAAATCATTCCCTCCCACCCATCCCTCTTTATCTTGTCTTTGTCTATGTCATTGTTGTGATGGCAGGGGGTAGCCGAGGTATGACGTCAGTGCAGGGGGTTGGCTGTCTTGGGTATGGAGGAAGAAGGCAGCTGCTAAAAAATGTCAGTCTGCCCCTCTGTCCTCCCCTGCCCCCTGCCATCTGGGGGCCGTGTTACTAGGTCATCGGTGGCCAGTGGATCCCTCCTATAGGATCCCACTACCCCTGCCATATCTATCTTGTTCCCCCCCTCCGCGTTACCACCCCTTCCTCCTGCTCACCGGAGGGCCAGGAGCATCAGGAGGCCCTCCGTGTCCGGTACCCCTCCCTCCCTTCCCCTGGCGTCGGATCCGCTGGTGGCTAGGGGTGGGAGGTGCACTGATGTGCTACCTCCTCCCCGCTTACCCGATCCGCCGGCCGCACGTGGGTCCCTTCTCCCTTCAGCTTCTCGCATGTCCGTCCGCACGGCTGCGAGAAGCGCTTCTGCGCGCCACGTGGTTTCCCGACATCAATCTGACAGGGAACCACGTGGCCGCGTGCACAGGTCACGTATACCACGATCTGTGCACATTAACCCCCGCAGTGCTGGTACAGCAGTGGGATCTCCTCACATGAGGGGATCCTGCTCCCCCCATAACCCCAGAGCCTCACCTGTCACTCATGGTAGTGACAGTGGTGACTCTGTGGGCTCCCCTCCCAGATTAGGTAGGGAATCCAGGAGCAGCCAGTATATCACTGGCAGATCTCTGGCCCCCAGGTCCCCTTCTTTACAGAGGGGTCTGGTGGGTCAGTGTTGTGGTCCCCGCCGCCACCACTCCTCCAGGTCCCCTTCTTTACAGAGGGGTCTGGATGGTCATCATAGTGGCTGCCGCCACCACTCCTCCAGTTCCCCTTCTTTACAGAGGGGTCTGGACGCTCATCATAGTGGCCCCCACCGCCACCACTCCTCCAGGTCCCCTTCCTACCGCCTTTCCCCCCCTGCACCTGGCGGACGTGCCAGGCGGTATCCGAGGTCCAGGTCCCCTTCTTTACAGAGGGGCCCCCGGGTGTCGCCAAGGAGCAGGGAGCCGGGGCGTCACGGATCTTCGTCTCGGACTGGACCGGCAAGGGATTCAGATCGGAATCGCAGACATCTCATCAGGTCGCACAGCCGGAGCTCCAGGTCAGCTTCCCCGAGAGTCTTCACTGCTGGCAGGCAGGAATCGTCATCTGGAGTGCAGCACCCTTCCGGGGAGAGATCCCGCTCCAGGAATGCCCGGCTCCTCACATCAGACGGCACTTCTAGTCTTCCTCCGGCGGACAATCGGATGGGCGGTTCGGTGTTTGGCAGTCCTCTGCTCTTCTCGCAGTCTCCACGAGGATCTCCGGTTCCTGAGCCCACGGCGGTCCCTCCTGCAGGGCACCTGTCCAGGGGTGAGTCCGATTTTACCTCTCCTTCTATCCCTAACTCACACTTACACATCCACAGTGCTGTTTCACACAATGTGGGGAATTCTCAGGGTTCCACGGGGACGGTTGGTGGCCTATCGCAGTTAGTGGCGAGCCTTGCTAGCGTTCTAAAATCGTCTGGGACGCTGTCTGCAGCGAATAACCCTTCCCCGTCGCAGGTTTGGGGGGCATATACAGCTTCAGTGCCGACACCGCAGGTGTCTACTTTAGTTGCTTCGCCCGGAGTTCTCCCAGTTAGTATAGCTTCCCCTGCTGTAGTCCCTGACCCGGTGGTATCTCCGGCACCTGAGCCTGCGATCCCTGAGGTCAAGTCGAAGGACGTGGACCCAGTACGGCTAGCGGATTCTTCACGGGGGGACATTTACGTGTGTTTTGAGGGGCCTATGGGCGCCCATCTCAAGCAAGAGGTGCGAGACAAAATTGGCCGGGGGGAGTATGTTGAATTGTTCACCCTCCTCCCCTTAGAAAAATTTAATTTGAACGCCTTATCCAAACCGGATGACCATAAAAAGAAGGACGAGGAGAGGAGGAGGTATCGCCTCATCCCTCGGACCTTCTCCAACTGGCTCCAGGCCTTTTCCACCTTAGCGAGTATAATTGCGACCAAGAACCCGGAACACTGTGCCGGACTCTTTTGTTACCAGGAGTCCATCCACGAAGCCTATAGGGTTTATGCGGGCCAGGCTTGGCTTCGCTACGACGAGGAGTTTAGGCAGCGCTTGGCAGTCAGGCAAGGCGTGAGGTGGGACCATAGGGACATAGCGTTGTGGTTACGGATCATGGCCCCTGGTCGCAGCGCAATCCAACCCTTTCTGTCAGCGCCCGCTGGTCCCTCTGCCTCAGGGTCTCCAGCCTCGGCAAAAAAGGGCACGTGTTGGCAGTTTAATGATTCGAGCTGCAAACGGGGGAGTCAGTGTAGATTCAGACACGAGTGCTCCGGCTGTGGGGGCAGTCACCCCCAGTTTAAATGTTTTAAGCGGAATAAGCAGGACAAATCCGGCAATTCCAACAATTCTGGGGGGAAAGGGGAGGACGCCGGTGGCCGTAGGAGCAATGCTCCCTTGGCTTAATCAGTATCCGGATCAGTCTGCCACCACGCTCTTGAGGGATGGTTTTCAGTTTGGTTTTCGGATCCCCTCAAAGCGGTTGTCGACCCCCCTTTTCCCCAAGAACTTAAAGTCTACTGTTCAGTTCCCTGCCGTGGTGTCGGACAAACTGCATAAGGAGGTGTTACTCGGTAGAATGGCTGGTCCATTCAGCTCCCCACCTTTGGTTAACCTGAGGATCTCTCCGCTGGGGGTAGTTGCTAAGAAAGAGGTGGGCAAGTTCCGTTTAATACATCACCTGTCCTTTCCCAAGGGCGAGTCTGTTAATGACGGTATTGATCCCTAATTGTGCAGAGTGTCCTACACCTCGTTTGATCATGCGGTAAGGTGAGTCCAAACTATGGGTAAGGGGGCCCTTCTTGCTAAAACTGACATTGAGGCGGCTTTCCGGCTACTGCCGGTGCACCCAGAGTGTTTTCACCTCCTCGGGTGCCATTGGGAGGGGGACATTTATGTCGATCTCTGCCTCCCCATGGGGTGCTCCATCTCATGTTTCTATTTCGAGACATTCAGTACCTTTTTGGAATGGGTAATCAGAGAGGAAGCTGGTGCAAAATCAGTTCTCCCTTATCTTAATGATTTTTTATGTGTTGGTCCTCCGAACTCTCCTCTCTGTTTATCCATCCTATGTACCATTGAGCAGGTGATGGCCCGGTTTGGTGTCCCATTGTCACCTGAGGAAACCGAGGGGCCTTCCACCACCATAACATTTTTGGGAATTGAGATAGATTCAGTGAAGATGGAGTGTCGCCTCCCCATGGATAAGGTCGATGATCTTCGGTCTCTGGTGTAGCAAATGTGCACATTACGCAAGATTCAGTTGCGCCAGTTGCAGTCGCTGCTTGGAAAACTGAATTTTGCATGCAAAATCATCCCCATGGGTCGGATATTCTGCAGGCGTCTGTCTTTAGCTACAGCTGGCGCCCGCTCTCCACACCACTTTATCCATCTCACAAGGGACCTTAAGGCTGACTTGGCTGTGTGGGATTCGTTTTTGCAGTAGTTTAATGGGCGGACATTGTTTTTGGAGCCAGTAGTTTCCAATGCGGATTTGAGTCTGTGGACCGATGCGGCTGGCTCAGTCGGTTTTGGGGGGTTCTTTCACGGGAGGTGGTTTTCTGGCCTGTGGCCTGAGGCTTGGCATTGGTATACAAGTGCATATGTTTAAAAATGTCATTTAAAAAAATTATGTGTACTTGATTATGTCGTCTGCGTGCTTGGGGACTTACACCAGCACTGGGGTCACTGCTGTGTTCTTCTTTCAGCCTCTGCATGCTGCAGAACGTGGATTTTGGGACATTCTTTTGTCTACTGGGCAGCCTGGCGGGCAGCGGTTCGTCCCAATGGGGCTTCCTTGGGTCTCTGTCGGGACCAGGTAGATCTGCAGTGGATGGGCTGTCGCGGCATGCGCTTGAACGCCATGCCTGGATACGTGGCACAGTCAATTGCTCGCCTTGGGTCACCCCATGTGTTGGTCCTGCACCTCGGAGGAAACGACTTGTGTTTTACACCACTGAGGGAGTTGACCTATGGCATTAAGGCAGACATCCTGCGCCTGTGGCTGCAATTTCCGGGTCTGGTTCTGGTGTGGTCCGACATCATTTCAAGGCTGCGCTGGCGGGGCGCCCGGTCTCCTTCTGGGGTGGAGCGGGCCAGGAAGAAACTGAACAGTGCCATCTCACGGTTCATTTTGTACAACGGTGGCCTAGTGGTGCGTCATCCAGTGCTGGACGGTTCCGATGCCTCCCTGTATCGGAGAGACTGGGTACATCTGACGGATGTTGGCTGTGATCTGTGGAATTTGCCGATCCAGTCCGGTCTCGAAAAAGCGGTAGCGGTGTGGAGGAGCCAATAGAGTGTAAGGTTTCACACTCAGTGGCATTGGCAGGGGGTAGCCGAGGTATGACGTCAGTGCAGGGGGTTGGCTGTCTTGGGTATGGCCAACCCGGGAGGCAGTAGCTCTGGGAGCTAGCTGCACGGACTCCCCACGGGCTGGTCCCTGGGGAGTGAATATCAGGTGGCTACCGTGCAGGGGCATTGACGCCGGTAGACTGATATTTTTGGTTACGCCTACGTCCGATCCTCGGGTACCCAATCCTAGATATGCTACCGCTTAGTGGCATATACATGTGGTACTCCACAAGATGGTGTCCTTTGTACATGGTATGTATATGTTATATGTGTTTTCCATGGTTGTATACGTTTTTAATATACGTTTAAGTTGATTAGTTACTGATAATAATACAAAATCTTTGTTACAGTATTTCTTAATAAATACTGTGACCTTCATATCCAGTTTGTTGTCCGTGTCTTTTCTTGGGGGGAGGTTGCGTTAATTCGCCATACCTTGGTCAAGTAATGTCCTGTAATAATGCAATATATGAAAGGGCAGCATGACAACAGGTTGGTGAAGCAGCCTCATCACAAGTCTGTCAGTCATAGGCCATCGGCCAGTAATTGCCCTTCATGGTCGGCCGTTCCTCCCCCTTGGAGGCTGGGCAAAACCTATATAAACCCTTGCGGTGGTTTTGCCCAGCCTCTTTTCTGCATTATAGAAATCAGTTCCCTCCCACCCATCCCTCTTTGTCTTGTCTTTGTCTATGTCATTGTTGTGATGGCAGGGGGTAGCCGAGGTATGACGTCAGTGCAGGGGGTTGGCTGTCTTGGGTATGGCCAACCCGGGAGGCAGTAGCTCTGGGAGCTAGCTGCACGGACTCCCCACGGGCTGGTCCCTGGGGAGTGAATATCAGGTGGCTACCGTGCAGGGGCATTGACGCCGGTAGACTGATATTTTTGGTTACGCCTACGTCCGATCCTCGGGTACCCAATCCTAGATATGCTACCGCTTAGTGGCATATACTTGTGGTACTCCACAAGATGGTGTCCTTTGTACATGGTATGTATATGTTATATGTGTTTTCCATGGTTGTATACGTTTTTAGTATACGTTTAAGTTGATTAATTACTGATAATAATACAAAATCTTTGTTACAGTATTTCTTAAAAAATACTGTGACCTTCATATCCAGTTTGTTGTCCGTATCTTTTCTTGGGGGGAGGTTGCGTTAATGCGCCATACCTTGGTCATGATTTAGGCCCAAATATGGAGAAAATGGTGGGATAATACACTCACAAACACAGCTCCTATAGCCAAGGAGCGTGCAATCTGCACTTGTAGTGATATACTTGCCCCCATTCTGGCATGATGATATCCAACGATGAGGGGATGAGAAGAAGATGTACCAGGTCGCGGTTAAAAAACATTATTCTCCAAAAACTGCAGATGGACTAACATACAGGTAAAGACGTCCACAAATAGGTCCATAGCATAAAACAGAATCCTCTGGAAATAAAATCAATTGTGAGACAGCAAATTCCTATTGGCGATCAGCTCTCCGTGCGCCTCGTGGCTTGTCAGGACTTCCGGGTATGATGATGTTACCACGGTCCGTACGGTGGCTCACAAGGTGCATAAAATGTCCATTTTGCAGAGAATAAAAAGTGCTGACAATTCTCTATATGTTATGTTATCAGAATTGCAAAATACAATAATTACGAGAAAAATACACTTTAAATGTGTATACCACACATATAAACTGGATTAAGCTAGATTTGTAAGTATAAAATATGTTCTTGCTTTTTTTGGCACTAACATTTTCTTACAAATGACTAAAGTAGCTCAATACATGGTAAAATTATCAAAATAGTCGACACGTGAGTGCCATATGTAAATGTGGCATAATAAGAGAAACTTTGGTGCTAATAGCACTCATTGACCCCCTTCATAACTGTATAACAGATGGCTGCAGTTGTGCAAATCCAACTCTTATGGACACAGTCCACAAATGACCACCTAGAGAATCTGACAAAAGGGGACATTTTCTTCCTTCACCACCATACACAAAGATACACAGCATTAAATATGCCACAGGGTGCACTGTGATGTTAAGCTTGTTTAACGTACTAATTGGACATAAATCAAGAACTTAAAGTTACGTATGTCAGAAACAAATTTACAAAATTCTAATCACAAAAGACAAAAAGTTTCATTCATATGCTGTATCACAAACGTGCACTGTTTCTTATATTTGTCACTTTTGGCACTCCCTTTATTCAGTAATCTAGTTCTGGTAAAATCAATTGAATAGCCTATATATTATCTATGCCTTAGAATGCCTCTGGGACACAGCGCAAAAGTTATCTATTTTTATTTCACCTCATTTATCTGTGCTCTTTTCTGGAAGAATCTCCATTTAAAAAAAAAAAAAATGCAAAAGTTTCAGTGTTGGCACAATTCCCCTTTAAGAGGTAAGAGGCCGTTTACAATAAATATTTGATTGTTGTTCCAGTTCAGCAAAAAATAAATGCTTCCACAGAAATAAGCAATTTTAAAGTCATCCGAGCAGCACTTGTCATCTTATTTCCCTGCATCACAAATCAAATCTTATCAAAATAAATTAATATTATATGGTGAAATATACATATTTCATTACATATTTTCCCTTTACAATGGTTACACACATGGATGAAAAATCTCTCTAATTTTTTTAGACACTGTGGGCTAATAACTAAAACTGACAAGTGAGTTGCAAAAATCAGGAATTAATAGCAGAGTTGAAAAGGTAGTCAAGTTGCAGATGTTTTCCAACTAGCTACAACAATGTACAGTGACGTGAGGGCAGTGTAGGTACAAAGTTTTTGTCTACACAGGTGAAGGTGCATTTTGACCTCATCAGCCCACTTCTTATCAACAGAGAGAGACACATATAGATGGGCAGGACAGATCTACTGACAGATGAAGAAAATATATTGATAGACAAACAAGACAACTAGATAGACAGTGTGGCATACTGGGTGTCAGGACTTACCCATCTATTCTCCCTCAGAGTTCCTTCCAGGTTTCACTCATCACAGGCTCCACCATCTTTCTGTGACACAATCTTCTATCGTATAGGGGAGTCACTCAACAAGTTAGTTGCTGAGTTATTTTGTCCTGAACAGTACAAGTGCCTGCTTAGCTCCAGTTTATTACTTAACCCCTTGGCGACACAGGACGGACTAGGTCCGTCCTGTGTGCCGAGGCGTTAGTGACACAGGACGGACCTAGTCCGTCCTGTGTCAAAACGAGCACTGAAAGCGGACTTTTTCCGCTTTCAGTGCTCTAATGGTATTGTAACGATGCTTCCATATGGAAGCATCGTACAATACTGAAAAAAAATGCCTGTCGGCATTTCGATTGCTTCAGATAGCGATTGAAATGCTGGTTTTAAAGGCACAGTGCCTTTAAAACGCGGGCATTACAAAAACCAGCATAGGAAGCGAATTTTTCGCTTCCTATGCTCAGTAAGTGTTTCTGATTGACTCGCAAGTCGAGGCAATCAGTAACACAAAAAAAAATGCACGATCTTGGTCACTGTGTGACCAAGATGGCGCTGCCCTTCTAAGGGCAAGAGCACAGGAGGCAGGAAGTACCTGCTTCCTGTGCTCTCTGGCTGTCACACGATTGCCTCTTCACAGAGGCAATCAGTGACTGCCAGGCCCACTGACAAGCAGTGGGGATGCTCTGATGAGCACCCCCACTGCCTGGTCAGATCAATATTAACCCTATATTGATCTGACCAGTTATGATCTGCCTCCCTCTCCTCACATTTTTTTATAGTGAGGGAGAGAGACAGATCAAAGTTGTAAAAGTACAAAAAAATAATAAATACACAACACACAAATAATAAAACAATCAACATTTTTTTATAAAAGCAATTCCCTGCGTTTAACCCCTTCCCTGCCACTGATCTTACGTAAGCAGTGATCGTGCACATCAGCGCATTTATTTTTGCTGTTTGTGCATTTTTTAGGGGTTAATTTTTTTGTACTGTGATTTATTACAGTACTACAAAGGCTCTTCTAAGAGTTATTAGCCCCTTCTTTGCCGTCGATCACTGCTTACGCAATGATATTGACGCCAAAGCAATTTTTATCTGTCTGCATATTTTTTTTAAATAGCTTTGCACTACTTATAGTTCTGGCCCTGTAACATAAATACAAAAGCAATATAAAACATAAAACATGGGATATTTCTGAACTCAGGACATATATTAGAAACTATTTAGCAGTGTTTTTTTGTTGTCTCTTGTACATGAGTATACGATTTTTCAAATAAAAGTCATAAAAAAAATAATATTTTTTTGCCATATTTTATTATTATTTTTTACATCAATTTATATGCTATTATCAAAATGATGGTATCAAAAGAAAGCCATTCTTATGACGATAAAAACGATATATAGTTTGTGTGGGTACACTAAATGAGACAGAAATAAATTACAGCAAAACACAAACACCTCAGAAATGTTAAAACAGCCCATGTCACCAAGCTTCAGACAAGCCAAAAAAGTCATGTAACTAAGGGGTTAAAGTTCTTCTGTGTACCGACTTCTGACTGATACGTGTTACTGCTGACTTCTATTGCCCTTGGACCCGGATTTGATTCACCATTCTTACAGACCTCTATTTTCCTTTGGAATTGCCTTAAACAGTTCTGCTTTAATCTCCAACCCATTTTGATCTGGATTACTTATGGACTTTTCTAAACCTCTAAAACAATTATCTTTATATATTTATATTTCAACCAACAGAATCATCCTGTGCATGTTAAGGTAATCCTTTCCATTTTTCTATTTGTTGCATAAAGTATTCACTCTGATCAAACCACTATTGCATCACCTGCTTGCTAATTACCTTCAAAACCTGCATGCTAATCTCTTGCAAAACCTGCTTGCTGAAAACTGTTACATTTGCCTGGAAATCCTTAAAGATGTGTACTCAATTTAGCCACCTGCAGTTTTGTTCCAAACCTAACACTGGGCATTGCTGGGCATCCATTCTGGGGGCTACATCCTGGGACCAGTACCCATAATGTATTGGGAGCATATCTTTGCCCTATTCCAAATACGTTTAGTTTCAAATTATTTTAATAGATATTGTCGCCAGTCTTTTCATATATGCACAGTGCTCTCCATGTTCAGAGAGCAAAGCATCATAGTCCATCTTCAGAGTGAGGTCAGGGAACTCACCCTTGCATTACCCCAATCAACTTCCAACTAATGCAGCAAAAATTGATATATGCCAAAATGTTACAGAAATAAGTTAACAAATCATGTTTCCACTCTAATGTAACTCAGGTTGATAATAAAGCTTACACTCTAATGTAATTCAGTTAGGCAATGAAGCCTACACTCTAATGTAATTCAGTTGGACAATGAAGCCTGTACTCCAACAGAATGAGATAAGAGTGCAAGCTTTATTATCTAACTGAATCACATTAGATAATGCAGCTTGTACTCTAATGTAATTCAGTTAGATAATAAAGTTTGCACTCTAATGTAATTCAGTTAGATTGCAAGCTGTATTGGTTATTTGAATTAAATTAGATTGCAAGCTTTATTGGTTATCTTAATTACATTTTATGTTATCTAATGTAATTAAGATAACCAATAAAGCTTGCACTCTAATGTAATTCAGTTAGACAGTGAAGCCTAACTCTTGGTTATCTTAATTACATTAAACAATAAAGCTTGCACTCTAATGCAATTCAGTTAGAGTGAAAGCTTTATTGGTTAGTTGAATTAAATTAGATTGCAAGCTTTGGTTATCCTAATTACATTAAAGCTTTATTATCAACCTGAATACATTAGACACCAAGTTTTATTGGTTATCTGAATTACATTAGAGTGGAAGTTTGATTTGTTAACTGATTTCTGGAACCTTTTGGCATATATCCATTTTTTTAACAATAGTAAGTGCAGCAGGCATTCACTGGCCTGCAGTCCTGGGGGAGCCAATTATTTTTTTGAACTGGGGTCATGAGAATTGTGCAAGCCGTCGCCCCATGGTGCTAATAATTACATTATTAAAAGCCACAAGCATAGTAAACATGGGCATCTCGTCGGTCACTAAGGGTGAATTTGTTTAATTTCATAGGGCCAGCGGGAGGCCACTGGCCCCAGGGGTGCCAATCATTTACATTTGTTTAGGGGGGATGCTCGGGGACTGGTGGTGGCTATTATATCTACAGTGCCTTAGCATTATATTAAAACTTACCTTGCTTTAACACACTGGATATTTGTGTTCCCCATTGCAGCTGACATACAATAATGTGCAGTATAAAAACTTTAACATTTGCCACCCTTAACAGCCGGCATTGAATATACCACATTGATTGTGGATTAACCTCACTAAGTATAGCTTTTTATTTTATTGTTAACCTTTTTTATAGGGTACCTTGAAAAATATTCATATCTTATTTTCACTATAAACATTACTTTTCACATTACAATTATGATTCAATTACATTACAATTCATTACTACTTATTTTGAAAAGTGCACACAAATATAGATTATAAAAAACTATTTTTTAAATTAAAAATAAAGAATTTAAGAAGAAATAACCATAATTTATGGTGCTTAAAGTATAGTGTGCAAACTATGAGTGATGAATGCATTACAGTTTAACTTGTACCAAGAACCTCAGATATATTGCTGTAAGAAAATCAAATTTTCCTGTGCAACTTTTTTTTATTTGCTAGATTTCCACATTGATCGATTGCTCACATTATAAAATCCGCATTGACATCCACAAATAGAATACAGAGACAGTTGTAAATAACCACAAGACTGGATTACACTTCGATAATCCTTCTGACTTAATACTCTTTAGCGAAATGTAGGGTCATTGAAAGGACATCACTGACTGGCATAGATGTATGGTGTTTGAAGTAATACATATGGATCCTATTAAAATATATGAAAGTTTAATCGTAGGAGCCAATGAAATAAAATATGTAAAAAAATGAATTACTGATTATGTAGGGTTTTAAAATGGTTGGGTTTTAAAACGCACTGTAAGATAAGTATTACAAGTTTGCTGCCTGACTTCTACTGTAGCCATTATATATATATATATATATATATATATATGCCTGCTGCACTTAATATATATATATATCTATACATATATATATATTATGTGTATACTGATTAACCATAACATTATTACCACTGACAGGTGACAAGCTGGCAGAGGCAGTGTGATGCTTTGGCCAATGTTCTGCTGTGAAACCTTATGTCCAGACATTCATGTGGATGTTACTTTGACACGTACCACCTACCCAAGCATTGTAAGGAATGTTAGGAATGTTTGAGGAACACAACAACGAGTTCAAGGTGTTGACTTGGCCTCCAAATTCCCCAGATCTCAATACAATCAAGCATCTCTGGGATGTGCTGGACAAACACTTCTTGTACCACTTCTTCCCATCTTGTAATTTACAGGACTTAAAGGATCTGCTGCTAACGTCTTGGTCAAAGATACCATAGCACACCATCAGAGGTCTAGTGGAGTCCATGCCTCGACAGGTCAGGCTGTTTTGGCGGCAAAATGAGCCCACACAATATTAGGCATGTAGTCATAATGTTCTGGCTGATCATTGTTTATATTACTGTGGTCCAACTTTTAAATAGAGAAAGCTAGACACCACAAGAATAAGTTTAGGTCACTGCTGTTGCCTTGGCCATCTTTCAAGTGCGACCACATACTATGTACCTGAAGCTGACAAACATAGTTCTGTTACTTACATATTACACAAATTAATGAATGCTGATATATATATATATATATATATATATATATATATACAATGAATAAAATACACAATTCACCTTTTCAAAGACCTTACCCTTTCTAACACCTTATGCATCATCTTCTCTAAGCTTATGAGCAGGGCTTTTCCTACATTGTAAAGAACGCTCCTATGGATCTCGTTTTAACTCGCATTTATTTGGAAGTATAGATCTCATGAGCCACATAGCAATCCTGCTAATATAGCGATGTTAGTCCCTGGCTCCCAAGCCTCACTTTATAGCGGGCCTGAAATGTATATGGATAAAAAAAATCTGAATTAAAAAGATGCAGTTGATATGGTCCTCTATAAGACGACTGCAAAAGCCTAACCCGCTCACCTATAAGGTGCATTGTAAATTAGAACTGGTCATAAAATAATAAGTTAATTTTCAATTGTACAAATTTAAAGCCTTCTCAACACTTATGATGTTTCTTTTACATTTCATTTTCCCCATATAATAAATTTGTGACCCTAAAAAAACATGTAATGGCTAGTTTTATACATCCCATGCTGTCACTTTAAAACATGTCCATTTGAAATTAAAATCTGCACTTGAATGGCATAACATATTCTGGATTTTATATGCTAGACGCAATGAAAAACAGTTTTGTGACAAGGTCAAACAAAAACAATGAACTATTTGACTTTTAGAATCAACATCTCCATCCTCATTTGCATATGGCCATATGTGCCAAACAGAAAGCTTTTAAAAAAAACCTTGAGGGTTGTAATTATAGATAACACAGAATTTTGGCTAGTTGTATGCCTTTCAAGGTCAGGAATGGACATGCAAATGTGCTAAACTCCAGCTGTTATTGAGCACAACTCTCATCATCCCTACCTAGCATGCCTTAATATACAGCAGATGGAATGCAGTTTGAATAACCAGCTTTCAAGGACGTATGTAATGATAGTTACAAGCTGTGTTTGTCATGTGATTGCACTGCTGATTTGATAACACACAGTAAGCTTAGTAAAAAAAAAAAAAAAATAAGGAAATAAAGTGGAACCAGGCTCTAAATATAATAAAAATATTAAAGTGCAGCACACAAACCGGTAAGAAAGATAAAAAATAATAATTGAGGTGTGGTCAGATCAATGTATGACATCAGACGTGTGTGGTACAGAGAAAAACAAGAAATACACTGCGCTAAGATGTGACAGTAATAGCAGCAACTCAATCAACCAGTGTTTCACTCCTGGTTCGGTACAGTAAACAACAAAAAAAAGTGAAAAAGTGCGCTTTAACCAACACTTAATATACAACAAAAAAGGGATTACCCTTAATATGGTAGGAATCCACTTGGTAAATACATGGAGGGAAAAACAGAAACAAAATAATGATAATATAGTGTAGTATTTTAGTGCAAAAACAGGGAATGTGAATAAGTGAAAATACACTCACATATCCCTGAGCAGTATACTGCTCAGTACATCAAGCCTCATGGGAGCCCACGCAGGGTAGATGATCCAAGCGTATCCCAGAAGATGAGAGAGCAGAGGAGAGACGTAAGTAAGGGTATAAAATTTATTGAAGACAAAGTATAAAAGATCTTACATTAAAAATAAACAGGATCCAACAGGAATATATAGAATGCAATAAGTCCCAATGTCCTCAGGTAGTCCCAGCAAGTCTGGAGAGGACTTTGAAAAGCCTCTGGGAGCTATTCACTAAAAGTGTGGTGCAAGTGAGTTGAGCTGAAATTAACATTTCACCTCACCAACTTACGTATACACTAGACATGTGCAAAACTAAAATTTTCGTTTCGTTTTCGTCCATTCGGACAAAAATGTTATTTATTTCGTCTAAAACGAATTTTGTTCATTACTGCATTCGTTTCAGACGAAATTCGTTCATTATTTTCGTTTCGTTTTATTAGTTCGTTTTATAGAATACATGTAATACTATTGGCTTTCTATAAACCGAACGAGAGCCCCATTCATAAGAAATTTCTTTGAATGGGGCTCTCGTTCGGTTCATAGAAAGGCAACAGTACTACATGTTTTCTATAAGCCGAAAGTCTATAAACCGAACGTTCGGTTTATAGACTTTCGCTTATGGAATACATGTAATCCTATTGCTATTCTATAAACCGAAAGTTCGGTTTATAGAATAGCAATAGGATTACATGTATTACATAAGCCGACAGCCTATAAACCGAACGTTCGGTTTATAGGCTGTCGGCATTTCACTACACGGAGACAAAGTCTCCATTCATAATGAATGGAGACTCTGTCTCCGTATAGTGAAATGCCGACAGCCTATAAACCGAACGTTCGGTTTATAGGCTGTCGGCTTATGTAATACATGTAATCGTATTGCTATTCTATAAACCGAACTTTCGGTTTATAGAATGCCAATAGACTTACATGCATTCCATAAACCGAAAGTCGTTCATTATATCGGTTTATGGAATGTAAGTGTACTATGCTATTGTATTCTATAAACCGACTCTATTTCGGCTTATAGAATGCAATAGTACTACGAATGGACGAATGAACGAATGATTTTCGTTTATTAACCATTCGTTCATTCGGCTTTCGTTAGCTTAGCATTTTCGTGATTCGTTTTTTGGACGAATGGACGAAAATGCTATTTTCGGACGAAAATGCATTCGTCCGAAAACGAATGCACTTGTTGTCACCTACCTTGCTTCTCCTCCTGATCCGCCGCCATCGCGGATCAGGAGGACGCCATCCCGTCGGCTGGGGCTCAGAGTGGAAAGTCTCTTGAGAGGAAAGTGGATGAAGTTGCAGACTTGCTACGTCAAATGACTGGTCCGTCTACGTCCCCCAGAACCATGGCCGAGACCACTACTCATTCCGCTTCTTTGGTGAAACCACCAAAAATGCCACTTCCTGAGAAGTATTCTGGTGAACCTCAATTATGTCGGGGTTTTCTAAATCAATGTTCTTTACATTTTCGGACACAACCACAGACCTTTTCTTCACACTTCAACAGAGTTTCCTTTATTATCAACCTGTTAAAGGGAGAAGCTCTTGCCTGGGCCACCCCACTTATGGAACAGAACTCTATACTTCTGGAAGATGCAGATGAATTTACAGCTGCTTTTCGGTCGGTATTTGACGCCCCTGGTCGACGTGAAGCTGCAGAATCAAATCTGATGGAACTTCTCCAAGGGAAAAGAACTGTAGCTCAATATGCAGTGGAGTTCCGCACCTTGGCCTACGAGACCGACTGGAATGCTAGCGCTTT
Source organism: Pelodytes ibericus (assembly GCA_036172795.1). NCBI lineage: Eukaryota > Metazoa > Chordata > Amphibia > Anura > Pelodytidae > Pelodytes > Pelodytes ibericus. Next base: position 92,818,040 of record CM069863.1, read on the forward strand.
ACGGGCTGCATTTCGCAGAGGTTTAAATGAATCCATCAAAGATGCTCTCACATATAGAGATATACCACACGATCTAGAAAACTTGATTGCCTTATGCCTAAGATTAGAAGCTAGAGATCAAGAAAGAAGATTGGAGAAAGATAGAGACACAGAGAGAAAACCTTTTCGTCCATTTCGTTCACCTTACTCCAAACCCACAACCGAAAGTAACGTTCCCGGTGCAGAACCTATGGAGATAGGCCCAGTCCTTCGGTTAACTCCAGAAGAAAAACAACGCTGACGATCCCTAGGGTTGTGTATGTATTGTGGCCAAAAAGGTCACTTGGTAGCTCTCTGTCCCAAAAAATCGGGAAATGCTTAAGCTTGGTGGAGTCAGGAGGTTCTCCACTGAGCGTTTCTATGATCATGCCTCCAGACAACCAAAGAATGTATGTACCCATTACTCTCCCATTAGATGGGACTCCGCTGGGCACAGGACTTATTTCTTTACAGACTGAACCTCTGGGAGTTGTAGTAGGAATATGTCATATTGAAGAATTACATTTTGATATATTGCAGAGTCCTCACATACCTATCATTTTAGGGATGCCATGGTTACAACTCCATAATCCTTGTATTGATTGGGAAAACAAACAAATTACTTCTTGGAGCAATCGGTGTAAAACATCCTGTTGTATAACCCTCCATAAAGTGAATCTTGTTCTTGATTTACCTACCGAAGATCCCCGGAAAATTGTACCATCTCCATATTGGGATTTCTTAGATGTATTTTCTAAAAAGAAAGCAGAGTCCTTGCCTCCACATCGGGCATATGACTGTGCTATTGAATTATTATGTGGATCCAGTCCTCCCACAGGTCATACTTACCCTTTATCAAGTCCAGAAAATCAGGCTTTAGCCCAATACATTGAAGAAAATCTAAATAAAGGATTTATCAGACCCTCAGCATCCCCAGCAGGAGCAGGTTTTTTCTTTGTGGCTAAAAAAGAGGGATCCCTCCGTCCCTGTATTGATTACAGGGGACTTAACAAGATCACAGTCAAGAACAAATACCCTCTACCGCTCATCACTGAACTGTATGATCAATTAAGAGATGCCACGATTTTATCTAAATTAGATCTTCGGGGGGCTTATAACTTGATCCGCATAAAGGAAGGGGATGAATGGAAGACGGCATTTAATACCCGATACGGCCACTATGAGTACCTGGTAATGCCGTTTGGGTTGTGTAATGCGCCAGCTGTATTCCAAACTTTCATGAATGATATTTTTAGGGACTTACTTCTGTCCCACGTAATGATTTATTTGGATGACATTTTAATATATTCCAAAAACCTTGAAGAACATTGCAGTCATGTCAGACAAGTGTTGCAACGTCTTAGGGATCACTCCCTTTTTTCGCCAAGGCAGAGAAATGCGAATTTGAATCCAACCGAATTACATTTTTAGGCTACATTATCTCTGCTGGTCAATTAGAGATGGATCCAGACAAGCTTTCAGCTATTAATGATTGGAAGGAACCCACTGACCTCAAAGGGGTACAAAGATTTGTAGGTTTTGCCAATTACTACAGACGATTTATCCATAACTTCTCTTGTGTCATAGCCCCCATCATTGCACTAACCAAAAAGGGAGCCAACCCCAAACATTGGACACCCGAAGCTACTGCCGCCTTCAAAAAATTGAAATTGGCTTTTACCTCTGCACCCATACTTAAACAACCAGAAACCAACCAACCGTTTGTATTGGAAGTCGATGCTTCGGAAATTGCAGCAGGAGCTATATTGTCACAGAGGGGTCAGAAAACCAATAAACTCCACCCTTGTTCCTATTTTTCAAGGTCATTTTCTTCCGCAGAGAGGAACTATGATGTAGGTAATCGGGAATTGTTAGCCATTAAATTAGCTTTGGAGGAATGGCGTCACTTACTAGAAGGTACAGAAATCCCCATCACCATCCTCACTGATCATAAGAATTTGCTTTATATTGAAAAGGCCAAAAGACTAAACCCACGTCAAGCTAGATGGGCTCTATTTTTTACTCGTTTTAACTTCATAATTTCTTTCCGTCCTGGTTCAAAAAATACTAAGGCAGATGCCTTATCCAGACAATTTGAGACTCCGTTAACCGAGCATCCTGTAGAAACCATCATACCAAGATGGTAGCTACTGTACAAAGTTCCTTAATATGGTGGATATCCAAGTCACAAGGAAATAAACCAAAGAACTGTCAATCACCTCCTGGCAGATTATTCGTTCCGCTCCGCTTCAGAAAAAGAGTACTATCCTGGGGTCATAAATCCCCTGTGGCAGGTCATGGGGCAAACAGAATGTACGATTCTTACTTCAGAGATATTTTTGGTGGCCCTCTATGTTGAAGGATATTTCTCTTTTCATCGACTCATGTACTGTTTATGCTCGTTACAAAATTCCTCGTACTCGTCCTTCTGGATTACTACACCCTTTACCTGTACCCAACAGACCGTGGACTAATATAGCCATGGACTTTATTACCGAATTACCTATATCTCATGGGTACACTACTGTCCTGGTCATCGTCGACTTATTTAGCAAACAGGCTCATTTTATCGCACTCCCCAAGTTACCCAACTCCAGCACGCTTGCTAAAATTTTTCTTAAAGAAATCATTCGTCTGCACGGAGTCCCGCAATCGATTGTCTCTGACAGAGGTCCTCAGTTCGTCTCAAAATTTTGGAGGGCGTTATGCAAACTTCTACATATCGAACTTCATTTTTCTTCTTCTCACCACCCTCAATCCAACGGTCAGGCTGAACGAACAAATCAAGCTCTTAAACAATATCTGAGAATGTATGTGTCTGCCGACCAATCTGACTGGTCTGACCTTTTATACCTAGCCGAGTGGTCCTATAACAGCTCTTACCATGAATCTCTCCGGATGTCCCCTTTCAAGGCCGTTCATGGATATGAACCTACTTTATGGCCTCAGGATCACATTCTCACTGAGGTTCCTGCCGCTGACCTCCAAGTTTTATCTATCCGAGACCATTGGTCTCGCCTGGCCAATATTTTACGTCAAGCCAAGGTCAAACAGAAGAAAGCTGCAGATAAATACAGGTTGGTAGGTCCTGTCCTTACACCTGGTACACTGGTCTGGCTGTCTACAAAACATCTCCGCCTTCGTCAGGCTGCCAAAACATTGGGGCCAAAGTATATAGGACCCTATAAGATTCAATCTCAACTCAACGATATTTCTTTCTCTTTGTGTCTTCCCAAATCGTTACGCGTTAACAACTCTTTCCATGTGTCCTTATTGAAACCTGCCATTGCTAACAAATACTCTCAAATGCTCAAAGTTCCCGAATCCGTTGTATTCCAGAGTGATGAAGAATACGAAGTTCATTCTGTCTTGGATTCTCGGTTCCAGCAGGGCTCCTTGCAATATCTAATTAGATGGAAGGGTTATGGTCCTGAGGAGAATTCCTGGGTACCGGCTAGGGATGTTCATGCTCCTGTGAAACTCCGATCTTTTCACTCCAAGTTTCCTCTCAAGCCGGGTCTTGGTAGCCAGTATGTCTCCCGTCGGGGGAGGGGTAGTGTCACCTACCTTGCTTCTCCTCCTGATCCGCCGCCATCGCGGATCAGGAGGACGCCATCCCGTCGGCTGGGGCTCAAAATGAGAGCCCCAGCATCCATAGATATTAACCACTCCCTTGCCAATTGATCAGAGGTGTGTCCTGATCAATTGGTAGTGTATTTAAACAGTCATTTCACAGGTTACCTTTGCCTGTGATAGTGCCTTGTGTACCTCACTAGCGTTTTGACTCCTGATTGACTCCGTTTATCTGTTGCTGACCCGGTTCGTCCCCGTATACTCCGCTTTTCTCCATCCGTTTGTTCCTGTATTCCTGATTATTCTGTGTATGACCCTGCTGTTCCTGACTATTCTCCGTCCGCCGCCTGCCTCGATTTCTGCTAGTGACCTGTTTATCCGTATCTCTCCTGTCCGTGACCCGGCCTGTCTCCTGACTCTCCGTTTGCCTGTATTCCTGTACGATCCTATACGGGCTCCACTTGCTGAGTATCTGGTAGTAAGTGCTTCAGCAAAATCCTTGGTGACATACCACCGGCGGCTCAACCAAGGGTGTGTAGTCATTAAGGTGAAGACCAATACTTGCTACCTAGGGTACTTAGTGAGTGTCCCTATAGCCTCATCTACACTTGTGGTCCATCTCCTGAACAAGACCGTTACACATGTCTAGTATACACTGTACATTGACAGTCTGATAAGTTTCTCCTGCTAGAGGTTGAAAGCAATGGACGCGGGGCACTCAATTAAACAGTGAGAACTTTATTAGTCAGGTGCAGACAATGTTTCAACTCTCACAAGTTTTCATCAGGCCTCATGCAAAACATGCAAAGACCGGCACTCAGTTGAAGTCCATTTTATTTAGCAGATAGCAACGTTTCAATCCATTATGTAATCCCATAAGGGATTGATATGTTGCTATATTCGGAATAACATCCACTTCAACTGAGTGCCAGTCTTTGTGTGTTCTTTTATGTTGTGGAGATCAGGGTTGAGATCTCTGGCCCGGCACCCTACAATACAGTGCACACCTACACCATGTATACAAATGCACACAAACCACCCAATAAATCAGTTGGGCCATATTTCCTGAGTCTGCCATTAAAAGAACCTCTTTTTTTTTGTTGTTATAATTACTTTCTCTTCTGTATTGTTATTGAAAAATGCATTAATAAAAATATTTGAAAGAAAAATTCTGTTATGAATGCAGCCTTAGAACTGAACAAAACTGCTGTGTTCATCTGCCTCCCTGTTAACCCATGTGACGTGTCCTGGAAATAGAAGAATTAATGGAAAGAGTCTGCAAAGATCCACATGATACACCATCCCTGCTTGTGGCACTGGAATCCTGGTGGAAACGTGCTCCCAATCCGTATCACTTCTGTAACAATACCTGCAGTGTATGGGAGATGCCACACAGCATAGAATATGTCTGGAACTGGTGGGACTGTGTCATTATCCCCGTTGTTTCCTTCCCTGTACACTCCTTTCTGACAATGAAGATTGTTATCTGGAACTCCCACTGTTGTCAGAGTGGTGTGCTGTATGTTGTCACAGGTCCTAGGTGCGGGAGTGGTGCTTCCCATAGTAATTTAGGTTTAAAAAAGACATGCGTCTATCAAGTTCAACCCTTTTCCTATTCCTTGTTTACCATTGTAGATCCAAAAGAAGGCATATAAAATCCCCTTATTTCTACTTGGATTAACAAGTGCTAAATAAATATTAATGCCTAAACTAACATGCATAGTCCTCTATGCTCTGACTCATTAAAAAAGTATCTAGGCCACTTTTAAAGGCATCTAATGTATTTGCTAGCACTCCTCTCCAGGCAGTGAATTTGATACCTTTATTGTCCTTACTGTAAAAAATCCCTTCCTCTGTCGTAAACTAAATCTCCTTTCTTCAAGTCTTAGCGGGTGATCTCTTGTCCTTTGTACAGTTCTATAAATGAACAGGTCTTTACAAAGCCATTGTATGGGCCCTGTACCTATTTATATAACATTATCATATCCCCTCTAAGTCGCTGTTTCTCTAGTGTCTACAAATTTAACTTTTACAGCCTTTCTTCATAACTAAAACTTTCCATTCCACTGATTAGTTTTGTAGCCCTCCTCTGCACTTTCTCTAGTTCCATAATGTGTTTTAAACAGGCCCCCAAAATAGAACCGCAAATAGAAGGTGGAGTTTTACCATGGACCTGTAAAGAGGCAGAATAACCTCTTTCTCCGGTTAGTAAATACTCCTTTTAACACATCCCATTATAGTATATAAATAATCCAATAATCCTCCTCTAGTGATTGGCCACTGCAGCTCACATGTCGCTTGGACTACTGCTCCTACTTCTCACTCCATCAGGTTCCCCAGGACTGGAGTGAAAAAAGTCTTTCATGCAGACCACAATGAAAGATTTGAAGTCTGGTAGAATTGTAATGGGCATCTTATCAGTAAGGGAGAGTTAGGATAAGAGTCATGAGAGTGCAGTACTGTAATGGGCACCTAAGAAATCTGACACGCTGCCACCTTGATAGAATGTAAAATTTTATTTTTTTAAAGTGTGGTCTTTCCTGTTATCAAATCGGCTTCATTCTCAGTTTCCTACATAAGATTTTTTAGACTCTAGACGCCAAAGTCTATAGACAAGGTTATGTTGCCATTTGGTCATGGCCTTGTGTGTCTGTTATTCAGAGTTAAGAGTAACTAAGGTTTATTTCAATGTGACTCATATTAATCCTAGGTGTATAATTGACCTGTAATTACCTGTAATTATCATAATTGTATTTCCTGTTAAAAATGACCAGAAGTATTAGTATTATCATATCCCCTCTAAGTCGCTGTTTCTCTAGTGCCTACAAATTTAACTTTTACAGCCTTTCTTCATAACTAAAACTTTCCATTCCACTGATTAGTTTTGTAGCCCTCCTCTGCACTTTCTCTAGTTCCATAATGTGTTTTAAACAGGCCCCCAAAATAGAACCGCAAATAGAAGGTGGAGTTTTACCATGGACCTGTAAAGAGGCAGAATAACATCTTTCTCCGGTTAGTAAATACTCCTTTTAACACATCCCATTATAGTATATAAATAATCCAATAATCCTCCTCTAGTGATTGGCCACTGCAGCTCACATGTCGCTTGGACTACTGCTCCTACTTCTCACTCCATCAGGTTCCCCAGGACTGGAGTGAAAAAAGTCTTTCATGCAGACCACAATGAAAGATTTGAAGTCTGGTAGAATTGTAATGGGCATCTTATCAGTAAGGGAGAGTTAGGATAAGAGTCATGAGAGTGCAGTACTGTAATGGGCACCTAAGAAATCTGACACGCTGCCACCTTGATAGAATGTAAAATTTTATTTTTTTAAAGTGTGGTCTTTCCTGTTATCAAATCGGCTTCATTCTCAGTTTCCTACATAAGATTTTTTAGACTCTAGACGCCAAAGTCTATAGACAAGGTTATGTTGCCATTTGGTCATGGCCTTGTGTGTCTGTTATTCAGAGTTAAGAGTAACTAAGGTTTATTTCAATGTGACTCATATTAATCCTAGGTGTATAATTGACCTGTAATTACCTGTAATTATCATAATTGTATTTCCTGTTAAAAATGACCAGAAGTATTAGTCTAGAAAAAAAAAATACAAAAAAAAAAAAAAAAAAAAAATATATATATATATATATATATATATATATGTACTAATTAAACTGAAAGAGGAGGAGACTATGTTGATGCAACTGCATAAACACAAGGATGCTTTTATTACGGATTATTAAGCTGTTTTTATACTGTCTATATTCATTTATATTCAATAAAATATTTTGAAAGACAAAAGGTTATTGCTTCCAAATCTCTATTTTATTATATTGTCAATTATTTATAACAATAAATAGAGAAACCTGCTGATCTATGTAATATTGTTGTTAAAAGATATGTGTATGGTTAGCCCTGATAAATTCTAAGCAATCAAGATATTACAGACGGAAATAGGGTACCAAAGCAGTTACAGAATTGAAGACAGCTGTCCCTGTAGTCATCCAGCATTATACTGCATGACAGCAGCATATACTCAAGTATTTTTTTGATCTCTGGATTTGTGGTAAGGTAGACAGCCTAGCCCTACTGAGCAACCTGTCAGGAGGCCCTCTCCTCTTTTCCAAGTGAGTCATTTTTATGTTATTTTGCAATATTACATTTGCATGCAATATTTTCCTTGCTTTATTACAGGAAACATAAAACTTCACATTGGGAAAACAGTTGTTAAAGTTTGTTTTGGCCAGTGACAGAATATAAACCAATCAAACATAACATATTATTTGTCCATGACTGCACACACAAAAAATGAAGCCCCTCACTGGGTATGCCTATGGAGATGAATACAGAACATTCCATTAGAATCTGACTTTTATTCCAAGAACACAGACCACAAATATTGTATTAACATGTACTTTCTAACTCAAAACCCCACTCAAAATGTAATAACCCATAACTCTTGAAACGATCAAGGTAAAGAGCTGAAAATAGTTGTGTTGCCCTAGAAATGCCACATTTAGAATCTCTGAAACCTATAACATAAGGTCTTCAGGATAGAAATCTCATTTGCTGTTGAAAAGGAGATTATGACATCACTGGTGATGCAGAACAATGACCCATCAGCTTTGCAGTTTATGTGGCGTCTAATCATCTTAATTAACTCATTAGTTGGGAAAGGAACCACGTAGAGAACTGAGAATAGTTGCAATTTCCTGCTTCAGAAAACAAACAACCCAACAGACATTTTCTTTTTTTATATAAAATAGAAACATAGAATAGAATACTTCTATTAATTACTGCATAGCATTTAAGCAGTCATTTCATGCCAGCATTTTGGTTGGATTACCTGTGTGATCACCTGTCACACCAACTAAACAGTTTAAAATGGTATGTACATTATACGATACATGCTATTTTTCCTCCTCTAAAGGCATGTGAAGTGTGCACTTGATGTGTTATTCACTACCAGATTATTATATGTAAAAACAGAGCTATCTTTGTAGCCTGCTCCTGAAAGGCAAGTAGCACCTCCTTACAACACATGCTAGTTTCGGTGAGTGCTTTCCTTTTGGATTTGTTTTTATATGAGAAGCTTTTACCAGGCTTCTGGGTGGGTCTCTGTACTGTAAAATAGGAAGGCCTTTGATCCCTGGTAAGTACAAGTTAAGAGAATAAGCCCCATGTAAGTAAAAGTATTTAGTGTTAGGACCCACCACTATTGGAGTGCTTTGACACAGTGGCTGGCTAAGCAGAATATGTCCATATAATGTGACGAATTCTCCCATTTTGTTATCTTAGAAAGGTGTTTTTAAGTTGCCTTATTAAATTCTCCAAATCCTATTTGCAGAATGGAAATGCCTGTCGATTCAGATCGATTCTGGGCTACTTGAATATAGAGAATCCTATTGATTCCACAGGCCAAGTTCCCTGAACCAAAAATAGCCAAATTATCAACCTGAATTCTTCAAAAACACCAAATTTGGGATGAATTTAGACATTCTGGATTTATCCTGAGTTTAGCTATTAGCCCTGATCTGGACCTATTTAATTTTACTGCTTATCAAGTGAAGCATTTGACAAATGTTTGCACTACTGAAAAGTTAGTTCTGCACTGAGGAAACTTGTAGGTAGTGCTCATTATTTCTTTTTTTTAAGTATCTGATGTATAATTCATAATGCTAATGTTGAATCTAAAGTGCATGAATGCACAGCTGTAGACTATGTATTATCCCTTTGAGGATAGTTGGTATTTTTACAGCTACTGCTGACTGCAAGCAGGGAGACTCAAGCTGCTATACATTTGCATGTGCTATACAGAGATTTTGCATAACAGCTTGATATATGCACTCTTACTCTAAAGAGTGACTTTAAAAACAAGAACAAGATAACAGATTTTCAAGGCCCTGTGAAGGGAGTGTGGTCACTTTTGCCTTTGAATGCCTGCTGAACAGTTGTCTAGTCCAGCAACAAATGTATTGCTCTTACGCATGCAGCACAGAAACCATAGGTTTCTAATAAAAAAATGCATTATTTTCAGGGCTGATTTTTAGACTCTCTTGCTCTGTGAAACCTACATGTTTTATAGGGAGACCAGTTTATGTTGATTAGGCAGCTATGTTGATTGCCATTTCTCTTTGCAATTCAAGATAAAGGAGGGAGGGCACTTCAGTAATATCAATTGCTTTAAATTCAATTTTCTGTCCATACTACACTAAATCATAATTTCTGTTATTAAAAAATATTTTTTAACAAAATCTACTTAAAACAAACTGACAACATTCTGTGAACATAGCAAAATATAGAACAAAACTAATATCCTCTCCAGATAATACTAGGTGCACACAGGGCCGCTTTAAGACCCTAGTGGGCCCTAGCAAAGTCTTTAGCAGTGGGCCCCCCTCAACCCAATTTTAATATTATATGCAACTATTTTTCATATCACATTCAACTATTTGTATATGTTATAAAAATGTTATTGAAAAATTGCATTTCATGTTTTTATTCCCTTTTTCTGCACCCACATTGCACTATATATCCATATGGACTTAGCACAGCACCATACACTACCCATAGCACTTGCCATGCCCCTATATTGCACCTTGGGTTGCCACCTTTTCTTCAGAAAAATACCGGCCTTGGTACTGTCTCCATAGACTTAACATTGGCTTAAAGCCAATTTTCTACCGGCCTGCTGGTAAAATACCGGCCAGGTGGCAACCCTAATTGCACCCAAAGCACTTGGTTGCACTCTTATTGCACCCACACAATTTAGCATCCCACAGTGTCAATTTGCCCCACTGAACATACCACATTGTCACTTTGTCCTACAGAATTGCCCCTGCAGAACAAGCCATAGTGTCACTTTGCCCAAATAGTACATGTTATTTTGCCCCACAGAACATGCCACAGTATTGCTTTGCCAATTAAAATAAGCCACTGTCAGGTACCAATTAATATGTTGCAGTCACTTTGTCATTAACAAATGCAAAAGTCAGTTTACCTATGAAAATATGCCACCGTACATTCAATTTGCCACAGCTTGCCCATTAATATGCCAGTGTAATTTTGCCATTAATATGCCACAGCCATTTTGCCCATTAGTATGCCAGTATTATTTTGCCATTAATATGCCAGTATTTCTTTTGTCATTAATATGCCAATGTTATTTTGCCATTTAATATGCCCCAGCCAATTTGCCCAATAATATGTCAATGTTATTTTTCCATTAATAAGCCACAGCCAATTTGCCCAGTAATATGCCAGTATTATTTGCCATTAACCCCTTAAGGAAAGAGCCTTTGAAATATTTGTAACCATTCTGGACAATGGCTATTTTAACATTTCTGTGCTGTTTGTGTTTAGCTGTAATTTTCTTCTTTGTCGTTTGCTGTACCCAGACAAATTTTATATTGTTTTTATCGGGAAGGGCTTTCTGTGGATGCCATCATTTTGATCATATCCTATAATATTATATAAAAAAAAAAAAATATGATAAAAATAAAAAATAACGTATTTCCTGACTTTTTTTTTAAACATCTTCTCATCGACAAAAGCGAACAAAAACAACCTGCTAAATATAGATTCTACTATGTCTCCTGAGTACAGGGATACCACCCATGCATAGGTTTGTGTTGTTGTTTGGGGGCTAAAAGGCCACATTTGGGAGGGGCAGTTTTTGGTTTTCCAACTTGAAATTTTGACATGGAGACAGATTGCACCCGTGTCCCGTTTGGGACATATTTGAAGCTAGCCAGTGTATTTTACCCCATCAACCCATATATTTTCTAAAAGTAGACACCCTAGGCTATTTCAAATGGTGGTATTTTAACACTTTCCATGCACTAATTCTGCCACCAGTCTTTGTCAAAATTTGTGGTAGTAATTATTTTGTGTGGTTTTTTCACAAACATTGTACTTCAGGCATGAATTCACAGATTTTGGTACATGTCACTGCCAAATAACACCCCAATATGTGTTCAGCAACTTCTCCTGAGTACAGTGATACCACCCATGCATAGGTTTGTCTGCTTGTTTGAAGGTTAAAGGGCCACATTTGAGAGGTGCGCTTGTTGGTTTTCCAACTTGAAATTTTGACATGCAGACAACCTGCGCCCATGTCCCATTTGGGACATATTTTAAGCCAACTAGTGTATTTTACCCCATCAACCCATATATTTTTTTAAAAGTACACACCCTAGGCTATTTCAAATGGTGATATTTTAACACTTTCCATGCATTAATTCTACCACCAGCCTTTGTCAAAGTTTGTAGTAGTAATTTTTTTGTGTTTTCTTTTCACAAACATTGTACTTCAGACATAAATTTACAGATTTTGGTACGTGTCACTGCCAAATAACACCCCTAAAAATGTTCAGCAACTTCTCCTGAGTACAGGGATACCACCCATGCATAGGTTTGTTTGCTTGTTTGAAAGTTAAAGGGCCACATTTGAGAGGTGCGCTTGTTGGTTTTCCAACTTAAAATTTTGACATGCAGACAACCTGCGCCCATGTCCTATTTGGGACATATTTGAAGTCAGCTTGTGTATTTTACCCCATCAACCCATACATTTATGAAAAGTAGTCACTCTAGGCTATTTTTTTATTTATTTATTTTTTTTATTTATTTTCTTTATTGTCAAAATATAAAAGACATACAAATATATAAAATATTACATGCATATAATTATGAATAAACTTCTAACACAGCCGAAATTGTACAATTGGCTGTCTATTTAACCATAACTTACAGTGGACTCTATATCTCTTATAGTCACTGAAGGCCTGGGTTGGGCTGGCTTGGTGTAACCCCGGGGGTTGGCTGTATATTTTACCTTTTGCACATGGGGAAATTACCTGTCGAGTTCCCCGTTCTGAATTTTTTTCCCCCAATTATCCCAGTATCGAGCTTTATGTTTGTTTCCACCAAATTGGTAGTTTATTCCACTTTCCATCTGACATTGGTGTAATAATTGTGGCTTAATCATCTCCCATTTTATGGTGTTGGATGATTTCCACTTTTTTGCAATCAAAAGTTTGGTTGCTGTCAACAGATGTATCAGGAGAGGTATATTCTGTCTATGTGTGACTGGAAAGTTGAGATGTAGTAAGGCACGCTCTGGGGTTAGGGTCCATTCCTTTCCGCATAGTTTTAATACTTTCTCAGACAAAATGTCCCAGATTGGTTTAATTTTTGGGCATTCCCACCATATATGTAGCATGTCTCCGCTCCATCTTCCACATCTCCAGCACAACCGTGATGTATCGGGGTACATTTTTGCTATCCTAACAGGTGTTAAGTACCATCTATTCATCACTTTATATTGATTTTCATTTAAATTCAGGCAGTGGATGTTTACGTATGTTACGTTTAAAGTCTTGTTCCACTCATTGATCTCTATGCTATTTTGTAAGTCTTTTTCCCATTTTTTGATGGCAGGTGGGTTAATATTATCTGTACTAAGGCGTATTATATCTAATATGATTGAGATTAAATGTTTATAATCCTTCTTCCCCAACAGCTGGTCAATAAGTTTTTTTGTGTTACTAGGTTGTTTGTACTGTAGATCTTGTATCAAAAAACTCTTGACCCTCAAGTATCTGAAGCATTCGTTACTTGCTAGACCATATTGTTCTTGTAACGTTGTGAATGTTTTAATCTGGGATTCTTGGATCAGATCTCCCATTTTGAGTATTCCTTTGTTTTCCCAGGTTTCTAGTTTTATGTTTTCTATGTTATTTTCAATCAACGATATTGGTAGGCATTCATTGACTTTTTCTCCCATTCCTGTTTTAGTTTTAAATTCGTACCAGTTTTTAACGATATGAGAGAAAGCACTGTTAGCTGGAATGTCCTTCAATCTGGCTGCGTTTTTTTTTTGTTAACCAAAAGATGGGGAGTAGATCTTTGGCTCCTGCAACTTTTTGCAAATCCGTCTCATACCAATCCTCTTGTCTAGCCTCTGGTTTTTGGGATATAATGGCCTGTGTGATAAGGGATGCATCTGTTTAATCTTTTATGACTGGTACTCCGAGCCCTCCTTCTTTCTTTTTTTTGACATTAATTTTAGGCTTAGTCTGGGTTTTTTTGCAGCCCATACAAATTTATTGAATGCTGCTTGAACTAATGCGAGCCAGCTAGGTGGTACTCTGTATGGGATCATTCTGAATAAATAAATATATTTAGGTAATATATATGATTTTATTATTGTGATCCTCCCCCACCAAGATGCACTTAAGTTCCTCCATTTTTTCAATGAAAGATTTGTCTCTTTTATGAGGGGGAGGAGATTAATCTCCATCCATGTGAGGGGATCTGTGTTGATTCGGATGCCCAGGTATTTAAAATGATCTTCGGCCCAACTAAACCCATATTTCTCTATCTCTTTTTGTTCTTGGGGTCCCATATTTGTTCCCATAGCTAGGGTTTTGCTTAGATTCAATTTGTAGTTAGAGAGATGGCTATAGTTTTGTATAATTGCCATTAAAGGCTTAAGTGATTCCTTTGGTTTTTCTATTGTAATTAATATGTCATCTGCGTACAGTTTTATTTTTTGCTTCCCCCCCTTTCCACATCCCACAACCTCATTAGAAGATCTTATCTCTGTCGCCAAAGGCTCCAATGAGAGAACGTAGAGAATTGGGGAAAGGGGGCATCCTTGTCGGGTGCCATTAGCCAAACCGAACCACTCTGATTTCACTCCTGAGCCTATTACTCTCCCCTTCGGGTTTGAATATAGGGCCATTATTGCCAGGTGTATCCTTCCTGTCAGACCAAAGGCCTTCAGTGACCTACTCATATACCTCCAGCTGACCCTGTCGAACTCTTTTTCTGCGTCCAGGGACAAGGTCAGCTGGGGGGCCCCCCTATTGTTCGACTCCTCTATCATGTCTGCCAAGCTCCTAATATGATTCACAGAGGATCTGCAGGGTATGAACCCGACCTGATTATGGTGAAGGAGGGATGGGATCACCTCCTTTAATCTTTCGGCCAATATAGCCGCATAGATTTTTGCGTCTGTATTTAATAGTGAGATGGGTCGGTAGTTCGTAATCTCCTCTGGGGCTTTCCCCGGTTTTAGGATTGGTACTATATTACCTTTTAGGATCTCCTCTGGTATAGTACCTTTCTCTATAAAATTATTAAATAAGATGGTTAATCTTGGTGACAGAGTGTCTGAAAAGGTTCTATAAAATCTCCCATCAAACCGGTCAGGCACGGGAGCTTTTTTGGTCTTGATTTTATTAATTCTTTCCCTTACCTCCTTTTCGGTGATGGGTGAGTTCAGTATGGATAATATTTCTTGTGTTGGTTTGGGGAAGACTCTATTCTCGAAGTATTGATCTATGTCCTTCTCTGAACTATTTTCCTGGAGATTATATAGATTTTTATAGAAATCATTAAATGCCTGGCCGATTTCCAATGGAGCCAAACATTTTTTACCTTTATATATTATTTGAGTTATATTTTTCCCTATTCTCTTCTGTTTTAACTGATTTGTTAGCAGCTGATCTGCCTTATTTCCCTTATAGTACCATTTTGTTTTTAATGCCGTTAAGTTTCTATTTACTTTGTCTAAAAGTGCCTTGTTTATTTTTTCTTTTATTTCTGTAATTTTATCTGTAGTTTGTCTAGAGGGTGTTTGTTTGTTGATATTGTTATACTGAGATAATTTAATATAGAGATCTGATAGTCTTTTATCTCTGGCCCCTAACTTTATGAAATGTCCTCGGATTACTGCCTTGTAGGCGCACCACAGTGTAGTGTGGTGGACCTCCCCGTTGTTATTTTCTCTAAAATATTGATCAGTAGTGGTCTTTATAAATTCAACATCTTCAGTTCTTTTTAGGAGATTTTCATTTAGTCTCCAATCCGCCCGGAATTTCACAAAAGACTCCTTTATGTCCACAGTTACCATATTGTGGTCTGACCACGTTATTTCGTGGATCTTAGATTTATTGACTTGTGACAGAAAGGAGATATCCCCAACTATCAAGTCAATGCGGGAATACGCACAATGTGACTTGGAGAAACAGGTATAATCTCTTTCGTCTGTATGCAGGATTCTCCATATATCATATAGCTGGTTCTCTTCTAGCATTAATTGAAGTCTATGGGCCTGCGAGAAGACGCTTCTGTTATTTATTTTGCCTGAATGAGTAAGTTTGTCTATAAGTGGATCCGGAACACAATTAAAGTCGCCAATGGTGGTATTTTAACACTTTCCATGCACTAATTCTACCACCAGCCTTTGCCAAAGTCTGTGGTAGTCATTTTTGTGTGGTTTTTATTCACATACATTGGTATTCAGACATGAATTTACAGATTTTGGTATGTTTCACTGCCAAACAACAACCCAATATGTGTTCAACAACATATCCTGAGTACAGGGATACCATCCATGCATAGATTTGTTGGGTTGTTTGGGGGCTAAAAGGCCACATTTTGAAGGTGCGCGTTTCCAACTTGGAATTTTGACGTGTAGTCAGCCTGCGCCCCCATGTTTCATTTGGGACACTACCCCAATATGTGTTCAGCAACATCTCCCGAGCACAGGAATACCACCCATGCATAGGTTTGTCAGCTTGTTTTGGGGTTAAAAGGCCACATTTGAGATGTGTGCTTTTTGATTTTCCAACTTGGAATTATGACATGTAGGGCAAGGAAGGGGTTAATACCTCTTATAAGAGCTTTTGTAGTACTGTACAAAAACATTAACCCCTAAAAATGCACAGACAAGAGAAAATCAGTGGCAGGGAAGAGGTTAATACAAAGTGTATGGCTTTTCTAAAAGCCCTTGGGTCTCACAATTTTGTAACAGTTTATTTAATTTATTACAATTAAAAACATATTATACAGATCTGTCTCGCTCCCTTAGAACTCTAGTGAGGGGAGGAAGGCAGATCCATATGGGTCAGAACAATATTTACCAATAGTGATCTGACGAATGGTGATGCTCATTTGAGCAATTACCAAACCGTCTTTGCCACTGATCGGCTGTTACTGATTGCTATACACGCGTTGAGACAGCTTCAAAAGGAATACACATGATCCCCTGTGGTTAAAATTAACCCATAGCGAGTGTGACAAAAAAAAAATGACTATAGCAACAAAAATCCTTCTGCAGCCAGATTGCTCCATATACGCAGCTTAGGCAGTGACCATATGCGCTGCTTAGGCAGTGATATATGGCAAGCAAGGGGTTAATAGCTCTTAAAAGAGCCTTTGATATACTGTAATAAATGACAGTAAAAAAATGAACCCCTAAAAAATGCACAGACAGCAAAAAATGTGCTGCTGTGGAAGATCACTGCGTACACAGCGATCAATGGCAGGAAAGGGGTTAAACGCTGAAAACAGCTTTTATAAAAGCCCGTGGGTCTCAATTTAAAAAAATATATATTTTAATTACAAGCTTCCATTATACAGCTCTGTCTGTCTCCCTCACTAAAACTCAAGTGAGGAGAGAGAGGCCGATCTACACGGGTCGGATCAATATTTACAACAAATATTGATCTGACCAGGCTGCCTTCCTGTGGACTCTATCATCCGTGGATTTATCGTTTTTTTGTCTGTTCTGGAACACTGTTTTCACCATTAAAGCATCTAATTTTACATCTACCCGGTGAGTGGAGTGCACAGTTGTTTTCTCATTTCATGTCTGATTTTAGCACCTGATCAGTGCTGTGGAGCACCCACCACCTCAAGCATATTTGTCATAAGTGTTTGGAGCCGGTATAGCTGCTTATACTTCCAATAATATGCCACCCTCCACCCCTTTTCCCCAGTACTCACATCTTGGTTGCTCCCTGTACCCGGTAGTCTCCTCCATGCAGTCTTCCCTCCTGCACGGTGGATGGAAATACAGTCACCGGATATGACGTACTTTCATACCCAGTGGAAGATCGTTGTGTTAATGGTAAACAAACCTTGTTTAATGCAGAGATGTCCTGACCCTGGTGGCTGACCCTAGTGGTTTAGTGGAGGGAACATGAGATGTCTGCTCTAAAAGTTTTGTAGCACAGATCACCTAGGTCCAAATATATAATTCTGCCTGTCCCCCTCCCATGCCAACCAACAATTTGCCCACCAAAATCACACTCATCAAAACATACCAACATCCATTAAGATCCTCGGGAAAAAGGCATAGCCTAGGTGGGAGGGAGCCATGTATGTGTGAAGGGGTGTGTATGTTTGAGTGGCATGTCTGGGGGAGTGACTGGGGAGGGGTCAGAGTTTATATAGGTAGCTTCCCCCATGGTCATCCGGCAGCCATCCTAGAAATCCGGACACAGTGGAGTAATTTTTCTCCTCTCATGTCTGCACAATAAAACGGCTGCAGGATGGATATTGGAGTCCTCGCAGCTTTAAGGGCTGAGGCCCTGCTGGATGGTGGGGCCCACCTCCAGTCCCAGATGGCGAGATTGCGGGTGGCTCCATCGGGTGCACCCGCTAATGATGGTGGTCGCCGGTCGGGCACGCGTGTTTCGCGCCCCCCCGCCCGCCTCAGTCCAGATGGAAGGCCAGGCGGTGGTTTCCGGAGCAGAAGTCCTGGGGATCGGTCGAGGAGGCGGCGCTCGTCTCCCGCGAGGCCGGTAAGTGAGACTATCAGGCCCCGGATCCCCGCCCCACGCAGTGCGCGCTCGAGGGGCGCGAGGCCTGCAAATGCTCCTGGCCACGCTGCACCAAATATGGCTTCCCAGGTACCAGCGGGTAGGCCGTCGCCGGCCGCGAGGCCTACCCGGAGCGGTGCAGTAATAAGGCCCACCCCTTCCCCGTTGCCTCTTCCCGCCACCCAGGGTAGGTCACTGCGCTCGGCTGGCGCAGCTAGGCCTGAGACCCCTCCAAACGGTTCCCCTCGGTCAACGGCCCCCTCGCGGGCATCAGGTGGGGGGAGCAGGCCCTGGGTGTGCAGAAGGCAGCATGGCAGGCGGGTCAACGTGCGGAGGGCGACTGGCTTACCTCCGGTTGCGCTGGACCCCCCTTCTGACGCTTCTCAGTCAGGCTACTCTGAGGAAGAGGAAGCAAGTAGCATGGCTATCCAGGCACCCCGCTCCATGTCTGCAGTTCAGGGAGCTGCTGCTTATGTGACTGACCCCTACGGTCACGGCAGGGGAGAGAGGGCTGCTAATATACCTGTTTCTTCCCCGCAGCAGGCTGCTGCCAGCGCTATTCCTGCAGCACTGCAACCTTTGCTGTCGCCAATTGTACAGGCCATTGCTCAGACCGGATCATCGGTGCCTGTCACGGGTCTCTCGCCCGCCGGCTCCTCGGGTGCTGGATTGGTACCCCATCCCGGTGAGTTTGGGGATGAAGGGGTGGCGGGTACTGGGATTTTATCACCGGGTCTGAGTTTGTCGCCTGCTTGGGATGGGTTGCTACGTGGCTTGCAGGCAGTGTTATTGCAGTTAGCGGCGCCGGGGGGTTCCGCCGGGCCTACGGTTGCGCATACCATTGATACACAGCTTAGGGGGGTTTGGGAAGCGGCGGGCCTGCCAGTGGCCAACCCCGCCTCTCCTCTAGTGGCGCCAGCGAGTCCTCAGTTACCGGTCCCCCCCACTACTGCCATGGCATTGGCCGGGGGTCCGATAGCCGACATTGGGGTTCTGGTAGCAGGGTCGTCAGAGGACCCCTTACATACGGCGGCGCTAGTTGCTCCGGTAGCGCACGGGGCATCATATATGTGTTGGTCGGGCCCCTTGGGCCTGCATCTCAAACAGAACGTTAGGGAAAAGATATGGAAAGGGGAATATCTGGAGATATTCTCCCTTATACCTTTGGAGGATGTGCCTCCACCGGAAAAGGACTTGAAAGAGTTTCGATCCTGGCTAGTGTGATCGGGGAGAAATACCCAAATCGGTGCTCCTCTTTGTTCTGCTACCAGGACCAAATATGGACGGCGTGTAGGGTGTATGAGGGGTTGAACTGGTGGTGCTATGACGAGCAATTTCGTCAGCGTATGGTCGTGCGTCCCACTTTAACATGGGATCAAATGGACATTGGTCTTTGGTTGTCCATTATGACACGCCCGGCCTCCACCCAAGGAGGAATGTCCTCCTTTCTCGGGGGGCCGGCGGAATGGGATCTCCCGCTCCGTCGGCCACCCCTAGGCGTTCTGGCACATGCTGGCAGTTCAATGACGCCCAGTGTAAATAGGGGGCAAACTGCCGTTTCAAACACGAATGCTCGGGTTGTGGGGGTAACCATCCCGCCTCCCGTTGCTTCAAGAAAGGGAGGCCAGGGGACAAGTCTGACATGGGCGCTAAAGGGGAAGACGCCGGTGGTCGTCGCCGCGATGCGCCCATGGCTAAGCAGATATAGGGACCGGAAGGCAGCTGACATACTGTTGTCAGGCTTTGAGGAAGGCTTTTGGATACCTTTCCAGGAACGGCCCGCAGTATTGTCTTTACGGAACCTTAGGTCTGTGGCCACTCACCCCGAGGTGGTAAGGGAAAAACTAGACAAGGAGATTGCATTGGGAGGATGGCGGGCCCTTTCCAGGATCCGCCCATTCCGAACCTTAGGGTCTCACCGTTGGGGGTGGTGCCCAAAAAGGAGCCGGGAAAATTCCGTCTCATTCACCATTTATCGTACCCACATGGGGGTTCGGTAAATGACGACATTGACGCGGAGTTATGCCGCGTGTCGTATGTGTCATTCGATGCAGCAGTTCGGATGGTGAGGGACGCGGGCCCGGGGGCCCTTATGGCTAAGACAGATGTGGAGGCTGCGTTCCGGTTGTTGCAGGTTCACCCAGAGTGCCATCATCTTCTGGGGTGCTTTTTCGAAGGGGAGTACTATGTGGATTTGAGCCTCCCAATGGGGTGCTCGATTTCCTGTTTCTACTTCGAATGTTTTAGCACTTTTCTAGAATGGGTAGTGCGTGTCGAGTCAGGTTGTCACTCGGTGCTGCATTATCTTGATGATTTTCTCTGTGTGGGCCCGTCTCGGTCAGAGGTATGTGCCCATTTGTTGCGGTCGGTGCAATTCGTGGCTCAGTCTTTTGGGGTACCGCTGGCTCCGGATAAGACAGTAGGACCAGTCACGTGTCTCAGTTTCCTGGGTATTGAGATAGACTCAGTGGCTGGGGAATGCCGTCTTCCGGTTGAAAAACTAGAAGGGCTTCGTTTGGCAGTGGCAAGGGCAAGCGGGGCACGGAAGATACAACTCCGCCCTTTGCAGTCTCTGCTTGGGAAGCTGAGTTTTGCGTGCCGCATAATGCCCATGGGCCGGGTGTTTAATAGGCGCCTCGCCGCGGCAACGGCTGGGGTGGTCCGCGAGAATCACTTCATCCGGCTGACTCGGCCTCTGAGGGATGATCTTGGGGTGTGGGACTGTTTCCTTGAACATTTCAACGGGAGGTCTTTGTGGCAAGCCCCTGAGGTGTCTAATTTGGATCTGCATCTGTATACCGACGCGGCCGGTTCAATATGTTTTGGGGCAATCTTGGGGTCGCGGTGGTGTTCTGGGGTGTGGCCGTCGGAATGGGGAGTTTCTGGTTTGACGAAAAATTTGGCGTTTTTAGAGTTGTTCCCGATTGTGGTATTGTTGGAGCTGTGGGGGGACTCCTTGCGGGATCGCAGGGTGGTCTTCCACTGTGATAATTTAGGCGTGGTTCAGGCAATCAACAACCTTACGGCTTCGTCCCCTCCGGTGATTCGGCTTTTGAGGGCGTCTGGTATTGCGGTGTCTTTGCCTTAACATTACTTGTCGGGTGGTGCATATCCCGGGGGTGTTGAATATTACAGCGGATGCCCTTTCTCGTTCCCAGTGGCCGGAGTTCAGGGCGGCCGCCCCGGAGGCGGACGAGGAGGGGTCTTCATGCCCTCAGGAACTTTGGGACCTTGGGCTGGCCGAGTAGCAGAATGGGTTCATGGGTCCGTGTGTCGGGCAACCTGGGACCGGTATGGTAAGGTCTGGATGGAATGGGAAGAATTGGAGCGGTCCGTTGGGGGTTTCAGGGATAGTGATGACCGGCTGCAAAATTTGCTGTGGCTGCTATGGCATTGGGAGGCCTCTGGTCTTTCTCCATCAGCGGTCTCGGGCAAGCTGTCCGGCTTGGCCTTCGGTTTTAAACTACTGAGGGTTCAGGGATTTTACAAAGGATTTTGTGGTCCGCCATGGCTTTAAAAGGATGGCGTAGGGCAAAGGTGTGTAGGGATTCCAGGAAGCCAGTATCGGGTGCGCTGCTTTTGGGGATTTTTCACACTTTGCCCTCCATTTGTAGGTCTGCGGAAGAAGTTTCATTGTTTCGGCTTGCTTTTGAGTTGGCATTTTTTGGGGCTCTGCGAATCGGTGAGCTGGTTAGCCCTTCGAAGCGTAGCCAAGGGGGGATTCAGCTGCGTGACGTGTTGCGTGAGCCGGGATTGCTTCGCTTTAAGATTCAGCGGTCCAAAACCGACATGCTGGGAAAAGGTTCCTGGGTGGTTTTAGGGGAGGTGGTTGGTTCCGTGGTCTGCCCCGTGGCTTGTTTGGATACTTACCTGAGGGTTCGTCCCTCTGTGCAAGGTTCACTGCTCGTTCACCTGGATGGTACCCCGCTTTCCCGTTTTCAGTTTATTCAGGTTTTTAAGAAAGCGTTGGAAGTTATGGGTATACCGAGTGGGGATTTTGGGGGTCATTCATTTCGAATAGGGGCGGCCACGGAAGCTGCTAGAGTGGGTTTCTCAGACAGGGCAGTGCGACGGATCGGTCGCTGGGAATCTAGACGCTTTCAGTCTTATGTGCTCCCGGCGGGGCTAATGTCATCTTTCCCTCTTGTGTCCTTTTATATCAATTACCTTACAAAGTTTGGCTGATCGGCCATTCATATATTTACTGGGCGAGGCAGCGAGCAGCAGTTCGCTCTGGTGGTGAGCGTTTGGGGTTTTCTCCCCTACAGGCAGAGGTGAGGTGGATTGGAAAGAGTGGCATGAGATGGGTCCAGCTTCTCCCGGAGGTAGTACAGTTGTCTCGTCTATTGGGCCCCCCTGACATATTGTTGGTCCACTTAGGGGGTAACGATTTGGGCACAGTCCCTGTGCTGGGTTTGGGGGATTCCATTAAGCAAGATTTGGCTAGGTTGCGGGTCCTTTTTCCCGAAGTTTGCTTAGTTTGGTCAGAGGTGGTTCCGAGGAATTTCTGGCAGTGCCCTCAGAATCAAAGGGCTCTGGAACGATCAAGGATCAAGTTAAATAAGCGGGTATCTAAATTTGTGTTAGGAATTGGGGGCATTACTATCCGTCACAGGGTATTTGAAAAAGAGGCTGCCATTTTCTTTAGAAGTGATGGGGTTCATCTCACGGAGGTAGGGCTTGATTTGTTCAATTTGGCCTTGCAGGAGGGGCTGGAGCAGGCCATGGCGTCGGGTGGGATCACCGCAGATTTAAGGGGTTAACCAGCGGTGATTTGTGGCGGTGTTGTCCTTGCCAATCCAGTTTTAAAGTGGAGTTTTTGAAGCAAATGGAAGGATCGGGTGGCCCCTCCTCTAACCTCTAGTGGTAGGAAGGAACAGAAAACGGCCGTTCCCACCGAGCTATTAGCCGGCTGGTGGTTAGCATCAGGTTTGAAAGCAAATGTCAAGTTGTATGGTCGAGGGGGGAGGGGTTTTAACCCCAGGGGGCCTTTAATTTAAAGGGTTAATGGATAATGTTGGATGATTGGCAAGGACGGGGGTATAACTGTATTTGCACTATGTTTTGGTTCATGTTATTTATATATATATTTATATATATATATTAAAGTTATAAAGTTTTAATAATAAAATGGAGATTAGTTTTTGGTCATACAGTTATTTATAATGTTTAATAAAGAAAGCTGTGGCCTATTTAACTCCAGCAATGTCTTATGTCTTTATTGGGGTACGGGGTATGGGATATATGTCTAGGTTTAGTAAGAATCTAGGAACATTACCTTCTACTACATACATGTTCTATAATGATAATTGAAAGTAAAATGAAACTTATCAGGAACAGCACCTTGGCTATGTGCAAAATTATATGAAATTTCAATCGGATGCCAATGAGTAGTAAATGCAAACACTTTTTATTTGATGCCAATGAACAGTAGATGCATAAACATTGAATATCTTGGCATTTAGAAGTAAATGCATATACTTTGTATATGATGCCAATAAGCAGTAAATGCATTCACGTTATAGGTTTTGTCAATGAGTAGTAAATATATAAACTTTGTATACCATGCCAGTAAGCAGTAAATACATAAACATTGTATATCATGCCAATGAGCAGTAAATACATAAACTTTTCATAACATGCCAGTGAGCAATACATGCATACATTTTGTGTATCATGCCATTGAACAATACATGCATACACTTTGTATTTCATTGCAATGTGCAGTACATTTTATAAATCATACCATGTCAAGTGGCATCCCATACGTTGACTTGTGCGAGGGGGCTCAGCAAGCAGTCTGTGCCAAAGCGGCAGGCACAGACTGTACCCAATTGTGCAGTGTTCCATCTGGAAAAATGTAACTGGTTCAAAGGGTGGGGTGTGAGGGCAGCATGCCACCCTCCTAGAAGTGTCATCTGGGTGAGTGAACCTACCCAAACCTATTATAGGGTCGGTGTTCTGACAAAAAAACTCTAGTGAATTCTACTGCACAGGCGAAGTAAAATTCACTCATCACGCACCATTGCGCATGCGCACAAAGTTACAGCTGTCAGTCAGCTGTAACTTTGCCAGAACAGCACATGCCCGAGGGACCCCCCCCCCCCCCATGCCCCCTTTGGATCAGCTGCATTGACAGGTAAATTAGAAGCGTATTACTTATTATTGTCACTTATTAGCGTAGCAATCACTGTATAGTTGGTAAAACTCCTATCGGTGACATGCTACGCTAGTAAGTGGAAGTCAGACATGGGGGACAGAGGGGGAAACATGGGGGGGCTGCCTCATCTTGATGGGATCACCCAGTGACCACCTCCTTAGACTCCCGTGTGTCCCCCTTAGTCCCCCGTGTCTGACTTCCACTTACTAGCATAGCATGTCTAGCATAGCTAAGTGATTGCTATGCTTATAAGTGACAATAATAAGTAATACGCTTCTACTTTACCTGTCAACGTAGCTGATCTGAAGGGGGCGTGAGGTGGTGTGTGTCCCTCGCATGCGCGGGGGTGTGCGATGAGTGAATTCTAGTGTGCCTGTGCAGTAGAATTCACTCGAGTTTTTTGTCAGAACACCGGCACTGGATATAACTGTAAACACACGTGATTATAATCTGTTTAATCCATTTTGTGGCCAGTCACAAAACATTATTTTCCCACTGACCACTAATGTGGGTTTTTTTCTGTGCAAATACCACTGATTTTCGTACTAGATAAATTACAGTAGCATGTCATGGGAAATGCATACTGCAAAACACAAACCATTTGCTGCAAGGAGACATTTGGGGGAGAAGGGGAGGGGGATTTCTTTCAAATATTACTCAAGCAGTTATGCTATTCATAAAATAATGGCAAAAGCAAAAGCAGAGAACAAAACCAGTCCATTTCATAGGAAGCATTTTGAAAATAAGCCAAATGAAAGGAAGCCCTTTTCTTTCTATGGCTTTACATAATTTTAATGATTTTGTAATAATGACTCTTGTAATGTGCAAATTTTAAGTTTAATGATGTATGTAATGTTTCTTCTTAGTTGATCAACACGTGTGTCTACAGGAAATAAAGGCAAAGTGTGGTAATCAGGAATGGTAAGACTGATATGAGACAATCAGACATGATAGATGCCATTAAATTACAAAGTAATGGAGTTCTTTAAATCTCTTACACATGGCAAGTGTCTAAATCCAGCCATAAAGACATGTTTTATCAGAAAAAAAGGATGATATTATATCCTGATATTGGACAACGAAATAATAACGTCTTCCAATTAAGACAGGCAAGCTATCTGAATGTTAATGAGTTTGACAACTGCCAACATGTATTCATCCTTGTGTGCTGGGATTATTAAGTGTTCTTGCATAGCAAGACCACTTAATGTTATCTCACATATATATTTAAGTGTTCTTGCATAGCAAGACCACTTAATGTTATCTCACATATATATTATTATTATTATTATTATAGCAAAATTTGCCACCCTAACTCCTCCCACAGTTTTTACACTACATAGACAAAAATTTACCAAAACGTGCAGATTGTTCCCGATCGGATTGCTATTACTTTGTGGAACGTTTCGCCGAATGGTTCACGGAATATCGTCGTTTTTGTGGCGCAATTTGTCCCATAGGAATGAATGGCAAAGCTAGAGTGGGAGCTGCCAAAAGCTGAAAAATCAGGACATGATTTCTAAACTGCCACCACTCCCTCATTTTCAAGCCCACCTACACAAATCTTATATCAAAACGTTCAGCTATCCCTGGTGCCACTAAACATGTAAACGGCTAAGCCGTAGTCCTGATAGTTTTCACAATATGACCATTTGTTTGCAACCAACGCCGTCCATTGACATTCATTGAAACTTCACTCTGCAAAGCTCAAATTTGAAGTGAAATTTCTAAACTGCGGCTGTGCCTTCATTTTTAATACTTCAGAGACATACTATGCATCAAAATGTAGGTCTGGGTCTTGTGATTCTCACAATATAAAGCTCTTCGCTGTAGGATTGATAGTTTTTAAAATACGACCGTTTGAATATGGCAACCGCCAAAATACTCTGACCTGTGTCAAGCTGCAGCAGCAAGTGATGTCATAGACAGGGCCTTTTGAACACCTGCTAATGTTTTTATAAATGTATGGTTTAATGTAACTGTGCAACAACGTTGCAATTAAATGTGCTATGTAAATGATAACAGTTACTCCGCCCACTCCAGTTGTAGACTACAGGTGGAGGCAAGAACACTTCACACAATTTCCCCAGAAATTGTAACTTTTCTAGTTATTATTATTATTATAGCAAAATTTGCCACCCTAACTCCTCCCACAGTTTTTACACTACATAGACAAAAATTTACCAAAACGTGCAGATTGTTCCCGATCGGATTGCTATTACTTTGTGGAACGTTTCGCCGAATGGTTCACGGAATATCGTCGTTTTTGTGGCGCAATTTGTCCCATAGGAATGAATGGCAAAGCTAGAGTGGGAGCTGCCAAAAGCTGAAAAATCAGGACATGATTTCTAAACTGCCACCACTCCCTCATTTTCAAGCCCACCTACACAAATCTTATATCAAAATGTTCAGCTATCCCTGGTGCCACTAAACATGTAAACGGCTAAGCCGTAGTCCTGATAGTTTTCACAATATGACCATTTGTTTGCAACCAACGCCGTCCATTGACATTCATTGAAACTTCACTCTGCAAAGCTCAAATTTGAAGTGAAATTTCTAAACTGCGGCTGTGCCTTCATTTTTAATACTTCAGAGACATACTATGCATCAAAATGTAGGTCTGGGTCTTGTGATTCTCACAATATAAAGCTCTTCGCTGTAGGATTGATAGTTTTTAAAATACGACCGTTTGAATATGGCAACCGCCAAAATACTCTGACCTGTGTCAAGCTGCAGCAGCAAGTGATGTCATAGACAGGGCCTTTTGAACACCTGCTAATGTTTTTATAAATGTATGGTTTAATGTAACTGTGCAACAACGTTGCAATTAAATGTGCTATGTAAATGATAACAGTTACTCCGCCCACTCCAGTTGTAGACTACAGGTGGAGGCAAGAACACTTCACACAATTTCCCCAGAAATTTTAACTTTTCTAGTATTGTATATATTGTAGCTGATGTATATGTCTGAATGTGAATATGGGGGTCTAACCACATGCCAAGATATTCATGTAAATTTGCTGTGCGATCCTTTTGATTTTACAGTGATTTACATAAATTATTTTTTCAGATACAATAGGAGCTATTTTGGGCAATCCATAACTCAAAGCATGAGAACCACTTACGCAAAATGTCATGTTGTGATATCTTATGAGTGAGACATGCAGATCCTTGGAATCCCAAGTACTATTTAGAAGTTTAGAATTTGAGTTATACATAAAGTGCTACTGGTCTATGAGAAAAGAATAGAACATCACACACACCCCTTTGATGTAGCATCATATTAAAACAAAGCTTTAGGTCTTTGCCTTTATTTCTGAGATAGGGTACTGAGCTAAAGACAGCAATAACAAAAAAACGGATGGTGACTCACCGGATTCCTGGATTAGCAACGACACAAAAAATGGAAAACGTTTATTAACTTACAGTGGCATACAGCAGTGTGAAAGCAGTGTGATCATGCCTATGATTAAGTGCCTAGTGGTGGCATAAAACGTGTAAGGCTGGCTGTTCCCGGGATTTATTTCACTGCTGTATGCCACTGTAAGTTAATAAACCTTTTCTATTTTTTAAATCATTGAATTCGGTGAGTCACCATCCGTTTGTTTGTTATTTCCATATTTTCGCTGACTACACCGCTCCACCTAGGACTCCATGCAACTGATTTTTAAATGTTGTCGGACAGCCCCTATTGGGTGTATCTGCTGATTTTACTGAGCTAAATACACCAAGCTCTTGACAGATTGGTCCTGCCCACAAAGTGATTGACACAAGTAAACCTCTGTTGCATGAGAGGATGTAAGTCAAGTTATGTAGGTATCATCACTCTGCCCCTACAGTTCTGTGGGGCTGTGATGAGGGCTTCAGTCACCTTGCCCTTGTTACTGTTCTGTCAGCCCCCTCAAATGATGGTATCAAACAGCAGCTACAGGGTAGGGTCTGAAACCCCAATGGCGACCAATGACCAGAAAGCAGTGGCGTCGCTAGGGGGGGGGCTACTGGGGCTGAAGCCCCGGATCCCCCCTCCATAGCCCCGAATGGGGACTCTGGCCACGCCCCCTCGTGCTCGGCTCCGCCCCCTGCATGCTGCACTCTGGGTGCTGAACAGCACCAGACTCTGCCCTCTAGCATTAGGCTCCGCCCCTCACGCTTAACTCCACCCCTCAAGCTTTGAACGTGAGTGTCTGGCAGAGTGTAAGTGAGAGTGGCAGAGTTATGAGTGTGTATGTATGTGAGTGGCAGAATGTAAGTGGGTGTGAGTGGCAGAGTTATGTGTGTGCATGTGTATGTATGTGAGTGGCAGAGTTATGAATGTGTATATATGTGAGTGGCAGAGTGTAAGTGGGGGTGTGTGGCAGAGTTATGAATGGGCATGTGTATGCATGTGAGTGGCAGAGTGTAAGTGGCAGAGTTATGAGTGTGCATGTGTATGTATGTGAGTGGGCCACTCACATACATACACATGCACACTCATAACTCTGCCACTTACACTCTGCCACTCATACACTGTAAGCATGAGTGGCAGAGTTATGAGTGTGTGTGTGTATGTGTGTCAGTGGCAGAGTGTGTGAGGCAGAGTGTGAGTGTTTGTAAGAGTGTAAGCATGTTTGAGTGAGTGTAAACGTGAGTGTCAGAGTTATGAGTGTGCGTGTGTATGTGTGTGAGTGGCAGAGTGTGTGAGAGTATACAGGGAGTGCAGAATTATTAGGCAAATTAGTATTTTGACCACATCATCCTCTTTATGCATGTTGTCTTACTCCAAGCTGTATAGGCTCGAAAGCCTACTACCAATTAAGCATATTAGGTGATGTGCATCTCTGTAATGAGAAGGGGTGTGGTCTAATGACATCAACACCCTATATCAGGTGTGCATAATTATTAGGCAACTTCCTTTCTTTTTGCAAAATGGGTCAAAAGAAGGACTTGACAGGCTCAGAAAAGTCAAAAATAGTGAGATATCTTGCAGAGGGATGCAGCACTCTTAAAATTGCAAAGCTTCTGAAGCGTGATCATCGAACAATCAAGCGTTTCATTCAAAATAGTCAACAGGGTCGCAAGAAGCGTGTGGAAAAACCAAGGCGCAAAATAACTGCCCATGAACTGAGAAAAGTCAAGCGTGCAGCTGCCACGATGCCACTTGCCACCAGTTTGGCCATATTTCAGAGCTGCAACATCACTGGAGTGCCCAAAAGCACAAGGTGTGCAATACTCAGAGACATGGCCAAGGTAAGAAAGGCTGAAAGACGACCCCCACTGAACAAGACACACAAGCTGAAACGTCAAGACTGGGCCAAGAAATTTCTCAAGACTGATTTTTCTAAGGTTTTATGGACTGATGAAATGAGAGTGAGTCTTGATGGGCCAGATGGATGAGCCCGTGGCTGGATTGGTAAAGGGCAGAGAGCTCCAGTCCGACTCAGACGCCAGCAAGGTGGAGGTGGAGTACTGG
The DNA here is from genome assembly GCA_036172795.1 of Pelodytes ibericus. NCBI lineage: Eukaryota > Metazoa > Chordata > Amphibia > Anura > Pelodytidae > Pelodytes > Pelodytes ibericus. The sequence continues at coordinate 92,847,850 of CM069863.1, forward strand.
TTTGGGCTGGTATCATCAAAGATGAGCTTGTGGGGCCTTTTCGGGTTGAGGATGGAGTCAAGCTCAACTCCCAGTCCTACTGCCAGTTCCTGGAAGACACCTTCTTCAAGCAGTAGTACAGGAAGAAGTCTGCATCCTTCAAGAAAAACATGATTTTCATGCAGGACAATGCTCCATCACATGCGTCCAAGTACTCCATAGCGTGGCTGGCAAGAAAGGGTATAAAAGAAGAAAATCTAATGACATGGCCTCCTTGTTCACCTGATCTGAACCCCATTGAGAACCTGTGGTCCATCATCAAATGTGAGATTTACAAGGAGGGAAAACAGTACACCTCTCTGAACAGTGTCTGGGAGGCTGTGGTTGCTGCTGCACGCAATGTTGATGGTGAACAGATCAAAAGACTGACAGAATCCATGGATGGCAGGCTTTTGAGTCTCCTTGCAAAGAAAGGTGGCTATATTGGTCACTGATTTGTTTTTGTTTTGTTTTTGAATGTCAGAAATGTATATTTGTGAATGTTGAGATGTTATATTGGTTTCACTGGTAAAAATAAATAATTGAAATGGGTATATATTTGTTTTTTGTTAAGTTGCCTAATAATTATGCACAGTAATAGTCACCTGCACACACAGATATCCCCCTAAAGTAGCTAAAACTAAAACAAACTAAAAACTACTTCCAAAAATATTCAGCTTTGATATTAATGAGTTTTTTGGGTTCATTGAGAACATGGTTGTTGTTCAATAATAAAATTAATCTTCAAAAATACAACTTGCCTAATAATTCTGTACTCCCTGTAAGTGTGAGCAGCAGAGTTATGAGTGTGTATGTGTGTGAGTGAGTGTAAGCATGAGTGGCAGAGTTATGAGTGTGCGTGTGTATGTGTGTCAGTGGCAGAGTGTGTGAGAATGTAAGCGTGAGTAGCAGAGTTATGAGTGTGTGTGTGAGTGGCAGTGTGCAAGTGTGTGAGAGTGAAAGCGTTAGTGGAAGAGTGTGAATCCCAGTGAGATTACTATGAGAAAATGTGATTAATTACTATTATTCATATTGAATGTGATAATCAAGTGTGAAACAATGTAATCATCTCATATTATTTTTATTTTCACACTTGATTATCACATTCAATATGAATAATAGTGATTAATCTTTATATATAGACTTTATATTCATGGCAATAAAAGTCCATACACATGGCAATAAAAATCCCATGTACCTCGTTATATTATTAACCCCTTAGTGACATGACTTTTTTGGCTTGTCCGACGCTTGGTGACATGGGCTGTTTTAACATTTCTGAGGTGTTTGTGTTTTGCTGTAATTTATTTCTGTCTCATTTAGTGTACCCACACAAACTATATATCGTTTTTATCGTTATAAGAAGGGCTTTCTTTTGATACTATCATCTTGATAATAGCATATAATTTGATGTAAAAAAAATAATAAAATATGGCAAAAAAAAAAAAATATATTTTTATGACTTTTATTTGAAAAATCGTATACTCATGTACAAGAGACAACAAAAAAACACTGCTAAATAGTTTCTAATATATATCCTGAGTTCAGAAATAGCCCATGTTTTATGTTTTTGTGCTTTTTTATTCATGTTACAGGGCCAGAACTATAAGTAGGTCAAAGCTATTTTAAAACCCTTTTTTTCAAAATTAGCAATAGTGACATTTTAACACTGATTTCTGTACTAAATCCATGAATGACCCCCAACATGTACATATTTTTGAAAACTAGACCACTGAGGGCATTTAACTTGGGGTATTTTCACACATTTCATGTAGCCATTTTACCACCAATCTTTGCCAAAGTTTGCAGCAAAAAAATGTTTTTTTAATTTTTCACATAGATTGCAATTTAGGTAAACATTACCTTAACATGTGAAGGGGTATTTCCAAATAACACCTCAATATGTGTTCAGCAACATTTCCTGAGTACAGGGATACCACCCATGCATAGGTTTGTTGGTTTGTTTTGGGGCTAAAAGGCCACATTTAGGGGGTGCGCATTTTGGTTTTCCAACTTGGAATTCTGACATGCAGAAAACTTGCGTCCATGTCCCATTTGGAACATTTTTGAAGCCAGAAAGTGTATTCTACCCCACAAAGCCATATATTTTTTAAAACTAGACACCCTAGGGTATTTCAAATGGTAGTATTTTAACACTTTCCATGCACTAATTCTACCACCAGCCTTTGTCAAATTTTAGGTTAGTAATTTTTTTATGTTTTGTTTCCACATTCATTGTACTTCGAGCATGAATTCACAGATCCTCACCCCAATATGTGTTCAGCAACATCTCCTGAGTCTCATCAGAGCATCCCCACTGCTTGTCAGTGTGCCTGCAGTCACTGATTGCCTCTGTGAAGAGGCAATCGTGTGACTGCAGGAAGAGCACAGGAAGCAGGTACTTCCTGCCTCCTGTGCTCTTGCCCTTAGAAGGGCAGCGCCATCTTGGTCACACAGTGACCAAGATTGTGCATTTTTTTTTTTGTATTCCTGATTGCCTTGACTTGCGAGGCAATCAGAAACACTTACTGAGCATAGGAAGCGAAAAATTAGCTTCCTACGCTCGTTTTTTAATGCCCGTCGTTTTAAAGGCACTGTGCCTTTAAAACCGACATTTCAATCACTCTCCGGAGTGATCGAAATGCAGACGGGCATTTTTTTCAGAATTGCACGATGCTTCTGTACGGAAGCATCGTTACAATACCATTAGAGCACTGAAAGAGGAAAAACTCCGCTTTCAGTGCTCGTTTTTGACACAGGTCCGTCCTGTGTCACTAACGCCTCGGCACACAGGACGGACCTAGTCTGTCCTGTGTCGCCAAGGGTTTAAAACTATACATTATGAATGAATGAGCTGCTCATTATATTATGGGCTTTACTCATGAAAGAGAGAATAGCAGGGAAGTGAGATGGGAATTTCAAAATTAAGGCTAAAGTAGCAAAGTTGGAAAAATTCTCCCATTCAATTGAATTCCCATCTCAATTCCCTGCACGTCTCTCTTTTATAAGGTTGGTAGAAGGAGCATACCTTCATATCTCAGCCTATTCTCCCCAGGTTTTTGACCCCTTTTTATTAAAAAATAAAAAAATAAATATTTGTGATGTACGTGTGAGAGTTGCAGGTTTACACACGTGTCTGTGTGGCAGAATTTCTGTGTGGGAAAGGCCATCTGTGTGTATACATACAGTTGGTGACAGGCACACACATACAGTCGGTCACACACACAGACAGATACACACACACACACACATATAGTCAGTAACAGACAGACACACACATACAATCAGTCACATACAGACACACACAATCAGTCACAGACAGGTACACACATACAATCAGTCACAGACAGAAACACACATACATTTGGTCACAGTCAGACATGCAGTCAGTCACACACTCATACAGTGGGTCACAGGCAGACATACAGTAAGTCACAGACACACAGTCAGTCACATAAACACACAGTCAGTCACACATGGAGTCAGTCATATACACACACACACACACTGTCAGTCCCATACACTTACGCACAAGTCAGCAATTTTGTTGTTGTTTTCGATATAAAAAGTGCATCTATCAATATTTCCCCCTCCTGGCTGCTATACCTCATTATAGCCTGGTCTGTGCTCTGCTGTTGTTTCTAGACCCGCTGAGCACACTCAGTGCTCGGACACTATAGTGCGGTGCATGTGGGGATGGAGCAGGAGGACTGTGCAGCCAGTGCACACAATGCTCCCTCGAGCTCCGCTGGATAAATAAATAAATAAAATGATCCCAGCGGTGAGGGCACCAGGCAGGGACAACTATAACCAGGCGCCAGGTATCATGATTTGTTGAGCCCTGATATATACCCACATATACCTATTGCTCATTGGCACCAAATATATCAGTCTGTATGCCGCCTAAGCATGTGAGCTTATTTACTACACTTCTATCAAAACTGTCATGGGCTCCAGCCCCGGATCTTTTGGAGACCTAGCAACGCCCCTGCCAGAAAGGTTTAAGTGGTGTAGATCTTAGCAAGATCGGCATGCACACAGAAGATGCATGCAAACTATTCATTATCTTTCCATAAATAATAGTCTTAAAATGGACCTAAGTAGAATGGAAAGAAGATACTGTATATAACACATATTGAGGTCTGTGAATTAGAATACAAATCAGTTCAGGAATAATATCCTATAGCTAAACAATTTTACACTGTCTTAGAAATATTGTATTATTATGTCACACTATTTAAAAGAGCATATAGAACATAGACAGAAAAAACTAATTCCACAGAAAAGCTATAATCTCAAAATAAGTTTAATTGGAAGCAGGCATCTTTATTTCAAATTGGGTTTACCATTCTTCTGAAGAATGAAATCAAATGGGAAAGTCATTTATAATGTTTACAGATGTATGGAGAGATAAAAAAAAAATCAATATACAATTGGCAATCACCAGTTGAAAGTTTAATAAACCTTGAAATGTTGATGTAAGATATTTCAATTTATAGATCATAAGTTCATATGCAATAGGTCTTCCAGTGTGAAAAGAAATGATGTTCAGTCTAGTCTGGTAAAATTTATGCAGCAGCGAACTAATGTAAGTGAGGCATTCAGCAAATTGCAAAGGGACTTTAAATCCACAAAACAGAGGCACTTAGTTGACTATAATCTATAATTCATAACTACCAATTAACTTAATCTGAGCTTCGTGTGATATGTCTTAATATTTGCTAGAAAAATCACATAGCAAGATAAAATTAAAATGCCCTCATATAATTCATTATTATGGATTTTAAAAGCATTCATTACGTGTAACAATCTTTGAACAGAATACGGCATTTGTAAAAAAAAGAAGAAAAAAAATCTACCTTCACAGGAAAAAACGAAACAAAAGAATTATACCTCTCATTCATCTTTACTATGTCAGATGTCCTTTACAATTTCTCATTTAAAGTTGAACACAACAATCTTTCTATCCCTGGTTAGACAACTGTGTCTGTTTCCTTGACTATATATTGAATAATAGTACATTTCAACGGAGTCTATCCCATGAACTTAGCTTTGAACTGTCCACTGCCTAGCTTGGCATTTTGGCTATTGAAAGAAAACTCTGTGAAAGAAAAAATAGTTAATGTTTAAGTGAAAGATTGTATTAAGTGTGGGCATTTTAAAGAGAAATTGTTTAAGAAAAGATTACAAATAAAGTACTTTATTGAACCCTTTTTGCTCCGTGTAGCTCTATCTGGGGCCAGACATGTTGTAACCACATATATTATATACTGTTTTTATTGCCATAAGAAGGCCTTTCTTAGGATACCATTATTTTCATCTTATTTTATAATAACTATAAAAAAAAATTAAAAAATTTTTTTTCTAAAATGCCTGAGACAACTTTTACATATCTACAAACAGTAAATAGCTTCTAATATGTGTCTGGGTTTAGAAATGAACAATGTTCACATGTTTTTGTTGTTTTTTTGCAAGCGTTAGGGCAATAAATGAATGTGGATTTTCTTTCTTCTGCAGTGAGCTTTTGAACCCAACCGCGACATTCAAATTAACCCTTACTCTAACACTAACTCTAACACTAACACTAACCCTACTCTAACCATAGAGCTTAACTCTAACTAATGGTGTTTTCTTTTTTTAAGTGCAATGTTGATGACTGTTGCTAGAGGTAATCAGGAAGTATTACTTTACTGAGAGGGTAGTGGATGTATGGAATAGCCTGCCAGCAGAAGTGGTAAAGGTAAACACAGTCAAGGATTTTAAGCATGCGTGGGATAGACACAAGGCCGGGAACGGGGGACTAATAAAAGTACTCCCCAAAAATTGGGCAGACTAGATGGACCGAATGGTTCTTATCTGCCGACACATTCTATGTTTCTATGTTTCTAGTCTAATAACTACAACAGAGTGACGAAAGCAGTGATTCACCATTTCCAAAGATCTTGTCCACAACAGGGCAGTGCTATATTCAACCAGGGAGAGATTGCATATGTGCATCTGATGTCATTTAGACACAACATGTATTTACGTCCTGTGTCGTTAAGGGGTTAATAAAAGATTACTGATAACTATCTTTCCAACTTTGCTACTAATGCCTGTGTGATTGTCAGCTGACCAAATGTAATTGTTTAATGAATAGATCAGAATGCATACATTAAGTAATGACAAGTTCATTGTAAGTTGGTTTCTTTTTTAATATGAAAAATTATAATGTATAATACATTTAATTCATGATAGGCAGCTTGTTCAAAGAAGGAGAATGTTACTAAATCTAATGTCCTGTTAACCAAATATGATAAAATGTTCTGCATCATGGAGAGCTGCAGATCTTGCTGGAGGTTGTGTTCCTTGTGACATAACACCGCATTATGTGACCTTAGAATCAGAAATAACCTGATCTAACTAATATCTAGCAAAACCAATAAGATCTTGTCAAAATTTGTCCAGCTGAGGGGGGCTAACACATCATCAATACTTCCCAGCACATAAAATAGAAATGTGCATACCATCTCTTGCATGATGGATCGGACACACACACAAAAAAAAAACCAGTTGACCTAACTTGATATAATGAATATCTATCTATCAATTACATTTTGTTAAAATTTCAGTTGAGGGCTAACCCATCATCTCCCCTCCACGCACACAAAATAGGATTGTGAATACTGCCTTGTGCATGATAAATCTAAGTAAATAAACACTTGAACTAAGCTGATCTAACAAATATCTATCAAAATCAATTACATTATGTCAAAATTTTAGTTGGGTAACCCATCGTTACCCCACCCCCACAGACAAAATTGGATTGTGAATATCTCCTCTTGCGTGATAGTGCTAACGAAAAAAACAGTTGATCTAACAAATGGAATTATCTTTTGTTAAAATTCTTAATATGGAGAGGGCTAACCTGGATGAGGTCAGTATGAGCTTTAATATAGTAGAGTACAGATGTGTGTCAACTCTTTATAGTGTTTTATATAAAGGACAACAAGCTCTCCATCACTCCCTAATACTACAAGTTATAAGTAAAATATGATCTTTATGGTAATACTACAAGTAATAAGTAAAATATGATCTTTATGGTAATACTACAAGTAATAAGTAAAATATGATCTTTATGGTAAGCAGGGGAATAGTGGCAAGGAGGAAAAAAGTAAACAGCCACCCGGGCCACCCTTTACCTCAGCTTAATGGGCTGGTGATGTACCACTATTCACTGTCCTGCCTATCTATCTGTGTCTATCTCTCGTGATAACGAGTGGGCTGAAGAAATTGCAAAATTGACCACTAAAAAGTTTTTGTCCCCTGGGCCAAAAACTGACAACCCCTCGCTGATGGTAAGCACATTAACATTCTAGTTAAAATGAAGGACAAAGGTGTTTTCTATATGCTCCACAAATAAATGTTCTCAAGAATCTCATGAAAGCATGGTTCAGATACATAATGGTTCAAATGTATGGCTTTTTGAGGAGATATTGCTCATTTTTGGTGATCAAAGCATACATTGGGTTGCCATTAAAATAGTAGATCCCTTTCTTTAAGTGTACTTCTCAAGGACTGATGACTGAAAATAGAGCAATACATAAAATAAAACCTATTTTAAAAAATTCACAGTTAAAAATCACACTCAATATTTAAAAAATATGTATAAAATGCAAACAAAGCTCTATGAATAGCAGCTTAGAAAAGCCCCCAACCAGGGTTCTCACCTTCCTCCAGACCAATGCTGTTTAAGATGCAATGAGATGGCAATCCACTCTCTCAAAGCTGCATCAGATAACCTCTTCAGTATCCCAGATGGTAACAGGTAAAAGGAGTTACAGTATGTATCCGGCTGCATTTAGGTGCACTGGTTATTAAGGATCTTACATAACACGATAAATAGTAAAATGAACAGCATGATATTGTGTTTTTCTCACTCATGCCAATTTCCAGCCTGTTTTTACACCCGACATCCAGGCAGTGTTGTGAGAACTAAATGGCTATCATGCTGTGCTTTCAAAACTGCTATAGTTGACAAGTTATTATGTGGGCAAACATATACTGCAGCAGTATTATGACATCACTGAATTCTACTGACCTCACAGAGCTGTGGGGAAATGGATGATGTCTCTTTAGTCTAAAAAATAAATACATTCAAAATGCAGATAATTCACTAACAGCCATTATTACTAACACTAAGCCCCTGTCAAGATTCTTCCAAATATATATATATTTTTTAACTTTAACAAAAGGCAGTGGGAGTTAATTATTAAAAATATTATAATATAATAAACTCTATAAAATGCAAACAAGGCTCAATGAAAACTAGCTTAGAAAAGCCCCCAACTGGGGTTCTCACTCTCCTCCAAATCAAGACTGGTTTTACAATGCAATACGACAGCAATCCACTCCCTCAAAGAGACATCAAATGACTACATTCAGATAATTGCTCCATTTTCCCAGATAGTAATGGGCAAAAAAGTGACAATATGTATCAGGCTGCGTTTAGATGCACTGGGTATTAGATACCTTACATACCATGATAAATAGTTAACTGAAAAGCATGATATTATTTTTTTTTGACTCCACATAGCCCATGAGGAAGTTGGTCAAAACGATAAACATTATGCTAGCAAAAACTGCTAGCCCTTGTATGGAGATCTTTTTATCAAGGTATATGTTTGTATGCCATGTCACTAAGCCTCGGCACATAATCCCTGTGCTGTAGGCATAGTGGTTAAAAAATGGCGCCCTTTCCCAAGCTCTGACATTATCAAGCACTGTGAGATACCAGAATAAACATCCATGTCCACCCTTATACTGACAGAAAAATAAGCCATTGTTTTTTCTCTTCAGGGAACTTGATCTTTTGATCCATTTATTTGTTTAAAAATGTCACCAGCAAACATGTATATTCCTTTTAGAAACTAAACTTGTCATACCAAAATGTTGTGGATAAAAGGTTCACTTTAAAACCACCTTGATTATGGCACTGAATCTTTTATACAGGGGCTTTGTTCTCTCCCTCCCCCAATATTGCTATTATTTTCTCTGTGTAACCTAAGATGAAACAGTTAAATAAGAGAGCCCTTCTGTTCATTCAAGACCTGTACCTAAAGAAGGCCAAAAGTTAAGCAAAAGGTATTTATCTTCCCCTGAGAGAAACGTTTTTACCTAATACCGCTCCTAAAACCCCTCTGAAACTGTAGAACACAATCAATTGATCTATTCAGTTTGCTATTGAAGAAAATTATACAATTTTGGATTCTGGTTACTCTTTACAAATATTACTTTTTTGTTATTGACTTTATACAATAGTTACAATAGTTACATCAAAATTTGATTAGGGTGTAATGAGACTTTAAAAAAATCCTGCGTTATTAAAAGTGGCGCTGACCTATATTTTTAGAGAAATTTTCTAAATGCACTCGACATGTTAATTCCTAGGAAATATAATTCCCACTAAAAATAGGAATATGGTAATGTAGAATATAGTTATATTGGGAGAAAAAACACTTTTGTGTTTTGCATTTAAAACGTGTGTGTGTTGATTTTATGATGTAGAAAATGTTCTCCTCTGCTTATCCAGCATTAAAATGATATAAATTCATCACTTGTAAATACACAATTAAACCGAGAAGCATAAAACATTATGCTAATCAGGACATGAGTCATTCAAATAAATATCTTAGATATAACAAGAGACAAGACCACATCAGATCCCTTTAGCTAATACCCCAGATCAGATAAAAGTAGGCTAATAACCGTATGGAGCCGGGGAATGCAAAATACAGCAGTGTGATATATTTTCAATAATCATTTTAAAGATGGCAGAGATGGCAGAGATTGCAAATAAAACACAAATGCTACTGAAGTAATCGGAGCGATACACACTTTAAAATCATGGATTTGCATTTGCGATGTGTCTTAATGTGAGTATCAAAATTCTCCTACTTGCCTTTCTTTTACAACTAATGTTTGATTTTTGTAGATCACTTTTTAGTGAACAGATTGTAGGGCAGGGGCGCATGTTGAACATGCTGCCCTCGGGACATTGAGGTGTAGCCCACATGAGAGCTGCAGCGGTTACTGCACCTCCCACCGCATGTGTAACTTGAAGCAGCATCGGGAACTAAGAACCCACCCAGAGCGCTGCAGATCATATGGAGACAGGTTAGAGGGAGGGAAGATATAAAAAAAAAAAAAAGAACCACTGCACTGAACAGGAAAGCAGCCCTGGATCCCACAGCCCCGGTAAAAACAAAAAAGAGAGAAAGAAACCTGTGTGTGTGTGTTACTCTCTCTGTGTGACTGTGTAAATGTGTTTGACTGTGTGTTTGTGCGTGACTCTTTGTGTTTGAGTCTGTGTGTTTGACTCTGTGTGTGTTTGACCCTCTTTGTGTGTGTGGAAGTGTGACTGTGTGTGTGTTAGTAATATATCCACGAAGGACTGAGAATTGGAAAAAAATTGAAATGAAGAAAAATAATAATTAAAAGTTAAGGTCCCCCTGCTGATCCCATGCAAAAACAAGGGACTCTCTTACGCTAGATGAGAGAGCCGGTCGCCGACCAGACGGTTGCCTGCTTCCTATGGAAGCATGGAAACTGTCAGTCAGAGGATAAACTTGTGTGTACTATCAAAAGTACGTGCCAGTTTATCCTCATACTAGGGACAACAAACTTTTCACTTCTGCTTCAATATTGGAAGCACAAGGAAAAAAAATGTCCCTTTAAGTGTATCTGTCTGTGTGTGGCTGTGTATGTATGTGTTGTATTGCTGTGGAGTCTGTGATACACTCACCTACTGCATGTTACATGAGTTTTATTGCTGTGGAGTCTGTTAAACGCTCACACTGCACATAACTATGAATATAAGTATATATATATATATATATATATATATATATATATGTGTTTGTGTGTGTGTGTGTGTGTGTGTGTGTGTGTGTACATATATATAATATTGTGTGTGTATATCATTTTCTCTCAATGAAAAAAATAAATGTGGCCCACGCACACATACATTTCTGGTGAAGTGGCCCACTGCAGAAAAAAACTTGGACACCCCTGCTCTAGGGAATGTACTGAGCAGACTTCCTCTAAGTATATATGCTGGGTTTGATGTCCAGATTATTAGTATGCAGAGGCGTATCTAGGAACCACAGGGCACCAGTGAAACAAACAGCCTCTCTGTGGCATCTTAGCCCCCAATCGCTCATTCTATGTCTTCTTAAACCTTTCCATGCCATCTTAACCATCAAAACAGCCTCACTGTGCCATATTAACCCCCTAAACAGCCTCACTATGCCATCTTAGCATCTCAAATAGCATCTCTGTACCATTGTAACGCCTCATATAATCTCAGCAGTCTTCCCCCCAAATAGCCACTCTGTGCCACCCTGCCCCCCAAACATCCAATCTATGGAATCTTTGCCCCCAAATAACCTCTTTGTGCAACCTTTGCTTCCCAAATAGCCTCTCAGTGACACTTTGTCCCCAGCATACCTAAGCCATCTTTGCCTCCACACAGCTTGCTGTATCTCTCTCCCTTCATGCTGATTGATCCAGTAAGCAGGAAATGGCTGTGATGACAGAGTGCTACTAGCCACAGGTAACACCAGCAGCGCATGGCATTTAAAGTGACAATTGCATGGTGTGCCCGGGCTCCCTAGATTTACGCCCCTATAACTTAATTCAAAATAAAGTATTTTCATTTTTTTTTTTTAATTGGGATGTAGTTACATTACATTACATTAACATTTATTTATATAGCGCCAACAATTAATGTAGCTCAAGGTACAGAGCATAGAAGGCAACTACATAACTACATGTAGTTATAAACAGATGCACAGCAATTCTGTTGTATTTTTTCTATCATGATTTTGAGATTACATCCAATAAATATATATGGATCTGTAATTTGTGTGGGAAATGTGTGACATCAGAATACTGCTTTAACCATCTCCTTTTTCTCTTTTGGTCTCCTAATGGAAGAGGTAAAATAATTGTACCAAGTTAGCTGTGGATATACAAACAGTAGAATCTAGAACAAATGTCCTCTCCTTGAGCAGCACACATTTTTTAAAACATGCTTTTTATAATGAAAATATATATAAATATATATATGAACGTGGTCTTGTTAACAAAGGTAATTTCTGGAGTATATTACAAAATTTAAAATAATTTTGCTTGTCAGTCATGAGGAGTGCCATATACAACATAGCAATAACTATAAAATATGTTTTATTTGAATTTGTGATGTCATTGTTTATTATTTTTAACAGATTAGTTGGAAATGTATATGTGAGCACAATCAAATGTAGACAAGATATTTGATTTCCTTCCATGTGAAAAGTATTTACCTCTAATCCTCTTTGTTTATAGATTTAAGATTAAAAGTAAACTGAAAGGAATATTCAAAGATGCAAAAAGATTTTGGTTGTATCCCAAAAGACCATCATGGTGGGGAGTCTGACTAGAGCTGCACACATGTCAAACCATGACACAAATGTGTCATGAGATTACTTGGTAAGGACAGAACCCTCAGAAGAATAAGCCTAACATCTATATTACGAGCATTATTAATACTGTGCACAGACAGAAAAGATAGTTCAAATGTGAATGTCACCAAACAGAAAAAAAAAATGTGCTAGAGATATGCATTCTCTGAAAAGAGAATTAGAATCACATAATTTAAGGTTTGGCATTTAAGTCAGCTGAGCAGTCAACTGTTACAAAATAAAATAACAAAGATTCTCCCCAACATTTCACATTTTAACATTTCATCTATATCATACATCAAATTGCTGTAGTCCGTGGTCATGATATGCTTAGCTGCTTTCCGGCCCATCCAAAGTTTAATGAGTTTCTTTTTATTATTATGAGAAACTCTGTTAAGATTCCCTTTTTCTTACCAGCATGTAAAGAACAAGAAATGTAGGTCGCAACACACTGACTGTGGTGATGAGTAGATCCGTACCAAAATGGAGTCAGATCGGGCATAATAGCTGAATCAAAGGGATCCCCGAAATATGGCTAAACAATAAGCTGCATTTTTGGCCGTTTGGAAACCAAAGCAGGAGGCATTTGAAACAGTACATGCAGGCAATTTCAAAAACAATTCTGCGTTTTTTAGAAGGTGAATTAAAATTTTTAAAAAAATCAATAAAAATATTGAAATTAAAAACTCAAAATAAATCTTGTAACATAATAAAAATAGAATCCCCATAATCCAAAAATAAAACCTTCCCCCCAAAGTATAGGGGAAATGAGGGGTAGCCCAACAACCCCCCCCTCCCCACACAAATATGGCTCCCACCACCCCCTTAACACATATTTTGGCAGGCCAGATAGATCTGGTGCCCTGTGGAAAAATTATTACCGTATTTGCTCGATTATAAGACGACCCCGATTATAAGACGACCCCCCCAAATTTGTACATTCCTTTAGGAAAAAAACTAAAAGCCTGATTATAAGACTACCCTATAGGAAAAAAGTTTAACTTGTATATATGTAAATTGCTTTTTAATATTTAATAAAAAATTTATACTATACAAATGCATTTCTTGTTTCTATTTGCTTTTATGTGCCAATGCGGCCTCTCTCTTCCGCTCCCCCAGCTGTCTCTTTCCCCCCCAGCGTTGTCTCTCTCTCCACCCAAAACTTCTCTCTTGTCTCTATCTATCCCCCCTCCCCTTTTCTCTCTGTCCCCCTCCCCCCTTGTCTGTGTCTCCCCCCTCCCCCCCTTGTCTCTCTCTATCCCCTCCCTCCCCTTGTCTGTGTCTCCCCCCCTTGTCTGTGTCCTCCCCCCATCCCCCCTCCCTTTGTCTCTCTCTATCCCCCCTCCCCTTGTCTGTCTGTGTCCTCCGTCCGTCCCCCTCCTCCCCCTTACCTGGTTTCGTTCCCTGGTGGCTAGTGGGGGCAGCCGGGGGATGTCTGCACGATACGTGCAGACATCCTCCATGCTGCCCGACACGGCAGTCTATTATGACGGACAGCTGGTCCGTCATAATAGACTGCCGTGTCGGGGAGCATGGACGATATCTGCACGTATTGTGCAGACATCCCCCAGCTGCCCGATTCTCTCTGGTGCCTAGTGGGGCAGCAGAGGAGGTCAGCGCGACGAGCGCAGACTCCCCTGCTGCCGCCTGGCACGCTCGCTGGGACTTCTGTGACGAAAGCGGAAGTACCCAGCTTCTTCATAGAAGCCCCGGCGGGCGTGCCGTGCGGAAGCAGGGGAGTCTGCGCTCATCGCGCAGACATCCCCTGCTGTTAGAGAGAGGGATCCAGGTCCCCTGCAGCTGGGGGCCTGGATCCATGTCTTATAATCTGACCTCAATTTGAGGTCAGATTATAAGACGACCTTGAATGTAAGACGAGGAGGATTTTTCAGAGCATTTGCTCTGAAACAAACCTTGTCTTATATTCGAGCAAATTCGGTACTTATTCCAGGTTCCAGGATCCAGAACACCCTCAATCTTCATCTTCTGACCCAGTAAAAAGAGCCACCAAAAAAATTAAAAATAAATCCATCTATACTAATAAAAAAAAAATGCTGCCAAAATTAAAAATCACAAGAGATCTCTGCCTAAGCATTCATCCCTGAAAATGATTTGCCCAGCTCCAAGCCTGGTTTTTAAAAGGAGGGGGGGATATATATATTAATGGAGGGGACTGGGAGCCATTTTTGTGGGTCCCAGTCGAGAATTTAATAGGTGGGTCTGGGCTACTTGCCTTGGTCCCTTTTTGGGTCCCACCAGCAAATTATTTTATTTATTTTTTCATTTTTCATTACTGGAGAAATTTGGACATGCCTATAATAGCCGAATTTGTCACGAAATGAGCCGCTACCATCCTATAGAAGTCTACTGGAATGATAGAGGCTATTTTCAGTGTATATTGGTATGCTTTTGGTTTAGAAAACATTCAACATGAAATTGGCCATGGCGGCTGAATTGCCGAAATTCGGCTTCCAATATGACCATGATGTACCCCGAATAGAGTTGAGCGAACACCTGGATGTTCGGGTTCGGCGGGTTCGGCTGAACTTCGGGAAAAAGTCCGGGTTCGGGCCCGAACTTGACCCCAAACCCGAACCCCATTAAAGTCAATGGGGACCCGAACTTTTGGGCACTAAAATGCCTCTAACAAAGTCCTGGAAAGGGCTAGAGGGCTGCAAAAGGAATTAAAATGTGGGTAAGAGTAGGACAAGTGCCCTGCAAACAAATACGGATAGGGAAATAACTTCAAAAAACATAAAATACATACAAATTAAAAATACAGCTGAGCCATAAAATAGCACCAGATGGAATCTTTGATTTTAGCTTTGGAAGAACATAAATCTTAATCTAAAGCATGGCTGCCAGGAGGATCAACAGAATTATCCATTTGAGAGAGGGTTGGAGTGCAGGGTATTCTCTTTCAGTTTATACTAAGTGACCCATAGGTTGAGGAGGCGGTGACCGTGGCAGTGTAGGTGGAAGCGGCGCTGGAGGAGGAGGAGGTAGCCAGAATTTTTCAAAGTGCGCTGTAAGCACAGTATTTGACGGTTCTATTTGACTCTCAGATGTAACACATGTAATGCTATTGCTATTCTGTAAACCAAAATAGAGTCCCCATTCATAAGAATAGGTCAATAGACTTTCGTTTTATAGAATACATGTAATGCTATTGCTATTATATCAAAAGAAAGTCTATAAACAGAATGTCTTTCGGTTTATAGACTTTCGGCTTATGGAATACATGTAATACTATTGGCTTTCTATAAACCGAACTAGAGTCCCCATTCATAAGAATTTCTTATGAATGGGGATTCTAGTTCAGTTTATAGAAAGCCAACCCAGTCACTATTTAAAGTGGCTCAATGAAAACTAGCTTAGAAACCCACCTCCAGACCAAGGCTATAAGATGCAATAAAATGGCAACCCACTCTCTCAAGGCGGCATCAGATGAGTACACGAATATAATCGCTTCAGTATCACAGATGGTAACAGGTAAAAGGAGCAACATTATGTATCAGGCTGCGTTGAGGTGCTGTAAGATCTGTACCTCTGTCCCGCGCCGGGTCCCCCGCGACATGGCTGTCAGAACCTCCGGATCTTCTCACAATCGGGTATCCTCTTCAGCACGCACCCGACACTGGAGACAGGCGCTTGTACGCCAAGAAGCCCTTTCTCTTCTGTCGGTCATTTCTATGGCGACAGGCAACGAGACGCGTGTCACGTACGTCACGGGGGCGGAGCTATGCCCTTTAAAACTATAGCGTGCGCAATTCAAACTTGCTTGATGATTTTTCAAGCTATCTCTACGGGGATTGCTCCTAGCTTCTTCGTTTTTGATCCTACAGTGATTATTTGTTATCCTGATCTACTGGACCTTTGACCTGGCTTGCTCTTGGATTTTCCCTCTGTTTTTGCCCTGATATTACTGCTTTCTCCTGGACTCTGCTGACCTCTGATCTCCCTGAACCGGCTACTGTTATCTGACCATCCTGCTCGCTGATCCCCTGAACCTGGCTCGTAATTTTTACCTTGCACCATTTCTGGCTCCCCGAATCGGATTGTACCTCGACCACTCTATAACGGCACCAGCACCTCTCCACCTGATCCTCAGACATTCGTGCCTGCTGCCAGCTGTTGACGTCTACCTACCCTGTAGCCCTCAGTATCGGTGGTGCCAGGCAAGAACTGTCGGTATCTGCAACTGGGGTCCCCCCCCTCGTATGAATCACGGTACGTTTAGTTTCACTACCTTACAGGTGCACTGGCTATTAGACACTTTACATACAGCATGATATTGTTTTTTTCTGAATCATGAAACCACATAGCCCCTGAGGAAGTTGGTCAAGCGATGAAACTTGTATGGTTAGTTTCTATAAAGCATTTCTTGCCGATTTACAGCCTCTTTCGACACCTAATATCCAGGCAGTATCGTGAGCTATAATATCTATTATGCTGTCCTTTTAAAACTGCTATACTTGACAAGTTATTATGTGAGCAAACTGCATCTACTGCAGCTGTATCATGACATCACTGAATTCTGCCGACCTCACAGAGCAGTGGGAAAATGTACTATTTCCAAGTCCCTTTCCTAACTCAGGATGATTTTTGCTTTATTCTAAAAATGAATACATAGCAAAATGCAACAATTCACTGAAAACCATTATTTTATCAAATGTAATATTTAGAAGAAAAAAGCGAAACTTAAAACTAAAACCCCAGTCAAGGTTTTGATCAATTTTGCAGGTGGCAGTCAAATTGCTGGCATACTTTTATATGTGTTCAATATAAAACTATTTTAATCAAATGTAAAAAGTGGCAGTATAATTTATTAACTAAAACTTAGGTGCAGGTGAGAAGAACATTTCTTCAGTATTTAAAGATGTAATAATGTATTAAGTAGGGCTAGTTAAGCTGTTCTTGCTGGAGGAAGTCTCCAGCTATGTCCCTGCACAATGCATAGTTAAGTCAAAAATACAGTAAAAAAAAAACACAGCATAGTTAAGTAAAAAAAAAATCAGGATCACACCATTATAATGCTATGTATTATAATGCGGTTCTCTGTAGAACATGGTTCTCCGATAACTCACATGGAACATTAAAGGGCAACTGTAGTGGTAAAAATAAAAATGTCTCTTTAAATAATATATAGTTCCCAGCTTTCTTTCTTTCTTCAATTTTCGGTCAGATTCAACCCAAAACGCATGTCCCTGATTGCAGTACAGTTGCAAGTGTTGACCATCTTAATTACTGATGGCGACCATTTTAATGCCTTCGGCTGTCATTTTGTGCATGTGTGGCAGCCCTGTTGTTCGTTAATATCCATATTTATTCAGTGTCTCAGTGTCATTTCCCTGCATAAATAGCTTATAAAATAGCTAGAATTGTCACTAAAGCTCCAGCAATATCAGGAGTAGTTTTATATTTTCAATAATTTATATACTGCATTATAGAAATATGTTTATTCAAATTAAATAGAAAATTAATAATATATTATATAATATATACTGATATTTTCATGTTTTTTTTTTTTATATATTATCTATACTTATCTGGATTTACTCTTAACTGATAACACTTAAATAGATGTAATTATATTTACAAATCTTGACGTGTTTAACTATTTTAATGAGTGAGTGTGTGTGTGTGTGTGTGTGTGTGTGTGTGTGTGTGTGTGTGTGTGTGTGTATATATATATATAAAGATTGTGCAATGTGCAAACAATGCAAAGTGTGTGCAATTTAGGTGTAATGCAAGTCTGTGCAGTTCAAAGAGTGTGCAATATTGGTACAATGCAAAGTTTGGGCAATATATGTGCAATGTAAAATATGAGCAATGTGCGTGCAATGCAAAATGTGTGATATGAGATGCACTGCAAGGAGTGTGCCATTTGGGTGCAATAGCAAGTCCTAAGGGTGCAATATTGGTGCCATTACAAATTTGTGAAATATGAGTGCAATGCAAAGAGTGTGCAATATTGGTGCAATTCAATGTGTGTACAATATGGGTGCAACGTGTTTGCAATATGGGTGCAATTCAAAGAGTGTGCTATATGGGTGCAATATTCAAATAGTACAATTTTTAACGATAGCTACTACATTCACTCTGGGTTGCTATTTAGTCATGATTTGGTATCTGTCTTTGTATATTGTATCGTTTCATCCCTACAAAACACATTATTAAAGTGAGTCTCATTAAAGTGTAATGTATTCTGTAGCACATTCATAGAGCACACCATTCAGGATCCATTGCAATACAGATAGCAGGGTGTATTTTAAAGCAATATTGAAAATACTGATAATAAACATTTCATGCTATGCAAATGTTATCTGCCTGATGAATTCCTGATGTTCCATTATTAAGTCCATGCATCCTAAACATGCTGATTTATTTTGAAATTTAGGCATACAATCATTTGACTGTAAAACAAATAAATGTTGGCACAAGTAGTAAAATGTGAACATCTTTTAAATATATGCTTGCAGAAAACCTAAAATAATACAACAAAAAAATACAATAGCTGCTCTGTTTTGTTGCTTAGCTTAGTCTTTTTGTTAGTGATAGGTACAGAACAAAAATGGAAAATGGGAGGATATGGCTTGTCATATTGTTCAGAGGCTACCTTCTGCTGATCTATGGCTCAATAGAACATACAGGGATAGATCACAATGGAAAAGCCTGGTATAACATAACAGGTTCAGGGAAAGGCTAATAATAAGTGGTATCTGGGGACATAGCTAGCAGGTCATGGAGATGTTGCCCCATTATTATATCAAGTGGAAGTCTATTTGGTGCTCTGCTGTTTTACAAATGACTCTGGAAATCAATGAACAAAAGCATCATATGTCTCCACAATTCAGGATCCCACTACACAAAAGGTAGACAGATAAACACAATAAATTAAACTATTTCTGGATTTTTCGTTGCAGGCCTCATACATTTCAGTTGGATTATATTCAGGATTGTGTTATTTATAACAGAGAGGTGTACAACTGTGTGTTGCCCAAAATATATTGTCTGTCTGGAGTTTATTCTTTGAGGGTGTAATTGTACACTTAATGCAAATCCAAGTTTTATCTGATTTGCAGTATCCCATAGTTGCCAACAATTGAAAAAAAAAATGCCCATGGACAATTTGCAGCACAGCTATCAATTGCTTACTTGAAAATCCACACCCACTGCCCCCAAAGCTCTGTCCACTACCCAGCCCGCATAATTAACACAATGTAGCACCATCTAGATATTATACTGCAGATTGTATCACTAAATTCCCACTAACCAGGGCCTATTTTAAGGGAAAATCCATCCTGCAGGTTAAACCATCATTATGCCAGACCCACACCACTGCACCATTATTGTTATGTTCAGAATAGGGAAATTGCGATTTTAAAACACGCTGTTTATAGGTTGGACACTATAAAAGGACATAGATATTTACATTGGTTCCTCATGCATACTCTCTCCCCCCCCCTCCGTTCTCTTCTCTCGCCCCCCCCCCTCCTCTGTTCTCTTCTCTCCCTCTCCTCTGTTCTCTTTTTCCCCCTCCTGTTCTCTTCTCTCTCTCCTCTCCTTCCTCTGTGTTCTCCTCCCCCCTTCCACTGTGCTCTCCTCCCCCCTTCCACTGTGCTCTCCTCCCCCTTCCTGTGCTCTCCTCCCCCTTCCTGTGCTCTCTCTCCCCCTCATTCCTCTGTTCTCTCTCTCTCCCTTCCTCTGGTCTCTCTCTCCCCCCTTCCTCTGTTCTCCCCCGCCACCAATTCCTCTTTTCTCTCTCTCTCCCCTTCCTCTGATCTCTCTCCCCCTCATTCCTCTGTTCTCTCTCCCCCTTCCTGTGTTCTCTCTCCCCCTCATTCCTCTGTTCTCTCTCTCTCTCTCCCATCCTCCCCATAGAAGTCTAAACTCTGGAGGCGTTCAATCCCTAAATGTCAGCATGAATAGACCCCACAGCATGTGGCACTATCCCTTTAACACCATGTGCCACATTACCCCACATGACTTGGTACAGTGTCAAATTGCCCCGCAGAACTACTCATAGTGTCCCTTTGGCTCGCAATGTCCCTTTGTCCCACAGAGGTTACTACAATGGGACATACCACTGTGTCACTTTGCACATTATAACATGCCACTGAGTTACTTTTCTAACAAGAGTGTGATACTGTGTCAGTTTGCCCAGAGAAAGTCACTGTGTCACATTGACCCTTGCAACATGCCCCAGTGTCACTTTGCTCACTCCTCTGCCTGATCTGCCCCTGGCTGTGCCCCTCATGTTCTCTAGATTTTAGCTAATCACTTTTTTCCAAAGGTATCATACAGCAAGGCCTAACTAAAACACTGGGAAAGGTAATTTTTCAGAAACAGAATTCCTATTATCCCTGGCTTATTGTCCTGAACAATGACATTCAAACTTTAATACTTTAATATTCATAGAATTGCAATATTTGGCTTTACAGTATAATGTCTGTATAATGAAACCAAAACAAACAGTACTTCTGAGAACACGATGTGAGAATATCTTTGAAAGGTTGAGGTTTCCTGCAAAAAAATGTGTATTTAGTACTGTTTATCTTTTATACAATTTCCCTATTTCTCCATCCACATGATACACCTTTATAATAAATGTAATAATATCAATGCATTTTCTCATTAACAAAGTCAAAAGGAAAATAATGTAATGGTTGGTTATTTCATAAATTTAGGGAAACACATTACTCAAAACAAAAGTAAAATATCAAAACCAATATAAACAGTTGAGAAAAAAATTAGGTAGAGTACATGTGCTACCTTGTGAATCATTGTGGCTTTAAGAAATGTAAAATATACATATCATTTTATTTTATCCCCTTTTTATTGTTTTAATGTATTAGTTTTCTGATTAAGAATTTCATGTTTAATGTACATAACCTATATGAAGAAAAATATTGTGACACACCACTTTATTATTGAATGTGGGTTTCGATCAGACCCATTGCTACAGTTAAATAAAATCAAGCACCTAGTCATGCAGTCGGCATTTATAAACATTTTTGGGGGAAAAATGGGTCATTCTGAAGAGCTCAGTGAATTCAAGTCTGGTTCTGTGATAGGATGGCACCACTGCAGTAAGACAGTTTGTTACATTTTTCTTGCTTTCTGTGATAGAAAAGCTTAGTGTTTCAGCACGCTAAAACATTTTGGACAATGCTATGCTTAAAACTTTGTGGGAACAGTTTGGAGATGGCACTGTTCTATTGCAGCATGACTGTGGCCCAGTGCACAAAGCAAGATCCATAAAGGCGTGGTTAGATGAGTTTGTTTAATGAAGCCAAATTAAACTGTACTTATGAGAAAATGTGAGAATATCTTTGAAATATACACAGGGTCCTGACCTCAACCCCACTGCACACCTTTTGGGATGAACTGGAGAATGTAAGCCAAGCCTTCTCATCCAACATCAGAGCATGAACTGAATTTCCAACAGAAACAAGCAAATATCTTGTGGAAAAACTTCCCAGAAGAGTGTTATAGGGGAGATCAACCACTTGTTAATGTGTATATACAAAGTCTCTGTTGGTGCAATGGGCAGGTAGTCCACTTAGTGTAAATACTTATATGTGTGTAATATATATATATTAAAAACAAGTTACCTGCGCTCTCTCCTTTATCCCTATGCATTTAAAACAAATGGAGGTTTTTAGTTACCTCCAATGGCCATGAGAGGATGAGCCCACCTGCCAACGTCAAGGCAGACCCCCCTAGGTGGGTCCTAACTCTAACCATTCACCTTGCTTCTTTGAGCCTCTGGCAAAAATCTCTAATGAGACAGAAAAGGGTGTTGTTTATTTACACCCCTATACATTATTAACCCTTAATAGGGTTACCCCTGGAGGTAACTAAAAACCTCCATTTGTTTTAAATGCATAGGGATAAAGGAGAGAGCGCAGGTAACTTGTCTTTCTTTTGTTTTTACTATATATTGGGGCTGATGTGTACTGTAGTCATTGCAGCCGCCCAGTGATGGGAGTGAGCGCAGGACTCTTCTTTATGTATTTGTATCCAATTTTTGTATTACTCAGCCTTGTTACAATGCAGCCGCCCATCCCATGTGTTCCCTATTAAGGGTTAATAATGTATAGGGGTGTAAATAAACAACACCCTTTTCTGTCTCATTAGAGATTTTTGCCAGAGGCTCAAAGAAGCAAGGTGAATGGTTAGAGTTAGGACCCACCTAGGGGGGTCTGCCTTGATGTTGGCAGGTGGGCTCATCCTCTCATGGCCATTGGAGGTAACTAAAAACCTCCATTTGTTTTAAATGCATAGGGATAAAGGAGAGAGCGCAGGTAACTTGTTTTTCTTTGGTTTTTACTATATATTGGGGCTGATGTGTACTGTAGTCATTGCAGCCGCCCAGTGATGGGAGTGAGCGCAGGACTCTTCTTTATGTATTAATATATATATATATATATTATCTTTACACACTATATATTCACAAACGGCAGCAAAAGAAACCAAACCAAAATCTTATAACAACCAACAAATCTGCCAACTTTGAGTAACAGGTTCCAGAGACACAAAGGGTTCAGAGATACGTGACGTTGCATGACTTTGCAAGATTGAGCTCCAGGCCGAGTGTCTGGATCTCAGTTTTGTAGCGTCAAGACTGTGTATGTCTTATAGACATACATAATTTAGACACAATGCTGCCAGCACAAAATGCAAAGCACTAAGACATGCTGCAACTGTTGTCAACTATGAACCAAGTGAGAAGTAAATGATATGAAAGAAAAAGAGGAACTGAACTGAACCAGTCAACTAAAGCAGGATATCCAATGGTTTTTTTTCTCAATTACAAACGTGGTTATATTATGAAAAATCAATCAATAAGTGCCAATCAAAGATCATTAAGAACCCAAAAGGCCCTCTCCTGTGCAATATGATTCCATTTTGACTTTTCTAGTGCAGGTACCATATAAACCTAATGAAAAGTGACTGTACTCTTGTCATTCATGCTTCTTTAAATAGACCTCATACTTTCTCTTTTTCAATAATGAAATACATTAAGAACAAGTGACTTCCTAAATTACCGGTATGTACCATTCAACAGCTGTTGCTGTCTACCTCTTCTCCTCTGTTTTAACATAATGCTCATTGAGATCACATGTTAATTAGGGAAATCCTAAACCTTTGGCAGAATAATGGTTCTAGATTACAAACTTGATTAAATGAATACAAACCCCACAGGCACAGATATTACTAAATGAGGAGCTAGTTTGCTGGACGTACTCCACAGGTTTCCAATGTAAACTGAGATATGTTGTTTTAAATAGTAATAGCTGCTAATCCTTGAACTTCACAGTGGATCACCACTGGAGAGAGAGGGTGCAAGTGAATATCTAGCTGTACAGCGCTAAATAGTTAAAATGCAAAATGAATAATAATAAAGTCGAACCTTATGTAAAAGGTCACACAAAAACAAATATTTAAAAATATAAATTGTAATATACAGAAATATATAAAAAAACACACACAGTATATGAATAAACCCATACACAATTAATATTACACAATAAATGACCCAGGTGGGAAGGCAGTAAACTTCCTCAAAAGTAGCAAGGAAATAAATCCCCTTAGGGAAACAAGTACATAGACCAATGCACAGGAAAAACAAATAAAGTAATCAAAACACACCTTGTTTCCAATGGCAGAGTGTGCTGTGACAATAGCATAAACCTGGCCAGGTTAGCTACAAACTAACTAATAGGCTACAGACTATTTGAACTGCAAAAATCAGTAATTAATGTGGAATTTAAAAAAAAGTCTAAAGAGGTATGAAAAGAGAAGAGGGTCTGCTGGAGATGCGGATCAGCCCGTGGGCCTGTAATGCATATTTGGTGTGAATGGTCCCTTATTGTTCCTTTATGGATGAAGAAAACACTACATACGCTTCACAGGTTTACAGAACTCCCCCTTCTTTTTCTCCTTACATTTGCTCTGGAAAAACCTTGTCTTATATTCAAGCAAATATGGTATGTTATTTTGTATTACATTGATCTATTAGTCTGAGGTGTCAGACTTTCTACTAATTCCCCTTTCCCTCTACTGTTATGCTCCCAAAAAATATTATAATCTGATTAGCAAACAAAAAAAAGGGAAGGGGAGCTGTAAAGGTGAGTTATTGCCAGGAACAGTCCCGTAATGGGAGTTTATGTTCCAGGTCCTTGAACAGTCCTGTAATGGGAGCTCTTAGTGATGGAGATTTCAGCCCCTCCTTCACGGAGCTCAGTGTAAGCTTCTGCAGCATGCATCAAGTAAGAAACTCAGAGTGTGTCTGTCTGTGTGACTGTGTTCATGTATCTAAGTGTGTGTGTGACTGTGTATGTATGTGACTGTGTGTGTGTAGTGGGTGATAATAGAGGGGTTAATTCTCTGAAACCTCTCAAGCCTGGTAATAGAGGGGTTAATTCTCCAAAACCTATCATGTTTGCTAATAGAGGGCTTCATTATCTGAAACTGCACAGGTTTGCTAATAGAGGGGTGTAATCTCTGAAACTGCTCTTGTCTGGTGATAGAGGGGTGTAATCTCTGAAACTGCTCTTGTCTGGTGATAGAGGGGCTAATTCTCTGAAACTGCCCATGTCTGTTAAAAGAGGAATTCATTATCTCATACTGCTCATGTCTGGTAATGACGGTGTGTGTATTATAACATTATTATTAACCCTGAAAGCTACATGGTTCCAAAGGCTTTATAGTTTATATAATATAAAATGTACTGTATGTATATGTTAATCAGTGTGTAAGTGATGTGTGTGTGTATATATATTGCACTTTTGTTTGTAATTTAATCTGCTCCCTGAATGGCAAAAATAAAATGTGGTCACCGTAGTGGGGGAGTGGGTAAAAGTGTAAAAACATTACCAAAATGTGGTCACCAGCAGTATTTTTCCACCATTGGTTAGAAATGGTGCTGGGGAATATGCTTTAAATGACCCGGTATCTAGTCAGAGATTTTTTTCACATTTTTCTTTTGTAACTAAAAGCTAATGTTACTGTGAAAACTGCACATCATTTATTTCAATAATGAGTAAAACAAAGATGAGTTGGATTTCTCAAAAAGACCATACAAAGTATTTTGTATAACAGTGTTATTGTGTATAAAAGATAAAAAGATTAATGAAAGGAGGTTATGAAGCTAAAGCAAGCAAAGAACTGTCTGCATGTAGGATCTTCTCAACAGCTCAAAGGGCTATACAATACAGAGCTTCGTTAGACATCCAACTCAATCAATATATTAAGTTAAAATAAATAAAAACTGTGTGTATGTAAATGAGCTCCCTGAGCAATGTTAAACTAATCTTGCTGTACAATTATAGACACACAGTAATATGAAGGTCGATGCCAAATGTGCTCCTGTTTGACATGAGTGAATAGAGAACATGAAACATTATACAATTACAAATCTTTTCATGTAACAAAAATTACAAAAAATCATTTACACAGGGTCTTGTTATCAAGGAAAACATAATAATGATCACGTGTGTGGATATGGAACCAGATAATAATGTGTACTACAAGCTGTTTTTGTCATTATATTTGAACTTACTTTTTCACATACACAACATTTTTAATGATCTTTTATATAGATAATTTATACTGTTTAGAAGATCAATCTCTGTATTTGTCCTTGAGGACCACATAGCCATTGCATAGTTGCCAACATTTGAAAAAAAATTCCAGGGACACTTTGCAACTCAGGTTCCAATTACTTACTTTAAGATTGACCACACCTACTGCACAAAGCTCCACCCACTTTGCATAATTAACATAATGAAACTCCACCTACTTGTCACAGTGTAGATTATATCACCAACGACCCCCACAACATTACCATGCATCCTTGGTATACAACAAATACATTCACAGCACAACATCTACATCAGGCAGTATCACTTTTACATGAAATATAGTAAGACCGTGTGCAGATGTGCTTCAGTCAGAGAGCTGTACATCATAAAACATACATTAGTACAAACCTACCACTTCTGCTGGAAGGTCATTCCATGTATCCACTACCCTATCAGTAATGTAATACTTTCATTAGTCCCTGGCCTTATCCTTTATCTGGGATGGCCTTATACCTATCCCACGCATGCTTAAAGTCCATGACTGTATTAACCTCTACCACTTCTGCTGGAAGGCTATTTCATACATCCATTACCCTTTCAGTAAAGTAATCCTTTCATTAGTCACTGGCCTTATCTTAAATCTAGGATAGCCTGCTACGTATCCCATTAATGCTTAAACTCCTTTACTGTATTAACCTCTGCCACATGCTGGAAGACCATTCCATACATCCACTACCCTCTCAGCAAACAAATATTAAGTTTCTGACCACAAAAAAACCCTGTAAAATGTTAAATATTTCCAAACTTTTCAAAAGCTTGAGGTGGACCCCAAATATATGTATATAACTAGTTGCACTTATACTTATATGAACTTTGTAATATTATATTCAACTATTTTCATATGTAATAAAAAAGTTATTGAAAAATTGTTAATTTCTTATTTGTATTCCGTTCCTCTGCACCCACATTACATATAAAGAACTTAACACAGCATCATACAATACCCAAAGCACTTGGCTTGTACTCATATTGCACCCACACGATTTGGCATGCCACAGTGTCAATTTGCCCACCAGAACATACCACGGTGTCACTTTGTCCAACTGAACTGCTCCTGTAGAACATGCCACGATGTCACTTTCCCCTATAGTACATGTTATTTTCCCCTACCGAGCATGCCACACTATCACTTTGGTCACAGCCAGATTGCCAATTAATATGCCACTGCCAATTTCCCATTAATATGGCACTATTAGCCTGCCCATTAATATGCCACAGCCACATTGCCAATTAATATGCCACAGACAATTTACCATGAATATGCCACTATTAGCCTGCCCATTAATATGCCACAGTATTCTTTTGCCCATCATTTGCCAGTGTTATTTTTCCCATCATTTGCCAGTATTATTTTATCCATCAATCATTTGCCAGTATTAATATTATCCATCAATCATTTGTCAGTATTATTTTATCCATCAATCATTTGCCAGTATGATTTTATCCATCAATTATTTGCCGGTATTATTTTATCCATCAATTATTTGCCAGTATGGTTTTATCCATCAAATATTTGCCAGTATTATTTTATACATCAATTATTTGCCAGTATTATTTTATCCATTAATTATTTGCCAGTATTATTTTATCCATTAATTATTTGCCAGTATTATTTTATCCATCAATTATTTGCCAGTGTTATTTTATCCATCAGTTATTTGCCAGTATGATTTTATCCATCAATCATTTGCCAGTATGATTTTATTGATCATTTGCCAGTATTATTTTATCCATCATTTGCCAGTATTATTTTATCCATCATTTGCCAGTATTATTTTATCCATCATTTGCCAGTATTATTTTATCCATCAATTATTTGCCAGTGTTATTTTATCCATCAGTTATTTGCCAGTATGATTTTATCGATCATTTGCCAGTATGATTTTATCGATCATTTGCCAGTATGATTTTATCCATCATTTGCCAGTATGATTTTATCCATCATTTGCCAGTATGATTTTATCCATCAATTATTTGCCAGTATTATTTTATCTATCAATTATTTGCCAGTGTTATTTTATCTATTAATTATTTGCCAGTATTATTTTATCCATCAATTATTTGCCAGTATGATTTTATCCATTAATTATTTGCCAGTATGATTTTATCCATTAATTATTTGCCAGTATGATTTTATCCATTAATTATTTGCCAGTATTATTTTATCCATAAATCATTTGCCAGTATGATTTTATCCATCAATCATTTGCCAGTATGAATTTATCCATTAAATATTTGCCAGTATTATTTTATCCATTAATTATTTTCCAGTGTTACTTTATCCATCAATTATTTGACAGTATGATTTTATCCATCATTTGCCACCCTCCTCAAAAGCCCCCCCCCCCCCCCCCTCCTTGGCTGCTCCGTGTCTACATTGCGTCCTCTGTGCTGCAGGCTTCCCTCCTGCACAGAGGATGGAAGTAAATTAGCCGGATAGGACTGTCATATCGGGCCGAAGAAAATGAAAGTAAAAGAAAAACAGCCGGTGACGTGATGTCGCGTGTGACGCGCCTCGATTGCAAGACATTTGCATAGATGCCGGGACTGTCCAGTTGGCAACTATGCCATTGCACAGTTAGAGAGCTCTGTAATATATATATATATATATATATATATATATATATATATATATATATATATATATACACACATACAAATCCAAAAGGAATGCACTCACCTAAACTAGCATATATTATAAGGGGTGCTGCTGAGATCAAATAATTATTCAAAATCCAAAGATCAGGTCACTCACCTCAAAGCAGGTAGGAGAAAAACTCTTAAAGCTACAGGTTTCATTAAAGCTACTTAAAAACACCTGTCTTTCTAAGATAACAAAATTGGAGATTTGGTTACATATATGGCCATATTATGCTAAGCCCACCACTATGTCAAAGTACTCCAATATTGCTGGGTCCTAACACTAAATACTGTTGCTTATGGGGCTTAATCTCTTTATGTGTATTGCTTACCATGGACAGAAAGGCCTTCCTATTGTACAATACAGAGACACTCCTGCAATTTATAGGTCTGGACACCACTTATGGAGCACCTGTGATGGGAGGGGTGCTAAACCAGAGTCCTGGTTATAGCCCCTACTATACAAACAAATCCAAAAGGAATGCACTCACCTAAACTAGCATATATTATTGGAGATTAAAATTGGAGATTTGGTTCCATATATGGCCATATTATGCTAAGCCTACCACTATGTCAAAGTACTCCAATATTGGTGGGTCCTACCACTAAATACTGTTGCTTATGGGGCTTAATCTCTTTATGTGTATTGCTTACCAGGGAACAGATGTAACCAAATCTCCAATTTTGTTTTAGAAAGACAGGTGTTTTTAAGTAGCTTTAATGAAACCTATAGCTTTAAGAGTTTTTCTCCTACCTACTTTGAGGTGAGTGCGCTGATCTTTGGATTTTGTATAATTATTTAGTCTCAGCATCACCCCTTATAATATAATATATGTTAGTTTAGGTGTGTGCATTCCCTTTGGATTTGTTTGTATATTAGAGGCTATGACCAGGCCTCTGGTTTAGCACCACTCCCCATCACAGGTGCTCCATAAGTGGTGTCCGGACCTATAAATTGCAGGAGTGTCTCTGTATTGTACAATAGGAAGGCCTTTTGGTTCCTGGTAAACAATACACATAAAGAGATTAAGCCCCATAAGCAACAGTATTTTGTGTTAGGACCCACCAATAGTGGAGTATTTTGATGAAGTGGTGGGCTTAGCATAATATGGCCATATATGTAACCAAATCTCCAATTTTGTTATTTTAGAAAGATGGGTGTTTTTAAGTAGCTTTAATGAAACCTATAGCTTTAAGAGGTTTTTCTCCTACCTGCTTTGAGGTGAGTGACCTGATCTTTGGATTTTGTATATATATATATATTTTTTTTTTTTTTTCAGGAAATGATGACTAATTTTTAAAAATAAAAAAGCAAGAACTGATAAAAAAAAAATCTATCTATAGACGAAACTGTTATTTTATGTCTGATTAATTTTCCTTTGATCATATGGAAACAAAGCCTGTGATCTTTGCTGGTCTGAAATAAAGTGTGAAAATAACAATTACAAGAGAAAAGAAAACAGTTTTTGTAGTGTCCCAAACCCATTTTCTTTCAATTTAATGGCTGAATGCCTATCAAAAAAAGAACCACTTTTCTCCAATGTTTAGTTTTAAATAATTGACAGTGTACGATAAATCATTTATGGTAAAATAATTTTCCCTGAATAGAAGACTGGAAAATTCCTACTATAATGTTTCTTTACTGCAGTCAGTACCCCAATGTTTCTAAAGATTGCTATCAGGATATTGATTCATGACCAATATTTTTTAATATAAAACCATCCATAACTGTAAATAGTAGTAATAAAACTTCAAAGGGAAACAAAACATTTTTTTCACGTGTGCTTCTATTATAGAAGCACAAATGGAAAGCTTAGTGGCCACAGAATGAGGATCAACTGTAATGTACTTTTTTTAATGACTTTTATTTTGGAGGGTTTACAGAATTGGAAATTTAAAATGAAGTAATGCACTAAACATAACAAAAAAATAATAATATTGACATGCAACTAAAAGGATAAAACAGATTTAAGTATTTGTCTTATCATAAACCATATCAAATAAAGGCATAGTAAGTAACCAGATTATGACACAGGATTGTGTAACAGGAGATCCGGAAATGTTTAAAAAAACACTGAAAAACCTCATCAGTTTTCTTTTTTTTTTTTGTTGCCGTTTAAGGTACTTCATAATAAGTGACAGATTCAGAGGAAAAACCAACACTGGGCCCAAGTTCTGCGGGGTCAGGCTGGAGTTCCTTACAATACTACTATTTGTCACAGAAATGTTGTGTATACATATATATATATATATATATATATATATAACAACAAATACAATTCAAAATAACAATAACAAATCAAATTTGTTGCATGCTGCCAATAAAGTCAACATGTCTGGTCTTCATAAAGGGCATTGTGTCAAAATGTCCGCAGTCTCCCCAAAATATCCTCAAGATTATGTGTAGAAAAGGATAGGAATGGGCAAACTGATATATCTTCTGAATAGACACATCTGCGAGTGTGCGGAACATTATGAAAAACTGAAAAATTGATGGAATGGGGTGTCACATTTTCATGTAGTAAGATGTATCAGGGGTTGATGTGCAACTTGTTTGGAACAGTACCAGGAGGTGTATTTGGCTGGGAGAGGACATTCCTGGTGGACACTTCTCTCCATTGTAACCTCCTGAGAATCTAGATCGTTTACGTATATTTTGGTAGATGGGTTCTGAAATTACTGAAATTACAAAATATCTCTACATGGGGCCAGGCCACCCAGTTAATGCCAATGACTGGGTGCCTTCCTTTAACAAATCCTCATTAAGCAGCATGTATGGTGGACGGAAGAATTATTTGCAGCCTGTCTGCAATGATCTTAACCAGGAGATTAATGTCCTGGTTAAGTAAAGTAATCGGGTGATAGGATAAGGGACAGGCTGGGTCTTTAGGGATTAGGACCATTCGGTCAGAAGTGAGTGCCTGTGCAGGGGTGTCACCAAAGAAGATGTAATTTAATAAACCTTGAAGGGTACAAGTATATCGGGTCAGATTATCTTATACATTCCACCATAGAATCTATCAGGGTCAAGTGTTTTTCACTTTTTTGAGGAGGTAATAGCTAAAAGTTATGTCAGCGTCTTGGTGAGGAGTTGCTAAACCTAGATGATCTCGCAATTTGTAAAGTTATTCGCTCCACTGTGTTGTCTGGATCTGCTTTATATAGGGTCTGATAATATTGTTGGAAAACCATATCCTCAGGGTAAGTCACCCTCTGGTGTGCGGATATGACTAATGTTGTGACTCCCCTGTCTGCTTCTAGCCATTAAAGTTAATAGTTTACACAACGTGTTGCTCCAACGGTAAAAATATTTTTGGTAATTCAAGTTTTTTCTGTACCTGTTCCAGTAAATGTGTTTCTAAGAGCTGTTTTGATTGGATGAAGAAATATTCATTTGAGTCAGATGAGTCTTGAATAAGAATCTTGAATCTGCGCCGCATCTCTGATTAATCTTAGCCACATAAGATATGACATGTACCCTTATCACCGACCTTGGTAGTTTCCCAAAAGAGAAAGTCGTCCCTCCAAGAAGTTAATAAAGTTTGTGCGCAAGGTATGCAGGGAAAGACCAGTGCCTAGTATTAAAAGAAAGGTGTAATTTGAGTGACACTGACACTGGGGCATGATCTGAGACCTGGATGGAGTGGATTTTGGGGTCACTTATCTCCAGGAGCAGGTGAAGGGACATAAGAAAATAATCAAGCTTGGTAATTGTGTTGTGAGCAACAGATAAAAGAAAAATGTCTTTAGCATGGTGGTTAAAAGTTCTCCAGCGCTCTATCAAATTCAGATTGTGTGTTAAAGGCGAGATACCAGCTTACCAGACCCTCCTAGATGCTAAGCCACTATACACCTCCAATAGATTATCTGACAAACTTATCTCAAGAATACAAATCTGAGAACCTGCCCCTACCTGAACCCCGCTTGCCTCCATGACCTCCACCAAGTGAACCTGATAATAACTCCCCAGCAACAGAAAAAGGACATCAGACTGCAGGCTACTGAGCTGAAGCACATCATTGACCATGGCTTGGCTGAGATCCACACAGAAGTCCAGACTCTGAAAACCAGGGTAACAACCTGGAAGGCTGACAAAATTGACACTTTCTAAAATGGAGTCGCTGGAAAGACAAGGTCATCTCTAGATATCAGGATGCCTTCAACGCTAAATTTGAAGAACTAGATAAACATTTCCGGCATAAGAACATGCCTTTTCGGAATTAATTAGAAAACTAGGGTTCAGGAGCTCCTGCACTTAATAAGAAGGATTTTAACTTATCTCTTTCCTGCCACACCAAGCAAGTCTTTCCAAGCAGACAATCTTTTTAGGGTAACTAAAGCCCCTTAGACTCATCCTTCAATTTAAACATATGGCGGACATGGTAGCCCTGACCTCCAAGATTATGGGACCAACCCCACTAGTCTTGAAATCATCCAGACTGCCAACCTTTCAGATTTGTCCCATTACACAATTTTATGGAGACATACCCTACATCCTTTTACAGACTTTGCTCAGTGCAAATGCTGTCTCCAGGGCCTGACAAACATCCTGCATCCAAGGGGGGCGATGGAGTCCAATAAGTCCCTGATCTTGCAGGTGTACCAGGTTGCTTTGTCCAGCAGCCTATCTTATTGTGCAGAGGAGGTTCAATTTTTGATAATCTAGGTCACAGATGGATGTGGATTGCAGGTTGCACAGAGGAGCTTGCTTAAAATGTGGGTGTCACTGCTGGCCCTGCCCTGGTAGTCCCATTGGCATGTACTTTTAATAGTTCATGTTGGCTATTCTTCTGACCAGCCATCATGTTTGAACCAAGCCGACTAGTCTGGTCAGAAAATGCCTCTCTGCTAGAAGAGCTAAAGACTTTTTTACATGGGATCAACAGAGTGCACTTTAACTTTCAATGCACTAGCCCAGAGAGACCAATACTCCTGAAAGACCTTGATCAGACACATGGTATGAGCCCCTGCCCTTATTGGCTGTGGGTGTACGGACGCTATCAACATGTGCCAGCTTCAAAGTCATCTCTGCCTCAGAGCTAAGAAGATATACATTGGGTTTACTAAAGAGGATGGATAGTAGCCTTTTAACACTTGCCTAATTAAACAAGGGTTAAAAAAAATTGTGTTGCTTTAATGTCTATTCAAAAGTGAACTGCAAAGATAAGGCATTAATAGGTGAGCTTGAAACATTCTCCAACATGCCTCTCTTTCAAATAAAGCCATTAATGCATTTTTGCAGTTCCCTTTTTAATGAACAGACATTCTTGTGTTTATTTTTTCCCCAAAATTATTCTACCAGTGTTTTTGAATTGCTCAGCACTTTGGGAAAGTAATGAAAAATAAATCAAGATATATTCCCACAATCCACTTCCTCAGAGATTTATGGAGCTTAATCTCCACAGCGTTACTGTGTAATATAATGTTTTAAGGAAAGAATTGTCATATATTCATCTTTTCTGGAATACAAAAATGTGAAATTTCTTTCTGCCAAAAAAACTTATTTCCCCAGATTTCAGTTACAATATGCTCTACAGACACAAAAGTGGATAATCTTTAATGTAATATCTTGGAAATATTCCATTTAGATCATTCATCAGATTGGCAAAGCGTATTCATACATTCTCTTTCGTTCATTTAAAAGGCTAACTTGGGAAACGCTTAATCTAGGAGCGCAACACAGCAGTGACAGGATGTATAATAAGCTCAGACAAACTAAAGTATATGAAAATATAAATTAACCTATCCTTCAGCTGTGAATCTAGAGATGACATTTAAACCAGATGACATTCAAAGTGTAATCTGAAAAGCAGAGGAAGATCAGTCAAGAGGCTAATCTTGTAATCTAGATCTGGTAATACTCTGGATTAATGAAGTATCTAGATATGTAAGTATTTTTTTTAAACATATATCAACAGTTGTGAGAATATCAAATGCAGGTTACAACCACAACTAAACTGTCATTTGATCTTACATCCTATCTAAAGCTGCGGTCAAATTGGTACATCACTCCACGTCTTCTATTTGTGTCCCAAAATTAAAACTTATTGGCTGAAAATTCTCATATTAATTAATTTTTTTTTACTACCATGTTGTTATTGTTTACTCAACACTTCATTTTATTTTTGTTTAGTTTACTTATTTCATATACAAATATTTAGAATTGTTATGTGTATTTGATTGCTTGTTTAGTTTTGACAATGGTTCATAAGGAGAGTTGAGCGGACACCTGGATGTTCGGGTTCGGCGGGTTCGTCCAAACTTCGGAAAAAAGTCCGGTTTCGGGCTCGAAATTGACCCCGAACTTGACCCCGAACACGAACCCAATTGAAGTCAATGGTGACACAAACTTTTGGCCACTAAAATGCCTCTAAAAAAGTCCTGGAAAGGGCTAGAGGGCTGCAAAAGGAAGTAAAATGTGGGTAAGAGTAGGACAAGTGCCCTGCAAACAAATATGGATAGGGAAATAACTTCAAATAACATAAAATACAAATTAAAAATACAGCTGAGCCATAAAATAGCACTAGATGGAATCTTTGATTTTAGCTTTGGAAGAACATAAATCTAAATCTAAAGCATGGCTGCCAGGAGGATCAACAGAATTATCCATTTGAGAGAGGGTTGGAGTGCAGGGTATTCTCTTTCAGTTTATACTAAGTGACCCATAGGTTAAGGAGGCGGTGAGCGTGGCGGTGTAGGTGGAAGTGACGCTAAGGAGGAGGAGGAGGTAGCCAGAATTTTTCAAAGTGCGCTGTAAGCACAGTATTTAACGGTTCTATTTGACTCTCAGATATGAAGTGCACCGCAAGACGCAAATGTACGATTTACCACCCAAAACTATTCAAATTTTTCAAAGTGCGCTGTAAGCACAGTATTTGACGGTTCTATTTGACTCTCAGATGTAATACATGTAATGCTATTGCTATTCTATAAACCGAAATAGAGTCCCCATTCATACGAATAGGTCAATAAACCTATTCGTATGAATGGGGACTCTATTTCGGTTTATAGAAAGCTAATAGCATTACATGTATTCCATAAACCGAAAGTCTATAAACCGAAAGACATTCGGTTTATAGACTTTCGGTTTATAGAATAGCAATAGCATTACATGTATTCTATAAACCGAAAGTCTATAAACTGAATGTCGTTCGGTTTATAGACTTTCGGCTTATGGAATCCATGTAAAACTATTGGCTTTCTATAAACCGAAATAGAGTCCCCATTCATAAGAATTTCTTATGAATGGAGACTCTATTTCAGTTTATAGAAAGCCAATAGCATTACATACAATGTAATCGCCGAATTATTGCACCCGTCGCGCTGTGATTAGTGTGACAAGGAGGTGCGAGCCGCAGGTGAGCGCTGTGTTTACCGTACCTCCCTATCACATCAAGCACAGAGCGACGGGTGCAAGCTCCGCCCCCGTCGCGCTCTGATTGGCTGCAGGGAGGATGGTGTCAGCAGAGGCAGACACCGGCATCTAGTTTCTTCTGCCAGATGTCAGCTGACATCAGACAGAAGAAACTAGATGCCGGTGTCAGCCTCTGCAGACACCATCAAGCAGGCGTCCTGGGCCAGACAGAGCAGAGGTAAGTACTGGGGCAGGTGGGAGGAGGGTGGCAAACGAGCATACTGTGGGGCAAAATCCTGACATATTAATTGGCATAATCCTAATATATTGAGTGACAAAATCGTGGCATATTAATTAGCATAACCCTGACATACTAATTACCATAACCCTGACATTTTAATTGGCAAATTCCTGGCATATTAATTAGCATAACCCTGACATATTAATTGGCAAATTCTTGGCATATTAATTGGCATAACCCTGACATATTAATTGGCATAACCCTGACATATTAATTGGCATAACCCTGACATATTAATTGGCATAACCCTGACATATTAATTGGCAAATTCCTGGGATATTAATTAGCATAACCCTGACATATTAATTGGCAAATTCCTGGCATATTAATTGGCATAACCCTGACATATTAATTGGCATAACCCTGACATATTAATTGGCAAATTCCTGGCATATTAATTAGCATAACCCTGACATATTAATTGGCAAATTCTTGGCATATTAATTGGTATAACCCTGACATATTAATTGGCATAACCCTGACATATTAATTGGCATAACCCTGACATATTAATTGGCAAATTCCTGGCATATTAATAAGCATAACCCTGACATATTAATTGGCAAATTCCTGGCAAATTAATTGGCATAATCCTGGCATATTAATTGGCAAAATCCTGGCATATTAATTGGCATATTGAGGGGCTAAATCCTGGCATATTGAGGGGAAAAATCCTGGCATATTGAGGGGCAAAATACTGGCATATTAATTGGCAAATTCCTGACATATTGAGGGGCAAAATACTGGCATATCAACTGGAAAAAGAATGGCATATTGAGGGGCAAAATACTGGCATATTAAATGGCATATTTAGGGGGGAAATACTGGCATATTAAATGGGAAAAGAATGGCACATTGAGGGGCAAAATCCTGGCATATTAAATGGCATATTTAGGGGCAAAATACTAGCATATTAAACGGCAAAAGAATGGCATATTGACCAACTGCTCCCAACCACCCTCCATATTTCACTAGACCGGGATAACATGCTTGTGAGGGTAGGTGGGCCGAGTGGGAGATATTGTCGGGGGGGGGGGGAGCAGAAAATGTGTTCAATAAGGGGCCCTTAAATTCCTGGTGGCGGCTCTGCCATCGAGAACGTCCTCCTCCCTGCACATAAAGGTAATTAAGTAGGGAGGGCGACAGAATTTCTGTGTGTGTGTGTGTATGTATGTGAATGTGACTGACTGCATGTGTGACTATATATTTATGTGTATGTGATTGTATATGTGTGTATGTGACTGACTGCGTGTGTGACTGTATATATGTGTGTCTGTGTAACTGCATACTTGCATATGACTGTGTGATTATGTGACTGTATTTAATTATGTATGTGCACCCATACATAATCACATATACACATTGGGGGACATGTATAAACACGGCGCACGCTGGTGCAATCGGCGTGTGCGCCAATGTATAAAACAGACTCACGAGAGTTATCTACGCTGAATGCGTAGATTTAAGTTGGTTCGCGCTCGTTGTGCCGGCGCAGCCTATGTTTAAAAAATAAAGCACTGAAAAGTGCCTGATATGGGGCAGGAGTGGAGACAGAGAGAGAGACAGACATGGGGGCAGGAGGGGAGAGAGAGAGAGAGAGAGAGAGAGAGAGAGAGAGACAGAGATTAGGTATGAGTGAATAGAGAGAGACACACATTGGGTATAAGTGGAGAGAGAGAGAGAGAGAGAGAGAGAGAGACACGCACATTGGGTATGAGTGGAGAGAGAGACAGACATTGGGTATGAGTGGGGAGAGAGAGAGAGACATGTGGGTATGGGGAGAGAGAGACAGACATGTGGGTATAGGAAGTTAGAGACAGACATGAGGGTATAGGGGAAAGAGAGAGAAAGACATGGGGGCATGGGGGGAGAGAGACACGTGAGTGACTGGCATGGTGGAATATTATTTATCGCTCCTTGTGTACTTCTTTTCCAGTGATGCTCAGCCAGACTTTGGCTGGTTGGGCATCATGGGAACGGTAGTAAAAACTAATTCTGCTAGCCAGCAAAAACTCTCCCATGTTGCTGGCTGAGCATCATAGAAATAAATAAAACCACTTCACAGTATTATGGCAAAATATATATCTTTATTTAAAATAAAGTGTGTGCTCTAATGGCATCTGGAACAGACATGTCTAAAGGGGAAGAGTTCATAATATAACCACTCCCACTTTTAGGCGCCAAAAGAAAACCTGCACCCAGGCGCCCGTGACCCTAGGATCGGCCCTGTTAAATACCATAGACTGCAACAAAACATGGTGAGGTAAAAAAACAAAAAAACAAAAACAGTGATAACTGACATGATTAGACTGACCCCCCCTAGTCAAAAACAAAAACACCCTCCACTTATTGGTTAACTACTGCACTTTCCAGAATGAAATAATTCATAATAAATACCAATCAAGTTTATGTTGAAAGGATAAACCTTTGGTTCTAAGGGATAGGCAATGAAGTACAATGTCTACCAGTAAGACATTAGAATATCTCAGCAAAAATTGCAGCTCTGCTACTGTTCCCAAGGAGTTATAATTCGCTACAATCCAGCTTTTTACCAGCCTGCTGGTAAAATAAAAGTTAGGTGGCAATCCTACATTCTAATGGTTTTAACATGCAGATAATAGATTCAAGTAAACTACTGAATGTCCGTCTGAAACCAATTTCCCCAGTAAAACAGAATTTAAGTTCCATTGCTTCTCTTTTTAAAGTCTTGAAACTCAACTCAGACAGGTGCAGATCCACATGATAAAAGGACTTTAAGACAGCACCATTTTGTTCTTGGACTATTTTTTGGTGTGTTTGCATGCAACAGAATTTATTTATTCTTAAACTGCGGGTACCTTAATTTTGTGTTTTCATTTAGTGAGAAGGTGCAGTGGTTAGCAATGTAGCGCCGGTATGCTTAGTAGTCACACGTTGTGGGGGAAAGAATGGGGTTAAATAGCAGCCCCCCAATAGGTTATTTAGGCTTTCCACCACCATGACAGGAGTGTGAATTGAAAAGAGAGCAATCCTTTGCACTTGTCTAGTTCTTATAGTGTCCTACGTACCTATAAATATTTTAAAGGGTCTACTAAACCTTATCCGAATGGGGCCAGATCAGTCAAAATAGCTGAATTTTTTGAATTTATTTATGGGGCCAGCGGCAATCCGCTGACCAAAGGGGGGGGGGGGATATTTTGTTT
Organism: Pelodytes ibericus; assembly: GCA_036172795.1. Taxonomy (NCBI): domain Eukaryota; kingdom Metazoa; phylum Chordata; class Amphibia; order Anura; family Pelodytidae; genus Pelodytes; species Pelodytes ibericus. The sequence goes on from CM069863.1 coordinate 92,887,479, forward strand.
TCTCTTTTTTTTTTTTTTATTATTATTTTCTTATTTATTTTTATTTGACAAAAGCCAAAGTCCATGTGGAGAATAGAGGCTACTATTTCGATTTCCCATACGCCAGAGGAGTTTGAATCCCTTGATTTTGGGAAGAATTCAGCCACAATTGTAACGGTCTTGTTCAGGAGATGGATCACTAGTGCTGATGAGTCTACGGGAACACTCACTTAGTACTGTAGGTAGCAAGTATTGGTTTTCACCCTATTGACAACACACCCTTGGTTGAGCCGCAGTTGGTATGTCACCAAGGACTTTGATGAAATACTTACTACCAAGTACTTAGCAAGAGGAGCCCGATTTAGGATAGCACAGGACAACAGGCAAATGGAGAGTCAGGAAACAGGCTGGGTCACGGAATGGAGATATATGGATAACCAGGTCACAAGCAGAATCGAGGCAGGCAGCGGACATAGAATAGTCAGGAACAGCAGGGACATACATGGAATAAATCAGGAACACAAGGAACAAATAGATTTAGAGAGATACGGGAAGTCAGGGACGAACCGGGTCAGCAAACAGAAAAATCAGAATCAATTCAGGAATCAAAACGCTAGTGAGGTACACAAGACACTATCACAGGCAAAGGTAAGCTGTGCAATGACTGTTTAAATACTATGACATGACCAGGACACAACTCCGGTCAATTTGGCAAAGGAGGGGTTAATTTGATAAATAGTCTTTAACTGGGCTCATGAATATTTATTAATCACCCATGAGCGCGTGTTTCTCTGGATGCGCGTCTCTCTGGACGCGCGTCTCAGTACAGGAAGATGCTGGGGCTCTGACACTGAGCCCCAGCCGACGGTCTGACGTCCAACTGGTCCACGATGGCGGCGGATCAGGAGGACTATTAAGGTAAGTGACACTACCCCCCTCTCGACGGGAGACATACTGGCTACCAAGGCCTGGTTTGAGTGGAAATTTGGAATGAAAAGATCGGAGCATGAACATTCCTTGCAGGTACCCAAGAATTTTCCTCAGGACCATAGCCCTTCCATCTAATTAGATATTGCAAGGAGCCCTGCTGGAAACAGGAATCCAAGATAGACTGGACTTCGTATTCTTCTTCATAATGAAATAATGCTGGTACAGGAATATTGAGCCCCGGAGAGTATTTGTTAGTAGTTACAGGTTTCAATAGAGACACATGGAGACCGTTGTTATTGCGTAAGGATTTTGGAAGACACAAAGAAAAAGAAACATCATTGAGTTGTCACTGAATCTTATAGGGTCCTATGTATTTGGGCCCCAAGGTCTTGGAAGCCTGACGAAGGTGTAGATGTTTAGTAGACAGCTAGACCAAAGTACCAGGTGCAAGGACAGGACCTACTGACCTGTATTTATCTGCAGCTTTTTTCTGTGTAATCTTGGCTCAATTTAAAACATTGGCCAGGCGTGACCAGTGGTCTCGTAGAGATAAAAATTGGCATTCAGCAGCAGGAACCTCAGTGATAATGGGATCCTGAGGCCATAAAGCAGGTTCATATCCATGAACAGCCTTGAAAGGAGACATCCGCAGAGATTCATGGTAAGAACTGTTGTAGGACCACTCGGCCAAGTACAAAAGGTCAGACCAGTCAGATTGATCAGCAGACACATACATTCTAAGATATTGTTTAAGGACCTGATTCGTCCGTTCAGCCTGACTGTTGGTTTGAGGATGATGAGAAGAGGAGAAATTAAGTTCGATATGTAGAAGTTTGCACATTGCCCTCCAAAACTTTGAGACAAACTGTGGGCCTCTATCAGAAACAATCGATTGAGGGACTCCATGCAGACGAATGATTTCTTTGAGAAAAATGTTTGCAAGCGTGCTGGAATTAGGTAGTTTAGGGAGTGCGATGAAATGAGCCTGTTAAATAAGTTGACTACGACCAGGACAGTAGTGTACCCATGAGATATAGGTAAATCAGTAGTAAAGTCCATGGCTATATTTGTCCATGGTCTGTTGGGTACAGGTAAAGGGTGTAGTAATCCAGAAGGTCGGGTACGAGGAATTTTGTGATGAGCACAAACAGGACATGACTGTATGAAAAGAGAAATATCCTTCAACATAGAGGGCCACCAAAAATATCTTTGAAGCAAGAATCGTACATTCTGTTTGCCCCTATGGCCTGCCACAGGAGATTTGTGACCCCAAGATAGTACCTTTTTTGTGAAGCGGGGCGGGACAAATAATCTGCCAGGGGGTGGTTGGCAGTTTTTTGGCCTTTGTCCTTGTGACTTGGAGATACGCCATTTTAATGAACTTTGTACAGTAGTTTTCATCTTGGAAAGGGTATGATGGTTTCAAAGTATGTTCGGTTAACGGAGTCTCAAATTGTCTGGATAATGCATCGGCCTTGGTATTTTTCGAACCAGGACGAAAATAAATGATCAAGTTGAAACAAGTAAAAAACAAGGCCCATCTAGCTTGGCGTGGGCTCAATCTTTTGTCCTTTTTAATAAATAGCAAATTCTTATGATCAGTGAGGATGGTAATGGGAATTTCAGTTCCCTCTAGCAAGTGACGCCATTCTTCCAAAGCTAGTTTTATGGCCAACAATTCACTATTTCCTATATCATAGTTTCTCCCTGTGGAAGAAAAATATCTCGAAAAATATGAACAAGGATGGAGTTTATTAATTTTCTGATCCCTTTGTGATAAAATAGCACCTGCTGCAATTTCAGAAGCATCGACATCCAATACAAACGGTTGACTTGTTTCTGGCCTTTTAAGTATGGGTGCGGAGGTAAAGGCTAATTTAAATTTATTAAAAGCGGCAGTAGCTTCAGGAGTCCAATGTTTTGGGTTGGCTCCCATTTTGGTCAGTGCAATGATGGGTGCAATGACACGAGAGAAGTTACGGATGAATCGTCTGTAGTAATTGGCAAAGCCTACAAATCTTTGTATCCCTTTTAGATCATTAGGTTCCTTCCTATTATTAATAGCTGAAAGTTTGTCTGGATCCATCTCCAATTGACCAGCGGAAATAATGTAGCCCAAAAATTTTACTCTGTTGGATTCAAATTCGCATTTTTCTGCTTTGGCGAAAATGGAATGATCCCTAAGACGTTGTAACACTTGTCTGACATGGCTGCGATGTTCTTAGAGGTTTTTTGAATATATTAAAATATCATCCAGATTAATCATTGTGTGGGAAAGAATCATGTCTCTGAAAATATCATTCATGAAATTTTGAATACAGCTGGTGCATTAAATAACCCAAACGGCATTACCAGATACTCGTAGTGGCCGTATCGGGTATTAAATGCTGTTTTCCATTCATCTCCTTCCTTTATGCAGACCAAATTATAAGCCCCCCAAAGATCTAATTAAGAGAAGATAGTGGCATCCCTCAATTGATCATATAGTTCAGTGATGAGCAGAATGAGTAGCGGTCTCTGCCATGGTTCTAGAGGACGTAGAAGGACCCGTCAATTGGCGTAGCAAATCTGCAACTTCATCCACTTTTCTCTCAAGAGACTGGAGATGCGTAGCATGGGTCATCAGGACCTGATTCTGAGTGCCTGTCTGGATGAAATCCTAGCCACATCTGCGGGATCCATTTTTTGAAGGCCTGTGATAAATGTAACGGTCTTGTTCAGGAGATGGATCACCAGTGCTGATGATTCTACGGGAACACTCATTAAGTACCGTAGGTAGCAAGTATTGGTTTTCACCCTAATGCAACACACCCTTCCTTGAGCCGTAGGTGGTATGTCACCAAGGACTTTGCTGAAATACTTACTATCAAGTACTTAGCAAGAGGAGCCCGATTAGGATAGCACAGGACAACAGGCAAACAGAGAGTCAGGAAACAGGCTGGGTCACGGAATGGAGATATACGGATAACCAGGTCACAAGTCGAATCGAGGCAGGCAGCGGACATGGAATAGTCAGGAACAGCAGGAACAAATGGATTTAGAGAGATATGGGTAGTCAGGAATGAACCGGGTCAGCGAACAGAAAAATCAGAATCAATTCAGGAATCAAAACGCTAGTGAGGTACACAAGGCACTATCACAGGCAAAGGTAAGCTGTGAAATGACTGTTTAAATACTATTCCATGACCAGGACAATTTGGCAAAGGAGGGGTTAATTTGATAAATAGTCCTTTAACTGGGCTCATGAATATTCATTAATCACCTGTTCGCGCATGCACAAACGGGTGTGTGACGTCACTGAGTGCGTCTCAGTACAGGAAGATGCTGGGGCTCTGACACTGAGCACCAGCCAACGGGATGGCGTCCTCCTGGTCCATGATGGTGGCGGATCAGGAGGACTATTAAGGTAAGTGACAACAATGGTTGATTTTCATGCCAGTTTGGAAGGACTTTGGTGATTCCTGAGTAGCCCAAATTCATGAAGTGGTCTGAGACTCAGAGCTGTGATTTTCCTGAGTAGACCCTACTAGAGTACATTCTTTTGCCGTTGTGTATTTTCCTTTAGTATAAGGTTATTGCATTATTTTTAAGCAGTTATTAATGGAAAATCTTTAATGCTTAGCATTATTACCATGCATTTAGGTGTATCGCACATTGATAATTTGGTTAAAATACCATTCTGAAATGTAAAGTAATTATTATTAGGTGCTCAAATTCTTTATTAATTATGAGCTTTGGTTTGCAAATCATTGCAGTATTTAAATTGCTTTATACAGACAAACACATCTTTGAACACTTTTCCCCTTCTAAATTAATTAAAACTGAGGAACATCTTAATTTATTGCATGGATTTTCAACCTACAGGCACGCAGTAAGGAGTATGTGAATTATTTTATGGCATGGGATTTTATTTCTATATGGGGTGTCTTTCTTTTCTGCCAGTTTAATAGGCTGACTTTATTCAATTTTATTGTATTTCCATTACTATACAATGATTTTAAATTAAATAGCAAGAAATTAAAATAAAACAATAAAAGTTGACCTTCAACCTTAAAGTCAAATAATAAATGCACAGGCAGCCAAGAAATCCTGTTTGAATAGGGAAATATTTGTCTATCTTGACAGAATGAGCCAAACTTTAGTATTATTCTTAATACAATTACTGACTGGGTTGTAGCGTTATTGGAAAAAATAATTAAACAAAAAAAAAGCTTGTGCAGGGAAATATATACATTCAGACTGTGCAGTAAACGCAATGTCTATCTCCACAATAAACTACATAATAAAGTATAAAAATACAGTATAATAAAAATTGAAATAGATTGCACTTTAGTAAAACACATTGTTATTTTATAATATTATTAGAGGTTATTAGACAAGACTTTTTCAATCAGACAAAAATATGCATTGGGGGCTCAAGATAATGGGGAAAAAACACATAGAAAGTACCCTTCAGATTTGAAATGTCCTATCTTTTTTGATGAATAGTAAAGATCAATAATTATAAAGGTGTTTGCATGTATTAACATGTATATTTGTGTATTAAATATGTGTATCTGACTCATTGCAGCTACTACTGATCCTCCCACTTAGGTCTGGAGAACATGGCTGGAGCTTTGAAGGGAAAAAAGCATCAATCAACGTTTCCCAAGTAATAACTATATAAATATACATCACACAGAAGCTTGTACAGAGCACCCATCCACGCATAGGTTTCACATATCAGCCATTTTTTAGCAGGTCACAATGCATTTTAAACATGCTCCCCAGCAAAATGTATAATGCAAGCAGGGAACAAGTAAAAAAACATTGCTAAAAGAATGGAAAATAAACATAAATAGCTTCTTGAAGCACTAAGAATATTTTTTTTTTTTTACGTAATTACAAATAATAAGCACATTCCCATTAACAGTAGTCTCAACAGTACTGGACCATTTAGAAAGTAATCGTAAAATGATTAGTTTTGTACTAATCATAATTTAGGTTGAAAAACAGAAAACCTTTCCACCACCTATATTACTGCTGTTAATGCAAGAGAAGGCCAAACCTACATGGAAGTAATGTTCAATTTATAAAGACACAGAGCCTCGTATTTGTGCTATCTCTTTCTATTTAATCCCTCAGCAGCATAGAACATAGTGGAATACAAAGAAATTAAAACAACCAGTCACAACATACATATAACCTCTGTCCCCTCCCCCTTATAAAAACCCTAACTTGCACCAGCTCCTCCTCTTTCTTTGCTGATCCCTCGGCAGGATAAGTATTTTATATTTAAATTATATCATATACGTTTCTCTTGTGTATTTATTTTACTATATTTTTACCCCATATGTTTGGTATGCTTTCATGGGTCCTTATGGGGCGGTTGTGTCCCTGGGCTCATTACTGTGACTGAATTTATTTATTTATTTGTTTCTTCATTATCAGGTAAGTATTGTGAAGTTATATGTTTTTTGCTTGACTTACCTTTCTAGGGAGCCGCTTCTCAGCCTTCTACAGTGGACAGTTTCACTTCTCCTTCTCTGGGTCGGCTGGGACAGAGCATCCGCTCAGTTGATTTTAGTCTTTCCTCTCATATACACGAATTGGGTGGGTTTTTCCCCTTAGTGCCCCACGTGTTTTTCCCCTTTCTGATACTTTCGGTTGCCACGCATGCCCTGAGGCCTCTAACAACCCAGACAACCCTTACAGGATGTTAGGATCCAGAATCCTACCTTCTTCCTAAATAGAGGTAGACCCTGGTAGACGAGAGGGGTCAGAGGTGCACTGCAGCACAGACGTGGTTACGGTAAGTCCCAGTTACCTTCCCCTTCTTTCCCATTAGAGGTAGGGGGTCGACTCAAGTTTTACACCCACACATGGGCCATGATTACCTCAGACAATTGGGTTCTACAGGCTGTGCAGGGTTATCACGTATAATTTGTTATACCCCCTATACAAATTATGTTGCCTCAGCCACTGACATTTTCAGACTCAGATCGGATCACAATAGAGCAGGAGATATTCACCCTACAACAGAAAAACACCGTCTCTCTGGTCTTCGACAGCTCAACAGTAGAGTTGAGCGGACACCTGGATGTTCGGGTTCCGCAGGTTTGGCCGAACTTCGGAAAAAAGTCCGGCTTCGGGCCCGAACTTGACCCCGAACCCTATTGAAGTCATTGGGACCCAAACTTTTGGCCACTAAAATGCCTCTAAAAAAGTCCTGTAAATAGACTTGCGGTTTATAGAATAGCAATAGCATTACATGTATTCCATAAACCGAAAGTCCATAAACCAAATGTCTTTCGGTTTATAGACTTTCGGTTTATGGAATACATGTAATGCTATTGGCTTTCTATAAACCGAAATAGAGTCCCCATTCATAAGAATTTCTTATGAATGGGGACTCTATTTATATTTATAGAAAGCCAATAGCATTACATGTATTGCATAAACCGAAAGTCTTTAAACCGAAAGACATTCGGTTGATAGACTTTCGGTTTATGGAATACATGTAATGCTATTGCTATTCTATAAACCGATAGTCTATAAACCGAATGTCTTTCGGTTTAAAGACTTTCGGTTTATGCAATACATATAATGCTATTGGCTTTCTATAAATATAGTCCCCATTCATAAGAAATTCTTATGAATGGGGACTCTATTTCGATTTATAGAAAGCCAATAGCATTACATGTATTCCATAAACTGAAAGTCTATAAACCGAAAGACATTCGGTTTATAGACTTTCGGTTTATAGAATAGCAATAGCATTACATGTATTCCATAAACCGAAAGTCTATCAACCCAATGTCTTTCGGTTTAAAGACTTTCGGTTTATGCAATACATGTAATGCTATTGGCTTTCTATAAATATAGTCCCCATTCATAAGAAATTCTTATGAATGGGGACTCTATTTCGGTTTATAGAAAGCCACTAGCATTACATACAATGTAATCGCCGAACTCCAACACAAACATACAGTGGAATGTCCGTGTTTGGGTCCGGGGTCCAAAAAAGGTAATGTTCGGTACGAACCCGAACAGTGCGGTTCGGGTTTGCTCAACACTACTCAACAGGTTTTGTAAGCAATTTGTTCCTGGTGGCCAAAAAGGGAGGTGGCGTCAATCTGCTCCCCTTGAACGCATTTGTACGCTACCATCACTTCAAGATGAAAGGTATTCATTGCCTAAGAGATCTACTGCTGTTCGGGCACTGGATGGCCAAATTGGATCTACAGGACGCCTACTTAACGGTTCCTATAGCACCAGAACACCATCAGTTCCTCCGTTTTCAATGGCAGGAAAGGATGTGGAGTTTCTCGTGCCTACCCTACGGCCTATCTTCCGCCCCATGGTGCTTCACCAAACTACTGAAACCAGTGGTGGCCCACTAACGGTTCCTATAGCACCAGAACACCATCAGTTCCTCTGTTTTCAATGGTAGGAAAGGATGTGGAGTTTCTCGTGCCTACCCTTCGGCCTATCTTCTGCCCCATGGTGCTTCACCAAACTACTGAAACCAGTGGTGGCCCACTAAATGAAGAAAATAGAGAAGAGCGCAATGGTATATTGGAAAATTGTGCCAATAAAGAAAAATGTGCCAATGCAAAATTTGTGCCAATGAAGAAAAAGTATATATGTGCAGAAAAACCAATCAATAAGTGATAAGGAACAGTGATATGTAAAAAATGCAATACTTATAATAAAAGGTTAAAGGATTGCTTAGAGATATTGATTGGGGATCTCATGAGGTGTCAGACATTTAGTATATGCAAAAAAGACAAGAATGGGAAACAAAATAGTGCTCTATGTTTTAAGCCAAAATTTTGACATCAATGGATAGTGAGAGTTGTACTCACAAATTAAGGAGCAGAATTACTGCTCTCTTTATAGATGTAAAGGAGATTCCCAAGGATTATAGGAAACACCAACACTTGAAGGTCTTCTTTTTAGACGTTGTATCTCAATACGTTTATATTCATGCATATAAAAAAGAGAAGCACTTTCGTAGTGAAGCACAGTACATATATTTTAATAAAAAAGGAAAAACAAGGCTTACTTAAAATATTTGTGAGTTCAAACATGTAACTCACAAATAGCTCTGTATATTGCAGAGGAGGCTGGTAGCCGTCAATTAGACAAGAGGATTGAAGCGCAGATCATCCGTGCAGTATTCGTGTTGGATGTCCGTTCACTTCAAAAGCCGAAATAATATCCACAGCCGAATGCGGAAGTTTGCGGAGAGGAGGGGCGTGTCACAGATGCGTTTTGCCGGGCGGGGCTTCCTCAAGTGGCCCACTTACAAAAAGATGGGTGTACGACTCTATCGTCATCTATCTGGATGATATTTTAATCATGTCTGAGCACATACAGATGCTACGCCTTCACCTATCTTGGACAGTGGAACTCCTTCACAGTCTGGGTTTCCTTATCAACTGGGAAAAATCCCTGTTACAACCCGCACAATCGATGGAGTTCTTAGGTTTTTACCATAGACTCGTTACATGGGTCCCTTCATCTGGAAGCCTATGAATAAGCGTGTTATCATGCGAAACGCGTCAGGCGGATCGCTCTCACCGGGTCCTCTGTCTTAAGTGTCTACGTGTATGTTATATTTAATACATTTTTCTATTTTTCACCATATCTACTTGGAGTGCATGCGTTTTTTTCTTTGTTTTCTCCCTTCATCTACCCACATCCAAAATAAGACTGATCAAGAAGGAGATCAGGAAAACACTGACGCGTTCCAGGATCATGATACGTCAGTTGGCAAGAATTATTGGACTTCTATCAGCCTCAATTCAGGCTATCTTTCCAGGACCCTTGCATTATCAAGAAAACATGTTCCCTCCAACAGGAATGGACATACGATCAGGTTATTCCCCTGGATTACAAAGCATCCGAGGAGCTAAATTGGTGGCTTCACCATATGGAGGCATGGAACGGCAGGGCGGTTTTCAGTTCCGATTTAAGCCTGCGCGGATGGGGAGCCACTTGCAAAGGATCCTTCATAGGTGGGAGATGGTCTGTTCAAGAACAAGGGCTTCACATCAACGGACTGGAACTGCTAGAAGGGACGTTCGCGGTCAAGAGTTTTTCTGTAAATCTGTCCAACTGTTCCATCCTCCTCTGTATGGACAATGTATCGGCGGCTCGATATGTGAACCATCTAGGAGGCACGAGGTCACCTGTCCTTTCCCAACTGGCAACAGAGTTCTGGCAATTCTGCCTCGCACACAACATTTCAATTCAGGCCACCCATATCGCAGGCTTAGCGAACTATGGCGCAGATTGGAGTTCGCGTTATTTAAGAGATTCAAGCTACTGGCATCTACATATGTTGGTGTTTCAATGACTACAGGAGCTGTGGGGCCCTTTGGATTTGGACCTGTTTGCGTCCTGATTAAATACTCAACTTCCCAGATTCTTTACCTGGCGTCCGGATCGGGAGGCAGCAGTGACAGATGTGTTACTGCAAGAATGGCCCCTTCGCAGGCCCTACGCATTTCCACCTTTTTCCTCATTGCACGCACCCTGGTTCATCTACGATGCTGACAGGGGTCTCTGGTCATAAGCACTCCATGGTGGGAGACACAGGCCTGGTTTCCCACATTACTGGAGACAGCAATGGATAGGCCTTGTCTTCTTCCATCATTGTCGGACCTTCTGACAGACCCAGAGGGGAACGTTCATCTGCTCATCATCTCCGGGCAGTTGAGACTGTTGGCATGGCTAATTTCAGGGGACCCTGGTGTATCCCAAACGTTTCAAGGCAACTCAAGACCTCTTGGCAGGAGCTTGGGCCCTGGGAACGAGACGACTGTACACTAATGCCTGGAAGTCATGGGTCAGTTGGTGCATGGAACGATATTTGGATCCCGTATCAGCGTCTGTGGCCCAAATTCTAAAGTTCCTAACTTCCAAATTTCAGACCGGCCTGGCATATCGATCTATGAATGTATTACTTTCTGCCATTTCAGCTGGTCATAACGGTTTTGACGGCTGCCCAGTGGGAAAACATACTCTGGTATGTTGACTGAAGGGCATGTGCATGGCCAGACCTCCACGGCCCAAATACTCTACCCTCTGAGATGTGAGATTAATTCTTGGTTTCCTAAACAGATGGCAACCTAACGAATATTTATCCTTGAAACAACTTTCAGCCAAACTCGTGGTGTTATTTTGTTTTATATCATGCACGAGTATCGGATGTGAGAGCTTTAGATTTTTACTCTTTGACATCACCAGGCACACCAAGACATCCATCACGTCTGTTTTGTATCCATCTTTCCCGGACCATCCTCAACTTTGTCCAGTTTTAGGCCAACAAGAGTCCAAATGGAGAACAGGTAGTTTTCGACACACTTCTCCTTTTATTTAATTCTTGGCTATTCGTAATCCTCATCATGCAGTTACTATGGGTACCCTAGCTAGATGAGTCAAATGGATACTGAGTGAACCTGGCATTGACATTGCTAGTTTCGGTCCCCATTCTCATCAGGTTGCACATTGGAGGATATCATGAAGGCAGCTGATTGGTCCATGTTTAGGGAATTTTACTTCAGACCAGTTAGACATTTTTCAGCTGTGATACTAGATCAGCTTTGAACTTGCCCAAATACGAGGCTCCGTGTCTTTATAAACTGAAAGATTTTACTAAGTCATGACATAAATTCATGATTTATAAAGACATGGAGACGAGTATTTGCCCTCCCTCGTTGTTATTTTCCTTAAATACTTCTTTTTTCCACACCCTTTATGCATATAAAGACTTTGTTTTTCGAACATAACAGATGTGACTTTTCTTAGATTTTCTCTAATATGTGTCTCTTTTCACATAGATTTAAATGTGCTTACCATGTCCATGTTGATTTCAATTATTTGGTCAATTGAGGTTTCTCTGTACTAACCCAGATTATCATCTCTCCCTCTATCCTAGTATGAAGATTTCAGGCATCCCGAACGACATCCGATTGTCGTGTCTATCGTTAACCAGTTCCTGGTCTTGGCGGTTTGAAACCATCCACAAGTTTTCTTCAAGTTCTACCACGGATGGAGTTATTTGTTGGACTTTTTTTTCCCCGTTTCTCACCAAAGAAAGAGGAGGAGCTGGTGCAAGTTAGAGGTTTTATAAGTGGGAGGGGACGGAGGTTATAAGTATGTTGTGATTGGGTGTTTTAATTTATTTGTATTCCACTATGTTCTATACCTTTGCTGATGAGGGATTAAATAGAAAGAGATAGCATAAATACTCATCTCTCTGTCTTTATAAATCATGACTTTATGTCATGACTTAGTAAAATCTTCCAATTTTTCTTCATAACAGGAAACAGTTCCTTCCTTACTGCAAAATGACATTTAAATCAATAAGCTACTAGTTCTAAGAATGTTTTACCAATTTCCTGCAAAAGGATGTAAATAAACACGTGAAATAGGATGGTCCTTGCGGACCATGTTGAAGTACACATATGGCCTATCTATTCACACTTACACCCGCCAGCTTCAGGAACAGGACTTAGCCTTGAAACAATTTTCCAGGAGGCTGCCGATTGGCTTTCTCACCGGCATCTAACCACAGGAGTGCCATCAGGGTGGTACAACCATTACAATTATAAGCAGACCAGCTGTCCTGGGGACTGGGGCGTATCCTCTAAGTGACAGATGTGCACCGGACTGGCAGTACACCTACGCAATATATATCCGAGAGGCTGAAGGCAGAGGCAAATTCGGCATCTGAGTAACTTATTCTGTTGCCAACACGACCAGCATGAAACATATACAAAAATAACTTTGTATACTTTTCAGGCTGGTCACATTGGCACCAGAGTGAGTGACTCTGATGCCAAATTCGCTGCTGCCATGGGCCTCTCAGCTCTATTTTGTGTATTTCTGTGGTTTGTGCAAACCCCTGAAATACAGAACAGGATTGTGCACACCTACCACACACAGAGGATCCACACCTGCTGGGAGGCCCATTAGGACTCTGTATATTTCTTTATTTATTGTAATTTTTGGCATGTGCAGGTACTTTTTTTTTCTTGCTGGGTTGGGGTGATGTTCTGTAAGGGGCCTCAATATTTCTGATGGCGCCCCTGTTAAAACACATCAAAGGCGTACAAAAAGGTTTATTATTAAAGCTTATTTCATGATGTCTTGCTAAAAAAAAGCATTAAATTTTTAAAGGTATAAGATTAGTCTTACTATATCAAGGGTGCCTTCCAATATACACTAACGTTCAAAAGTTAGGGGTCACTTAGAAATGTCCTTGTTTTCCGTGAAAACAAACATCAAACTTTTGAATGGTAGTAAATGTGCAAGCTCTGTTTTTCCTCTTTACATGTATTTTTAACTAAACTATACTTTTGTTGGCAGATACCAAAATCTGTTACAGTCGAGAATTGTCACGTAATAATTTACCATTCAGCGAAAGATGGAATACATAATTTATTGCCAGACGCAGGAGACCCTGACTTATTGCATGATTTATCATTGGATAAGGAAGGCTAGCTGTATGCCGAGAAAAAAGATATCTATATACATATCACATTTATGCCAAATAAATCACAATACATAAATCTTCAGGAAAAATAGGAAGACATGGTTACAGAATTTGTAATGAGCACAGTAAATAATTAAACTGAGCAGCAAATGCTTTCAAAATTTATTTTTTGTTTGCCAAATTTTGGAACCGTGAAATTAGATTTACTAAAAAGCTATCTTTTATTAAAATATATTTTACAGTCATTAACCTTAGTGCTAACATGTTGATGTAAGGAGGAATTACAATGTGGATGTTAGGACATGCAGTTGCCGTGGGAAAAGCCTGGGGAGCTCGGCATCCCCTACACCAGCGATAACTGACAAAGGAAGGGCTACAAAAATTGCTCATGGTGTACATGCTACAAATTTATAAGGAAAGGCTTAACATATATAGATTGGAGGAAAAATGAGAAAGATGGTATTTGAGAGAAACATTGAAATTCATTAAAAGAATCAACACACAGTAGAAGAGATTATATTTGAAAATATGAAAATTGGCAGTACAAGAGAATTTAGCGGTAAATTAGTCAGAGGTTTAAAAATAAAAAAAAGAGAGAGTACTTATGCATACATGGAATACGCATTTGTCTATCCTGAACATAATTCTTTTGTTTGGAGTATAAATATATTTTATGAAAAAAATATGTTTTCCTAATGTTTTCTACTCCACTATCTTAGGCTGTGCTCTCAAATATAATGCTTGGCCTTCTGTTTTCCTAAATCCATTATACATATAATACAATACTCAGGAATACAGGGAACCATACCTGGTTATGGATGCATTTAATCCAATAAAATACAAGGCCACAATTTCCAAATGTTTCTATTCCTGCTGGCTTAACTCCCAAATAACCTTGAGGCATACCTTGTTCTACTCCTAAATTAAGGTAAAAAAAAAGTTGTGACATTTTTTAAAGCAATCAAATACTGTTAACCAAGAAGAGAGTGAAAGCTCAATTTACAGGAGGTTGATCTCATAATATCCAGCAGTCATGGTCTGAAGGACTCTGGCAACTTCAACTGTCCATTGTATTTATGATGGACGATCAGTTCAGGTTGATGGATTGTGTTCTGTTATCCGTGTTAATCGTGTCTGACCTCTGGGTTACTATTTACAAAGTGGTTAACAAGCTGTTTAAAATAATTGTTTTATAGCCTATGATATAAAATGTTTTATGCAAAATTGTACCATTTATTATAAAGTTTTCAATCATATGCAAACAATAACAGCAAACAACATTTTCCAAATCAATGGGATTGAGAATATTTGTTTGTTTGAGCAGATTGATCTGTCCTGAGTACTTAATCCTTAAGCACAATAAAGTGTCTACATGTTGTTGTTTTTAATGATGTATAAATTACAGATGATCTCCTATGTCCTGTAATACACTTTACCCTTTACTTTGTTAAAATATGTATCTAAATAACCACACATTTGCTATATAAAGGAAGTGATCTAAAAGATAGAAAACACGGACTGCCATATTGTCCATACAAGGACACCAGTGTCTGTGGCAAGATTGCTGAAGGTCTGGGAACATCATTAGATTGTCCATCACACAATTAAGAAAATGTCCACCATACACAATGTTGGTGCCTGCCTGCCCATGACAGAACATGGGTATCCAATCTGAAAGTGAAGGTCAGGTGTGTCCTTAGAACATAATATCTTCTAATGGTAAAATGATGCTATTTATCGTAATAGCCACAGATTATGGTGGCAGGGGCGAAAACTTGTATATCCTCCCCTTTAAAAGAGCTAGTTGTGCACATGCTCTCCATGCATGTGATCTGATCCATGCTGAATCAATCTGTACAGAGTAATGGAGGAACAGAGATATCACGCCTGCTCTCTAGTCCTCTAGGTAAGGGTAGGCATGGACCCTGGCAAGTTGTTTGGAGACAATGATAACAATGAAAAGCTATTTGTCAACACAAATGGCACAGACAAACGGTTTGGGGGCACAGATACACAGACAAGCTGTTTGGGGGCAAAGATGCACATGCAAGCTGTTTGGGGTGTAAGATGGTACATACAAACTGTTTAGGGACACGTATAAGTTGTTTGGGGAAAACTCTGAGACTGACACTGTGTGGGTACAACTATGACATTGACAGGCTGTTTAAAGGGTAAGATGGCACATACAGGCTGTTTGGGGGCTAATATTACACATACAATCAGCTTGGGGACAAATGTGTCACTGACAGGCTGTTTTAGACAATGATGGCACAGACAAGCTATTTGAGGACACTGATGGTACACACACACACACTGTTGTGGACAGCAATGGCAAATGCAACCTGTGTAAGGGCAAAGATGGTACTGACACACTGGGGACAAATATGGCACTGGCAAACTGTTTGGGGCAAATATGGATTTGGCAAACTGTGTGAGGGCAACTATGGCACTAACAAACTATGTAAGGGCAAATATAGCACTGACAAGTTATTTAAGGGTGTACATTCTAAAGACAGGCTGTTTGGGGACAAATATGACACTGACAATCTATATAAGGGCAGATATGGCACTGTACTAATGTACATATGATTAAGCGATTAATGCGCAAAACGCGTCACACTGTGAGTTATTTTTGATCACTTTTCCCACCAGTTGCTGTGAGGATATTTTCACCTGCCTTAAATTACCTTATTTTTTTCACTGTATCATGTGAGTGCCGTTGTTCTTTCTGCATTATCTACTTGAATTTATTGAATTGGATGTCAGCCACACATCGGCAGAGGCACCCCGTTTATATTTAGGAGCTACAGATCAAATTACTTACCTGTGGGTCTGTGAGCCCACGTCTCTTCTGTTTGACTTTGCAGATATGGCACTGACAAGCTGTTTTAGGACAAAATTCCCACTGACAAATT
Source organism: Pelodytes ibericus (assembly GCA_036172795.1). Classification (NCBI taxonomy): domain Eukaryota; kingdom Metazoa; phylum Chordata; class Amphibia; order Anura; family Pelodytidae; genus Pelodytes; species Pelodytes ibericus. The sequence continues at coordinate 92,903,790 of CM069863.1, forward strand.
GTTAAGTGGAAAAGCTGATACTGTGGGACATGTTGCTTTTTGAAGTTGAGGGCGAGGCCCCAGAGCAATTTTCAAGTTTGTTACTGATGTTCTTGACTATTTAAATAATAAGTAAAAGTGTCCTCTAATTTTATTGTTGCCACAAAATACAACTCTATCTCTATCAACTCTATCTGGTATCTGAACATAGAAACAAGACAACAATTGACTGTTTGGAATTTTGCTCCTGGATTAACCCCTTCATTACAATGGATGTGTCAGGCACGTCCAGCCAGCAACTCTGTTGCCGACAATGGACGTGCCTGACACATCCTGTGGGTGAACGTGCGGCTTTCCCAATCAACGATCCCAAAACCACTCTGATGGTGCTGCTCTATTGCCTCAATGTCGAGGCAATAGGCAGCACCGAAATTTCAGCTCTGGGGCTCCCACGATCCCTTGTAGGAGCAGCATGCTCCTGCAATGTGGCTGTGCCCTCTTGTGGGTAGAGCTTTGTAAGTTTTTTTAAAAATTACTTCCTATGCTCTGAATCTGTTGATTGGCTGCCTCTAGAGGCAGTCAGCAATATTGCAATGAAAAAAAAAAAGACTAAATTAGCTAAAATCTATGGTTAGGGTTAGAATAGTTGTTAGGGTTACAATTAAATTAGGGTTAGCATAAGAGATAGGGTTAAAATTAAATTAAAATTAGAATATATTAAGGATTAGCATAAGGGTTAGAGTTGGGGTTAAATTTAGAGTTAGGGTTACATTTAGGGTTCGGGTTGGGGTCAAAAGGACACTGTAGGAAAAAAATACTACTTTTGTTTTTTGCCCTATAACTTGCAAAAAAACTTATTTCGGAACTTGGGACAACATTTAGAAACTAATCAGATGGGGTGTTTTTTAATGATTGTATTTGTGTAAATAATTTTTTAGGTCAAAGTTATAAAAAGTGTTTATTTTTTATTTTTTCATCATATTTGATGATTTTTTTGTAGTAAATTATAAGATCTGAGAACATAATGGTATCTAAGGAAAGCTCTTCTTGTGATGATAAAAAACAACATATAGTTGGTGTGGGTACAGTATGTGAAAAGGAAGGAAATTTCAGCTAAACACAAACACCCCAGAAATATCAAAACATCCCTTGTCACCAAAGGAAAGACAAATTCAAATGGTCTTGTCACTAAGGGGTTAATAGACATGGTTGACGTCTTAATTTTGCTGCATCACTAAGGCATTGGTCAATGAGAGACATGGGAACTAAAGGCGTTTACTGAAACTCCTTTTTGTTCTGCATTCTATGAGTGAACAATTATATACAAATACATACTGGGAATGCTTCTACACTATTCAGTCCTGTTCTTTCCTTACATAGCTCATGAGAGATGTTTGGTGAGATTTATTTGTTTAAAAATGTAGTTTAACCCCTACACTTTTATATACATGTGTTGTGCTCTGGTGTTTTAAATATATTTTGCACTATAACAATTTTTTATATATCCCATGCACCTGAGGGATGTTTTGTAACACAAAATATAGACAGATTTTTCCATTATACTAATCATTGGTTTGTATTTTTTAGAGAAGAATTACTTTAACAGCCCAGAGAGCAGGAATGGAAGGAATGGAATGAGAAATATTTCCTATTCTAGGCCCCAACATGCATGTGCCCAACTAAAGGAATAAGTTACATTTCCAAACATTTCTGTACTTAGAAATAATCCATAATTCATATTACCTCACATTACCCTTTAATGTACATCACAGATGATCTGTCTTTAATGAGGCAACATGTGGACAGTAAGTTCCATTAGATAATCAAACTCCCACAAATCTGGATATTTAAACATTGGAACAAGACCCATCTGCTTGTAGAGATTGATTATAAACATCAAGTGACTGATCATCTCCCTCTAGAAATTAATTATCCCCTATTTTGATAAGTTATGCATTAATAAGGTTAGTGTCCCTGATTGGCAGATAAGCAAGAACATTAAGATGAATAATCAATTGCCAGGTAATCGATGATCTACTGTGATGCTCCATGCACTCACAGGTATAATTTATTCATCCACAGATGCAGCCACAGCATCTTTTTCAACTTCTACTGCTAAACTGAGGACACTGAATGCACTGCCTTCACTAATTACTTTTAACCACTTCAAGAGTGAGAGGAAGTTACATCACAACTGCAGCAACATTGACCTGTTTTAAGGCCTTGTAGTGAATAACGCTCTCTCCACTTCGCTAGCACTAAAATTAAAAAAAGCACAAACACATTGCAGAAACTAATACAACACACAAATATATAAAAACATAACAAACTGTTGGTAGCAGAATGTCAATTAGCCATTACAAGAAGAGCCAACTGTCACTTCCTGAGAATGCTGGATATTGTCCAGTCACAGTTGTTATATAAAGGGAGACTCCAAATACCAAATGTATTTTAATACATCCAATGGCATTACTAACTTTTAGCATTATTAATTAACACAAAAAAATTATCCTGTCATGAATTCCATAATGTGAACAATGCATTCTGGCGTGTATTTACAGTGTCTAAATTATTCTGGACATAAGTTCACTTTTGTATACTCCATATAATGAGTAAAAGTATGCCTACTATATTTCTTTCAAATGTGATGTATGGCATACAATATAATTGAATCAGTATTTTGAGATTAACATGAGAACCATCCAATAGGTGTTGAGCTTAGTGACAACGCATGATATTAAACCAGTACTATTGTTGTTATGATTGTTCCAAAGGATAAATAAATTATGCTTTAACCCAGGGGTGGCAAACTCAAATTCATCGGGGGCCGCATCAGCAGTATGGTTACCCTCTAAGGGCCGGTTGTATAGGATTATGCATCTACTCTTTATTATCATGAATAATTGCCTCTGCATTCAGTTGCTACTGGTTTTAATAATAATTTAAGTAATAACTAGCCTTGAAAACAGAAGCCTAGGAAGAATAATAGCAAGCATGGGTCAGGACTGCACTAAGTACACAGTGCATGGGTCAGGATTGCGCTAAGTACACAGTGCATGGGTCAAGATTGCGCTACGTATACAGTGCAGCGGTCAGGATTGCGCTAATTACACAGTGCATGGGTCAGTAATAGTGTGCCAGTCAGAGCCCAGTAATAGTGTGCCAGTCAGTGCCCAGTAATAGTGTGCCAGTCAGTGCCCAGGAATATTGTAACAGTCAGAGCCCAGTAATAGTGTGCCAGTCAGTGCCCAGTAATAGTGTGCCAGTCAGTGCCCAGTAATAGTGTGCCAGTCAGATCCCAGTAATAGTGTGCCACTCAGTGCCCAGGAATATTGTAACAGTCAGAGCCCAGTAATATTGTGCCAGTCAGAGCCCAGTAATATTGTGCCAGCCAGAGCCCAGTAATATAGTGCCAGCCAGATGCCCAGTAATATAGTGCCAGCCAGAGCCCAGTAATATAGTGCCAGCCAGATGCCCAGTAATATAGTGCCAGTCAGAGCCCGGTAATATAGTGCCAGCCAGAGCCCAGTAATATAGTGCCAGCCAGAACCTAGTAATATTGTGCCAGCCAGATGCCCAGTAATATTGTGCCACTCCTCCCCCCCCCCCCCCCCTTCCCCATCACTTACTGAATCGCTGCTTGTCTGTGGTCCCGGACGGACGACTCCTCCGTGCAGTTTTCCCTCCTGCACGGAGGAGGGAAACACAGTCGCCGGATGTGACGTATCGTCACATCCGGTCGCTGTGATTTTTTTTTTTTTCACCCGGCGGTTGCATCCAGAGGATTCGGCCGCCTGAAAAAAAAAAGAAGGTAAGCAGCGCGGGGGGGTGCCGGCTGCACCAGTGGCACCCCCCTAGTCAGTGGCACCCAGGACGGGCCGCCCCCCCCGCAGTACGCCACTGTTGTGTGGGCCACATTACAAGGTCCGGCGGGCCGGATTCGGCCCGCGGGCCTTGTGTTTGCCACCCCTGCTTTAACCCCTTTGTGACATTAGGACGTACTATGCCGTCCTGACTTTAAGTGCCTTAAAGTCGTTAGGATGGCATAGTACGTCCTGTACTGTTTTCGGATCCCGCTGCAGGCACTTACAGCGGGATCCCACCTGTCAGATGACAGGGAAAGTCTGACAGGGAAAATGTAGCTGGTGATCAAAGTGAGCACCTGCTACATTTTGCTAAATTGTGCTGTGCCTGAACTTCCGGGTTCGGCCATGCCTCCGTGACGTGTCCGGAGGTCTCGCGATTTTTTGGCAGGGACCCACAGGGTCTATTAAGACCCTGATCGGGTCTCTGCCAGAGTGTTCCTGGCTACCGATCACCTTGTGATCGGTGGCCAGGAACAAATCGTGACGTTTTGGTGCTTGCGTCGTTTGGGACGCAAGCACCATGCGTCACGAAGGGGTTAACAAACCTTTTCTAATACCTAATGTGCTCCAGCATTTGAAAAATTACTGTAGCCTTTAGGAGCCAGCCTGGGTTTAGCAGTCAGGAAAATGGAAGTTCCATAGAGTTTTAGGAGCCATGGCTCCTTGGCCCTCGGGATTTGTCAAGCCCTGTCTGAAACATTCTGATTGCTTTTCAAATATACCTAGAGGGCACAAGGACACTACAGTAAATGGTCATAATTAGTTTTGAAGAACATCAGGAATTTTACAGATGTAAAATCACTTGTCACTGTTAGTAGCCTGTAGCTATGTAGCCTATGCACATTTCACACATACAGAAACAGTTTTTGTTTTTTTGTTGTAAAAATGCTTTCAACTGTATTTTTTTTTCTTTACTCTCCATAGCTGTTTATATGCAATTTGTGTCTTCAAATTTGGGACAACCAAGATACCCACTTACTTTGTGTCAAGTTTTCCCTGCTGTTTTAACAATACATATTACTTTCCTTCACAGTGAGTTGATAAGCTGGTGCTAATGACCAGCTCCTTTCAGTGGTGTATTTCAGATTTGTGCTGCCCTCGGCAGAGTAAATTCTGGCGACCCCTCCCCCCCCCCCCGGACCCTCCACCCACATTGCAAAACCAGGACCTAACCCTGCACCAACATCACCCACATTGCACATCCAGGACTTAACCCTGCACCCCAGGACATTCCCCATCACCCACATTCATGCACTTTGCATGCTCTTTTCTGCATACTGCTATCTACATACTGCCGAGCTGCACTTTGCATGCTCTTTTCTGCAGCATGTGGAACAAATGTGTGTCCCTGGAAACATGGCCGATGTTGGCAACTATGCACATTGCATATCCAGGTCTTACCCCTGCACCCAAGGACATGCCCCATCACCCATATTGCATATCTAGGACTAGTTTGGTCTGGCTTGGCTGACTTCCCTTCTGGTTCCTCTCTCCTTCCTTTCTTCCTGATTTTGGCTTATGTGACTACCCGCTTTGGTTCCTGTGCCTTGATTGCCTCCTGGATTTTAGTTGTATTTCTATAAATGTTCTATCTATTATTAATAAAGGTGTTTTGTATCTTACGTTCTGTCTCTTTATGGCGCCTGGTCCCTAAAACTGTGATAGACTATGTCATGATGTTCTATGGATCTTCACAGTCTTTTCCACAGAAATGGGTGTCTTGCACAGAAAATTAAACTATCCCTAATATCTCAAATGTAATAATTTTTCTGGATATATTTATATTAATATATGCATCTTAATTTTAATATTTTTTATATTTGATATATTTGATGTGTATCTTTATTTATTTATATAATTTTGTTCTATTTCCAGATGACTTCGGTTACTCAGATCCGAAACTCAGAGCTCCATTTTTCACATATAAAATTAGACCCTATAATGTTTTCTTGCACTTGACTGTAATTCGACATAATATTACATCCTTTTACTCTAAGAGTACCCTGGAAGATTTTGTTTTTTAATATGCTGAAAAGTGAGAACATAGAAATATGAGTGAAAATTACAGCAGCATTGAAGTATCTAAAACCCAGTGGAACAAATTGGCTCTGTTGGCACACAAATGCTCAGTTTCAACACCCATACAAGGAAATGTACCGGTATTTATAATCCTTAGCTGGTGGTACAGAGTTCCCTTGGTGTTGCATGAAATTTGCCTTGCTACCAATGTTGGAGGTGCCTACAGCATAGAGGGGACTTTCTCCATATTTTGTTGCTGTGCCCCAAAATAACACAATTGTGGAAAGCCTTCCAAAGTATTATAGTTGATTATAGCATAATAAGCATAAATAAATTGTATTACTGGAATGATATCCATGAAAGCTTTCAACATGAAAGGACCTCCAAATGTACTCATCTTTATATGTACTAAACTTTTTTTTCTCTTACAGCTACCTAACTTGATACATCTCCTCCCTTTATTTATTACCCCCATCCAGTTCAGCGTATCCTTATTTTCTGGATATCTGTATAAAAGTTACATTTGCTTATTATCATTTAAGAAAATGCCCTTAAACTGTGATATATATCGGACTTTATTATATTTTTGTTTTACAAACTGTACATCATGTATGGATGGGGCAATCTGTGTTGTGCTAGGTTATGCTGAGTCCCTTAATTGAAAGTTAGGGAAAGTGTTGGGCCATTACAAATTAATGTATATAACTGTGTTTTTGTCTCATATTAAATATCTGATACACTTATATTATATATGTTGGTGAAACATATATGGGGGACAACCCTACTTGCAACTCTGCTAAGATTATTCTTAGGTTATAAGATCACAACTGCAATATCATATAGATATCAGTGCTACAGTAATGTGCAACACACCAGCAACAGATTTTCATCTTTATAACAATTGTTCTATTATTCTTCCAATCTAAAAACAGATTTTCAGAAAATTGCAAAGAAATGTTTTTTTTTACCATGTAAGTAAGGATGTTATATGTTACTAAAAATAATACACATCTACATCTGTAGTATTAGAACCATTATGAAGGTCCCATTCTACAGTTTGCAAACTTAACATATTGAGTGACACTGTCAATAAATCTGTTAAAAACTGTAAGTTAAGACATATTATCTGAAGCATTGTGTAATGATACACTTGTGTAATGAACGGCAATCATTAACATCCACTGGATCACATGTTCACTTAGACTCACCGTAGAGCTATGTTTGAGGTCAATGTGGCTCTTAAATCAAGCTGACATTACATTTTCGCAGACATACATCACTAAGGAATTGGGAATGGGCTTGGTGATGGATCACAACCACAGTGGCTTTGCTGAATTAAACCAGTTATCCTCCTAATATATTTTACTTTCACTGCCAGCAGACCTAGAGGCAAATATTTTACTGTGAGAGCATGGGTGTAATTGCACTCTGAGTTTAATAGGTTTCTTGACAATTTTAGTCCCTATCAGTGTTAAAGAAGATTTAGGATCCATGTTGTGAAACCTTTGCATCAGACCGTGAAACTGCCCACTCAGTGTTTGGAAACTGTATTAGATACTCTTTGCAATATGCCTTGTGGCATCATTTGTATTTACAGCAATATCATGTTCATCTCTGTCAGAAGAGTTCAGAACAGCAGGATAGCCTCAAAAACCTAACAATAATCAAAATGTGATGACTCGTGTTCAGTCCCAGCAAGTGTGGTGTTAGAAGTCCAAATAAACTATTGACCAATCACTGTGTCCTGCAACTATAGGCAGAGTTCTTGTAGGATACCACCAATGTGGGAATCTTGTAATGCTTAGACCAATTTGGACTTTGTAAGAAGATAAGAAGATAATGGGAACTATTCAGTGAAAGTGAGGTGCAGGTGAGTTGAGGTAAGAGGTAATTTCCTCTCACTAACATAACTATGAATTGGGGGGGGGGGGGATTGGTGAATCTAGAAGAGTTTGATTGGTGTTGCATAACATTATTTATTGCATCAGTTTACTCAGAATGGTTCGATAAATACCATATTTTGATAATAAATGTAGAATTTTTAATACAAAATTACCTTAGCTGTCTTTTACCAATCTGTTGTTTATGCCAGGTGATATTTATTGTTGTCCTTTCAAGTCTGCTATACTCAGTAAGGTAGTGGTCAAACATATACTCTGGCTGTATTATTACATCACTGAATTCTCATATCCTATGACATCACTGAATTCTGATAACCTCACAGTGCTGTAAGAGAGATGGTTATTTCTAAATCCCTTTCCCAGTAGGTGCAGGTGAGTTTTCGTAAGATAACTATGAATTGTGAGGGGGACATTTGGTGCATTTCTCTAGCTAAAAGAGCTTGAATGGTGTTACGTGACATTGTTTATTGCATCATTTTACTAAGATTGGTGGGATAAATTACAACATATTTTGATAATAAATTTAGTGTGCATTAATGCAAAATTACCTTTATCGATCAGTTGTAAATGCAAGGTGATTCTCATGGTTGTCCTTTCAATGATAACCTCACATTGCTCTAGGAGAGATGGTTATTTCTACATTCCTTTCCTCATAGGTGCAGTTTAGTTGTGGTGAGATCCCCATGTCCTTAATATTTAAAGATGTAACTATTTATTCAGCAGGGACAAACCTGGTATGTTTCTCCTACAATAACAGATCAATTGGCCCTGCATAATGCATATCTCTCAGGAAATGTTCATCTCACCTCAGTTTACATGCAACTCACCTGTATCTAACTTCTAGTGAACAGCTCCCATTGTGTATGTATTGTGATATCTGTAAATAAAAAAAATTGTTTACAATATGATATGACTAGGGTTGCCACCTGGCCGGTATTTTACCGGCACAGCCGGTAATCAACCTTTCAGAGCCGGTGCCGTTATTAGTTAATTACCAGCAATGTAAACGCTGGTTTAAAATGATTACTTTTGTCAGCATGGCAGTGCAGTTGCGATTTGCAGAGGGAGTGACTGTGTAAATAGTCACTAACCTCCGCATGTGGTGTGTGTGCCGTCCCTGTGCGCATGTCATGTAAGGGAGGGAAGCACAGAGCTAAACATTGTGTGCTGTGCCTGAGGAAGCTGCCTCTTTAAGAGATTTGCCGTGCACTGCAGGATGATGTGCTCACAGATTGGAGGAGATCATGTTCAGGGGGTAGGCTTTGCGAGTGAGAGGGAAGCCACGTGTGAAGGCTCTGAGATAAGCTGCTTCCTGTGTGTACTTTTCGAGCAGCCTGGGTTTCTTGCCAGTGTCCTGTGAGCCCTGCAAAGAGGTGATGCCGAGCAGGTACTGTGCTCTGCTTCTCTTACTGCAAAATGATACAGCCATCCAGGCAGGCAGGTACATGTGTGCTCACTGTCACATAAGCATTAATGAATAAATAAAGAATGTTTGCCTTTTCTTTTTCTTCTAAAATCTATCAAAGGCAGCCCACAGTGTAAATATGTTAAATAGATAGACAGGTATTCTACAAATACATTGGGGGTTGTATAAATATAAAAGTGATGCTCTAAGAAAGAATAAATAAAATGCAGTGAATGTGCTACAGATCCTTGCGTACAAATAACAATTACACCTGCTGTGCCAAAATGTAAAAATGTTAAAATAATTTTATATCTTTAAATATGCTACATATTTTATGTGCTTTTATTGAGTATATATATATAATATACATTTTCTGATATTCATTTTCACATTAACTGTATTGTTTAGTCAAAGTGAGACTAAAAAGTAAACGTTGTGGACCTCTTTTCCACCAGCACTTTAAGCTTACCCCAAAAAAGACAGACCGACACGGGGAGAGGAAAATACAGACAGACAGACATGGGGAGAGAGGAAAATACAGACAGACAGACATGGGGGGAGAGGAAAATACAGACAGACAGACATGGGGGGAGAGGAAAATACAGACAGACAGACATGGGGGGAGAGGAAAATACAGTCAGACATGGGGGGGAGAGGAAAATACAGACAGACAAACATGGAGGGCCAGGAAAAGACAGACCGACATGGGGACAGAGTAACAGACAGAGAGAGAAATATTGGCAGTGTCCCTCCTGAGATCAGACTCTACCCTTTTGTGACTCCGCCCCTCACTGGCCTGTATTTTTTTAAGGAAAAGGTGGCAACCCTAGATATGATAAAATGGAGAGACAACATATGCGATCTCAGAAGAAATTCAATGAGAGGATCAATTCTACAAACTACACAAGAAAGGCAAGTTTAAAAAAAAAAAAAAAAAACCTGTCTATGTGGAACAGCACCTTTAATCTGAACACTGTATACAATGTGATATTCTATAAACTAAAGACAGTTGCTATAACTAGGAATCTTGTGAGTCACCATCCGTTTTCCTTTTTTGCGGTGTTACTGTAATGCCTTAATGGGGAGGCATTAAGCAACACTGAAATTCTCCACTTAGCAAACATGGCTGCCATATTGGAGAATTGCATGCTCCTCCAATATGGCGCTGCCCTCTTGTGGGCAAGAGCTTTGAAAGTGATGAAATATCACTTCCATTGGTGTTGTAGACTGCCCCAAAATGTACCATAGATCTAGGGTAAGCTTAAGGTTTAGGGTTAGTGTTAATATTGGGGTTAGCATAAGGGTTAAGGTAAGGGTTAGATTTAGAGTTAGGAGTGGGGTCAAAAGGTCACTGTAGAGGAAAATGCTGAGGACACAAAAAATACGCTGTTTTCTGTAGCTAAAGACAAACACCGCAAAAATGTTAACAGCCCATGTCACCAAGGGTAAGACACAGGCAAAAAGTAATATCACTTGTTGATCCAAGGAGGAATCTGATTCCATTTGGATTTAATAAGGATTGTATTTTCCCCACTGAAAGCAGAATTTAAAATTGCTGAAAGGGCTTTTTATTTGCCTTTTTTTGAATCAACATCGGTAAACATGGGATAGTAAAAGGGTTGAAGTTGATGGACGCAAGTCTTTTTTCAACCTAAACTACTATCTATGTAACTATGTAACCGAGGGGTCGTATTGGACATTTGGCAGTTCAACAGATGCTCATCTGCTGAGCGTTAAATGCTTCTTTCACTCCCCTTTCCTCCTAGTTCCGGCATTCATCCAATCAGTGCGCCTCAGACTGCAGGTATTCGCCTCCCTCCTAGTCCCTGGTGCAGTGTTGGAGACAGGGAAGTAAGTAGCAGATGCACATGCATGAACTCCTTTGTTATTATTTTGCCTGCTAAAATTTGTTGATTTCCTTTAAGTCTCATTAGGTCTGTCTCTTAAGTTACTATTAATAAAGTCATCATTTAAATATGGTTTTGATTAAAATAATAATATGTATCAGGGTAAATAGATTGCCACGAGGGACACGTAGATTGGTCTACTGCTTTTTTGGACAAGTAGTTTTTTTTTGTTTAAATTTCCACAGCACTGTGATATTACTGCTAAGTGAACTCATAATTCCATATATGGAACAGTGAAGCACATCATGATTTGAAATGTTTTCATTCCTAAGCAGTGGTTCTTTCAGTACAGAAATATAGCTCCGTGTAACTCATAAATGTAGTTGTCCAGGAAACAATAGCAGTAGTGGAAAACACAGACTTGAGAGATTGATGGCGGAAGACTCAGAGTGTCCCTTCGAGGGCAATTTGGTTTTATTAAATTGATTTATTCATTGTTTTCACTTGCAGTTTTATATATGGATCCTGGTGGAATTTGGAAAAGGATACCTTATTGCAGGGGTTTTCAGCGAGGGTGACCACATCACCGTTTTATTCAAGGATGCTTATGAAAAATACTGAAGGGCTGTATTAAGTAGAATAAAAACTGCAAACTAGTCTACATTTTACAGATTATAGCCCTACTGTGTCCCAAAACAGTAATGTGGTCACCCTACATCCAACATGCGGTCGCTGGGTCTATTTACCCATTTGACAGCAAGCGTCAGCTCATCTCACTTACCATTTCCCATTAGTCCTATATTTGTGCTTACCTAACAAAACAACACTTTTTTCTATTGCTAACAAGCAATTCTTCGCCATTGCTGTAAATAAAAATATAAAATAATAATTTGGTCCAATATGAAATATTTTTTCAGGGTATAATGCTAATTTCAAAATATTTTAAATGCTTACATGTGAAATCGCTTCCATGTCAGAGACTGAAAATGTGACTGAGTGTAACTTCTAAATCAGCTCTCAGCCACCTTATCCAAACTGAAAATCTAGATATATTTTTCCAGGGTCCGCAGCCAAACTTCAAGTTCAGTTTACCAATATAGAAGAGCTAATTTAACAAAAATTATTGGAGAAGAAAGGAAGAGGGGAAAGGGGCTTTGAGCAAGGTAAGGGGCACAAATAACTCTGAACTGGGACTCCGGCTTTGCATGGAACTAGTCAGGATGAAGAGAGCGACTACTCATGGTTGTTGGGAGATGGAGGAAATATGAGGAAGGGTCATAATTTGGGTTTTATGTATCAACAGTTCCTTTTTGTAACACACTGAAATGTTGTAAGCATGGGTGGGATTGAGAAAGGGGTTGCTTGCTGCAAATACTATCTCTTTATGACAGAATTTAGTTGGAGGGTTGATATTCCTATAAGAGGCAAAGTCGGTGACCACCTGGCTTTTTTCAAATAGTTAACTATGGCACTATAGCAGAGATCAAATGATCTCTTATGGCACACAAAAACACCTTCCAGCAACAGCTGTGTTCCCCATCATGCAGACAAAAAGATTAGTATTAAAGGAACTGTTGAGTTTCAAAACACCTCCACTGCTCAACGGTTATATTACCTTGATGTCCCCAGTATGCTGCATATAACTGCCTCATTGTGTTTTCTATTCTTCTGTGTCTCCTTCTATGCACATCCTTACCTAAATCCCGTGGTATGCTAATTGTGTACTAAACTACGATGCCAATTACAAGTTCACTCATTTTGGATCTAGATTAACAACTTTGCAATTCCTATAGTCAAATGCTTTCTATTAGTAAACATCTGGCCTTGCTGGTATTCTTTATCTTTGTTGCCTGTTACCACACTTTACTCTCTGTATTATTCTATATTTGTATTTCATGGTAGGTGACTTTGGCTATTTGGTTTATTGTAATTTTCATCATCCTTGTTAACTGACCTATGTTGGTTATCAAACTATTCGTTATCCATTTACGGTATGAATCCCATGTTTGACCTTGCTCTATACCTGCCACACAGCTCTATATTATTGATACTGGCTACCTTACAGTTTTCCTGCTCCTTTTCAGACCCTGGTGTGCTCCCATTGAGGGAAGCAGGGAGTAGGAGGTAGGTCTCTGTCCTACCGTCATCCCAAGGCTTGCCAGAGAGAGGGGTGTCTACCTGGGGGGTGGGGGGGAGGTGCTAGGGAGTGGGCAGACTATAAAACAAGTAGGCACTGTTCCTGCAATGCTTGCTCGTTTTTCAAGCTGCAGTACTTCAGTATTGTTCCTCCTATATTACCTGTCTTTGCCTTGATTTTCCGCTTCTGACCTATTTCTGGACTCTTCTCGATTATTGCTGCCTTCTCCACTGATTTGACCCCAGCTTGTCTACCCACTAGTGATCCATTTCTGCCTTCCTCAACCTCCAGACGAAACTTGACCTCTCTTTTGCCTAGTCCTCTGGAACCTTTGCTACGGCTTTTTTCTTATTTTTGTGGAAATCTCTGCAGTGGTGACCCCTGAGCTTTTCTCCCTAGTTCATCCTCCATCAGAACGAGCAAGCAATCATGAAGCCTGCAGGGGTAGCTGACGGCATACACGCCCTCACACAACAGCTCAAGGTGTTGGCACAAACAGTGCAGAACATATAGGAACATCAGCCACTTCTCCAACTACAAGCTCTCCAACAAGGTCCACTACCTTAAGAGCTCCCTCAGCGATACAACACCTTGAGGGATCCATGGTAGCACCTGAACCCCAGGTAAAACTACCAGTTCATTTTTGAGAAGACAGACGCCAGTACCACTCTTTTGTCACATCCTGCGAACTCCTTTTTATGCTAAAACCCAGAACCTATGGCAACGAGTTCGTCAAGGTGAGTAAGTGGTAATTGGTAAGCAATGTTTTGGGCCCATCATCTCTTGCAAGTAGACCATCTGTCACTAGAGACATGGGCTGCATTCCACCAAGCCATGGACACCCTGTATGATAACCCTCACCGAGATCCAACGGCGGAATCTTCTATTCGAACCCTGAAACAGGGTCCTAGACCCATAGAAGTATACATCGCAGAGTTCCGAGGGTTAGCAGTGGCGACACAGTGGAATGAACTGGCACTTCTACATCAGTTCAGGTTGGGTCTCTCCAAGTGGGGTCACCCGGTTCTCTGGAGGAGCTTGTCCAATTGGTAACCTAGTTGGATCGTAGGCTTCATGAACACCACCTAGAAAGAACTGCATTATCTGGTATAGCGAGATGCCCCTCTACCCCGACTCCTGCTTCCTCAGTGCCATCCACCTCAGGAGGAACCCGTGAGACACCAACCTGTGCATGTATTGTGGTGGTGCAAGACACATGGTGCGCAATTGCACTGAATAAGCTTCCCGAGATAAGCTACCCATTCCTCCCTCCTCGTTTTTTTTTTCTGGGTAGTCTCGCCTCTCACTTCTCTGTCCCAATTTCATTACAGTGGGGAAGTAAAGACACTTTCCAAACCACCATATCTCCCTGTCTCACGACCTTGGAATACCTACTCAAGCCAAGAAGCAACCATTGACTGTTCATCTCGTGGATGGTAATCCTATATAGTCCGGTCCCATCACTGAAAAAAAACATCCCATTAACCTTGATTGTGGGAACTAAACACCACAAAAAAATGTGTTTCAACCTGGTAAAATTACCTGGCTCCGCTGCCATAGCTCTTCTGTCCAGTAGAGCACAGGAGAAGTCATGTTTGCCTCCCCCTTCTACCGGCAACACTGCTTGATACCTTCACAGTTGGGTCTTTCCCAAAGCTACTCATCAGAAAGACCTAACGCACCTATGATCCACAAATCCTGTTTCAAGTTCAGCAAGGTCTTCGACAAAAGAGAAGCATAACAGGTACCACCCCATCGGTCTTATGATTTGCTACCAGGAAGCTCCTGGGTGTCTATAATCTAGTCCCCATTCCCAAGGGCGATGATTGGAAGACAGCCTGCTGTACCCGATACAGACACCATGAGTACAGAGTCATGCCCTTTGGACTTTGTACCAGCCTGATCTCTGATGATGCCTCCACCCGACCTTCCATGTGTCCCTCATCAAAAAATGGATACCACCATAGGTATAAATAAACCTCCACCTCCTCCTATATCCGTAGATGACTCAGAGGGGGATGAGGTGAAGAGAATTCTTGATTCCCATATCCGTCTAGGACGTCTAGAATATCTGGTCGAGTTGAAGGGATATGGTCCTGAGGAGAGGTCCTGGGAACCCGAATCCAATATTCATTCGCCCGTCTGGGTCAATGCTTTCCAACGGATGCATCCTGAAACGCCTGTCGCACGGGGGGGGGGCGTGTCCCCATTGGTAAAGCAAGGAGGAGGGAGTAGTAGTTAGGTATCTCTCCTACCTCCATCCCTAGGCTTCCCAGAGACAGGGGTGTCTACCTGGAGGGTGGTGGGAGGGTCTAGGGATTGAGCAGACTATAAGACAAGCAGGCACTGTTCCTTCAGTGCTTGCTCGTTTTTTCAAGCTGCAGTACTTCAGTATTGTTCCCCCTATATTACCTGTCCTTGCCTTCAGTCCCTCTACCCTCCTCTAGATTGATTTCCCGGCTTCTGACCTATTTCTGGACTCTTCCTGATTATTGCTGCCCTCTCCACGGATTTGACCCCGGTTTGTGATCCATTTCTGCCTGCCTCGACCTCTGGACCGAACTTGACCTTCCTTTTGCCTACTCCTCTGGTACCTTTGCCTCTCTGCAGTGGTGACCCCTCTACTTTGCTCCCTAGTAGAGTTGAGCGGACACCTGGATGTTCGGGTTCGAGAAGTTCGAGCGAGTCCGGGTGCGTGCTCGAACTTGACCCCAGACTTGACCACGAACCCCATTGAAGTCAATGGGGACACAGACTTTTGGCCACTAAAATCCCTCTAAAAAAGTAATGGAAAGGGCTAGAGGGCTGCAAAAGGAATTAAAATGTGGGTAAGAGTAGGACAGGTGTCCTGCAAGCAAATGTGGATAGGGAAATAACTTAAAATAACATAAAATACATACAAATTAAAAATACAGCTGAGCCATAAAATAGCACTAGATGGAATCTTTTATTTTATCTTTGGAAGAACATAAATCTAAATCTAAAGCATTACTGCCAGGAGGATCAACAGAATTATCCATTTGAGAGAGGGTTGGAGTGCAGGGTATTCACTTTCAGTTTATACTAAGTGACCCATAGGTTGAGGAGGCGGTAACCGTGGCGGTGTAGGTGGAAGCAGCGCTGGAGGAGGAGGAGGAGGAGGTAGCCAACACTGTTTTTTATTTTATTTTGTTTTTTTTAAATTGGGGTAGCCCCCAAAATATTGGGACATATAACAACAGAAAACAATGAATAAGTGCACTTGAGTATAACAATGAATGGGTGAGGCCAGTATAAATGTCTATTCTGCACAAGGTACAGACAAGTCTGGTGGGATCCATGCCTGGTTCATCTTAATAAACGTGAGCTTGTCCACGTGGGCTGTGAACAGGCGGCAGCGCTTGTCTGTGATAACGCCCCCTGCCGTGCTAAACACATGTCATACAATACACTGGCTACAGGGCAGGCCAGCACCTCCAAGGCATAAAGGGCAAACTCAGGCCATGTGCCCAATGTGGAGACCCAGAAGTTGAATGGGACAGACCCATCAGTCTGTCCGTGTAGGCCTGTGCACACGTACTGTTCCACCATGTTGCGGAAATGCTGCCTCCTGCTATATGTTGCATATCAGATGGTGTTGCTGCTTGTTGTGGCGTGCTGACAAAGCTTTTCCACATTTCGGCCATGCTAACCCTGCCTTCTGAGGTGCTGGCGGTGCCCCAGCTGCGTTGGCGACCTCTTCCTCTGCCTTCGCCTTGTGCTTCCATTGAGCCCCCGGTGTCATTTGTGAATGCCCTCAGCAGCGCGTCTACCAGCGTGCGCTTGTAGTCGCGCATCTTACAATCACGCTCCAGTGATGGAATTGAGGACGGCATGTTGTCCTTGTAACGGGGATGCAGCAGGGTGGCCACCCAGAAATCAGCACAAGTTAGAATGTGTGCAACTCAGGAGTCGTTGCGCAGGCACTGCAGCATGTAGTCACTCATGTGTGCCAAGCTGCCCAGAGGCAATGACAAGCTGTTCTCTGTGGGAGGTGTATCATCTGTGTCCTCCATATCCCCCCAGCCACGCTCCAGTGATGCCCGAGGAGGCAACAGGAGGCAAAGAGAAATGCCCTGCAATCCTCAGTCGCGGAAGGACATGCGCCAAACTGCTATCTGCCTCAGGCCCAGCCAACACTACATTTGCCCAGTGTTCAGTTAGGGAGATATAGCGTCCCTGCCCGTGCTTACTGGTCCACGTATCTGTGGTTATGCGGACCTTGCCACAGATGGCGTTGCCCAGTGCACACCTGATTTTGTCCTCCAATTGCTTGTGCAGGGAGGGGATGGCTCGCCAGGAAAAGTAGTAGCGGCTGGGAACCACGTACTGTGGGACAGCCACCGCCATCAGGTTTTTAAAACTGGCCATCTCCAACAGACGAAATGACAGCATTTCAAAGGCCAGGAATTTGGAAATGCTGGCATTCAGGGCCAGTGTTCGCGGGTGGGTAGGGCCATACTTCCTCTTTCTCTCCAGTGTTTGGGAGATGGACAGCAGAACGCTTCCATGGGACAGTGTGGAGATGCTTGGAGACGTGGCGGACGTTGTGGCGTTGCTGCCACTTCCTCTATTTGCTCGGTGGCAGGTGCCACTGTGACTCCAGAGCTGGAGGAAGAGGCCAAGACAGCAGCAGAAGAGGAAGCAGGAGGAGCCTGAGACCGTTCTTGGGCTTTGAGATGCTTACTACACTGCAGCTCGTGCTTTGCATGTAGATGCCTGGTCATGCAGGTTGTGCTCAGGTTTAGCACATTTGTGCCTCGCTTCAGTTTCTGATTGCACAACTTGCAAACCACACGTGTCTTGTCGTCAGCACATTGTCTAAAGAACTGCCACGCCAGGGAACTCCTCGTAGCTGGCTTTGGTGTGCTCGGCCCCTGGGTGCGGTGGGCAGTAGCAGGCGTACTGTCTAGGGGACGGCCGCTACGGTTTTGCACCCAGCTCCCTCTTATGCTGCGCTGGTGCCTCTTTGCGACCACCGCCTCTTCCTCCAAACTGGACACGTCACTCGCATGACCTTGATTCCATGTGGGGTCTAGGACCTCATCATCCTCCACATCATCTTTCACCCACTCCTCAACCCTGCCCTCCTTGCCGGTCTGCACACTGCCGAAAGCCACAGCAGTTGGCACCTGTGTTTCGTCATCATCAGAGACATGCTGCGGTGGTCCTCGCATGTCCACATCCTGACACATAAGTGGTTGTGCATCAGTGCACTTAATCTCTTCCACTTCTGGGGCAAGGGTAGGTTTGATGACCCCGCCAGCAGAGTCATCAAAAAGCAAAAGAGACTGCTGCATGAATTGTGGCTCAGACTGCTTGGTTGATTTGCAAGGGGGTGAGGTGAAAGACAGATGGCCATGGGCTGCAGGTGTCGACTCTGAGCTTTCAGCAGGGGACCGGGCGGGAGACAATGTGTAGGAACTGGAGGCACTGTCAGCTATCCAATCTACTATCGCCTGTACTTGTTCTGGCCTCACCAATCTAATAGTGGCATTTGGGCCTACCAAATAACGCTGAAGGTTCTGTTGCGTTCTAGCACCTGAGGAAGGTGTTTCACTTGTGCGTGTAGCTGGCGCAGATCGACCACATCCCCTACTTGCAACAGGAGCTCCACCAACACCAGCAGCACCACGACCAGGGCCACGTCCCTTATTTGACGCTCTCCTCCTTCTTTGCGGTCACCCACCAAAGTAACAGATGGTTTATGTCAGGCAACAATGTAACCGCCAATAGTCAATAATTTTTCTTTCTTGTTTTTTTGTTTATTGGACTGCAAGAAATGCACCGCAAGATGCAAATGTACTATTTAGCACCCAAAACAATTAGAATTTTTCAAAGTGTGCTGTAAGCACAGTATTGGACTGTTCTATTTGACTCTCAGATATGGAGTACACTCAAGATGTAAACGTACTATTTAGCACCCAAAACAATTAGAATTTTTCAAAGTGCGCTGTAAGCACAGTATTGGACTGTTCTATTTGACTCTCAGATATGAAGTGCACCGCTGGACGCAAATGTACTATTTAGCACCCAAAACAATTAGAATTTTTCAAAGTGCGCTGTAAGCACAGTATTGGACTGTTCTATTTAACTCTCAGATACGGAGTACACCGCAAGACGCAAATGTACTATTTAGCACCCAAAACAATTTGAATTTTTCAAAGTGCGCTGTAAGCATAGTTTTGGACTGTTCTATTTGACTCTCAGATAAGGAGTACACCGCAGGACGCAAATGTACTATTTAGCACCCAAAACTATTAGAATTTTTCAAAGTGCGCTGTAAGCACTGTATTGGACTGTTCTATTTGACTCTCAGATACGGAGTGCTGTAGTTTGCAGATTCCACAACAGAAGTTTTTTTAATCTGTCCCTCATAGCTGCAGCATCCTCTCCCTACACTAAGAAGAGCTCATGTGTTGTGCGTATACGTGACTCCAGCTTATATATAGAGGCTGGGTCACATGCTGCACATGCCAATCACAGCCATGCCATTAGTAGGCATGGCTGTGATGGCTTCTAAGGGCAAACGAGTCAAATGCTTGTTGATTGGCTGCCCTGCAGCCTTTCAACATGCGCCATTAAATCGTCGAACCTCGAACTCTAACACGGACATACAGTAATGTCCGGTACGAACCCGAATAGTGCGGCCCGGGTTCGCTCAACACTACTCCCTAGATCATCCTCTGACATTTATTTTATTTGTATTCTTTCATTAAAGCATTTCTTTGTAAAACATCTATACTTTATGGAATCTTTTAATTAAACATGAAATACATTTTTGTCAACAGTTGTAAATGGATTATTTAAATGCATATGTTTCATCCTTATTCCTGTAAGATACCTAGACTATGCATTTTGAGTGCCGCTTCATTTCAAACAGTTTTTCATGTTGGAATTATGCTGAATAGTTCTTACTGTCAAGAACCGCTTTGACTAAGATACTGTCCTTATAATAACTGCAATAATACTGTAATAAATGTACAGTAGATAGAGACTATAGTATTATAGTGTTCATAACATTATAACATGCATGTCCCCTTGGATATAAAAAAAAAGCTTTGCCTCTCTTGTTCTTTCTCTCTGTTTGGTTATTACAATAGCCATGTTACTATAATAATACAGAGCCTTTGTTTGGCAGCAAACATTAAAAGCGAAAGATTTTTTTTATGTAGTAATAAGTAATAAAATTGCTAATTAATGTAATTTGCATTTTGCAAGAGGTGACCTTTCTCACTCGGTTTACTGCGTGTCATTAACTAATCGGACACACGTTCTGTATCCGTACTGTTTAGTACAATCTGGTAAAAGATAATGCTCAAATGAAATATGCCAAATTAACATTACTATGTTTTCTTTTTGTCCTGTATTACAAATGTTGATGCCAAAAAAGGATGTTAAATTAAAAACAGGCAAACATGTAAGCTTACTTATACACTGTGTATTCAGTCTTAGATTTGGTAAAGGTTTATCGATGGAATTTGTGTTTACACTTCTTGTCTGGTCCATTTTTACCTCAACCACAAAGCTTCAGGTATCACTAATTCTCCACAATGTGTGCAGATCAAGGCAACTCTTTAAAAGACTCTGTCACCTAGTATTACTTATACTGGGATTGTAGTGAATAAAAAAAAGCTGAAAAATGATCCATACATTGTGTTAGCATAATTGCAAGCAAATGCATACATTAAGATGAAAATGTGTTTTAAATGAGTTGTTGGTGTCTCCGGCTTATGACATCACCTGCTGCATATAAAGTCACAGGTGATGTCATAAGCCAATGACCATACAGACATGTTTAAAACGTATTTGTCTCTTATTTTATACATTTACTTGCAATTCTGCTAGTACAATGCATAGATCCTTTATCATCAATGTTTATTCTCTACAATGGCTGGATTTCGTGCCAACGCGGAAGCACTCAAGTGCTATCTGATTAGGCAAAGTGATCCAAAGTAGATCAAAACGTTGAGCTCGAATATTCTCGTAAAAAAATCAGAGCTACCTGAGTCAACCCTAAGGCATTGTTTTTTTCTTTTTGGCTGAACTGGGCTCTACTGAGTAGAGTTCAGCCTCACTCCCCTGAAAGCCTCCAGCACACAACACCTATGTTAAAGCTGTCTCCCTGGGGATCCCCCTCTTAGTGACCCATCATCACTTGCCTGTAGGTAAGAAGGTCACAAACAGGTTTCAAAGTATGTAAAAATATTTAGGTATCATCAAAATAGTGCTAGTATTCCAGATGTGATGGGTGTAATCAGAACGCCTTATCAGGCAAGCATCTATGCCAGGATTATTAATCATTGGCAGTTGGTCCTCCAACCACAGTGGCACCCCAAGTGAACATCTTATCGTGTTTTAAACAAGCTATTTCCCAGGGAATAGAGGAAGGATCTAACTTCTGCTTTTGCATGTCAGATGATGAGTTTGCCCCAGACGAAGGTGAATTCCCATACGTTTGAGAGGCAGAGGATGATTATTTGTCTTCTCAAGATGAGGAATTTTCAGATGCCTCTATTTTGCTAGAGAACAAGGTTGTTCAGCAGCTTATTACTGCAGTAAAGGCTTCACTCAAGATTCATGATCCAGTCCCAGACCTGCCTTAATCTCAACAATTCTTCTCAGATCTTCGCAGACAGAAACCTACCTTTCCTTTTCACAAGGCTTTTCTCTTCAGAATGCCAGAAGTCTGACAACAAATTTTCTTTTCGAAGTACCGAGACATCCTTGGTTCCCTCTACTGAGGAGATGATATCCTTGAATGACATCTCCTCTTCCAGTCTCCTTGAGTTCTTTAAGACTGGTCTGGACACAGACTAGAGTACAAATGTGTCGGCAATTTCAGATTAGACCTGCGCATAATGGGATCTTCTTCGGATTATTCTCCCTTTGAACCTCTGGAGGGAGTTTCTTTGCCTCTTCTCACCTTTAGGACCATTCTACTTGTGGCAGTTACCTCTGCAAGAAGAGTGTCAGAGCTTTGAGCCTTCTCCTGGCAGGAATCTTAGCTGACCTTCCAACAAGACAAAGTGGTTTTAAAACCTCTACCTTATTTCATCACCCAAAGTGGTTTCTGAAATATCACCTAAACCAAATAGTGGTTCTTCCATATTTTTACCCAGACCCATCACTGAGGAAGAGATTGCACTTCATTCTCTGTATCTGGTCATATCTCTCAAGACATATCTTCACAGAATGGCATACTGCAGAAAGTCTAACAAGCTATTCATCCACCCACTGGCTAAGATCCATGGCAGCATGGAATTCAATCAAATGGATTGTTTGTGCCAATTGTAAATTTTTTAAATACAAGGAGGCTCATATTATGCATAACTCTTTCCTTTATTCCAAAGAATAAAATTAACATAATGTTTTTTTAAACCAATCAAAATCCATGGACCATAACTCCCTTCTCCATCTTCTATAAAGTCTCACTCCAGGAAATGATCCTCCTCTTTCTTTGCTGCTCCCTCAGATAAGTACCTTTTCAATTTTATATTTGTACTGGGTATTATCTTGTATTTTGGTAGTCCTTAACCTTTATTCGTTTTTACTCCTGTGTTCGGTTTTAGCATTTGTTTTTTAGTTTTTCGTGTTACAGCACTTGTCCTTGATCCCTTACTGTTCTTCGGTTTATAACTCCGTTTGTTCTCTGAATGGTGTGAGATTTCGGCCTCGCGCATGTTCATACGCGGCGGCCATTTTTTTCGGAGTCCTTTTCAGTTTTACATAGGGATTCAGCGCGGATGCCATTTTGGTGTAGCCTAAATGGGGTTTCACCGCGTTTTTAGTCACGGCCGCCATTTTAAGCTACAGTACATGTAGAAATCGGCAGGAGACAGTCACTATTTGCTGCAGCTACTGTGAGATTGATATTTTCATACCTTTCTGTCTTCTATTGTTGTGTATCAATATGCAACCTGAAAGGGATCTGGGTAGAGCTGTCCCTCAACAGGGCCAGAATAACCCTGATTATCTTAATGGGTACATCCCAGATGCCCCTAATTCCCAAGAGTTCCAATCACTTTTGGATGCTACTATGACATGCTCAGTTAACAGAGCGGTGCAATCAGTTATGGGTGCAGTGTCTGCTAATCTGGCTACCACCATTACTTTAGCACTTATGGCTGCACAGACACCTGCAACCTCCATCCCCGTGGCTGAGAACCCTGTTGGTTCTGGTAGTGGCCGTAAGGCCCTTAAGAAAGCTAAGCACACCTCAAATACTCCTGCGGACATGATCCAGCATGTCAAAGAGGGCGCGTTACCGCGCAAGAGAGCCTTCCACCAGGCGAAATCGGTGAGGTCTTGGAAAAAGGCTAAAGACTTAATTGACAAGGACTCTGAGTCCGACTCTGAGGAGGGTGCTTATGACTCGGCTGAGTCTGAGACAGATGTTCTGGGGTTGGACGATATGTCACCCGGAGAGTCTGATACTGGGTATCAAGCTGAGATGGAGATTAACCACCCTGAGGGTTGCATACTAGACCCGAGTGGTACCCCTCTATTTGACCCCGAGAGTCCGCAATACCCCAGATCTTCTGAGTGGTCACCCTCGGTGCATGTAGCCGATTATATTGCGTCCAGAGTGCGCAAGGGTCTGGTTAAACAGACCAGGGAGAAACTGAGGGTGGAATGCCCCAGACCTAACATCCCTGATGCGGCGTGCAAAACTCCAGAAGTGGACCCCAAAGTGGCCCAATTTCTGTCCAAGTCAGGATGGAAGTCCAGAAAGGGTCTGGACTATTCCCTAAGGAACAGCCAGGACAGGATCCTGGACACTATGGGGCCCATGGCCAAAATATTTGAGTTGGCTTAAACAGCCTTGGAGGAGGGTACGGCTATCGACCCTAACACATTAAGGGGCTGGGCGCAATGGGCCAGATGCTTTATTGGGAATGCCAATACAGCAGTGGCATCAGAGCGCAGGACGGCCATCCTCCTTAAGATAGAACCTAAGCTCATTGACATGGCCCATACAGAGCCGGGCCCTAAAGCTAACGGTCTCCTGTTCGGGGACACCTTTGTTAAAGACTTGGTGTCCTTCGTTCAGACATTTACGGCCTTGGACAAGGCTCAGTCCAGTATGAGGAAAGTCTTCCAACCGAAGGTTTTTGCTGGAGCTGGCAGACACAGAGGCCGTCTGTCCGGCCGTTTTTTCAGGTGTCCAGCTAGAGGATCCAGAGGCCTCTAACAATTTATCCCGCAACAGCAGGGATTCCAACAGCCTAGAGCTGCAGCGCCAACTTTCTTCCCTCAAAGAGGAAGAGGATGGCAACCTCGCGGATTCAGAGGTGCATTCCAACAATGACGTCCTTATGGTAAGTCCACTGTCGATTTTACCCGATTCCATCATGGAGGTAGGGGGAAGGTTACACATGTTTATACACAATTGGGAACTGATTTCTACAGACCCGTGGGTGTTACAAACAGTGCAGGGGTTTCACATAGACTTCATAGCAAACCCGTATCAGAGGGTAACACCATCGGTCAGACCCTTTTCAAAACAAGACGCGCAGCTGATAGACATAGAGGTCCTGAACCTAGAGTGCAAGGGGGCCATAGTCCCAGGTACCTGTGACCCAAACGGTTTTATCAGTTCACTGTTTCTGGTCCCAAAGAAAGGCGGGGGTTCTCGACCAGTCATCAACCTACGACCTTTAAACGTTTTTGTGTTATACCAACACTTCAAGATGGAGGTTATCCATTGTTTAAGGGATCTGTTAATTTAAGGGGATTGGATGGTCAAAATGGACCACCAAGATGCGTATTTTACTGTCCAGGTGTCGCCGGACCATCAGAAATTCCTCCAATTTCTCTGGAGGGATCAGATATGGAAATTTTCATGCCTCCCGTTCTGTCTGTCCTTTGCCCCTGGTGCTCCTGAGACCGGTAGTCGGTTTCTTGCGTCGGAAAGGGGTGAGATTGATTATTTATTTGGACGACATCCTAATCTTGTCCCAGAGCAAGGAGGCATTACAACTACACTTGACACTAACAATAGATATTCTGCAATCACTGGGTTTTCTTATCAATTGGGAGAAGTCAGTAAGGAAACCCGCACAAACCATGGAGTTCCTGGGGTTTTCCATAGACGCTATCCACTGTTCACTGCTACTTCCTACAGAGAAGATAAAACTCATAAAGAAGGAGATCAAACGCACATTGTGGAAACACGTTATCTCTGTCAGGCATTTAGCTCGTGTGATAGGTCTGCTGTCGGCTTCCATTCAAGCAATTTTTCCAGGTCCCCTTCATTATCGGGCATTACAAGACAAGGGCTCTACATCAGAATTGGTCTTACGATCAGATGATCAAAGTCTTCACATCAACTGCCTGGAATTGCATAGTTTTGCTCGAAATTTCCCAGGATGCTCGGTGCTGCTGTGCATGGACAAGGTGTCAGCAGTGAGATACATCAACCATCTGGACGGCACGAGGTCAACGGCACTATCGGATCTAGCGGAAGATTTTTGGCAGTTTTGGGCAGACTGGAGTTCACGATACCTCAAAGATGCGGGAGATTGGCATCTAGATCCCTGGATATTCTATCACCTGGAGAGGCTTTGGGGCCCAATGGAGATGGATCTCTTTGCGTCGCGACTCAACAGGCAACTACTGAGGTTCTTCAGTTGGAGACCAGACCCGGAAGCAGTAGCGACAGACGCTTTTTTACATCAATGGTCGAGGAACAGGCATTATGCTTTCCCTCCCTTTTGTCTCATCGCCAGGACAATAGTGCATCTACGGAGGTGCGGAACGTCATTAGTTCTGATGACCCCATGGTGGGACACTCAACCATGGTTCCCGTCATTGCTGGAGATGAGCATGGATTGATTGTGTACTACCGACACTACCGAACATGCTCACAGATCCGGAGGGGAATGTACATCCTCTCATTCAAGCAGGGACGCTATCCCTAGTAGCATGGTTGATTTCAGGGGACCCTGGTTTATCCAAGGAGTTTCACAGATGACTAGAACTCTCTTGGCAGGAGCCTGGGCCCCTGGGACTC
This sequence comes from Pelodytes ibericus, assembly GCA_036172795.1. Classification (NCBI taxonomy): domain Eukaryota; kingdom Metazoa; phylum Chordata; class Amphibia; order Anura; family Pelodytidae; genus Pelodytes; species Pelodytes ibericus. The sequence goes on from CM069863.1 coordinate 92,929,977, forward strand.
GAAGAGCATACCAGAATGCCTGGAAGTCATGGGCATATTGGTGCGTGGAACACGAGAAGAATCCCATTTCGGCATCTATTACAGACATCATGAATTTCTTGACCGTTCAAATTGAGACAGGTTTGGCATATAGGTCCATTAATGTTTTCAGGTCAGCGATTTCTGCAGGTCACTCAGGTTTTCATTCAGTTCCTGCTGGCCAACATATTCTTATTTGTCGCCTCCTCAAGGGTATGAGACTGTCTCATCCACCTCTACCCAAGTATTCGGGGGTGTGGGATGTCAATGTTCCCATCTGTGGGGATTTTCTACCTGCCTTCAGAATCAAGGTTGCCTTAAGACTGCAAGAAATCAGCATGTGAGCAAATACTACATAGACATCTAGATGTTCACATTCACTTTCCAAACTTGCATTTTCATTTGTTAATAAATAGAAATCTTACAAACATTATTCTATTACACTTGCTATTTAGTATATACTGGTAGAGATCTGGGAGTCCACCTGGGACATTCCATTCCAAGGAATGTGACACTACTGCCCAGGATGCAGATAAGACCCTAATGAATATTTTAATCCTAAAGGCACTGGAACACCTTAAAATTCATAAGCTTTTGAAAGTGCTGTCACCAGCCATCTGATCCGAGTGGATCATTTGTTGAATTCATGGAATGTTTCTCTCGGCCAGCGATTCTAAGACGCACCCCTTTTATTGAGGTTTTAAAATCAGAAAAAAAAGTGCATCTTACAATTGAGGAAATACAGTAGCTAAATGAATAGATTCTTTGTCCTTGGAATGGAATGTCCCAGGTGGACTTTGTTAGATCTCTACCAGCATATGCTAAATAGAAAGTATAATAGCACAATGTTTGTAAGATTTCTACCTTACAATGGTGGTAGTGGCTACAATGACAAACTCCTTCTTTCCAGTTCAGATAAATTGCTCATGAGATCCAGAATGAATCTTCTGAGTGGGGTACAGGTCACACTAGCCATCCCAGACTCCTCTTCAAGCTAACAACATTTTATCAGAAAGAAGGAGGTTTTATTGGAAATGCTCATAGTAGACATAATCGCCTTGAACCTGGTCTCTGGAGAAATGGTGTACTCCCTAGATCTGCAGTGTAAAGCACTGTTGATGGTGAAGATCTTGTTAGAAGTAAACTGTGCCGAACATGATGGTGCACTATTGCACTGCTTCCGAGATCTGTAAGAAGGTACCTCAATTTTGGGGGGTTTCTGTTGAGGGTACTAAAAAGAGGGTGCTTGTTAGAATAGATGGTGTCCTAGAATCAAGGAAATACAGTATATATGCAATTAGGGTTGCTATGTACAAAGGCCTATGTTTATGTTAAGTAGTGCTGACAACAAGTGGCTATTTATAACTTGTTTGTTGCTGTCACCATTATTTACTCAGTGAACATTATTATGATATACAATATATAGATAACAGAAGGCAGTAGCATGGAGATGCAGACACTGGAATTTTCAACCAGAATGTGTGGATCACACATTTTACACACTGTGGTGGCATAATCAGTCATACATAAAATATAATACAAATGAGCCACTAGGCTGAAGCATAGAGATGCAGTCATTTGAAATCCCTCTTGTTGTTCATGCTCAAAAGGGGCGGAATCGTGTCATGATCTTTAAAAGACTGTGCAATACATAGGCAGTTTTTGTATCCATGGCGGCCAGGCTGTGTGGACTACATTATGGTTGAGCACCATGGATAATGAAGTTGATGGAAAAATGTATGCACTTGGGGCCACCAGCATGTTGTTCCACTCTTTTTATAGCTGGTATAGTTAAAAGCCAGATTATAGGGACACTGTGCTATGCTGACAGAATTTGAGAGGGTACTACACAGAGGAGTGCTGACAAGGAGTGGAAGGGTCAATTGTCCTACGGGCTCCTCTCTAACCTAACTCAGTGGTTTTGGCTGCACTACTTTTCATTTCTAAATTCCCCTGGTGCAGAATACAGCAACCATGTTATGCAGATGAGGCTCTGGCTGGGTTTAATATGTTAGTCTACAAAGCACCAAGGTCAAGTGTGCTCCATAGTTTTGCCTTCCAAACAGACCCCAAAGGAACGCACTTGTGAGAGAGGAGAGTTCCCCAGCCTGTCTCCCCCTCTGCATTTTGGGATGTGAGGCAAAGAAAGGTCAGTGGAAACTGGTTACAAATACATGACAAAGGTATGAAGAATTAACACACCCTCCTCCAAGAAACTACATGGACAACAAACTGGATACAAAGGTCACAGAAATACTGCAACATAGATTTTATATTTATATCAGTAACTTAAAATCTTGAACACATATTAAAACATGTAAAATCATTCAACAAGTATACCCGAGATAAAACACCATCTTATTAAATACAAGCATGTATATGCCACTAAGCGGTAGCATATCTAGGATTGGGTACCCAAGGATTGGACGTAGGAGTCACCAATTATCTGGCTACCAGCGTCGCTGCCCCTGCACGGTAGCCATCTTATATTCTCTCCCCAGGGACCAGCCCATGGGGAGCATGTGCAGATAGCTACCAGAGCTACTGCCTCCCGTGTTGGCCATACCCCAAGACGGCCAACCCCCCTGCACTGACGTCAGACCTCGGGTGACCCCTGACAACTTGGCACTGACATGAACAAAGAAAGAGGGCAGGGTGGGAGGGACCTGATTTCTTTTATTGTAGAAAAGAGGCTGGACAAAACCTCTGCCATGGTTTATAAAGGTTTTGCCCAGCCTACCAAGGGGGAGAAATGATAGCCCATAAAGGGCAATTACTGGCCGGGGGCCTCTGACTGACAGGCTTGGGATGAGGCTGCATCACCAACCTGTTGTCATCTTACCCTTTCATATATTTCAATATTACATGCCATTTCTTTCAATCCCAACCACTGCTCTGTCTGCCTGTTTATGTGTCTTCATTGTCTTTCTATATCTGTGGCTTATCTGTCATGCCATTTATTTTTGTTTTTAAATTTGATGATAACAGTTGGGAAGATAAGGTTGCACCATGGGCCCTTGAATATTTTTTTCCTCTCTAGTAAAACATTTCTAGACCTCCCCTGAAATTACACATTAAACACAGTATGTCATAATTCTAAAGGTTATCCACAAGGTGGGACATCTGGCATCCCCACCGAAGGAGGAAATATTACCAGTGAGGATTATGTTATGGCTAATCATCTTATGTAATGCAGTCCACATGTCTGAGGTTCCACAATAGTAGGATATAAACTTTGTGTGATCTTCTATATCCCCATTTTTAAAGGTGATCCATAAGGTGGACATGTGACATTCCACACAACTGCTTGACCTACTGTGTTTATGGGCCCAGAGGAAGGAAATCTCATCAGTGAGGGAAATTATCAATTCTTCACATTTAGCCTATGAAAAGCTGACATGCATGATTGTTTGCATAGTCTTTTTATTGTGAGCGGTGAAAAAGTTTGCGAATGTGTGCTGGAGCTATTTCTCTTCATAAAAAGCTGCTAATCAGAGATCTTACAGACTCCCTCTAGGCAATAGACAATAGTATATTGATGAGACACTTGAAAAACGCTTTATGTGTTTCTCACGCTATGCTACTCCATACTACTGCCTAATGTCTCATATGCACAGCACAATATAATAAAGTTCATTATATAAAGTGGAAATGCACTATGTTTACTAAATGATCCCAGTTAGTTTGTGTTAAAGGGACACTACCACTTACATAAGATGTAACTAGATTACCTGTGCATTTTAAACAAACACATATATAAGACATTTGCCCCTGTTTTTTTCTCTATGTTTGAATTAATTGCATATAAAAGTAAAAATAAAATTAGGTGTCTGTCACCAGTATCCATTTTGAGAATTTTACCCATGATGCAACATAGGGTAGGAGGTAATAAGCAGGGCTAGGTGACTGTGTACACATTTTTTTTACCTGCTTTCCAACACAAAGAGAGGAGACTGACCTGATCAAACAGGATCAAAACTCCGCCTCTTTGTTATGCAGTAGTTACATTACCCTCCCTTTCAATGCAAGTCTATGATCAGAATTCTGACTTACAGACTGCATTCTGCGTCCTCAGCCAGAAAGTAAAACACTAGTGCTGCAAAGTCACTGGGGGCTGGCACCCAAAACAAAACAAAACACTTGTTTAGTAAAATATTTCATAAAATAAATTCACATAACAAAAACAAAAGACATATCTGAAAATACACCCTTTCCATTTTTTGGTGGGAGTGTCCCTTTAACGAGGAAATCTGGACCTGATTATATGACAGATTTTATTTTCTAATTTTCTAATCCATTATCTTCATATTAAACAATAGTCTAGTGTTATGAACAGCCACTTAGAAATGCATCTCCCAGCTATGATACATGATTGACAATGCCAGCACATTATTTTACTCGTTGTGTTGCCAGTCATCCATAAAGAGTAATTCAGGTTAAAGACTTCCATCAAGCACAACCTTTCAAACAGGCTTAGTGCTGTGTCTGATTTTGAGAGGGGTTGCGAAAAGATACATTTTCATGATCAGTCTGTTAGACTGTGCTGCTGCTACAATCCACCCAGCTTTCAGGGTTAGTTCTGGCCAGGACCAGTACAAGATATTGTACTGCCTGGGTCCAAGAATTAACTGCTGCCCCCCCCAAAAGTCACATATACATTCACATAGCCAAGCCAGCAGGTTCTTATCTTTTAAGAAAAATATTATATATCATTCCTCAAAGGTAAGCATAAAAACAGGATACTTGGATGGTGGCAAGGGCAGCAATTTACCATCACCTGGGTTCATATCACCCATCCAGACCCATTATAAGGCTGGTTCTGGCAGCTGCAAATGTGTCTATACAAACACACAGGCTTGGGATTCATTGAACATTATAATAGATTAAGCAAATTGCTTAATCCTTTGAATGATCATTGCTTTGTGTTTCTGGCTCCCCGGGGACTCTTTACAATAAATGATGCATTTATAAACAGAACTGTAAAGTTAAAAGTGTACGAGTAAAGTAAACCGTGATAAATAAAGAAGCTGAACAGTTTAGTGTCAGACATTAGAGCAACACATGCTCACACCTTTGCTATTTAAAGGATTAAGCCAGTGTATTTTTGCATTACATTTTTTAAAGACATGCATCTGATTGATGGGTGTGATTGGCTCCATAGAAATTGTATTTGCTGCTGCTCAGAGAAAAGGTGACACACACTTGACCTGTTATTTCAGTCTCTTTAGGAACAATAAATACAGTTTTATGGTCAAACCATCGGTGTATAGATTTTTCCATTGTGACTCAATCAGCTATATTTCCTGCACCATTCTTTGCAGGATGTGTTGCCATTGATCATAATGAGTGTGATTTATTGACACCCATTAAATAAAAAATTAAGTATGACGAATTGGTGGTCTTTCTCTCTGATAAGATTTCCTCCCTCTGAGCCTCTACTCCAGTGGGGCAAGCAGTTGCACAGCAGTGCCCTAACAGTGAAATGCCAGCTTGTGAATAACCTTTAAACATGTGGATATAGAAGAAATTAGAACAACTACATAAAGTTTATGTCCTACTTTGGAATCTCAGACGTGTGGACTGCATTGCCATAATGTAGTACACACAGCAGGAGATCCATAGTTATCATACCTGGCTAATTATGACACCAACTGTATGAACTACATTCCCCATGATGCTTAGCCAGCCATAAAATGAGTGAGTATTGTAGGAAGTGTAGATCTCACTCATTGCATTAGGCATTTCAGCTATGTGGAAAACATTTCCCATGATGCTCAGCTGACAAAATACCATCATTATAAAACAGCTCTGATTTTCAGTAAGCTCATCTAACTAATTCCTTAACTGGCAGTCAAATTGTTCCTATATGTATTTAAAAATTAATTTTTAGGTGAAAACAAAATACAAATAACAACTTAATTTTTATTATTAAGAATTTTTGGGGTAACCATTAAAATGTGAAGGGGGCAATTCACAAAAATAAAACTTACCAGGGACTGCTATTAATCTGGTATTTGTAGCTGAGCAGGAAAGATAGGTAATTAGTTGAGTAATTGTCATGTTACATGCAAAACATCTCAGTAATATAATGACACATCAACTTTATAGTATTAATGCATTAAATATTTATGGGCAACTGTATACTTACATCATCTTCTTTACCTGAACAGTCCTCTAAAGGGAAAGTGAGTGATAGAAAATACATATAAAAGCCAGGAACTGTGATGTCATCAGAATTCAGTGACATCATAATGAAGCAACAGGACAAAGTATGTGGTTCAGTCACTAGTAGGACATTTCATCAATTAAATCTTTGGTGTACAGATCATTTTGGATATGGTAAAATCATTGACTGTATTAAAGATGAAACAGGAAATAAAGTCAAGCAAAAAGGTAAGTCCAATTCATTCACATATGTAGTGTACGTCAAATGTAAGGTGAATGAGCAAGAATCCCTGAATGACGGGAAAACTGTAGTTTGACTATTGATTAATGCACATTTGGCTTTGGATCCAAATCACACCTTCACATTCAGCTCCTTGTAGGCAGGACTGGACTGTGAACAAAAACCAGCCCTGGAAGAAATGTGTATACCAGCCCCATAACATAACATTATTAAACCAGGCCCATAGCATAATATAATTTTTCTGTTCATAAAAGGGAAAACCATGCATTTTAATAGCACATCTGAATAGTGTATGATTTATAGATAAGACTGATATATAAGCCTGCCTATGGCGATATATACCTCCAGTATGTACACAAAGTTATATGAATTGCCCTGTAATATAGGCCCTCAGCATTTATCCTTGTGTACATACTGAGGGCATATATTGCCCTATGCAGAAGTATATATCAGGGAAGTGTGCAATTTAAAACCTTGTGTACATACTGGGTAGATATATTGATGTACCCCAGTATTCAGATTGCCCTCAAAGGGCTTGACCCAGCACCCATAACTTACCACAGCCCTCAGATTTCCCTCAAAGGACTTGGCCCAGCATACATATTGCTCTCACACGACTTGACCCACTTTTATTGCACTTATAAGATTTGATCCAGCACCCAGGACTTACGCCAGTACTGAGATTACACTCACAGGGCTCACCCCAGCACCAAGCCCAGCACTGAGATTGCACCACAGAAGCGGTTCATAGTCTTTTTTCGGGAGGGGAACTGCCCATGTTGCTCTGTATTTTTCTGATATCTGTAGTCTCTCTCTCTCCCTCTCATTTCTGTAGTGTGTCTCTCTCTCTAATTTCTGTAGCGTCTCTCTCTCTGTCTCCCGGTCGTCTCCTCCGTGCAGTATTCCCTACTGCACGGAGGAGGGAAACTCCGGTCACATTTATTTTTTAACTCTATTGAAGCTTTGGCTGGAGGGGAGCGCAGAACGCTTCCCTCACAGCACGCGGCCCAGCTACACAGAGGCCATGGCCCATGGACATTTTTTTCTTATGGCATGACCAGGAACGCCCGTCACCCCCCTGATGGCAGGCCTGTCCAAAGGGGTTCATTCCTCCAGGTTTTTCTGCCCATCAGGAGATGAAATTCAGCTACTATTATTTTGTCACACAATGGGTATATATATATTTATGTTCCTGGATCATATCCTGTGAATTGGGATATTTTTGTTTTGTGATATTAGCCAGTGCTCATCACTTGCAACTGCGCCTCCCTTTATTAATACCCCTTATGTGTTTTGCTAAGGTTACATAGTAGATTAGGTTTAAAAAAGCCTTGCATCCATCCAGTTCAACCCTTTTCCTATTCCTTGTTTACCAAGGTATTTTTTTATTTTTTTTATTTTATTATAAACATACAAAACAATTACAATAAATACTCAACATAAAAACACATATTTACATGACATTATATTCATCGTCAATAATTCTTCAACGTTTACCAAGGTATTTTGACAAGACACAATACAAGGTGACAGATCCACTTTATTTGTTCATATAGGGAGCCCATAAGGTGTTCGTGACATGTAATGTTAGTGACATGCTTAGGTGACCTAAGTGCAATATATAAAGGAATTAAATTATCTCAAAATGTTAACAATGAAAATGTAATCAATGGCAAGCTACTCTGACCGCATAATATATATATATATATATATATATATATATATATATATATATATAAATATGGATTGATATATATATATTTTTTTTTTTTCTTCTTATGTGAGTGGAGCAGGGAGTGAAACAAACAATATCAATAGTCTTCAAGGATTCCTGTTTGAATAATCCTTGCTTCATTATTTCTAGCAGTAGAACTCCAATCGCTCCACATGGACCAGTAACAGTTCATGATTTACAAACATCCCTGTTTGAACACACTTGGGTAATGCTTCAATGCTAGACTGTTATTTGTCCTTAGAGTCAGATTTTTGAACCACTGATTTATAGTAATTCATGGTAATCGAGACATATATCCTTAAGATTCATGTCTGTGATGTTGAAGGCATGGACTGTACCATAACTATTTATAAGGGGGGGGGGAGGGGGATGTTCACTATAAAGATTGTAACACCTAACATTTTTTTATTCATGGCTTGAACCACATGGGGCTTTATCCTCAGATACAATACAGAAGTGGGAATTACAAATGGGGGGTGCAAATGGAATATCAACACTTCTCATGGAGTTGTCAAGTGGACATAATGTTGTCCCCAAGCCAAAAATATAATGAATGTCTATAATGAGATTTTTAAATGAATATTGTTTTATTTTTTGGCATATGTGTAACTAAATCCATTGGTTTTAAATTAAGTGCTGCAGTGTGAAGTAATTTAACTAATTTTACACACATGGATAAACAAAGGATCTCTTTTATTCCTCTTTGCTAGCTAGAGTGCCTGCATAAAAAGCCCCATTAATTATTTAAAAAAGCAGTTTCTCAGGTATTTAAAAACAATAATATGAGCTGCATTATTTTATGTTATATTCAGGCAAATATTGATCTGTATTTTAATGCGTTATGGAAACTCTTTAATAGCTTTATTGAAAAATAAAAATAAAAACAATATTAATGATATTTTAAATTTCTTGGTCAAAGCTATTTTTTTGTTGCACCCAGTCAATGATGGGTAGTAAATATGAATATGTAAATTTTCCTCTTGTCTGCTTGATCTTTTATCTGAAAAGTGATTGCTGACTCTTAACAAAGAAGCTGAGACAAATTATTGCTGCCCTATTAGGTGCAATTCAATGTTAGTATTTGAGATAATTAGCTGCAGAAAGCATACTAGACTGCTGGTGGCATTCTTTCCTTCCATAGTGTGTGTATTCCAAGACCTGTGATTTAATGAATATTTAATGAGTTATTTGAAAAGGAAATATTTTGGTGATGAGATACAATCTTTGAATAACCCCATATCATCAAATACACTGTAGTATAGCGAAAAGGATGGAGCTGAACTAGGATATAGCATCCAGAGTGCTTTTCCAGTTGTCCTGTGCACGCCAATCTCTAATTGGAGTCTGCTGAGAGCAGAACCCCAGGGTTTTCACAGCCTTCTGTTTTGCTCGAGATGTCTGTCACTGTGCTTTGTCCCGAAGGATGTGATGCTCCAAAGGACCGTTCTTGGCATGTGACCTTAAATTTGAAGTGTCTCTTCCTTTTTAGAGGCCAGACACATGAAAGCCAATTTAGTCGTAATTCACTTTGATATCAAATAGGGCCTCTGCCCCCTTTGAAGCATATATTATTGGTTAAATGGTTGTAATTGTCTAGGGGTGTGGTGTTTTACACAAATCTAAGACTCTGCAATGCTTTAAGGCTGTTTGTATAAGGACCTCTCTCTCCGGCTTGGAATTGCATTCATTGACCCATAGGAACACAATTATCCATACAGGTTTATTTCAAAATGTACTTTTATTTTGGCTACAATTGGTTCAAAACTAGTACAAATACATAAAGGGATGCATTCACCTACATATGTTTTTTTATACTCTACATTCATTGTAAAAACAAGTTGCCCAATGCTGTGTTGTCACTCAAGGACAGTGGTTCACAACCTTTTCTTGTCCATAGCACACCAATGCTCCCCCTAGAATTGCGTGGCACATCTAGGGTTGCCACCCAGGTGGCAAGTTTACCAGCAGGTAAAATAAATGACTCAAGGCCAATATTCAGTTAATGGAGGCAATAGCATGGCTGGTATTTTGGGCAACCCAAGGCGCACCATAAGCAAAAATAAATAAAATAGGAAATATTTCATATTAATCTTAAGAAGAAATTACATTATCCCTATTTATTAACACAAAAGAACAGTCACAAGAATACAAAAATTATAAAATGTTTACAATTTACAAATTGTCAATTAAAAGTAATAGACTTGCAAATGCAACCGATTGTAGTGGTGACCATTGGCAAAATTATTTCAAATTCTCCGTGAGCCACGGAACACCTAGCATTGTCTCGTGACACACCGGTGTGCCAAGTCACACAGGTTGTGGAGCACTGCTCACGAATAAAACTGTGATCAGATCTTAGTGACACAGAATGTGCATGATCATTAGACCATGTGCACATAAGTGCAGTGGGGTTATGGAGGGGCTAGTGCCCTCGCGCTATTGTGAGGTTAGGAGAAGCGTGTATGTGATTGGTGGTTCAGTGTGTCCGTGAGGGCATCTGCTCTTGTTGGCATGATGTCCTTGTGGACAGCAGCTGCACATATGCTCGCGCGGTCAGTGCTCTGATTGGAGCACTTGTCCTCGAGGGCACTGTTCGTCGGGCACTGTTTGGCAGGAAATTCAAAGGTATAAATACTTACCAGTTTACCTCAGGTGTTCTTCTGAGCATTGAGGTGAAGAAATAACTGCTGCCCCACCCTCCCTCTTTTTTATTATTCTATTGTTAATACTGTCGTGGTCTTTTGTTGGGGCAAGAGGTCACCTGCCTATTTAAATGTGGGGGGAGAGGGGGGGTGGATTTAATGGTGAAATTTATTTGATATTTAAGTGAACAATATGAAGTTATGTTAATTACTGAAGTTTTAAGTTCTGGGTTTTAGGGCTGAACAGTGAGAGTTGATTCTCTCGGGATTAAAGACCGGAGATGTGTGGTTATAAATGTTACAATTCCAGAGGTGAATTTAAGTTATGTTACAAATCTTGTGTAAACCAAATAAAATACCATGGCCTTTTCTTGCAAAATACTTGTGTTGTGTATTTATTAATTATCTGTGTTTTAGTAAGTACCAATTAACAGCACTTAAGTAGCAGATGTGGGTCTTTGCTTCAAAATGTGAATGTTCCGCAATGTCAGTAGATGCGTAATGGGAGAGTAAACAAATGGTTGGGCACGGAACAATCACACGTTATGTAACGGATGCTCTCTTTGAAAGTGGCCTCATCTGGCAGAGGGAATCCTGATGTGGTTTCCTGCAGCGGGATCCACCGTTTAGCGAAGCACAGGGATAAGGAGGGGTTCCCCCTCATAGTTGTTTGGGCAAGTTAAAAATGATGTCTTTGAGGATGTCTTAGAACTTCCATCTGTGGGAACTGGTCTGTGGTGTCTCCTGCTTAGGCGTTGCCATAAACATTAGATACCACAGACACACTTAACACATATTTATGCATTTGCGTGCAATTCTGCTAACATATTTAGATCATTTTTGATTCTCTACATTCCCTATATAAATATTTAGGTGACGGAGTAATTATCTTACTTGAATTAGCATCAGTGTTTTTCAGTTATCTATCACAAGATAGTTGGTGTATGAGATTTTATTGTTAATTGCAATACAGTTACATTATTATTACTACTAAAAACATTGTTTTCTCTTTATCTATTGCTAATATAGACTTATAGCTTTCCAATACATGTTTTTATATGTGCACATTTGTCACTTGGTTTGACACAGGGTTTTGAACATGATGTGACTCCAGTGGCAATGTCAATTTAATGAAAACAATATTGGAGTCAGAAAAGAGAAATTGAACAATCACTGTACTTACTATCCATGCTGATAGAAAAGGGAGTCACCAGGGAGGCATGTTGTTCCTTTGAAAAGAAGATATTCCAGTAACCCAAGTTCAATTATACTACAGAAAGATGGAAATTCAAACTAAGGATTTAAGGAAACTGATCTAATGAAGCACATGATTAAATTATTATTAAGGAATCAATGTGAAAATTTTCAATAGGGTCTAGGACAAAATACAGGAAGTCTGGGCAGCGTACAGAAAATTTACCCACTTTGCTTACCAGGACATGCCCTATCACCCCATTTACATGCCCCATCACCCCATTACATACACATTGCCAGTAATATTTGCCATTAATAATCCCCAGCCAATTTGCCCAATAATATGCCACATTATTTGCCATTAATCCCTTCACGATAATGGACGTGTCAGGCACGTCCTGCTGTGAATTAAGCAGTTTTCGCGATCGATGTTGAGACAATAACCAGCACCAAAATTTCCTTTCTGGGGCACCCATGATCACGACAAGCGATCATGGGCACCATATTGATGGAGCAGCATGTTTCCTCAATATGGCTATGCCCTCTTGTGGTCTGAGCTTTGGAAGTGAAAGTAAATTCACTTCCATCGCTCTGAATATGCTGCTTGACGGCCCCTAGAGGCAGCAACCAACATAGCAATGTTAAAAAAAAAAATGTTAAAAACAGATTTAATTAGCTTAAAACTGGTAATATAGTTAGATTAGCCTATAGGGTTAAAATTAAATAAGTTTTAGCATAAGGGATAGGGTTAAAATTAAATTAAAATATATTAAAGCATAGCATAAGCGTTAGAGTTGGGGTTAGATTTAGTGTAAGGGTTAAATTTAGGGTTCGGGTTTGGGTCAAAAGGTCAATATAGAAAAAAAAATGGGGTTTTTGCCCCATAACTCACAAAAAAATACTGAAAAATATGGAAACATGCATATTTCTGAACTCGGGACAACATTTAGAAACTATTTAGAGGGTCTTTATTAATGATTGTATTTGTGTAAATCATATTTTAGGTAAAAAGTTAGATAAAGTGTTTTTTTTTTAATTTTTCATCATATTTTATGATTTTTTTGTAGTAAATTATAAGATATGATGAACATAATGGTATCTAATAAAAAGCCCTTCTTATGTCGATAAAAACAACATATAATTTGCGTGGGTACAGTATGTGAGAAAGAAGAAAATTACAGCTAAACACAAACACCCCAGAAATGTCAAAACAGCCATTGTCACCAAGGGAAAGTCAAGGTAAAAATGTCTTGTCACTAAGGGGTTAATATGCCCCAGCCAATTTGCCCAATAATATACCAGTATTATTTGCCATTAATAAGTGACAGCCAATTTGCCCAATATTATGCCAGTATTATTTTGCCATTACTATACCCCAGCCAATTTGCCCAATAATATGCCAATATTTGCCATTTAATATGCCCCTGCCAATTTGCCCAATATTATTTGCCATTTAATATGCCCCTGCCAATTTGCCCAATAATATGTCAGTATTATTTGCCATTTAATATGCTCTTTCCAATTTGTCCAATAATACGTATTATTTGCCATTTAATATTCCCCAGCCAATTTGCCCAATAATATGCCAGTATTATTTGCCATTAATATTCCCCAGCCAATTTTCCCAATAATATGCCAGCATTTGATATTAATAAGCCCAAGACAATTTTCAGGACTTACCTTTTTCCGTGGTGGCCAGTGGCAGGCATTATGGTTTCCTCCTGCTGCTTGTTCGGCTCCCCAGCGGTTATGCAGAGAGGTCACGTGACCCGGCACACGTCTGACGTCAGAGCAATGATGGCACTTCCCTGTCATGCTGCACAGGGACAAGAACATGTAGCACGGAGGTTTCTCTGTGCAGCCTGTCCGGCTTCCCGTGCAAGCACAGGTTTGTTTTTTTTTTAGTTTTGTGCCACCCCTAAAGGCATACAAGGCATGTGCAGCCCTAGACACTTGCCTTGTTTGCCTCACGGTAAATACAGCCATAGATTCTGGGGGCCTGTCCTGTGTGTGCAATCTAGATTCTGGGTTCATGTCCTGTGTGTGCAAACTGGGTGCTGGGGGCATGTCCTGTATGTGAAATGTGGGAGCATGTCCTATGTGTGCAATCTGGGTGCTGGGACAAGTCATGTTTGTGAAATCTGGATACTGGGGGCCTGTCTGGGTGGTGGGGGTATGTCCTGTATATGCGATGTGGAGCTTGTCATGTTTGTCCAATCTGGGTGCTGGGGCAAGTCCTGTGTGTTCAGTCTGGTTGCTGGGGCATAGCCTGTGTTTGCCATCGATGTTCTGGGGCAAGACTTTGGTTGCAGTTTCAGTACTGATGCACAGGCTGTGTGTTCAATCTGGGTGCTGGGGCATGTCATGTGTGTGCAATCTGGGTCCTGTGGCAATTTCTGTGGATACAATCTGGGTGTTGGGCAAGTCCTATATATACACTCTGGGTACTGGGAAAGTCATATCTGTGCGGTATGGGTGCTGGGGCAAGTCCTGTATGTGCAATCTGGGTGCTGAGGCAAGACCTGTGGATGCAACCTGGGTGTTGGGAAAGTCCCGTGGGTGCAATTTATTTTTGATGGTCTTGCAAAACTTGTGGGTGCAAGCTGGGTGCTGTGATAAATCCATGGGTGCAATGTGGGTGTTGCAAGATGATGCTGTGGCAAACTATGTGGATTTAATCAGGTGCTGTGAGTACAATGGTAAGGGATGCAGGGCAATAATGAAAGTCTAGGAAAAATCTAAGATTTCTTATCATACATTATTCCTAAGGGAATAATTTGTGATTCAATGAAAAATAAGCCCACTACTGAGCATTAAAGCACAGGTATTGCGGTAAGGGAATAATGGTGTTTTGTAAAAAAAAAAACACTTTTATCACCCAATAAACCTTAGTGTTATAGAGCCCCCTCCCCACTCAAAAAATAATACCAGGGGGGGGCGTGTCCTAACCAAAGCCCGAGCTGGACGTGTTTTAGAGGAGCTCCCTGACGGCCTGTGGGGACAAGCTGCATTCAGACGACAATAATCAGCACAAACCAGAAGAAAAACACCTCACAAGATGTCACAACACCGACATTCAAGAAAGCAGGAAAAACTGCTAAAGTTTATGACGCCAAAAGAAACGAAAAAGCCAAATAAACTTACCGAAGTAGACTTCCAAGATGGCGCCCTGGCGGACCACGATGAAGAGATCTGCGATGGAGATGATGGAGCCTCCTCAGCTTCCACACCGGGAACGTTGCCTATGGAAGAAATTAAAACAATGCTCACTACCCTCAGAACACAAATAAAGGGGGATATATCCGACCTTACAACAGAGTTCGCCAGAGAGATAAGGGAGCTGGGCGACAGGACAACGAGAATCGAAACTAAAATGGACGACCTCGTGGAACATCACAACGAACTTTCCGACGACCATAAGAGACTCAAACTGGAAGTTCAAAGTCTCAGGGAGAAAATGTGGGACCTAGAGGACCGATCCCGTCGAAACAATTTGAGACTCAGAGGCATCCCGGAGGAGATACAACCGGCTCATCTGGCAGAATGGACAAAGGGCCTATTCTCAGCACTCCTACCAGAGATCACTGGCACAAATACGCTAATAGACAGAATCCACCGTCTACCAAAGCCGAAAAACCTCCCTACGGAACTGCCGAGAGACACCATAATGAGACTGCACTTTTTCCACTTCAAAGAAGCAGTGATGAAGGTCAGTCGAGAAATGAAAGTCCTGCCAGCACCGTATGATAACATAAAAATTTTCGTGGACCTATCCCCGAATACGCTGCAACAACGAAGGCTGTTCCAACCCATAACAGCGGCCCTCAGAGAAGCAGATATTAAATACAAATGGGGCTTCCCTGTAAAGATCATAGTTACCAGACAGGGTTCCACCACGGTGCTTAGGTCCCCAGAAGAAGGTACCAAATACCTACAACACTGGGCTATCCCAAACCGAAGCCCGTTGGCCCAAGATCAGTCGAAAAGACAGCGGCTGACCAGAGACTGGATCCCTGCCCACAACAACCGCGGACCCAGTCACAACGGAGTAATCGGATGACCGTTTCACTCACCGCAAAGACGGAGAAACGAGCCACAAAGCGCAGAAAAAAAGAACCAAAGATACCCGTACAGACGCTATGCAGCTTAATTAAACGGGCAAGAGGAGAAGTGAGATTCCTCGTTAAGTGCAAGATTTTACCTGAATGACACATACCCATGGACACCCGCACGGCAGCTCCAGGGAACCCGAAGATTGGATCGTTAGACATTTTTATGGGGAATACCTGGAGGAACTTCCATCTTTAACCCCAAACGGACTGTGTCTAAAACGTTGAATGTGGTAATTTTGACAAAATTCGTTATAGCCATATTTTGAAGGCAATGAGTCAATTAGGAAAGGCTCTCATTTCGATAGAGTCCGTTTAAAGAACAGCAAAGATTTTTCTTTGCCTGTTTCCTCTACCTTTCGTTTATGGTGGTGCTTTTCACACAAGTGACATATGAATGCACCAAGAGTTAACTAATAAGTTGAGTTCAAACAACTGAGATTTATCTCTTTCTCTTAAAGTTTCTTCTACTGATACCCGATTAGAGGAGCCGTACAGAACGGCCTCCATCATAACAGATCTTGTATGTACAAAATCCAATTCATTTAAATATTTTGAGAGAAACAGATTGAAAAAAAAAAAAATGGTTCTTCTGGATTGAGGCCACACTTACAAAGAGTTGTCCCTAATGGGCCGTGTGACCTCCACTATTTCTATTGTTAGTATATGCAGAAACAGGTGTTTTCTGTGACTAACCGACACCCCCCCACCCATCTGGTGATGGGATTAGTGCCAAACTACATGTATATATTGGTTTACCGAGTAATGTTTGCACTAACTATGTTTAAGTGGTCCAAATGTGACCATTTTGTCTTCCAACATTGGAATTTTCTACAGTTCTATATTTTCTTAATTGTCTGTAATTTATGTTTTTTTCTTTTTTCTTCTATTTTTTATATAAGTTCGTGTAAGTCTCCAGAGGGACAGGTAAACCTGAGAGTGCATAAGATTAGACCTAATATAGGGCTCAGTCTCCTTCTCAGACTGATGAAAGCAAGAACATGGACTACACAGTCAGCCCCCCCAACATCTAAAATGAATACAAACGTGGTGAGTACATCAGAGTGGGAGTGCGTGACGCTGGTAGTGCTGTGCAACACCAAACAAAGAGACACGATTTCATACAGATGTCTATAAAAGTAATATCTATTAATACAAAGGGGCTTAACACCCCTAATAAACGCAGATTATTATTCCAAGAAGCTAAAATCAACAAAGCCCAGATAATCTGTGCCCAAGAGACACATTTTGCAACAAATAAAATACCTAAACTAGTCACTGCACAATATACTGAAGTGTTCCATTCCACATCCACTAAGAAAAAATGTGGGGTGTCCACCTGGTTCCACAAATCACTGGCCTTTACATTAACCAAAATTAAGCGAGACACATGGGGAAGATATCTGATTATAGAAGCAAATATTAACAATCTACCATACATAATTGTTAATCTATACGCCCCAAATTCTGACACAGTTTCGTATCTTAAGAAATTTCTCACCCGAAATATTTTAGTTCAAAATGCAGCAACAATTGTATGCGGCGATCTTAACAAGATTGTTGATCCGGCCTTAGATACATCTTCCACCCCAACAACAAAACATCTCCGCACTTTACAATCACAAGGCCGAGCATTCCAGAAAATCCTAACAGAAGCTAAATTATATGATGCCTGGAGAATACATAATGGATCCAAAAAAGACTACACGTTTTACTCACATGTTCACTCGACCTATTCGAGAATAGATTTTTTTCTATTAGATAAAATGACTCTTCAACGAGTCACTAGCTGCGAGATTGGAACAATCCAATGGTCTGACCACGCTCCAATATGTATTACAATAGCGGTGCAATCCCCCTACAAAGGCCTAGGTTCTTGGCGTCTTAATGAAAGCTTACTTACTAACCCCACCACCAAACAAAAAATGACAAGAGTATTAGATGAATATTTTGAGTTAAATGACTCACCAGACATTTCTGTAGAGACACTGTGGGAAGCTCACAAGTCGGTCACTAGAGGACACCTCATAGCAGTAGCATCCTATGAAAAGAAAAAAAGAGAATTAAAAATGAAACAGTTATTGTTAGATTTGCAAAATCTAGAGACAATCAATAAAACCAACCCCACGAAAGCAGGAATATCTAAAATCAAAAGTGTAAAACAGGCCATATCAGTTATCCAATTACACCACACTCAAATACAACTACAAAGATTAAATCAAATTTATTATACACAAGGGAATAAACCCACTAGATTCTTAGCAAGACGCCTAAAAAAATGTGGAAGCCAAAAGAGCCATACCGTACCTAATCACACAACAAGGAGTTAAGATCCAGAACCCAGCAGACATACCGGAAGCCTTCGCCTCATATTATTCATCTCTATACAATTTAAATAAAGATAAAAACACGCCCCAACCAGATGCCACCCAAATAGAAAAATGTTTGAATAAAATCACACTGCCTTCAGTAGATCAATCAGATTTAGCCAAACTCATAGCGGAAATAAAAGAGGAAGAAGTAATAGATGCAATAAAATTACTCCCCAAGAATAAAGCCCCCGGCCCAGATGGTTTTTCGAATCAATACTACAAAATCTTTCAAAAACAATTGACGCCATATTTAACCAAAACATTTAACGCTTGCAGTTCTAAAGGATCATTTCCCCCCTCTATGTTGACAGCCCACATTATTACTATCCCCAAACAAGGTAAACCCCCAACACTTTGCCCAAATTTCCGCCCCATATCCCTTCTCAACACTGACGTAAAATTATACGCCAAAATAATGGCAAACAGAATCGCATCAATATTACCCAATCTTATACATTATGATCAAGTAGGATTCATACGAGGAAGACAAGGTACAGATAATACCCGAAAAATAATTGATATCCTTTCCCTAGTTAACTCAAAGAAAATACCCAGTTTATTTTTAGCTATAGACGCGGAAAAGGCGTTTGACCGCCTTCATTGGCTCTATTTAGAAAAAGTACTACAAAAATTCAAGTTTCCCCAAGAATACATAAAAGCAATATTTGCTCTATATTCCACCCCTTCAGCAATAGTTACGTATGCAGGGTTTCACTCTGATCCTTTCCGCATATCAAATGGCTCCAGACAGGGATGTCCTTTATCCCCCCTCTTATATGTTCTTGCTATAGAACCCCTGGCGGAATTGATCCGCAAACAACCCGCGATCACCGGTATTCCATACACGCCACATGACACAGTGAAACTAGGATTATTCGCGGACGATATTCTAATTTCCCTCTCCCACCCTCAACAATCACTCCCACAGCTACATACAGTACTAGAGGAATTTAGCAAAGTCTCATACCACAAAGTTAACGTAGCTAAAACGCAGGCCCTACCGATTTGTTTACCCACACAGGTTTTACAACAACTAAAAAGTGAATATGCTTACGATTGGAGAGCAGATGATATTTCCTACCTAGGAGTATATGTCACAAAGAACACTGCCCACCTCATCAAGGACAATCTGGTTAAATTATGGAAAAAAATTAAACAAGAAATGAATGAATGGTCGTCCTTGTTTCTGACGTGGCTAGGTAGAATAGCGACAATAAAAATGTCTGTTATGCCAAAATTACTATATTTATTTAGGGCTTTACCGGTTGCAATTCCAAAAAATATTCTGAAAAACATACAAACAGATATTCTAAGATTTATAAATGTCCATAAACCTACTAGAATTGCCAACAAATGGCTAAAATTACCCCCAAACCAGGGTGGCTTGGGTATCCCCTCAGTGGCGCAGTACTACCAAGCGGCACGCATGGCTCAATCAATGATGGCTCACTGCAGCCCAGGTGTGGTAGCGTGGGTGGACGTGGAGGATGCGCAATGTCGCCCATATAGATTAATTGATATGCTTTGGACACAGTCTATGAAACCGGTGTCCCAGGATCGCCGATTACCGAGCATTGATATAACTCTAAAAACATGGAAATATACAAAAAGTATGCCGGAACGGTCCAAACTGTCAGTGGCTACCCCTATAACCAGTATAGAGAGATTAATAACTGATATGAAACTAGATACTTGGCGAAAAAAAGGAATAGTTACTCTGCAAGATCTATACCACCAACAAACCTTGAAATCTTTTACGGATCTCAGGACCCAATATAAATTAAGTGAAAATGAATGGCTCAAATATCTGCAAGTGCAACAAGTTATATCCTGCACTCCTAACACGCTATCAGTACCGGGGCATACCCCACACAAATTTATTATGTCATGTTTAAAAATGCCATATTTAAAAAAATCACTCACTTTATGTTACCAAGTATTACATACACCAAATATGACTGGCTCTCTCCCTTTCGCAATAGCTTGGGAAGAAGAACTGGGAACCCATTTAACTCCCTTAGAATGGAAACAAGCGATTATTTTCCCACATAAGATCTCCCATAACGCCAACCATACAGAACTTGCAAAAAAATTGTTGTATAGATGGTATTATGTCCCCACGAAGTTGGCAAAAATTTACCCTTCTACTACGAATATGTGCTGGAGAGGTTGTAATATGCCTGGAACTATGTTACATATTTGGTGGGAGTGTCCAGCGATCTCCAAATATTGGGTCTATATTTATTTGATTATCAATGAGTTGATGCAGAAGCCACTAGCTCAATCTCCCAAACTAGCTATCTTACATGTTTTTCCCTCTTTGATAAAATGGCCACAGAAGGTGATACTGGGCCACATATTACTGGCTAGTAAAACACTACTTAGTAGGAGATGGAAGGATCCATCAGCTCCGTCACATGAGGAACTCCAAAACTTAATAACATACAATTTACAAATGGAAAAACTACACTATGTTTCTAATAACCGTTTAGAACAATATTTGGAGATCATAAAGGTGTGGGAGGAATGCCTAAACAAAGTAAAATAAGAACTGGAACTCACGCGAACCCGACTAAATCAGCTGAGAATTTTAGTAAGAAATTAGACCAAACTAAGATAGGAGACAACCTCAAACAAGTTATGTAAACATATAAGGGTTTCTAATTTTACCTGACCTCTTATACTTATTTGTTCTTAAACATTTTTTTCACATACCTGTGTTCCCAGTTTACTTTTTTTTTTTTTTATGGTCTTTTTTTTTTTCTTCTATTTCTTTTTCCTTCTGTTTATTTTACTTGTATAATTTTTTTATTTTTTTATTTCAATATCAGGAATCTGAGATATATGTTGATTATATAAATCGATGGTTTCATATTTTGTATAACCAAGGATATGTAAAGTTTATATGATATATTACTGCATATTTGTAACATCCTGTGGTGACTCAATAAAAACCGTGAAAAAAAAAAAAAAATAATACCAGGGCTAGGGGCTAGGACAATCCACGTCCCAGTTTTGTCTACACATCACTTGTAAGAACAGTGGTTGCAGGGGTCGTATGGGCCACTAACAGTGGCTGGTACAGTGCAGTGGCCACCTTTGCAACCAATGTACATACAAGTGGTATGTGGACAAAGCTGGTATGTGGACAGTGGAGGTGTACTGAATAGTTGAATTCTGGCATATGGTCAAATATTACCGTATTTGCTCGAATATAAGACAAGGTTTTTTTCAGAGCAAATGCTTATATTTAAGGTCATCTTATAGTCTGACCTCAAATCTAGGTCAGACTATAAGACATGGATCCAGGTCCCCTGCAGAGGGGGGGACGACCTGGATACCCCTTGCTAAAGGGTGGGAGAGAAACACAAGGGGAGGGAAGGGGGAGAGAAACACAAGGGGAGGGAAGGGGGAGAGAAACACAAGGGGAGGGGGGAGAGAGAGAGAGAAAAGTTTGGGGGGAGGGACTAACACTGGGGGAGAGAGAGAGAGACAACGTGGGGGGGGGGGAGAGAGAGGCAGCATTGGCACATAAAAGGAAATAAAAACAAGAAATGCATTTGTTTAATATCATAATTTTTATTAAATATTAAAAAGCAATTTACATGTGAATATATACAAGGTAAACTTTTTTCCTATAGGGTAGTCTTATATTCAGGCTTTTAGTTTTTTTCCTAAAGGAATATCCAAAGTTTGGGGGGTTGTCTTATAATCAGGGTCTTCTTATATTCGAGCAAATACGGTAAATAGCAGAATTGTGGATTTCTCTGCAATTTGGCTATTGGCCGCGATCTGGGATGATTCTTTGAATAAACCCCAATGAGTCACATTGACTGTAAGGTGCAGAGATAGCAACGCCTGATGCTTCCACAAAGCTACAGACAAGTAAACAAAGATCCGCATGGAAGTTAAGCAGGATTATTTAACAGGCAAAGATGGCTTAACTCAGAGTAAACTCTGAGCGCTACATCTGTATGGACAAATCTCTTCAACTGCTTATCCTTGACTGTCAGACTGTAAAATGTAACATAAAAAACATATGATTGTTATCTTCACAATTAAAGGGACTCTGTCACCTGAACCTTGTTAATACTGTGAATGTAGATAATAAAAAAATTATCAAAAATGATCTATACATTGTGGCTGCAGAATTGCAAGCAAATGTTTAAATTAAGAGTAAAACATTGTCATATTTGCCAACAGTCCCGAATTGCCCAGACTTGTTTTTGGATCCTGTACTGAATTATAATTTGTCGAATAACTCGGTATTTTTTAAGCCCCACCTCATTTTAATTCCAGGACCCCCAAACTGAAAGTTTGCGAGTATGATAATCCTTTCAGCCATATTTATGTTCCTGTTTCAGTAGCCAGATATTAATTCTCGTTTTCAGGTTCTAATATCTCCTCAGCCCTCAATCTTTCGCAATCGATTGCCAGCTCCCTGGTCAACACCCCTTAGTAATATGTGATTTGTAGCAATACCCAGAAGTAGAAATGACTGCCAAGGATTTCACAGCAAGAACAATTTATTACAAGACAAGACAGTACATTTATACATTAAAACATCTTGATAACAGATGATTGAACAATACACTCATAATAGGATTAACTTCAATACAATGGGTAATACAATTAAATCTGGCACCAGGTTTAGGGGGAACCAATGGGAACATACTGGGGAAAGTAGCGCCCAATGAGGCGAGAGGGGCAGAGCCAGGTCCCTTTAACTTTTATTTCCACTTGAACCAGTGCGACCAATAGGATCCGTGCCGACAGTCCAGAGCGACCAATCAGCAGCGCCCCGAATACACCAAGAGCCGGCAAAAGTCCCAGGAGACCAGGCATAACTTTTATTGTAGCTGGCCGCGTAGGGTGCTTCGCTGCCCGGGGAATCATACTGTCCTGAAAGTGGCCAAATCACTGGTCCGTAATTCTATTTCACCTCACCTTTCGGATCCATTTTGATTCTCAATTTCGGGGCTCAGACCAATAGGAGGGAGAGCTACTCGGCCCTTTAACTCATCAACCAATCCCCATTCAAGTGACGTTGGTTCAGTTTTAAATGAGCCAATGGGTGGCCGAGCGACCTGCTCCGTAGTCTCTAAGTCTTGGTTGCGGTAATGGAGTCGCTACTTGGGATGTTGGAGTCGGGCACACGGGGGCGGGGAATACGCAAGTATTTTGGGGAGGTATTAAACTGGGGGAAACATGGGGACACACTGGATATTGCCACAGAATTAACACAGCATTTCCCGGCCGGTTCGTGATACCCCTCCCCCATTTCTGGAGAGCCAGCCTAAGGTTTACCCACATGGGCTCCACCTGAACAACTCATACAGATCATAAACGAACCAGGTAAGTTCCCACAACCCAAAAAACAGTTACAAGTTGCCTGAATAGCCCATCAGCGTTACTGTTTTCCTTGCCGGGAAGGTACTGTATGGTGAAGTTAAATGGCTGGAGGGAAAGGCTCCAGCGCAACAACCATCCGTTGTCCCACTGGAACCCAGTTTAGCCAGACAAGGGGGTTGTGGTCGGTTAGGACAATAAATTCTTGTCCATAGAGGAAAGGTTGAAACCTCTTGAGTGCCCATACCAGAGAAAGACATTATTTTTCAATTGTGGCATAACCAACCTCCCACTCCTGGAGTTTGCGGCTCTGGTAGGCAACTGGGTGTTCTTCCCCCTGGTCGTTGACTTGGCTGAGAACCGCTACTAGTCAGAACATGGAAACATCAGTGTTAAAATTTGGGGTGGCCAATACAGGGGCATCTACAAGGGCATTTTTCAGTTTCTCAAATGCATCCTTGCACTCGGGAGATCACCTGACAGTTTGGGGAAGGGTCTATTTTGTCAAGTCAGTAAGGGGTTTGGCTATGTAGCTATTCTGGGGCATGAACTTCCAATAATAAACGGCTGTGCCTAAGAAGGCTAGAACCTGTTTTCAGTTGACGAGTTGGGGGGGCTCAGGTCTCCAAGAGTGCCTGGAGCTGTGAGTGGTGTTTGGGGCAACGTGATACCGTGACATGTTCTGCGGGGCAAAATAACATGTACTATGAGGGAAAGTGACCCTGTGGTTTGTTCTGCAGGGGCAGTTCTGTGGGACAAAGTGACACTGTGGTATGTTCTGTGGGGCACATTGACACTGCCGAATTGTGTGGGTGCAATATGAGAGCATGCAAGTGCTGTGGGTGCAATATAGGTGCATGGGAAGTGCTGTGAGTACTGTATGGTGCTGTGTTAAGTCCTTTAGGTATAATTTGGGTGCAGAAAAAGGGAATGTGATATGAAAATAGTTGCATATTATATTAAAAAGTTTTCATTTACATACAGTTTTTTTTTTTACAACACTACTTTAGAAAAATTGGGTCGAGGAGGGGGGGGCTTTGGGGGGCACTGCTGAAGACTTTGCCCAGGGCCCACTTAAAGCAGCATAGCATTTACGGACAGAATTAGAGGGCTCCCTGAAAATGTATCTAAGGAAATATCATATAACACGATGCTTGAATTTAATGCTTTAATTAGGATGGTAGAAGCAGACTGTGGAGTGGGTTATTATATGGAGTGGATCATTGGTATGAAGGAAGACTTTTATATTAAGTAGGACAATTATTTTAGGACATGGAGAATAGGTAATTGCAGAAGGAAAAAACAGAAGTATTGATAAGAGAATTCTTAAATGATGAGAGTGGTAACATAAAGGAGAGTGGACACTGAAATCATTAACCTGCTTTAAGCAAAAGATTGAGCACTCAACTGCATGAGCATTCGCCATCAGTGGACTAAACAGTAGAAGGGAATGGTATTGGAAGGTGTTAAATAACAAAGGGGGCTAGTTATGTGATACACTTTCATGGGTAAGTGTGATTTAAGGTATTTTTTAAAACTAGAGCAAAATGTTTTTTTTTGTTTTTTTTTTATAACATCCTATGTGGTCAAGTGCCAAAAAAACATAAATTGAAAACTGTGATATAGTAACCTTTAGTTGTATAAAATATATCCAACACCTCTGTGATACATTGGTAACACCAAAAAAGATGTGATTAAAACCAGTAAAAAAAAAAAGCAGAATAACAGCTGTGTGGAATTAGTGTTGCTTTAATAAGTGCCCCTATATCCACTTATTTGGGGGTTATCACTGTGCCGATAGTCACCATGAATAGCTAAAATATCGCACACACAATCATTGCAATATAGCAAAAATCCCTTCATATACAATGTAAGGTCACCAAACAACCTCAAAAGTCACATAGAAGATAGATGCTAACTTCGGATGGCATTAGCGCACACCTTTTGAGGGCCTTTGGTTATTTAACTGTACTAGTGAAAACTTATTTTAATGTTGAATATAAATAGTATGTATAAATAGTATGTATAGTATGTATAAATAGCCACGTGCCACCATCCCTAGCCCTCTGCTGTTTCTACACTTACAAAGACTATTCCTGCATCATCTCCTGCAGCATCTGGCTGATCTATATGGACTTCTGTATGCCCCCCTATATGTTATACGCCCGTGAACAATCTCTACACATGGGTGAGACATGGGTTTCCATTTGTTTAGCTACTCCAGCATTTGTTTATTTGTTTTTTATTTTTTGTTTTTTCCCACATTTGGGCTTTTTTTTTCTCTGCTTCACTATTCCCATATATGTTTTTACATTTTTTCTATTGTTTGTGATGCAGGCATTTTGTTCAGTTATTTTTGCAAGAGCCATTTTTTGTGGGCTTTTGTCAATTACTTACCAGGTGGTTTTCATCTAATTTTTTGTACTCTTACTTTGTTAGGGTTATGCCAACATTGACTATTGTTTTGCTTTACCTGTTATCCTTTTAGTCATATACAACCACTGTTTTTTTGTTTTATTTATTTTCTACAATTTATTTTATTTTGTGCCTTTTCCCCATTGTTTGTTTTTCCCATTTTTTCCTATTGCTCCTATTTTTATTTTGTCTATTTTAAACAATTTTTCTGACAGCAGGTTTTTGCTTGCTATTTGCTTTTTCCTGCTCTTTGTAACTTTGTTTTCCCCCCAATTTTTCGCAGTTTTTAGTCTACTTATACCTGTTTTTGACCGTCATTACATGATTATAATACTAATACAATATATATTTCTTTATTAACTATCAGTGTGCATGTCTGCTTTTTTTATATACTTTAAATAGTATGTAGACTTGTAACAGGACTCCAGTGATCAGCATACACATAGAAAATACAACAGACGCACGTTTCTGTCCAACACTGGCTCTGTCGGGTGTGAAGTAAGAATGATCAGTGGTGACTTTTATGTGGGTGGACCTAAGTGGGAGGTGTCAGTAGTAGTGTTGAGCGAACCCGAACCGCACTGTTCAGGTTCGTACCAAACATTACGTTTTTTGGACCCCAGACCCGAACACGGACATTTCACTGTATGTTCGTGTTGGAGTTCGACTATAAACCGAAAGTCTATAAACCGAAAGACATTCGGTTTATAGACTTTCGGTTTATATAATAGCAATAGCATTACATGTATTCCATAAACTGAAAGTCTTTCGGTTTATAGACTTTCGGTTTATGGAATACATGTAATGCTATTGGCTTTCTATAAACCGAAATAGAGTCCCCATTCATAAGAAATTCTTTCGGTTTATAGACTTTCGGTTTATGGAATACATGTAATGCTATTGCTATTCTATAAACCGAAATAGAGTCCCCATTCATACGAATAGGTCAATTGACCTATTCGTATGAATGGGGACTCTATTTCAGGTTTATAGAATAGCAATAGCATTACATGTATTACATCTGAGAGTCAAATAGAACCGTCAAATACTGTGCTTACAGCGCACTTTGAAAAATTCTAATAGTTTTGAGTAGTAAATAGTACATTTGCGTCTTGCGGTGCACTTCATATCTGAGAGTCAAATAGAACAGTCCAATCCTGTGCTTACAGTGCACTTTGAAAAATTCTGGCTACCTCCTCCTACTCCAGCGCCGCTTCCACCTACACCGCCACGGTCACCGCCTCCTCAACCTTAGTATAAACTGAAAGTGAATACCCTGCACTCCAACCCTCTCTCAAATGGATAATTCTGTTGATCCTCCTGGCAGCCATGCTTTAGATTTACATTTATGTTCTTCCAAAACTAAAATCAAAGATTCCATCTAGTGCTATTTTATGGCTCAGCTGTATTTTTAATTTGTATGTATTTTATGTTATTTGAAGTTATTTCCATATCCATATTTGTTTGCAGGGCACTTGTCCTACTCTTACTCCCATTTTACTTCCTTTTGCAGCCCTCTAGCCCTTTCCAGGACTTTTTTAGAGGCATTTTAGTGGCCAAAAGTTTGTGTCAACATTGACTTCAATGGGGTTCGGGGTCAAGTTCGAGCCCAAACCCGGACTTTTTTCCGAAGTTCACCAAACCGAACCCGAACATCCAGGTGTCCGCTCAACTCTAGTCAGTAGAAGACATTAGCTAATAGTGGCTGTGTAGGCGGATCAAGGGTTTCAGCCCAACTATTTTAGGTTTGGTGAAGCCTGACTAAATGCAGCCACTCAAACCTCATTTGTTGCACTTGTTCCTTCAGGCTCCACCCATTCCTCTCCATGATAGTGTGCTGCTAAAGTATCCATGGCAAGGTACATGAAGTTTCCTAGAACATTATTAATCCAGTAAATGATATCATGAACAACTCTGGTGCTTACTCGTCATCCGAAATTACTTTCTATAGTGCCATCCCTGCCCACCAAGTACCTTTCCAGTGACATGTTCTGTCCTCAGTCACTTACCAATGTCATGTCTGCCCCTATACTTTTAGTGTGCCATGTCTACTCCTAACCAATCAACCTAGGCATAAAAATGTGGCTTGTGCTACGAGTACTCTGGTATTATGCAGTTCCTAAGAATGAAAGCAATGGCATTTACAAGCCAGGACACCTTTTATTTAACAGGATAACATTTAAAGAACATTTTTATTTATTTTTTTACATTTTTTTTAGAAATTAATTATAGGCAAAAAGTACCACAGAGATCATTGATAAAATTCCCATGCATGGAATGTATATAAAACTCCTATTGCTTCTTTACAGTCACTGGGTGTTATCTAGTTTCAGCACAGAACCAAAATTGCTCAGGGCTAGACCAGGCGTATTCTGTCCTAGTGTTACACTTGGGTGTCATGGGGCTGCACTGTTTGAATGAACCTAGTGTGTAGACTACACCCTGTGTATGACACAGAAGTGCTTTAATGTTTGATAATCAATCCTTGCAGCCTTGTTGTGGCATTTAATGTGTGACAGTGTGGTGGAGGGAGGATTTCATGGACTGTTCACTAAACATTAACATGATGAGTCACTGAACCAGCAATATGTGCATGAAGAAAAAGAGGCAAGGCCTAAATAAAGGTTCAGGTTAAGCAAATGTTTGTGACACTCCAATATGTGAAAACAACAGATTAATCTACAATAGGCTGAATGGTTTTAAGTGGTCAAAATAAAGTGAAATAAAAATAGGTGATATGTGTTTACTAATTTAGAAGAAACAATGCACAACTTTTTAAATTCATTTATGGCACTACAATTTTCACTTCCCTGAATTATTTTTACTACAGAAAAGTAAATTCGTAAATTAAGAATACAAATTTAAAGGCATATTTCAAACAACATCTTTGTTTTGTTACTTGGTTTCTAAGAAGCCATCAATCTCTGCTATTGTTTTCTTGATATTAAAGGGACTGTATCACCTGAACAGTGTTTTTACTGTGCATGTAGAACATACAAATGTGTTTTAAATGTGTCTGTGGAGTCTCCTGCTTATCACATCATGTGGCATGGTATGCAAATTACACATTTCTCACTGAAAAGCAGTTAATTTACATACCTTGCCACAGGTGATGTCATAAGCAGGAGACTCCACAGACACAATTAAAATATTTTTTTTCTCCTAATTTAGGTATTTTCTTGCAGTTTTGCTAATACAATATCTTGATTATTTCAATCCTTTGTTTATGCTCTACATGCACGGTAAAGACAGGTGACGCCGTCCCTTTAAGCTAAATACATCTCAACTCCCTGTTTCTAAAGGACTCCAAGCATTATGCTGTACACAGGACATTTTTTGAGGGACATATATATACAAGTAGGCATCAACATTTACTGGACTTTCTGATGGACTATCTAGTTCTGTTCTATAGACCTACACAGAGCTTGTCACGGACATTGTTGTCCTTGTGTGGAGAATTTGCCTGTCCTTGCTAGGGATGCCACCATTTCTCCCAAAAAATACTGGCCATGATATTGCCTCCATAAACTTAACATTGGCCTGAAGTCAATTTTTAGTGGCCTGCCAGTAAAATACTGGGTGTAGTGGCAACCATAATAATAATACCTGCACATGTGAAATGCAGAATGTATATTTCATATGTATTCAGAGGGAAATCAATCAATTAATTGAGATTTTTTTTCAAACCAAAAAAAGAAGACACACACAAAAAGGGGGGGAGGGGGGCTATTCACTTAATAGCGATTGAAGAACATGGGTAACTTTCAAGTCAGAGTGATCCAAGTAGTCTTTTACTTTAAAGGACCTAACCTATCACCTAAACATTGTTTTTTTTTCACTGTTCATGTAGAGAATAAAGAAATATTGAAAGCTATCTATAAAACTGCAAGGAAATGTCTAAATTTGGTGAAAAATGTGTTTTTAAATGTCAATAGAGTTTCTTGTTTATGACATCACTTGTGGCTTTATATGCAAATTTCTCATTGAAAACCAGTTAATTTCCATATAAAGCCACAGGTGATGTCAAAAACAGGAGACTCCAAAGACACATTTAAAACACATTTTTTTTTATCCTAATTTAGGTATTTGAAATTTTGCTAACACAATGTATAGATAATTTTCAATCACATTTTATTCTCTACATTCACAGGAAAAATCATTTTTAGGTGATACAGTCCCTTCAAATTCAGTTTGGCAAATTAGAGTTACTAAATTGTCAAATTGAATCATATAAAACAGCTCATTTGGTTGCCTAATTAGCAATGGATAGTAATAAAACTTCCAAAGAAGATGTGTAGTTTCACATCAAAATCTGACTTGGTATGAATAACAGAAGCAAAATGACTGCCTACATTGTTTACTATAATAAAGACATTACATCTCCATAGTAAATATAGCATTTACCCATTTCCGATAATCTCTCTCTGTCAAACCAGTTTGCTAAATTTACATTATTATTTTCATTATGACTAATAACAGTAAGTCAGTCTGCTAATCCCAAAATGGTCGATAGGCACTTGAATGTGGTTTTAGTTATAAATACTGTGAATGTAGAGAATCAAAGACTAGCAAAAATGACTTATGCCTTTGTGTTTTAAATGTGCATTTCTCATTCTGCAGGGAGCATGTAAAAGTTACATGTATCCAGCAAAACACTGGCTCACCTGGCAACCTTACCTGTAAAACTGGTGGAAAAAACATACAGGTGTGTAAACTGTATAGGCATGTAAGCAATGTATATGTGCACATATTGCAAATATAGTTATTATATACCATACAAAATAATTAAATACAGTAGGTGTCCTGAGACTTATTTTAATACCGCATGACCATAATAGATATTATTACAAAAGAAAAATCTGTATTATTATTTCTTTTAACCACTTCCCATCGGTATGAAGTTCTATGCTGCTCTAAAATACTGGACTCAAACTCCCATAGCATGGATCAGAATGTCCTTTGACCTGCAGCTCATCTCGACCCTGTTAATCTGTTCTGCAGATCCCACCTGTTAAGATTTGCTGGTGGTTGGTAGCAGTTGGTCAATATGCCAGTAATAATTTGCCACTCAATATGCCAGTAGTATTTTGCCACTCAATAAGTCAGTATTTTTCCCTCAATATGCCATTATTTTGCCATTTAATATGCCACTATTTTGCCATTCAATATGCCAATATTTTGCCACTCAATACATCAGTATTTTTCCCTCAATATGCCATTCTTTTCCCATTTAATATGCCAGTATTTGCCCATCAATATGCCATTCTTTTGCCAATTAATATGCCAGTAGTTTGCCCCTCAGTATGCCAGGGTTTTGCCAATTAATATGCCAGAATTTTGCCCCTCAATATGCCAGGATTATGCCACATAATATGCCAGGATAATGCCAATTAATATGCCAGGATTTAGCCATTTAATGTGCCAGGATTTTGCCCCTCAATATGCCAGGATAATGCCAATTAATATGCCAGGATTTAGCCATTTAATATGCCAGGATTATGCCATTTAATATGCCAGGATAATGCCAATTAATATGCCAGGATTATGCCCCTCAGTATGCCAGGATTTTGCCCCTCAGTATGCTCGTTATCTACCACCCTCCTCCCCCCTTCCCCTTAACTTACTTCCTTGCTGCTGTCTCCTGCTGCTCTGCAGGTCCACAGCAGTGAGGGAAGCGTTGTGCACTCCCCTCCAGCCGCGCGGCTTCAATAAAGTTTGTTAAAAAAAAAAATGCGACCAGAAGACTGTGATGCAGACATACTAAGGATAGGGCACATGCGGTTAAGGTAGGGTGAAGAGGAGTAATATAGTGGAAGCTCATAGACAGTCACTAGTATTAGATTTAGCCCTGGTGCAGTACGGAGGGGACTTTTAACTTTCAACTGCCCCTTGCTTCTCTTCCCATCAAATGGGTGGGGAGTTAATTATTCAGTCACCAATAGCGAAAGAAACTACTGTGCAAATTATGCGCAACCAGCGAGAGAGAGCAGTAATTCACATAACACTAGATGACAGTAAGTCACCAGCACTGTAGCATGTACTGGCTGTGTGTTGTAGAACATGAACACCACAGTGCCAACAGCGTGGTCACAGGGGGTTAGATGCCCAATCTTAGACTCAATGTATTACTGAAGGGATAAAATGCCTAGTTTCAGATACCCCTGTGGTAATCTGGTAGGATGCTCAGACCTACACTCCAAGTAAAAACACAGCCCTCCCTGTAAACTAAAAATAACAGTTAGACTCTACTGCCTTTTGTCAAGACTGGTTTTCTCACCCGGTATATCTGGAAGGTTGAGGAGAGGACTGAGCATTGTAACCCCAAATAGGACAATATGAAGTGAGACTAGGCACCCTGAAAAACTCTTATTGTGAGGTCTGGGTATGTTCCTGTATGGGTGCATAACTAATATAGGTAGGAAATTTGGGTGAGAGACTGTACATGGTCAATTGACCATGAACACATGTGCGCTTTGGGGTGGAGAGGGTATATTGTGCTGCACCTGTTTTTAGCAGTGAGCTTGCGCTGCTCTTAGATATAGTTTCAATTACTGTTGGTGGTCAGTGGGACATGGGGGCATCAGCAGTTGGCTACATGATGACCTTGTGGACAACACACGTGCTAGTGTCTGGCAGTCAGCGGTTCAATTGGAACCCTTGTGCGTGAGGAGTTTGTTAACTGGGAAAATTCTAAGGTATTGCTAAGTCATTACGTAAAGTCATGATTCATAAAGACACAGAGGCGAGTATTATGCATAACTCAAACACATAAACTGATGTAAGAAAAAAAAATTAGACCAATAAACATCAAGAACATAACCCCTCCCTCCCCTATAAAAGTCCATGAGCCTCCCACAACTTCCTCCTTCTTTGGCGACCAACTTCCATCAGCTTCCATGAAAACGAAAACATCCCTAAATGCAGAATACAAATCTTCATCCGCCCTTTAATCCAGAAAACGGTTCAGGCTAAAATACAAAAGAGGGAGGGGAAAGATAGAAGAAAAAATAACTGTGAATGACGTCATAATCAGGAAAAAGGTTCGCAACAACCATAAATCAACACAATAAGTGTAATGACACATCAAATATGCCACATTATACACAAAAAGTCGTAACAAAAAATAACAGTAAGTAACAAACCAAAATAATGGGTAGTGTGCATAGACACGGATGGGAATAATACTCACCTCCGTGTCTTTATGAATTATGACTTTACGTCATGACTTCCTAAAATCCTAGAATTCATAAAGACACGGAGGTGAGTATTATACAATTTCAAAGATGATTCGCCACTGAAACAGCAAAATGAGTATTGGTGTGGAAATAAAACGGAGAACCCATTTCACACATCTGGCCAGAGAGAATGACAACACAGGGTCGCGAGGTCAACTAACTGCCAAAAACAACTCAGGCCTAACTCCGACTCGCCAGGACGCAGTCCGCGATTCGTTTTCCTTCAAATATGCGCGGCCATGACGGAAACGCTGGATACCAGTCCGACTTAATAGAAGTCTTGGTACGTCTGGAAATATCAAACACCACACCTTCTGGTGAAAAATGTGTAGACACCACATCCAGAGCAACAGAATAGCATGACCAACTTAGCCAATAACTGCTTCAAAGACAAACTGTCATTATCCGCCCTTACCGAAAACAGGTGAAATACTAAATTCACATCACATACGGCCGAGTAATAGAGGTGAATGCGGTCTAGCCAAGTGAATACCCTTAAGCAAATGACAGACAAGAGCATGCCTACACAACTAGCGACTCCCAAATGGCCCGCTGAGAATTGCTTAGAATCGCAAGACATTGATCGACCAAACCTTCTTCAAACCTAGTGGTCAGAAACTGCAACACATCCATCACTGGTGCTGATATGGTATCCACACCCCTTCCCAGGCACCAACAAGGCCATGCATTCCAGGCATATTGGTTGGCTGCTCTAGTCCCATGAGACCAAGCTCCTGCCGATAATTCCACTGTAAAATGCCCAGAACATACCAGGGCCCCTGGAAACCAGCCATGCCACTAGTTGTAATTGCCCCATCTCCATGATGGGATGACATCCCCCCGAATTCACAAGCAGGTCCCTCAATCACAGTAAGCACAGTTGTGCTTCCCGCAACTACGTCACAATTACCAGCGTGATCCTGGAAAAACAAACCCGAACCAGTGTTCTAAAAATCAGACAAAATGGCGGAAAAGCGTTGACCACTCCTGGAGAAATGCGTATGTTACCAATGCCTCTGGATCTAGCCTCCAGCTGTCAATTCAATGAGTTGTCAATTCAAGTAGGAGGCGAAAAGAGTCACGTCCAGAGGCCCCCATAAATCTAACAGCCGAAGGAACACTGACCGGTGGAGACGCCAGTTGCTTCAATCCCATAAGAACAGCGAACAGTCCACTTCTGTGTTTGTGAGCCCCGGTATGTGGCAAGCACCGAGACGTGCATCAAACAGAACCTCCAAAAATCTGCATCAAGATGGGAGAGCACCAGTGATCTCATCCCGCCTAAGCAATTGATATAGAGAAACATCGACACATTGTCCATGCACAACAAAACCGAACAGCTTGTGCCATCTTTCAAAACTGCAGACCTCGAAGGTACTGCTAACAGCTACAAACAGTTGATATGCGACTCTTGCTCTATCAAGGACCATCTGCCACCGGTAAAGGAGCTTCTGCATTGAGCTCCCCAGCCATGAAGACTCATGTCGGACATGAAAACCAGATCCGGTGGGGCACTGAAGATCGCCCTGCCGTTCCAGGCTTCCATGTGCACCAGCCACCATACCAGCTCCTCTACAGCCTCTTCAATAGGTAAGCAAGGAATATGCACTCCACTCTCCGGTAGATGCCAATAAAAAGTGCTGCAGAAAAAAAACAGGTGAAAAACACACAGACTGTGGAGGACGCATAAGGTAGCCTTCCCTCCACAATCTGTGTGTTTTTCACCCGGTTTGTTTCTGCACTAAATAAGGCACTTTTTATTGGCATCCACCAAGAGAGTGGAGTGCACATTCCTTGCTTACCTCATTAAATCTATCCGCTGATCGGCGTTGTGGAGCACCCGCCCTCTGAATAAGGATCAGTAAGTGGGGCCGGCCCATACCTCGTGCGATATGACGAACCGTCAAAGCTGACCTTGATAAAGTCCTCCTGATCTCTCGTTTAATCAATTTAATCTCGCTCGAGGATAGCTGCAGGGAACCCCAAGCCGAATGTTTAACGAATTCGGATGTCGACAAGCCTGCTAAAACTAAGGCGGCAGATAACAAACTCGACCGACAAAATCTGATTTCTGATAAAGGGGTGGGTGAGGAGATCCCAAAGAGATGGCAATGGAAAAGACATAAAATGGTGATCAAGTAAAACGAGCAATAAGCAAATGACTTCAATTAACCTCATCTTCCCTAACCCTAGGTCACTCAAAAGGGTGAACCCAGTGATATGGGAGAGACAGAAACAAGAGTAAAACAATAAATTGAATACATCAGTAAACATATATAATAGGAAATACTTATCCGAGGGAGAAGCAAAGAAAGGGGAAGTTGTGGGAGGCTCATGGACTTTTTTTAGGGGAGGGAGGGGTTATGTTCTGCATGTTTATTTGTCTATTTTTTTCTTTTTCTTACATCAGTTTGTGCTGCTGAGGGAAAATAAAGAAAGAGTTGTGCATAATATGAGCCTCTGTGTCTTTATGAATTATAATATAAATATCTCTGTCTGAGGTAATTGCGCGCGGAGATCTGAATTGAGCTGCTGCCTGTCCTATTATTAATTATTTATTTGTTGTGGTCTTTTATTGGGATGGAGGTCACCTGCCTATTTAAAGGGGGGTGGACTAGCTGGGATTAGTTATAGATATGTGTGAGTTCTGGCTATTAGTGCTGAACGCTGGTAAGTAATAAGTTAAATCTCTGGGGGATCTAAAGACTGGAGATGTTTTGGTTACAAGTTAGGTGAATTCTAAAGTGAGCAAAGTTATTGTTGCATTATGTTTGTAAACTAAATAAACGACCACAGCCTTTTTCTGCAACTGCATGCATCAATGGGATGTATTAGATCTATATATATATATTTTTTTTTTGTAATGATAGCGTTAACCCCTGCAGTGCACATGGGCATTTCACTCCTCTACCAAAGTCTAGCAACAGTATTGGAAGGTGTGAGGTATTTGCAAGACCCTGTCTCAGTAATATATTACATTCTAACGTATTACACATGATTATGATGGGTTAAGATTTTTCAGCATTAGTTGAATGTACAGCCATGATTGAAAGAATAGCTGATGGTCAGTGTCTGATATAATTTGTCCATTATTCAATGTTCCGCTCACATTGGATCTTTATTGAATCAACCCCATTAAATAAATAAATGAAGTGTTTATACATTTTTTCTGTTACATACAATACATCAAATTCCCCCAAATCCCCTTCCTTATATTGACCAGCACAGATCATTGGGCTTTGCGGTAGGCGGTGAGGCAGTCCTAGTAAATAAATCATTTTAGTAATAAAATAAAAGTTTAAAAAAAGGTTGAACCTTTCACGTGTCTCTGCCGTTGATACAAGCACAGGTAACAGAGGTCCAGCGGAAGGCTGCATCTCCAGGGACCTGCACTATAGGGGGTGCTACAATGGTACGCCACTGTGGACCCCTGCAGTGAAATGACTGCTGGGGTATTTATCCCTACCTGCCTCAGCACTTTGCTGACTTTCAGATTGCAAAGGATACTTTTTCCATTTATTATCTTGGAATATCTAGCACTATTCGTTTCCTTACTTAAAACGACCGTTTCCTTTCATTGAAGGTCCATTAAGCGGTCAATATACCCACATGGGTCCTGATGTGGCTTCATTTTTATCAGACCGATAATGTGCTCCCATTCCATTATGCAGCCTTTTTAACTATTGAACCTGTATCCGCTCAATAAAGCTGAGAGGGAAAGAAGGCTGGCCACAGACCCACACGTAAGAAGTAGGGGAGGAGAGGAGGACTGAGAGAAGCAAGAGGCTGATCTTGAGCTGTTTTGCTTGTATGAGGTGGCAGTGTTGGATCCATAGATATATACAGAGCACATACACACAGCCACTAAGACCTCCCATCAGCTCCTCCTCTACTCTCTCCCCCTCACAATCAGCTGCCAGAGAGGCCACCAATCTGTCCACTTCACAACTACTCTGCCTTACCAGGTTTGGAGGACTTGGCATGGATAACCCTGGCACGAGGAGTCTTACTAGGATCAACTAAAAACCTGCACAGGATCTGGTTGGCAATAGGGAGCTACAGTCAGCACAGCAGAAGCAAGAGGAAGCACAGAGCGAAAGCAGAAGAGAAGCAGAGCTGTGCAGGATCTCAGTAAGGTAGTAAACTTGTCATTGCTAATGCAGATATTTTTCTTTCCCCTCCTCTCTGTTTCCATGTGCACATGACTTGTCATAGCAAGACAGGAAAATGACCCTGAACCTCCCCTTCAGGTGCATAATCCAGGCCTTTTTGTAATACAGTATTACATCTCATGTCTGTACTTGGGGTGATATGGGGTCACCAGTTCCTGCTGCTGATGCTGAATGCAGCCCGTGGTATAGTGGAGCAGGCAGGTGTGCAGGTGCATGCATGACAGTATTGCCCTCATTTGCTGTGCCAGTAATCTGACACCCTACTGTCCCGGGCATATGTTGTCTGTGTCCTGTCAGATCAGTATGTGTTTGTGTGTCTGTACTGCAGCATGTGACAAAAAGAAAACTGCAGGATCCAGGAAAACCGCAGTCACACAGGAAACAGCAATTGTCAACCAGGAAAGGTGTTTTATTTTTTTCTTGTGAGTGGACATATTTCAGTTTTATTTGTTTTGTATGTATTGCTTGTATGCTATGAACCAATGTTCTAGCAATCAGTGAATTAGTCAGAGCAATTTGCTTTGTTCTGCTTGTTTAAAGAGCTGCAGTATGGGAGGCTTCACAGGGAAAGTAACTCACATGTGGATGCTGACAGCTCCATCCTTAGGGTCTTGGCTAATTGTGAATGGGTTCAAGCCAAGCATAAACTAAAGGAGTGTTATATACCTCTCTGCAGGTCTAATCATTAGGGCTGTATGAATAACCCGGAATTGAACTTCCATTATGTAATAATCATCTCTCTTAGTTATATAGTTCTTTCAATTATTTATGTAATATTTTATGGGATACAGTAGATCTTGATTCATCACAATATTATTTTATGCAAAATAATTTCTAATAAGAATATAGCATTAACATCTTTTTTTGTTTCCAATAATTTAGAAAGCTTTCAAATAGAAATAGTATTTCTATCACATTAATATAATTTAATGTCTAATGTTAAAAAATAAAATCTGTGGAAACTGTTTATCATTTAACTACATTTTTATATTTGGAGATGGAGGGTAAATGCTTTATCCTGTTCAGTGTTTATGTTTTACTTTGACTACTATAGCTTTTTTTGGGCAGAGATGAGCACTTGCATTCTTAAACCCTTTTACCACCAGTTGTTTCACTTTCACCTCTCTTGCTTGTAGTTTAGCATTTGCCTTCAGTGTTTATAGGCCATGTAACATATTGTAAAGCAATGTGTTCGTTATTAGTCATATTGGGAAATAAAGTAGTACAATTAATGTATAGCTATGATAAAAGATTAGAATGAACACATAGTTATGATTTGTGACTTGGAGAGGAGTACAGAATTTCAGTCTAGACACGTGGTTATATGTGAACTTGTATAGACTTACTTTGTCTGTTGAAAGATATGAGCCTTTGTTCAAAAAATGATTTGGGACTAGCATGGCAAATTTTTAATGTATTTCTTGTCTGTCTTTCAATGGGCTTTATTTTGCATAAGATAATTGTTCTAGATAACTAGCATGCATTTTGCTGATAGAAATCTCAATTATCATGTGTGAATCCATGGACCTAGCAGAATGGTATTATTTATCAGTATATGTGTCACGTGTTTCCAGTCAAGAGGATTTTCATTAGCAGCGGGTCTGTTGATGGTTGGCGACTATTCTTGAATCAATTCCTGGAGATTACATTAGCCACATGGTTTAGTGATGTCAGCAAGTACTGATCTACTATACTACAGAAATCTCACTCATGGAGATTCCAGTACAGTCTACAAGTCTATGATCCTTCACAGGTGCTAATCAGTGTTGATTTCCATGTGGCACATTTTTCGTTACTACAGTACTGTTATTACATTATTAATGTAGGTATTTATAAATGGGCATTCTTCAGAGCCGATACTTGCTGTAATGGTGATCCCAGCTTGAAAGTGAAGAGAAATAATAGATGCTGAAATGTTTATGTCATATTTCTTTCTGCTTTACAATCATCACATGCGTAATTAATGTCCTCTCTTATTATTCTGTCACAGAATCACTAGAGGCTAAAACATCTTAATATATCAGTACTTAGTGACACACGTTGAAGCTCCTGAGTATATTTAATTTAACAACATCATTATGTGAGACCATGCCCCCTTTCAATTCTCATCAGTTTTCCCCTCATTGTTTCAAACCCTATAGTCTCTATATGACTTAAGTGCTAGATAGAAGCCCTTTATAAACTGTGTTACATATTTCTGTTCTTTCCTTTGCCTGTTCTTAGTCCTACTGTTTGTTTGTGAGCCTTTCTCCTCAACAATTAAGAATATCTGGACACTCTGTCTGGAGCACTCACGCCCCTCCACAAGATTCTAGACACGAATGATATTACACCCAGGCTGGGAAGCATTTGATTAGGGTTACCTAACACAGTCTAAGTGCTATTGTTATTGTTTCAGGATTGTTTGCAGAACCAGGGTTAAATAGTTGTAGGCAGCGCCCAGATGTGTCACAATGTTGTCATCTCCAGTGCAGAATTGTAAAAAAAAAAAAAAAAGCAGCTCTGCTATTTTTGGAACCATTGACAAACTAGTGTGCAATGCAGTTTTTATTACGTAACAAGGAGAGAAATGTCTAGCTTGTCAAAGGCAATGATTCAGGTTATTGTTATGAAGTGGGACTTGTTTGCAGTATGCCCTGTCAGATTGCTTATAGTCTGAGCACATACAGATCTAATTGTTAGGTGGCTTCCAGGAAAGCGCTTGCCAGTTTAGTAAAAGGATTTCTCTCTGACCATTGTATTACAGTTGCTTGACACTCAGAGAAATGAATACAGGAAACAGTGATAGTACTTTCTTCTCTTTTGGGATTAATTGTACAAATGTACTCTGCTTGTATAAACAGTGCTCCACTTTTACCGTACTGATAGCTTGAATGTGTTTGCTGATGTTAACTTAATCCTAATTGTATGCAATTTAAACCAATGACGTTATTTTATGTGATTGTAAAAATCACCAGGCCTCATACCAGAACTCTGTCTAATAAGCATTTATTATATAAGCAAAATGCAACATTATTTTTATAAGTTTATACAGGATCCATGCACAACAGTATTGTTATGTCTTTGTAGTGTTTCTATATGCTGAAGAATTCCACAGTCTGAGATGGAAATTGAAAACCAAGCCCAGTTAGAGATTTTTAAAATCTATTTTGGACTATTTGCTGTTCGGTTTGCAACTCACCACAATAAATTGTGTAGTTCATTCATTTCCAATTGTCCGCCTTCAAGGCTTTTTTATGGCACAATTCTAGCTGAAAATGCTGTAACATCTATAGTACAGGTTGAGGATCCCTTATCCAGACATCCGTTATCTAAAATGATCTGTTATCCAAACATATTTTCGGATTTTGACACAAGTTGCAAAATCCACACCCATCAGAATGCAAACACACAACTTTTTATCCAGCGTCCAGCCTCCTTAAGCCATTATATAGCCTTTCCATGCATGCCCAGATCCTTCCACACCCACAATGGCTTGTGTGCAGGTCTGACACACTGACGGCAGGTTCCCAATGGTGCCTCACATCACAGCTACATCACAGTAAAAGTGATTTATTTGCTCTATACAGTATTTACAATGGTGCTACTGTATTTAATGAGTGCTGAAAGGCTTTTATATACCTTATTGGTGAAAATGACCTGTTATCCAAAATGATCTGTTATCCAAAATACTTCTGGTCCCAAGCATTTTGGATAAGGAATACTCAACCTGTATTACCTCATTAAATTGAAATCATCCTTCCCCCTCCATCTAGGCTTTGGCATGTTATCTGAACCTCTCCCCCATTAAAGATTTGGATAGCACTGGCTTAGTGAATACAACCAAATGCTTTAACTCATTATGTAAGACACCTGAATAAACAGAGCTAAGAATATTTCATATAAATGTGTATTTACTGAAATGTTTTCATTTTAAGTAACACTATTGGAAACAAAGTTATTTAACAGAGAATTTGTCTGTTATTTAATATTGATGTTTAAATAAAATCCATTTTATAAACATTTCTGTTTCACTTTTGACGTGTTTTGTTACTCTGTATATGGTACAGAGCTGAATTGTTCAACTGGTAGCACAATCTCCAAGTCCCAATCTATTAAATTCTTAATTTAGTAGTATGTGATCTCCAAGCCCATGCTGGTCAACAATCTACAGCCTTTCACGTTACAAAGTTGGTACAGCATTGCTGTTGAGGACACCCTCTCATGTGCATCTATTTTTACTTATAGTTTAGTTTCTGACATGTGAGTAGGTGAAGAAATGTATAGGATGGGAGTTTACATAGTTAGTTTAACCACTGAATCAAGGCAAACTCAAACATTATTAATCTGAATATATCTTACCTTAACTCCACCTACTGTGTTCATCCAATCACAACTGCCCTGCAATTAATTAAAGACTCCCACCTTAATTCATTAGTTGGTTCTGCCTTCTACATTCTGCCAAAGAGCATGTCAAAACAAGATGTGTCCAAAAAACTGCTGGACCAGGAAATCCTAGTTGTACACCTAAACATAGAGTGTATTTTAGCAAATGCTTTGTACAAGACTTTAGTCATGAAAGAGAATTGCAGGGAATTGAGGAGATAATTTCAAACTTAAGGCCAAAGTAGCATAGTTGGAAAAAATACTCTCATGTGTCTATATTAGAAGCTCTGTATTAAGAAGTTTTATAATAAAAGCCAAAAGTTAAAGAAAAAGTTTAGTTGTCTAAATATTTAAACAGTGTTTATATGTTGCATTTTCCATGCTCCAGCAAAATACTGTAGAGCTGAGTATTAGGCCCTAAGTATTAGGCCCTAGGCCCTCAGGTTTGCAGCTTCTGCTTACCCTAATAATTAGGGTAAGCAGAAGCTGCAAACCTGAGATTTGTGAGTACATTTAACATATTCAGATTATAAATGTTAAAATTGTAATAAATACATACTTAGTCCTATAATACTGAACTTTAATATGCTTTAAAACAGATCATTTTGAAGTTGGAGTTTCCCTTTATGTAACAGATTATATTCGTGAGTGTAGCATTCCCTAATGACTGTGTGTTTAAATATTTATATCAGTGAGGCAAAGAGAGAAGGGTTATAGAAGCATGTCTTTATCAGAGAGAGACACCAGGAATTTCTATCTTTCACTTTTTAATGACATTTTCTCCTAACAGAATCCTTCACTTGTACTGTATTTTTTTTCAATCATAGTAAAAATATTATACATTTAATTTAGTAGACATGCAATGTTGTTGCTGTGTTCTGATGCCTTCTTTGAACATGTTTCAGGACCAGAATGGTATGCAAATTTATTGCATTGTAAAATCCTATTTCAACTAAGCTTATCTAAAACCTGGACATCAGGGCATCTTCTTTAAGCATCAACATGAGGGTTTCAAAAATCAACAAAAATTTTAACAGTGGATTTACTAAGGAGATCCATTCTCAACTGACCTGACGGCAAACAAAATATTTTAACTGTGATATTCCTTTTTGGGGGCCGCTTGCTTTACAAATATTACAATATTTTGTTTGCTTCTAGAGGCAGTCTAGCAACATTAAAGAGCAAGGGAAGTGATATTGATAATTTCAATCTTGCCAGCTCTAGGGCAGTTCCATGTTGGCGGGACATGCTTCCTTTGGCGCCTGCTATAACTCCGTGAAGCGATCGTGCTGCCTTCGGGAAGTTAATTTGGGTGTTTCTTAATGCCTCAACATTGAGGCATTATAGCAACATTGCCTGAGTGGTGGATGCGATGATCAGTTGCATCCACCACTAATTTTAATGTAAGATGTTCCATGCCGTCACTGGGTCTTCAATGCATATGATGGAATGTCATCATGTCATGAACGGGTTAAGACCAGAGGTGGATTTTGTATTATTAGCACCGCTTTAATTGATATTAAACATTAAAGGTGAAATTGGGCCACCCTCCTTCTTTGATATACAGAACTCATATTCTACTTTAATA
The DNA here is from genome assembly GCA_036172795.1 of Pelodytes ibericus. Lineage (NCBI taxonomy): Eukaryota > Metazoa > Chordata > Amphibia > Anura > Pelodytidae > Pelodytes > Pelodytes ibericus. Next base: position 92,973,577 of record CM069863.1, read on the forward strand.
TCATTAACATCAGTCATTGATCTAATTCTGCCTCTTTCTGTTCATGGTGTAATCCCTTCCCATTGTTTTGTTTACCTTGTTACATTACATTGATTCGGCAGATTGAAGGCGTTGGGCCAAGAAACAGGATATGCCTTCTTCTGGGCCTCTGGAATAGATCAACAGAACCAGGGTTATCATGTTGCAAACTATTGTTCCATGGTAGTATCAGAGAGCCAGCACTGAAGTGTGTGAATCAGACTTTCTTTCATGACTTTCAATAGTTTTGTGCTCTGAAGACGTGTAATAATCAAATGTCAAATGCTTATCCGCTAGCGCACAAATGTAGAAAAATATTTTCAATCTGCTTTTTTTTATTCCATGATGTTGGTGTCTTTTTGTGTAAGATAAATACATTTCAGTCTGGATCCTGAGTTGGAGACATGGCTATTTTACAATAACTGGGGTGTAGCACATTTTGAGCTATGCATGTATTTGGTACCAGCTCTGTTATAATAATGTTCCCGTTGTCCTTGGCTCTGTATAACTATTTTAAACACTTTCTTACTGGCAATTTTAATGTTAAAGTACCTACGGTCTATTTTATATATCTGTTTATATTAATACAATAAAAATAATAAAGCGTTATATGGGTTGTGACCTAGGAACATATGGTAGAAATTGTTGTAGACATTGTTATCAGATAGAATTTTCTACTTGTCCTGCTGATGCTCATACATCCGTAGAGTTCCTATTCAGGACAATGTGCACTTCAGCCAGTATAGAATTTCCTACCCAGTGAATTAAGTTTTCTTTTACATATGGGTCACAGGTAAATAAGCTGAAATTATGACAAAGTAAACTTACTGGGCTATATCATAAAACAGTTTCTCTGTTTACGTGGCACTTCAGTTGATGAGGAATAGACTCTTTTGCACCTACCTGACTTTCTTTGTACAATTTCAAGTAATAGCCAAATTTTATATTTAATTCTATTAATGTAGATCTATTCGTAGATTGACATTTTGTTTCATCATAAAAAAAATTGCGATCCTGGTGCAAATTAAAAGATAGAACAGAAATATGTGTATTTCTAAAGCAATATTATTTGAACGGATCATGATGGAAACATGTCCTCTGATCCAATCATGCACACGACTCCATGACCAGGCCTGACTGTCACCCACAAGCATCCTCATCGATTTTCATTAATTTAATAGAATTCTTCACAGTGCCATACATGTTTCAGAGGCTGAACGGACAAGTCATTTTCTGTGTGTAATGGGAACCATAAAAGATTTGATTAAAGCAATGTACAGTGCCTCTTAAACAATCCATGCCTTCTTAGACAGCGCAATGAATTATTACAATACCAGAGCAAGTGCCACTGGGCTCTGTCTAACATGTGGGAAAATTGCCAAAAGAAAAATGTTCAGTTAGCATATTTTAAAGGACAGATTCTACAAGAGGTAGTGTCCTACGGTATAATCCTGGTTTATTGGATTTCTTTAGTAATTTTCTGCTGCTATAGTAAAATCTGCTTGATTATAAAGGTTGTTAATCCTTTTTTTTTGAATATAGGTAGACTCAGCTTTTTTTTATATTAGTTAAAAAGCCTTCAACATTTCAGAAGACTGGAAAAAATGTCTTTGGCAGTGAAATTTTTTTTTTTTTTGGAACATCAGAGACACAGTATAATAAATCAGAATAAACAGAAACCAGGACATATAAAATGTGTTTTCGTGAGCACTGATAAATATTTTGTCAGGACGTTTTCAGTGAATTTTAAAATTTTACATTAAAAGCATAGACAAGCTCCTTCCCCCCCGCTGGAAAGGGAAGCAAATTGATTGGCTTCACTTTCCATTCTAGCATAGCACAGCATTTCTCATATAGATATACAGAGTATACAAAGACAGATGCGTATATTAATGAAGCTTGCATTTCTGTAATAAGGAGCTCAGGACTGGGTAAGCTCAGTTGGCTAATTCACTATCTGTACAATTCCATGGGGAGACAATGCAGCTCTTCACCCTTCAAAGTTAGATAAAATGTGTACCATTAAGTTGGATAATATTAACATGCTCAGGATGTTGGGCAAAATTGACATCCCCAGAACATACTTAAAAGCCATAGGTTCCTTTATGGTTAAGCAGTTTGTTAAATGAATAATTGTATTCAATTTGTTTTTATTCGATTGATATAAAACATAAAATATTGTTAAAAAAACGCTTAAGTCTTGTTGCATAACCATTTGTGACCAGACTGTACCATTCGTGACAATGGCTGTTTTAATATTTTTGTAGTTTTACTCTTTCGTATTTACTTTACCCACACAAATCATATTTGATAGAGCTGTGTTGCTCACCGAGCAACTGTCTCTCTCCATTATTGGTGTGTGGGTGTGTCTATCACGCTGCACACAGCCAATAGTTATAGAGTAGACAATCATCTCCTTATAGTTGGAGATATGGTTGCCACCTTTTCTCCAAAAAAAGCCCTTTGTTTTTGCCTCCATAGTCTTAACATTAGAATCAACATTTTTCTTTTACTGGCCTGTTAGTAAAACACTGGAGGTGGGTTTGGAGTGTGAGGCAACAGAATCTAAGCACAGCCACATGCCATAAAATAAAGTAGTTCCACAAAATGTCAGGGTAGAAGACTAACCCATCTTCCAACCCAACCAAAACAATCAAATTACATTTTAATCAGACAAAAGTGATCTTTAGTCTGATTAAAAATTGGCAAGGTATAGTTCCTTTTTAAATTGGTACAGTAAGGTATCCAAAATATTATTATTTATTTATATGGAGTACATAACACATCTACATAACTGAAATACTTATCAATAAAGTGTATTGTGTGGGTACAAATATCACCTCTTCCCTTTTTTTTTGTTTTCAGCTGCAGGAATGAATTTATACAGGAAACAAATGATATAAAATAACAATATATATATATATATTGTAATTTTGCCCTAGTTTCCAAAATCATGAAGTGTTTTTACTGGCTGACTTTTTTTGAGAACTTTTATAAAGCCACCCCACTGTTTATTCTAACTAGCAACATGACTACATATTAAAATAACAAAAACATTAAAGGGATTATATACATGTTCTTGAGAAAGTGTGATCAATGCAATCTAATAACACATTTCATGTAAAGGAATACTCACCTTGCGAAACAGATAAAGCTATGGAACAAGCAGAATAAAATAGTAGCTGGTTTCACTTGTTATTCTTGAAGTACTTTGGTACTGCAGAGTGGAATGTTTTTGACTCCATGGGTGGTACAGATTCTATTACCATAACTGGATGACAACGCCATTGTCTGAACTTTTTGCATAAGACATTGAAAGGGTGGTTCCTAGTAAATTTAATGTGCTACTGTTGTATATTGCTTACATTGTCTGTTCAGTTGTAAAAATATTAAATTAAAGGGCCACTACAACTTGAAAATGACTTACATTTTTTCATGTAAAATGTACGTATTCATTGCAATTTTAATTTTATATATATATTTAATTCACTCACAAATATCAGGTTTGCAATGTGTATTGACCTTGCCACTCATCTATCTGCATTGGGCTTGCGTTTGAGAGCAAAAAAGGTCACATTTTAAATGTGTTTCAAAGATGAAAAAAGCAAAGCCTCCCAAATGTATTCTTGCAATGTGTGCATTAATATATTGCACAGCATCCTTACAAAGCATACACAGGTAAGGTCTCCAGTTCAAGTGTTTTTCTGGACACATTTAACTTTTACATGCTTCTCTGCAGAAACACCAGTGAATTAATCAAGGACAGGATTCCATAGGAAGTTTTTTGATTAATTAACTGATTTCTCTGTTAAAACATATGGATTACACATTGTGTTTCCCAGCATGTAAAATGTACATCTCTGTAAAAAAGAAAAATGGCCTAGCATACAATACGTGTGCATAGATGGAATTGTAGGAGGAGTTAATGTGCGCTCTGTTCAGCTTAATAGCAAAAAACAGTAGCCAATCAGGAAAGATGTCTGCTTAGTATACACATAGCAAAACTGTGGAATTTTGTCAACACCGAATCCTTGTAGTCACCAATATATCCCAACAGCTTGGAAGTCTGTTTGATAGGATGGCTTAAAAAGTTGATGTCCTAACTAAGGGAGAATGTCCAATAATAGGGAGGATAGTCTTAGGCTAGCTCACATTTTTTATTAGAAAAGCAGACAGTACATTGGCTACATGAATTCAAATCTCAAGTCTGTGGGTTTTTGTAGGAAAGAGTAGTAGATATCTGAATGAATCTAAGTGGAAGATGTATAAGTATAAAGGTGTATAGGAATTCAGGTATGTCTAGAAAGTGCATAAGGTTGTCCTGAAGAACAGATACATCTGAGATTTTGTTATAAGCTGGTTATAACAAATATATGAATGCTAATTTGGGAAATGAATGTTCCTTATATCCTTGCTCACTAAAGAAACACACATTTACCTGAAGATACAGGCCTCTTTTGGTTTCGGTATAATAATGCCCCTGCATGCGGCCCCTGTATTCCTGTATTCTCCACATCTGGCATATGCTGCCAAGCTGTGTGTACTACAATTCCCTGAGTGCTTAGTTAGCCTATGGCCAGCTGACGATCATGGTAAATGTGTATTTTATTGATGGCTACCCATGGCACCTCCAGATGTGTGGATTATACACCCTATGATGCTGTACCAGCATATATCTGGCTGAACATCATGAGTAATATAGTCCAAAGATATTCAAGTATGAGAACATGGGGTATGTGTTCAAGGACTATCTTCTACAGTCCACTGGATATATTGCTACTGTTTATACTGTAGATTTAAAACAGTTGAACTCACTGCCGTTATTGTTGTTGCTAATTTTTGCCAGTGTCGTCTAATCAGTGCTTGCCGGAGGAGCAGCAGGTCTTACGTTTTGGTATATGGACATTAAATCTTGCGCCCAGACTTCATTTTATCTTTACAAACTATATTTACGTGTGCTGATTCATAAAATAAAACACTATCTTAAACTAATAAAACCCACAGTAAGCTAACTTGGTATGTCATTGCATGTTACATTGAGTATATGTCAAAATTCATCACTACCTATTCACACACCTTAGCTTGGCTTCAGCATTTGTACACAGTTTTAGCTATTGAATTAGTGCACACAGACTTAACCCTGTTGGTGCCAGGAACATCAGTAATGGATGGATTAGCATTATGTAACCTCCCCCACCCAAAAAAAGGGAATAGCAATCAGAGTAATAGGATTACACAGAACACTATCTCTTTGCAACATATAGCAAAGTAATGCCAAAGCAAATATATTCAGTCAGCAAGAACAGAAAGTCATTAAATTTCATGACATGGAGAAAGCTAATTCCACGAATATTATAGTCACAGGCGTATAATTGTATGTAAACTAGCACCAAAGTGAAATGGAAAGCTCTACTATAATACTTACTGCTTTGTTTAAAAATAAGCTGGGTTATAAGAAAATACAGACATTTCCTTTTTAATTTAGTGCATGCAATGCATACATGCATAATAAAAAGTGATGCAAAGACTCCACAGTGATGACTTCCATGTTGCTAGATCCCTTCCTGTCCTTTAAGAAATCCAGATACTTTTCATAAGAAAAATGTTAATACATCTGTACCACTCTGAAGTAAGATATGTGAGGTCTTGGTATAGATGTGTTAACATATTTCTTATGAAAGGTATCTGGATTTCTTAAAGGACAGGAAGAGATCTAGCAACTTGAAAGGGATATCAGGAAGGAACCTAGCAACTTGGTCTTGAAAGCTTGCAATCAAACTCTCAGTTGGTCAATAAATGGTATCATTGTAACTCTACTTGTTTACGGTTTTCCAAGGCTAATCCAGTACTACCCTTTTAACTATTTAAAGGACACCTAAACTTATTTTTTTAATTAAAAATGAGTTGCCCCCTGTCTGAGGATAATCTGGCATGTACTTTTGACAGTACATGCCAGATTATCCTGTGACTGGCAGCTGCCATGCTTTACTAGGAAGCAGGCAGTTTTGTTGGTCGGCGACCTAACAGAGAGAAAGCGCCCTTTTTTCACGTAATGAGCAGAGATAACTAGCTGGCCTGCAAACATTTAATTGTTCTATAAAGAATAAGCATTATGGATATTGCTTTAACCAAAAATATTGAACAGAGAATCAGAAAGTATTCATATGGTATTACAGATAGTATGCAGAATGTTCATAATGTCTCTGAAGTCCACAACACCTACAGTTATAGGTTGCCTATTCATGTAGAAGTCCCCAAAGAAAGTATGTAACTTCTAAGACAACATTTTTTTTTAAAGAATTAACCCAGAACATCATGAAACAATTGTGGGTGATCCATCAAACCGTACAATTACCGTATTTGCTCGATTATAAGACGACCCTGATTATAAGACGACCCCCCAAACTTTGGATATTCCTTTAAGGAAAAAACTAAAAGCCTGAATATAAGACTACCCTATAGGAAAAAAGTTAAACTTGTATATATTCACATGTAAATTGATTTTTAATAAAATATTATATTAAAAAAAATGCATTTCTTGTGTTTATTTCCTTTTATGTGCCAATGCTGCCTCTCTCTTTCCCTTGCCCCCAGCTTTGTCTCACTCCCCCCTCGCCTGTCTCTTCCCCCCCCCACATGTTTCTCTCTGCCCCCCTCCCTCCCTTTGTTGCTCTGTCCCCCCTTCTTCTGTCTCTCCCCCCCTTCCTGCTCTGTCCCCCCTCCCTCCCTCCCCCTGTCTCTCTGCCACCCTCCCTTCCCCTTACCTCGATCCCTGGTGGCTAGTGGGGGCAGCCGGGGGATGTCTGCACGATACTTGCAGACATCCTCCATGCTGCCCGACACGGCAGTCTATTATGACGGACAGCTGGTCCGTCATAATAGACTGCCGTGTCGGGCAGCATGGAGGATGTCTGCACGTATCGTGCAGACATCCCCCAGCTGCCCGGTTTTTTCCTGGTGGCTAGCGGGGCAGCAGAGGAAGTCTGCGCGATGAGCGCAGACCTCCCCTGCTGCCGCCCGGCACGCTTGCCGGGACTTCTGTGACGAAAGCGGAAGTACCCGGCTTCTTCACAGAAGCCCCGGCGGTCATGCCGGGCGGAAGCAGGGGAGTCTGCGCTCATCGCACAGACTTCCCCTGCTGTCAGAGAGGGGGATCCAGGTCCCCTGCAGCCCTGCTGGGGACCTGGATCCATGTCTTATAATCTGACCTCAATTTGAGGTCAGATTATAAGAAGACCTTGATTATAAGACGAGGGGGATTTTTCAGAGCATTTGCTCTGAAAAAAACCTAGTCTTATAATCGAGCAAATACGGTATTAGCATAAATACATTGTTTCACCATTTACATATATTTGAGTGAACAGATTACATCTTTTTAGAATTTAGCTTTCTTCAGCATGCTCACTGTTTTTTTTTAAAAGGCAGTGCTGCCTCTATCATGGCTGTGCATAATTTTGAATGTTTATCTGGTTAAGATTGATGGATAGTCTTTTTTCTAACCTAAATTACTAGGTAATTATTTATAGAATATTTGAACATCAGTGCCAGTAACCCGTATCCTTTTATTTCGCCAGTGTTTTGCTGATAGATTAATTGCCCAGAATTTTTCTATGAACCTGGCAATGGTGGTGGTGGTTGAGTTGAGTGAAGTGATAGCACTGTTGGGAACTGTGTTATCTAGGTGGCTTTTGCCAGAAGTTAATTACTGGGTAATCTAGTTGGTATAGTGTAGACTTATTTGAAGAGGTATGTTTTGAGGATTTACACATCAAAAAACCCAGACTGGGCATCTTTTTGTGCTTGCAGTTTACTTTGATTTCTCATAATCCTTATGGTATTTTCTAGAAACCTTAGCCATCATAAGGTAAAACCTATATGGTATTTTCACTCTGCAAAGTTCATATAATTTTTCAGTAAACAGATATTTTGTAACTGTTCAATTACATATATTTAAAAAAATTTTTGGGAAAAGACATGCTTATAATGTACATCAGCAGTTTTTCGTACAGTGAGGTTATTTTTCTAATATTTCTTGTACATCCGAGACATCAACAAAATGTGCAATTTTAATAAAGGTTTGATATCTCCTGCATCTATCTACATCCAAAATATGTATTCCATAAGCTAAAGTACATTTGACAACCAGGTTGGAAAAGTCAAACCAAAATGGCTGACTTGGAAATGTACTCTAGGATGAGCATTTTTCCAGAAACAAGGATGGTGCAATTTTATTATCGAATCCAGAATGTGAGCTCAGGTTTTGAACACCATTACTTCTACTGCTCAAGCATGAATTTTAAAAACCAATATCAAGTGTTTATGTACTGAAGCTAATTTGCATTTCATATAACAATACATATCCACTTTCCTAAACAGTCTTTGACATTACCTCCTGAAACATGTTGACACTGTTGTGCAAGGATTGGAAGAATTACTATGAAACAATACAGCATCCATACACCAGGCGTCAAATTGTGCCACTGTTATCATAGGAAAGCTGGGTTAATCTCCTAAATCCTAAAGTAATGGACGGTCTTACTTATCCTTCAGACATTTCCTTAGAAAGCATGACAAATGATAAGGATTTAGTTAAAGAGAGTAGTCTTAACCTCCTTCCAAATATTGGTATTGACTTGCAAACAATATTAAACTAACCAACATCAGATAAATATAGAAAAATAATTATTAACCATTTGCCCTGAGGGTGGTGCAGACAATGGTTTGAGCCTGATTTTGGCAGATTGAAAACAGAACCTGTGAAAAACAATAAAGTTTACAGTGTCTACAGTACGTTACTGATAAAATGTTAATAAAAAAAAATGTTTTAAAAAAAAATATTTGATATATTCAAGTGTGAATATGATCCTTAGGTTTGTGGTTCCTGTTATGGCTTTTTAGAGTTTTTAACTTATTAACATGTCACATTTTTTTGGTGCCTCATTTCTCATTAATACATGTCTTATGCCTTAAAAATATGTTGTCAGTGTAATGGTTTTTAATGTATTAATGTTGATAATTATGGAGTACTGTACCTTTGCGGAACTGTACTTGTGATGCCTTTGTATTTGTGGCCTGGTCAATTGCTAACAAGCAGTCTACTAATGATTTGCAATTATGGATACCCAGAAAGTAAGAATAATGTGTAGCCCACTACTTAGCCTTCGAACCTATGAAAGATCTATGATCTCATAAGCTAGCTGAACAGCACTAGTTATTTAGCGCCTAAAGTCTGTACTATTTTTTTTGCTATTCTCATATTTTGTTTCCAAGTTAATGAGTTTTATTATATGCATACATTGTATTAATGCTTCCCATGAAGCTTAAGGAGAAAAATGCTTAAGTGGAAGCAGCCTACATAGAACTGAGGTGTATTTACATGTATTTAAATCAGTTTGCTGAAACTTTTTTTTTTTTTTTTATAAATCATTCTTTATTGAAATTTTCATATATTATAAATAACAATACGACACACAGAAAAACATACAAATTGCAAATTGTAAAAGTATACGTCATGCGCTGAATCAGGCATTAGGTGCCAAAGTGGGGAATAGACAGAAGAGAGAAGAGAGAAGAGAGAGAGAGAAAAGGAAGAAACAAGAGAGAGAAAAAAAAAAAAAAAAAGAAAACCCCACCTGCATCGTACCATTCATTCTTCATACATTCTTGCACACTGATGGGATTCATGCCTGGAGGGTACCGCCTGAATGGGAGTGTCGCACGTTTGAGAAAATGGAGACCCTTGCCCCCAGCCACCCCCCCCTCCGCATTATATCCACAGCTTGCCTATTTCATATTTTTGCATGCACTCCGCCCATTTTACTGGTGTTTGAATTGTAGAGTCCAGAGTGTAAGAGAGAGATCTCTCCATTCTCAGTTGAAAACTCAATTGATTTTGGAAGTGTCTTATTTCCTGTTCCATACTTTGTCTCCATTGTCTGGCTATGATTTTTTTTGCTGCAAGGAGAGTATGGATTGTAAGAGTAATTTGTATGTTTGACAGTATCGGCCACCCTATGTGTAGAAGGATAGAACTAGGATCTTCGGGGATGGAGACACCAGTCATTCGTTTCAAGAAGTCTAATACTCCTTTCCAGAAGGGTATGATTTTTTTACAGCTCCACCATATGTGGACATCCGTCCCTTCCTCTCGGTGACATCTCCAACAGATTCCGGAGGTATGGGGATAGATTTTTGCTATTCTAGCAGGGACCAAATACCAATTGTTAAGGATTTTGTAGTGCATTTCTAACAGCGATAGATCGTGTACTTCTCTTGTAGTTAATCTAAATGACTTTCTCCACATCTCTGATGTAATTTTAGATGTACTATGTTTTTCCCATTTTTTAACAATTGGTAATTCAGTCAAATTTTGAAGTATCCTAATACATTCCAAGCATTTGGAATATAGCCTCCTGTTGGTATCTTTTATTATCAGTTTAGAGCAGGGCTCGACAAACCCCGGGCGCCAGGTCGCCATGGCGACCTGGAAATTAAGCCTGGCGCCCGGGTGCCGTTACCTTCATGGCCCCGTTGCCGCTGCCATGCGTGTGTTTTGGATTTTTGCAACGCTCCGCCCCCTCGTGCAACGCGTGTGTGAATGCCGGTGTCATCACTTGACAACCCAGCACTCAGCCGAAAGAGCAATGAAGATCGGCTGCAGCACGAATATCCCCTCTTCCAGCTAGTTTACCTTATTGCAGGGGAGGGGGGAACATTCCTGCTGAAGCCGATCTTCATTGCTCTTTCGGCTGAGTGCTGGGTTGTCAAGTGACGACACCCAGCACTCACACAAGTTAAGAAAGGGGGGTAAAAAAACACCTGTGTATGTGTGAGGTTTATATGTTTGTGTGTATGTGAAGTGGGTGGGGTGTGTGTATATGTGAAGAGGTTGGGGGTGTGTGGTGTATATGTGTATGTGAAGTGGGGGGGGGGTGTATATGTGAAGTGGGTGGGGGTGTGTGTGGTGTATATGTGTATGTGAAGTGGGGGGTGTATATGTGAAGTGGGTGGGGGTGTGTGAGGTGTATATGTGTAAGGTGTGTATGTGAAGAGGGGGGTGTATATGTGAAGTGGGTGGGGGTGTGTGAGGTGTATATGTGTAAGGTGTGTATGTGAAGAGGGGGGTGTATATGTGAAGTGGGTGGGGGTGTGTGAGGTGTATATGTGTAAAGTGTATGTGAAGTAGGTGTGTGTGTGTGTATATATGTGAAGTGGGGGGGCTATATATGTGAAGTGGGTTGGGGTGTGTGTTGTATATGTGAAGTGGGTTGGTGTGTGTGTGTTTATGAATTGCGTGTATGTTTGCGTGATTGTCTGGCTCCTAAAAATTTTTGCTGGCTCCTAGAATCAAATTAAATTTGTCAAGCCCTGGTTTAGAGAGTCTTCTCAAGAAGTCGTTATTTATTTCTTTTAAATTTTTTGACAAGCAGCTTTTGACTCTTAGGTAGCGAAACACATTTAAATTAGGTAGATTATATTTATCCCTCATTTCTGGCATTGTCAACATCTGACCTTCTTGATACAAATCAGAAATATTTTGTATTCCAGCGTTTTCCCAATCTCCAAGTGAGAGATCTTCCAAAATTGCTTCAAGGACATTCAATTTCTGTGTTCCAAATATTTTGTTGTTTATATTAGCCTTCCCTTTAAATAAGAACCAATTCGGCATGATCTCATCGACTATTACACTTTTATTTTTCATACTGATTGGATATTTTTTATGCTTAACTGACCAAATTATAGATGACATGTCTTTCCCACCTAATAGTTCTACTTCAATTTTATACCACGTTTCCTGTTTAGCCTGTGGTAGCTGCGTTTTGACTAGATGCAGTAGCATACTCGCCTCGTAGGATTGTCTAATCAACGGAAATCCCACGCCCCCATCTTTCGTCTTCATCCCCAGTATTCTCGTTGCAATTCTAGGGGGCTTGCCTTTCCATACAAAATTACACAAATTTCGATGTACCATCTCCAGCCAGTCTTTGGGGATCTTTAGCGGTACCATTCGAAACAGGTAAGTCCACTTAGGCATCAAATAAGCCGCAACAGCATTGCTACGGCCCCACCAAGTCAGCTCAATGGTTTTCCACTTTTTTAGAAATTCGTTGGTGATTCTCATTAAGTGAGAGAAGTTAGTTTCCATAATGTCTTGAATTTTGTGGGGTATTTTGATGCCCAAGTAGTCAAACGTGTCTCTTACCTGCTTCTAGCTGATATAGTTCTTTAATCTTTTCTCTGGTGGTTTTATCCAAATTTAGGGCCTGTGCCATAGTTTTACTCCAATTAAGTTTGTAGTTGGCTATTGTTCCATAGTCTTCAATTTCTTTCAGAAAGTATGGCAGGGAATCAAGTGGTTTTGACATAAATACCAACACGTCATCTGCGTAGAACAAGAGCTTAATTTCCTTCTCTCTAACTTGTAGCCCCTGAATGTTATTGTTTTGTCGAAGTCTTGCCGCCAGTGGCTCCAACGACAGAACGTATAGTAGGGGTGAAAGCGGACAGCCCTGTCTCGTTCCGTTGCCTAGCTTGAACCATTCAGAACACAAACCCGAGCCTACTACCCTTGCACTGGGGGACTGATAGAGAGCATCAATCGCTGTAGATATCCATCCCCTAAATCCCAGGGCCGTAAGGGTTTTTCTCATGTATCCCCACCCGACCCTGTCGAACGCTTTCTCTGCGTCTAACGACAGGGTCAGGAGGGGGACATTTCTTTTAGCGGCAAAGTCTTTAATGTCTATCAACCGACGAATGTTATGTGCCGAGTCCCTACCCGAGACAAATCCCACCTGATCATCGTGGATAAGATCTTGCATAACTACCTTCAGTCTGTCCGCCAATATGGAGGAATACAGTTTGATGTCCACGTTGATCAGTGAGATCGGTCTGTAACTCGAGACCTGGTCTGGAACCTTGCCAGCCTTAAGAATCGGCATAATATTTGCTTGCAGCATTTCTGCTGGGCAAGTTCCTTGTTCAGCTATCTCTCTATAAGCCTCCAACAGTGGTTCCGAAATATTGTCTTTCATTGTCTTATAAAACAGATGGCTAAATCCATCTGGGCATAAAGCTTTACCATCCTCTCTATACCCTTAGTTAATTCTGTTTTCTCCAAAGGTTTATTCAGGAGCTGGATCTGTACCTCGGTCAGTGTTGGAAGACCTGTCCTCCTTAAATATGCTTGTATTTCCTCCTCTGTAGTGGTCTTTGGGATGTTATATAGAGTTTCATAATACTCCCTAAAGCCACCAGCCACCGCATCCGGGGTCATCAGAGTTTGGTCATCTTTAATGATTTTATTTATTCTGTTCTTCGCTCTCTTATTTTTTAATTGGTTTGTCATAAGACGGTCAGGTCTGCTACTCCTATGGTAATATCTTACCCTTAATTTCTCCATAGATTTTATTGTTTGATCTAATTCCCTCTGGTTTATTTGTTTTTGAATCCTCTCTCTTTCTTGTATATATAATACGGAGGGATTTTCTTTATTGAGCGCCGATATACGATATAAAGCTATATAAAGATCTGCTAGGGGACTCTCTATTGTTTTCTTAAGATATTTCTTTAATTTTATAAAATGGCCTCTAATAACTGCTTTATATGCACACCACCTCATTGCGGCTGATGTTTCCTTAGGTCCATTCTCCTTAAAATAGAGAGTGGTCATATTTGAAATATGGTCCTTGTGTTCTTGTCTATATAGGAGGGAATCGTCTAATCGCCACGTAGAGACTGGGTGTCGAGTTGTTTGTTTATTAAATTCTAAAATTATAAGACTATGGTCTGACCAAGTAATTTCTTTTATGTTTATATTATTGATATTTCTTATAGTATCGGCATCCCCAAAGACCAGATCTATCCTAGAATATGTATGATGTATGTTCGAGAAGTGTGTATAGTCTCTTTCGTTTGGATGTGTTACTCTCCAAATATCGTAGAGGCCAGTTTTATGGATTAGATTTCGAAAAGCTCTTGCCTTTTTGGTCAAATTTTTACTGATTTTTTTATTTTTTGAGATCCGTTTATCCATATCCGTGTCTAACACGCAATTAAAATCTCCTGCGATAACCATTATGCCTTCTCTTATTTTTTGTGCTTTCTCTAGTATTTTAGTCAACACGGACAATGGGTTTTGCTGAAACATTTAAATGTATCTCTAGTAAGTAATTATTTAGTGGTCCATGAGTGATGACTAAATTGGAATTTGTAACAAGGGAGCCATTTCTTAATTGTCCCATGTATTTCCAAGTAGCCTTTGTTAAAAATCTCTTCCATAGCCAGCTACATTCCACCCATAATTGTTACAATAGGTTGGCATGGGTTACCAATTGCAGCAGCTATCAAGCATGCTAACTAAGTTCTCTCACTGAGGCGAGCAGCAAAAGCCAAATTAATATTAAAACAGCTATTAAACTCCATTGACAAAGTAGTTTGCAAACAAATACAAATTTAAGTTCAGTCACTCATATATTCTTATCTGTTTAAGAAGCGAAAATAAGCCATTTTGAAATGAAATAATGTCCTAAAAGAAAACATTTTATATATTCAAGGGAGAGAGAGGTGTTTGAAAGTCTGTGCATGGCAAAAAATCCATCATGTTTTTTTTTTATTTGCAGAGTAACCTTCATGTGTCTATGGGTCAACCATATTGCTCTATAATAAAGTGCTGCTCCTGCTGTTTTATTCATACTTTCTCAGCATTTCTCTTCTTTCTCTCTGTGCCATTTCACCCTACACGTGAACCAGTTAGCTACTGATTCTAAGTGTATGAATTGCCCCTTCAGATCCATAGTGACCTATGATTGTGATGCTGATCATAATGTCAAGTATAGATTTGATAGCTCACTTAAATAATAATTATAATTAGAGATTTTAATAGCGCTTTTCTCCCAGTGAGACTCAAAATATTTTACAAATATATAAACAGAAATAAAAATGAAGAGTTCCTGATGGTCGGATGAGCTTACTGAATGCTGATAAAGGAGGTGGGATCTTTTTTTAAAAGTCTGTAATGATGATGGTAGAGAGTTCCAGAATGTGGGGGTCTTGTCTTTATTCTGGGCACATGAGATAGAAAATAGTGTGTCAGGAGCTCTTTCAGGTACTGTGGGCCTTGATATTTTAAGACTTTCAGATCCGCAGGCTAATTTTAAAATATGTTTGAGTGGAGAAAAAGGTGTTATGTGACACGAGCGAATTTGGTCAATAGTCTGCTGCTGATTTTGGCTGCTGCCTTTTGTACTATCTGCAGGCAACAGAGTTATGTTTCTGGGATGCCCAAGTAAAGTACATTACAGTAATCTAGACAAGAGGACACAAATCATGGATTAATGTTGCCGTGTCATCCAATGGAATTAAATGTATCCTGGCTATGTTTCTCCGGTGAAATAAGTCCGATTTTATTATGAAAGATATCTGCTGTTTAAATGACTGTTCAGAGTCAATTGTCACTCTCCGATTTCATAGCTCTGTTGAACTAATAGGTTCCAGGCCAGTTGGGGGATCATGAAATATTCTTGTTGTTTGGGATCACCTCTGCAAAAGTAACTTTTGCACAGAAATGATATGAAGTTTCCAGTTTTTCGTGAACATTTCTACATTTAAAGAGACTCTATAACTATTTTGAACACAAAGAACAAGAAATGGTCTATTTTTTTCATTAACAGAATCACAAGCAAATGCATAGATTAACCCCTTAACGACAGATGACGTGCCAGGCACGTCACGGCAAATCGAGGACTTGCCGACAAGTGACGTGCCTGGCACGTCATGCACTAAATGGAGTAAAGAAAGCGACCAGCGGTCGCTTTCTTTACTCTAACGGTGTTGCTACAATGCCTCTAGGTAGAGGCATTGTGCAACACCCCCCAAATGTGCAGGGGCGAGCTACGATCACTCCACGGAGTGATCGTAGCAGCCATTTAAAAATGGCTGCGCCCGCTGCACACATGTGCTTAGAAAGCGAACGATCGTTCGCTTTCTAAGCATCTCCGGTGTTGTTAAAGTGCCTCGCCAGCGAGGCACTTAACAACACCATGCTGCTCCCCAGAGCCGATGGTGGTCGCTCTCCTGAGCGACCCCATCGGCTCAGTAGAAGGGAACGCTGCCTGTACAGGCAGCGCTTCCCTTCTAATGGCAAGAGCATCGGAAGTGAAAGTATTTCACTTCCGATGCTCTAGGGGGAGCCAATCGATGCCGGCACAGCAGATCTATGTGATCTGTGTGCAGGCATGTATGGTAAGTGCTCTGATGAGCACTTACCATACTGTCAAAGGCAATATTACTAAATATTGCCTTTGACAAGTATTGATCTGCCTCCCTCACCTTACTACTTTTAGTAAGGGAGAGAGACAGATCAGATCAAGTAAAAAAATAAAATAAAATAATAAAAAAAAATATTTAATAAAATTTTAAACACCAAGGGCTTTTATAAAAGCCATTTAACCCCTTCCCTGCCATTGATCGCTGTGTACGCAGTGATCATACACAGCAGCACATTTTTTGCTGTCTGTGCATTTTTTTAGGGGTTATTTTTTTTTACTGTATTTCATTACAGTATAAAAAAACCTCTTTTAAGAGAGATTAACCCCTTTCTTGCCGTAGATCACTGCCTAATCAGCGATCTGACGCAAATGCAGCAATCTTGCTGCAGAAGCATTTTTAATTTTTTTAAAACTTTTTTATTACACCCGTCACGTGTTAATTATACCCGCTAGGGGACTACGTTTAACGTAAAAAAAATTTTTTTAGCTGTCTGAGCGCATGTATAGCGATCAGTAACAGCTGATAAGTGACAATGGCGGGTTGGCGTTTGCTCAGATGAGCATCACCATTCGTCTGGTTAGATCAATATGTGTAAATATTTGATCTGACCCGTGTAGATCTGCCTCCCTCTCACTTGAGTTTTAGTGAGGGAGACAGAGCTGTATAATGTAAGTTTTTAATTATAATATATTTAATAGAATTGAGACCCAAAGGCTTTTATAAAAGCCATTTCCAGTATTTAACCCCTTCCCTGCAATTGATCGCTGTGTACGCAGTGATCTTACACAGCAGCACATTTTTTGCTGTCTGTGCATTTTTGTAGGGGTTATTTTTTTTTACTTTGATTTATTACAGTATATCAAAGGCTCTTTTAAGAGCTATTAACCCCTTCCTTGCCGTATATCACTTCCTAAGCAGCACATATGGTCACTGCCTAAGCAGTGCATATGGTCACTGCCTAAGCAGCGCATATGGAGCAATCTAGTCGCCGAAGAATTTTTTTTTTGCTATCAGCATTTTTTTTGTCAGACTCACTAGGGGTTAATTATACCCACTAGGGGATTACGTGTATTCCTTTTGAAGCTGTCTGAACGCGTGTATAGCGATCAGTAACAGCCGATCAGTGGCAAAGGTGGTTTGGTGATTTCTCAGATGAGCATCACCATTCGTCTGGTTCGTAAATATTGTTCTGACCCATATGGATCTGCCTCCCTCTCCTCACTTGAGTTTTAGTGAGGGAAAGAGACAGATCTGTATAACATAATTTTTAAATTGTAATAAATTAAATAAAATGTTAATAAATTGTGAGTCCCAAGGGCTTTTATAAAAGCCATACCTTTTGTATAGTGTAGTGTATTGACCCCTTCCCTGCCACTGATCACTGCACAGCAGAACATTTTTTCTTGTCTGTGCATTTTTAGGGGTTAATTTTTTTGTACAGTACTACAAAGGCTCTTATAAGAGCTATTAACCCCTTCCTTGCTCTACATGTTCAAATTCCAAGTTTGAAAATCAAAAAGCGTACCTCTCAAATGTAGCCTTTCAACCCCTAACAAAGCTGACAAAGCTATGCATGGGTGGTATCCCTGTGCTCGGGAGATGTTGCTGAACATATATTGTGGTATTGTGTGTCAGTGACACATACCGAAATATGTGAATTTGTGTCTAAAGTGCAATGTATGTGGGAAAAAATACACAATAAAATGACTACCACAAACTTTGACAAAGGCTGGTGGTAGAATTGGTGCATGGAAAGTGTTAAAATAACACCATTTAAAATAGCCTAGGGTGTCTACTTTTACAAAATATATACTTTTTGGGGTAAAATACACTGTCCTACTTAAAAAAAAGTCCCAAATGAAAGATGGGCTCAGGCTGACTACACGTCAATATTCCAAGTTGAAAATGCGCACCTTCACAATGTGGCCCTTTAGCCCCCAAACAACCCAACAAACCTATGCATGGGTGGTATCCCTGTACTCAGGATATGTTGTTGAACACATATTGGGTTATTGTTTGGCAGTGACACATACCAAAATCTGTGAATTTATGTCTAAAATACAATATTTGTGAAAAAAAACCACACAAAAATTACTATCACAAACTTTGACAAAGGCTGGTGGTAGAATTAGTGCATGGAAAGTGTTAAAATACCACCATTTGTAATAGCGTAGGGTGTCTACTTTTAAAAAATATATGGGTTGATGGGGTAAAATACACTGGCTGGCTTCAAATATGTCCCAAATGGGACATGGGTGCAGGCGGTCTGCATGTCAAAATTTTAATTTGGAAAACCAAAAACTGCACCTACCAAATTTGGCATTTTAGCCCCCAAACAACCCAACAAACCTATGCATGGGTGGTATCCCTGTACTCAGGAGAAATAGTAGAATCTATTTAGCATGTTTTTTCGTTCGCTATTGTCCTGGAAAGGTTACAATTACCCAACAGCCTGTCACACATAACCCATACTCTTGACTATTATTAACTGTTCTTGTTCCATACTTGCCAACTTTGTGGTATAGGATCCAAGGACACCAATGGGGTGGAGCCTAGAGGGGGTGGGGTTGTGTGATTTCACAAGATGTCGTGTGTCTGAGAGATTGTCTGGAGCTCATTTCTTTGCATTTAGGCTATGAAAGTCTCTTAAATAGAACTGTCCCAACAAATGTGGGACTGTTGGCAATTATGCAATTCTCAGTTTAATTGGCTATTATAAAGTATATCAATGCACGAGTAATTTATGACTGTACTGTGCTGTGACTAACATTGTCTTTAACTGTCATATGAGTGTTAACAGCTAGCCTTGTTTTCACTTGTGCTCATAATATAGAATAATAATATAGAAGCACAAGTGAAAACTTAGTTGTTCCCAGTATCAGTATAAACTGACATGTACTTTTGATAGTAAATGCCAGTTTATCCTCTGAGCAGGAAGCAGGCAGCCCGGTCAGGTCAGTAGACAAACTCCTGCTAGTCTAGCCCACCATCTCTCCCTTAGATGTCCAGCAGAGCTGACAGTAAAACCTTCATGTATCTATAAAGTGTATCAAGGAAGCAAGGGTTAAATAGAGTTTACTTGTTCTTTAACCCCTTAGTCACATTACTTTTTGGATGTTTCATACCCTTGGTAACATGGGCTGTTTTAACATTTCTGTGGTGTTTGTGTATAGCTGTAATTTTTTTCTTTCTCATTTACTGTGCCCACACAAATTATATATTGTTGGCAAAAGAATGTCTTTCTTTAGATGCCATTAGGGTCATCATATCATAAAATTTACTACAACAATACAATAAGAAAAAAGAACTTCTAACTTTGACCTGAAAAATCGTTTACACAATAACAAGTGGTAACAAAGACAATGACTAAATAGTTTCTAAATGTTGTCCTGAGTTTAGAAATATGCAATGTTTACCTGTTTGTCTGCTGTTTTTTGCAAGTTACAGGGCAATAACCGTAGTAGAGTTTTTGTTTACTATCATGACCTTTTGACCCCAATCCTAACCATAAATTGAACCGTAACTCTAACCCTTATGCTAACCCTAATGTAACTCTAACCCTACCCCTTATGCTGATCCTAACTATAGATCTAAGGCTAATTTAGCCTTGTTTGGATTCCAATGTTGCTAAATGCCTCCAGACAATCACATCCAAAGTTCTTACCTACAAGAGGGCAGTGCCATATTGGAGGAGCATTCTTCTCTCCAATATGGCACCCACAATCACTCTGTGGAGAGATTGCAGGTTCCCTGAGTAGGGAATTTCCGTGTTGCTTAGTGTCTTGACATTGACGCACTACAGCAACACTGCTCATTCCATCAATGTTGGCAACGGAGTTCCAGCCAGGATGGACCTTGTCCCTCCACTCTTCCGAATGAGTTAATATAACAATCAACACTTAATTAATATTAGTAATATTGTTCAGAGATATAACCAGTAATTGTAACAAATCATCTACTGCTACAGAATACAGGTTGTGTACTATTTACAAGTTATTTATGCAGTGGTTTTGTAATATAAACAGCTGTCTAGCGATGGTCAAGTGGTTAATTAAAACCAATCAGCTACATATGCCTATATTTGCTACATAGGACAGATTATAATAAAAGCTAAAGGAAATGCAAGCTTCCCCTGCTTACAACAAAGGCCTCAATCTGTCATTAGACATGCACTGGCAAAGCATTTTCCTCTGTCTGGCAATTCACACAAGGACGCTGACTTCCTGCTAGTGCACTTAGCACATTGCTCTTTGTTACAGGAGACCTTGGCAGGGAGACCTTCTCACTTAGAAAACTCAGACACTTCTTATTTCCTGTTAGTCTGCTGAGCAATAACAATCCACAGACACAGCTGTTCGGTGTATTGAATTCTTGTTAATGACACAAAGTGACTCCTTTATATTATGCATTGTATAAAATAATAATAACATAATCTACAAAGCAAGTTAATTATTGGGCTTTTGTATTGCAATAAGCACCTGTTATTTTCTTCTGAACAGATTAAACCTATGTCCCTGAAATTATTTTGTGTGGTGTTTCTAGTAAAGATGCATGTTGTTGTTCACACAACACATCTGGAACATGATATTTGCTTGAGGCATGTACCATGCATATGTTTGGATTCTCCTGCATAATATAAACTGTGATGATTACAGAATCTATTTATGTGCATTGGTATTTCTTTAATAGTAATGAAAACTATTTTTAATGATTTCCCCCATATGGGATAAAAGGAGGGAAAGAAAGGGATGGAGGGAAACATGTTTTTGATGGTTTTACATAGAACTTTATGGAAACACCATTTCCTGGCTCCGAAAATAACTAGCCTTAATCTTGAATTGGTCTTTTTCATCATCACCACATGGCACCATATGCAAATGTATTAATACAATTCACAACATATTGCCCTCCATTTTGCACACATTTATTGGTATTTTTTTTAAATAATATAATACATACATAACACATTTATTGGTATTTTTTTTTTATAATATAATACATACATAACGCAAGGTTATGTCATAAACAGCACAAACAAAATGTAATACTCATTTTTCTTTCAGTTTACATGCATGTTTGCAATTCTGCAATATGTTTATGTCAGAACTGTCAGAAAAAAATCAAAATGTCTGCCCTCTATACAACGGTATGTTGATCTTTCTACATAAAATACAAGTGCACATTTATAGCTGCTGTACAAATCACAATAAACTGCAACAATAAATAAAACACACTTCAGAAACATAACCATAACTCCTGCTTTGGGGTTATAAATCAACATGAATACGACAAAGCCTTCCTACCCGTTACTGTTGTTGGGAACTGGGTGATAACATGAATCTGAGCCCAGCACATGTAGTCATTTTCAAAGACAAAGAAATGATTGAGATGCCTGAAGACCTGGAGGATCCCTTGGGAGACAGTACTGAGACAGCCATTCCGCTGCCTACAACCTGCTATAGAAAAAGAAAGATTAATGGTTAAGGAAACAGAACAAGGTGTGTTACTGTTCTACTACAGCAGAATCAATTGATTTGTTTTCTTATCATTAAAAGACCATAAATATATGACATCATCTACCACTGCACTTCACTTATGTCCTCAACCTTTACTGAAAGTCACGTTTGGAATCTGCAACCTTTTTGTAAAATAGCCCACCTATTGCTTTGCTTCATTTCTAGTGTTTTAATGCTGAAGAAAGGAACTGTCAGTGGCAATAGCAGTGAGGTATATCATAAGGAAGCCTTTTTATAATATGTACGTTTATTTAGGATTTTTACATGCATAGCATACACAATGTTCTGGTTACAGAATTACCTTTGCGTAAGCTATTGATCACTGATTCGAGTACAGAACTCTAACTCCTGAACAAAAGAAAAGAGCTCATTCAAATAAGGCCTTCTATCTATATCAGTGGAACAGTATTCATGTAATAATTATTTTAAAAGAAAATAAAGAGAATAGCGTTTACCAGTACCTTCAGTTGTTAATTGTTATTAATGTTAAGGTAACTGTAGTGTTCCAAGTTGGAACGCTATGTAGACTATACTATATTTATTATTATGTTTCTCTCAACTAAGTCTAATTGTTTTTTCTCTCCAAAATACCTAATTAAATGCAACATTAATTGTATTTGATTTCCAGAATATAACTCTCCCTTATAATGACCGGTGAAAGCAGGGGCAGAGAGCAGCGTTATTTATAATAGGCATTTACTGAATCTTGTGACAGACCATTTAAGACTACTGTATGGACCTGCATAGGTCTTGCTATGGACACTGTACCTATCCCTGGCTGAATGTGAATTAGAACTAGGGATTCCAGTTGCACTGACACTGATGCATTGACCCCATCTAAAACTTTTGGGGATGAACTAGAAAGAAGATTGTGAGCTTGGCCTTCTCGTCCAATAACATTGTCTGATCTCACACATGCTCTACTGAATGAATGGGGAAAAATGCCCCCAGAAACACTCCAAAATCTTTTGGAAACCTTTCCAGAAGAGTGGAACTGTTATAGCTGCAATGGGGGACCAACTACATATTAATGTCTATGTATTTAGAATGTAATGTCACAAAAGTCCCTGTTGGTGTAATTGTCTGGTGTCCCAATAAGTGTGTCCGTATAGTGTAGCAAAGAATAGGAAATAATACAAATATCTATATACAGTTGTTTAGTCTCCTTCCACAATAAGATTGTTGCTTGAAGGTATACGATATCCATATTTGTGTAAAAGAGAAAAAGAACAGTATCCATAGCAGTGTGCATAAATAAAAGACAATGAACAATAGTGCAAAATGAAATACAAGTGCCACAGTACTAAGCTTTTTCACACTGCATGTACCTTTTAAAGATTTTTAAAGGGAAATAACAACCTAATAAATATTTGCAGACTTTGAGTAAATTAACTTTAAGTGTTGTAAATGATGCTTTTGTATTTAAAAGGCCTTTTATTAGGTGACTATGCTCCCGCATCTATAAAAACAGCAGGGTCAAAGCGTGATAGTTGAAATAACATAACTGATCTTACGTTAATGTGCTTGTTTAGGTCAATAATCCTTAGAATATATTTGTTTAACTTCCGTAATGGAACAACTGACCTAACATTAGACCATTGACATTTAGTTCATAAGGGATCTTTGCCTTATTGATTCCACCAGAACTGATGTTGTAGTTTGACCTCTTAAAACAGGATAAAACAGTCACTAGATTGATCACATGCTCCACTAAACAAATGTATGTGCTGTGCTCATGTACCATTTAAAAAAATTACATGTTGCCTTAACTTACTTTGCATTTTTGGGTATTTTTAACAATAATTCTTATTACAACTGTCATTTTGGACATGTTGGGCACATATGAAAATATCTTTGTAATAACTTTTTCTGCATTTTCTGACATTACTAAAATTAGAGATAGACTTAAGCAACCAATCAAGAAATGGACGTCAGGTGGATTTTGGGAAATATTACCTCAGGAAAAGAGATATGTAATTACCAGGGATAGGCACTATCATTTCCCATGGTCAACATTTACTGTGGTCTGTCATGGACAATTTACTGATATTCTATGGACCTGAAATATATTGTCCCTGTTTTGCTGACTTTTTCCACTTTTTTAATCTTCTTTCTATGATGTTTTATTTAGAATAGATCACTGATATCGAGCAGGGTTCTCTACCTCATGTACCAGTCTGTTCTAGTTTGTCTAACTTAGTATGTAGTTCCCTTCTATGCTCTGTACCAAGCGCTACGAGAATTGGTGGCGCTGTACAAATAAATGTTAATGTAATGTATTGATACACTAGGTTATAAATCAAGCTCTCGTTGGCACTTTTCTCGAGTGTGTATTTGTAGGAGTGACCTGTCAGTCTAACATTCTGCCAGATCAATAGAGCAAAGCTTATCTGTCTAACTCTTTTGTAGAATCAAGGAAACAAATCTCCTGCTACTTGGATTTTACCCTACAAAACCAGTGATATTTTCTAATCAAAACATGATAGAAAGATAATGTAAAATGTGAGTAAATCAGAAAAACAGGGCCACTTTATAAAAATGTTGACATTACTGTTTAATCTCTTCAAGACAGATGATATTCTTGGTCATAAATGCTTGACAGCATGGGACATGCAGCCTGTTTTGTACTAGCTGGGTAGTGGCGCTGCTGGTAGAAAAAAATAGTTAGCCTTAGCTCCCCTTGTCAGTTGGTACCAAATTTAATGGCTCACTCTGAAATAATGATGTAACAACATTCAGAACCAGTGTGGTTACATCTAAAGACATTCAAATGGCTGAAGGTCTGGTTTAAGGTAATTCCTGTCTTAACATGGGTTACCTCAGGATCTGCCTCTTCTCACGGAGACCCACACCAAAGCATCATCACCTATAGCTGTTTTATGTTTGATCTTTATATGTGCGTTCTCTGTGTATATTATTTAAATGCTGTGTTTACCCAGTTTTATATAAAACATTGTAAATAATAATACATATATTGATACAGTCGCTGGTAAAATCACATGGTCAGGGTGTTTTTTTGTAATTTGTCCGGTTTCTTTGTCAAGGAGAATGTGAATGAGAATGTGATCTATCATGGCCTCTGTCAGCTGTTTGTTTACAACAATTTGCCTAGTCATAAAGTTTGTTCAAACAAGGGTGAAGTCTGTTGCATTGGTAACATTGATAGCAACTCTTAGACATTCAATCAGCAGGTTAAAGGAATTTTGCTTACACTTTTCTTAATAAAAAAAACTTTTTCCTTTCCCCTGAGTAAACCCAATGTGTATCTTTATAGACATACGCTTAGTTTACTCACAGCTGAGCCAGCGCATGCACAGTCAATCAGAGTAGGGACTTGATTTGCTAGTCTGATGAGGTCTCAGTTATGTATATATTATTCCATTATTTAAGTGCTGTCTTTACACAGTTTTATATGAAAATTTGGGAATATTTAATCGTGTAATCAACAAATTGATTCAATTGGTGGTAAAATCACATGATCAGGGTGTTTTCATTGTAGTTTGTGCTGTTTCTTTGTCAAGGAGAATGTGAATGAGAATGTGATCTATCACGGCCTCTGTCATCTGATCTTTACAACAATTTGCCTAGTCATAAAGTCGGTTCAAAAACAAGAGTGTTGCATTGGTAACATTGATACAGCTCTTAGGTATTCAATCAGCAGGTTAAAGGAATTTGGTAAGTTCCGCTCTGCTAATCTCATGTAAAAACGAGGGCCTCTGTTTGGACCAGCATACAGAGACAGTTGCCAACCAAACCGGGCTGCCTGCTTCCCAGTACATGCCAGTTTATCCTCACACCAGGGACAACTATGTTATCATTTGTGCTTCTAAATTATTATTATATATTGTGCCATGCTGACCTTCATCAGAATAGATAAGAATATCATTGTAATTGAGTTGTAATTAAGTGATGCTGTACTATTTAGCACAGCATATTCCTGCATGGAGGGGTTTACATTGGATATGGGTGTCCAAGTTTTTTCTGAAGTGAACCACAGGATCATAAATGCATGTGTGTGGGCCACATTCATTTTTTAACCTGTTTGTTTATATATCATTCATATAAAAAGGAATCTAATAAAATAAATCAACTTTGTAAGAAATCAACACTTTCATACGGCTAATTAAATATGTGTAGTTAAGATGGGCCGTAACCTGCTGTCAGATGGGCCGCATTTGGCCTGCAGGCTGCATGTAGGGTTGCCACTTGCCCGGTATTTTACCACGAGGCCGGTAAACAGTTGGCATCAGGCCAATGTTAAGTCTATGGAGACAGTAGCAAGGCCGGTATTTTTCTGAAGAAAAGGTGGCAACCCAAGCTGCATGTTAGATATCCTGACATAAGAAATTCCAAATTATGGAACTGCAAAATGAAAACACCTAATAGTGAAGGCTGGTCCTGACACATTTGTTGTGAGATAATATCCTGTAATTGTGACCCAGTATTGAAATGAAACCTTTTCAGTAAGAGCCCAGCGTAGAAATTATTTCCTTTTTCCCCTATCGATTCCTCTGCAGCACATTCTTGATGGAAGAGCAGGTTGTAAGGACAATAGGCAATATTGACGAGGGAAGTGACAGAGAAGTAAATGTGATTATTAGTACCCTTGCTCATGTCTGCTTGCTTGAGAAGATTAATACATAGTCATTGTCAGTTGTACTCCGGTTACTGTAGTTTTTTATGTGCTGTAATGACTTCTCCTCAGTAGCAGACTAGTAAAGCTCACAACAATACATAGGAAGAATGGGTAATATTTCCTCCCACCACCGTATTCAACTGAAATATACTGTTTCGTCCAAAGAGCATTGAAAGGAACCACAAGTTCCCTAGCAGTAGCGTTTTTTAATACACAATTTAGTTAACTTCTTTTTCTTACAAAAAAAATAGACGGAGAGTACATTAACACCTATCATTGTCAGGCAAGATTATATTTTACCACAAAGCACAATAGCTTTTTATTCCAAATGCCATTTCGATTTTGTTGTGATTTTACAATGCAGCATATGTTATTTTACACTAAATCCAAAAAGGTTAAAGGCACTTAATCAAAAACACATTTGAAATAGATTTTTTTTTTTTTAAATATGTCTGTGGTGTCTCCTTTTGACATCACTTGTGGCTTGATATGCAAATCACACATTTCCCTTGGAAAAGTAGGGGACACCACAGACACATTTAAAAAATAAAAAATGTATGCATTTGCTTGTAATTTGTTAACACAATGTATAATGTATTTGTTTATTTTTCTTCTCTACATTCACAATATAACCAACGCTTAAGTGACAGAGTCTCTTTAAAAGGGTAGCTTGGTCTATCAAGGGAGGGTTCACGGTGCAGACCAGGATGTTGACCCTTATTTTCTACAGATGTCAACTGTACAAAGTGTATATATGATGCTTGCTATATTTCAGTTTTTCAGAGAGATATTCCGTTGCATTTTGCAGATATACATCTGGATGAGTATAATATGCTATATAAAGCATATGACATGCCCCTGGGTTGAATCATCTCCAGCATAACAAAATATAACATTGTTACTCAGTTAATCATTTCTGACACATTGAATGTGCCGCTTGCTGTACTTTTGTGGTATAGTTGGATGAAGTATGATGATATGTTCCTTGGATTTTGAAACAAAAAGCATCTATATTCTCCTCTGCTGCAACATGCTACTTTAAATGTTAGATTCTATTTTCTGTCATGCATCATTCAGACTGAGCTGTCCTTGGAAGTGTATGTTTATTATTTGGTTTTCATTAGATCAATAAAAAAATGAACTATTGCGCACAATACTTTATTATTATGACATGATGTAGAATGTTCAGTGATTATACCTTCAAAGCAACTAAACATTTACTTTCCATCATGCTCTGTGATTTTATAGTAAATACTAGTCAATTTTATAGTCCTATAGTGCTTCATCATATAGATTTTTGTTATGTATTTTTATCTGTGTTTGCCAGTTTTCTTCCAATTGATAGAGCTGCACATATCATGTGGGAATATTTAATTGTAAACTTCGTATAACAATAGCACAGTGCCTGTTCACCAATACACTTATTAAAGGCCCACACCAGGCAAATACCCACTGTTTCATTAACAAACACACTTTGTAAACTGATACTGTTTGCTTGAATAGATCTCACCTTAACTCCACTAACTATCGGTATCATTGCATACAATTAAATGAGCTTCCATTTCTTTTTGAGGCACACATATAACCTTTAAAGGGATCCACTTCTTTATTAAATGATTGGTTTACCCTACATTCCACTAGCCACCAGGAAGATTGGGCTGCCGGTGAATGTCTGCTCATATCATGCAGACATCCTCCGGTGCTGCCCGGCACTTCCATTGGAATTTCTATGACTGAAGCCGGCAGGTCACATGGCCTTCCGGTGTGTATAATGCAGACATCCACCGGTTGCCCCCACTAGCCACCAGGGAGATTGTGGCAACATATGGAGGGCGAAACAGCATTGGATTAGTCTGGGTGAGTGAGGAAACAGCATTGGATAAGTCTGGGGGTGGGACGGGGGAAACAGCATTAGATAAGTCTGGGAGAGTGAGGGGGGAAACACCATCAGATAAGTCTGTGGGAGGGGGGGGGGAAACAGCATTGGATATGTCTTGGGGAGGGGGTGGGAGACAGCATTGAGTAATTTTAGGGGAGGGAGGCAGCATTGAGTAAGTTTGGGAGAGGGAGGGAGGAGGTGGCAGCATTGGCTAAGTCTGGGGGAGGGAGAGGGGAGGCAGCATTGGCTAAGTCTGGGGGAGGGAGGGGGAGGCAGCACTGGCTAAGTCTGGGGGGTAGTGGTAGCATTGGCTAAGTCTGGTGGGCAGATGGCTGGGGGGTGGTGCATTGGCTACGTCTGGTGGGAAGATGGCTGTGGGGGCAATGCATTGGCCACATCTTGGGGCAGATGGGCAAATAAAAGGAAAAAAAAAAAGGAAATGCATTTTTTTCTATCATAATTTTTATTAAATAGGAAAAAGCAATTTACATGTGAATATATACAAGTAAAACTTTTTTCCTGTAGGGTAGTATTATATTCAGGTTTTTCATTTTTCCCCCCTAAAGGAATATCCAAAGTTTTGTTGTTTTTTTTTGGGGGGGGGGGGGAGGGGTCATCTTATAATCAGGGTCGTATTATATTTGAATAAATATAGTATGTATGCACATACTATAAATTTAATTCTAATTTGGGATACTTTGCTTGTTCCAGTGGCAGTGCCGCTTAACTTATTTTCTGGATGTTGTATATGCATTTAATACATGAGAACATCTTCTTTAAAACAATTTACAGTTCTCCTGTGGTTTTCCACTGAAAATAATTTCAGCTTGAAATAGGTGCTATCCAATAAAAAGGGCTGTTAGACATAGGCAGCATTTGTGCTCAAACAACAGAGAGAAAAATTATTACACTTGTTTTGCAATGTTTAGGAGATAGTAAATGTTGAGGAAAAACACACTGAGACAGATTTAAATCTTTTTCTTTACATTATATGATGCAGCACTTATCTAAAACATATATTTTTTAAAATACTAAAGGTGGAATTGCCCTATTCATTGTTGCATTTTTCCACCTAGGCTCCAACATTCATTACATTTTTGTTGTATAGATGAAATATTTATTTTTAACTATGTATTTGAAACTTTATTTTGAACTACATACACATTGAATAGGTACAAGATCTACTTTACTGAGAGGGTAGTGGAATACATGGAAAAACATTCCTACTAGGGTTGCCACCTTTTCCTCCAAAAAATAACGGCCATGAGGGGTGGGGCCATGAGGGGGCAGATTATCACTGAAATTATAGAAGCGTGTGTGTATACATATAATATATCTATATCTATCTATCTCTATATATATATATATATATATATATATATATATATATAATATATATATATATATATATATATATATATATATATATTTGTATATCATATACACACACATGCTGTCTCTCACTCTCGCAAACAAGCTTTCTAGCACACACTGTCTCACACACAGGCTGTCTATCACACACACAGACAAGCTGTCTATCACAATATGTCAGTTTATTGCCCCTCAATATGCCAGGATATTGCCATTTAATATGTCAGGATATTGCCATTTATTATGCCACGATATTGCCCCTCAATATGCCAGGATATTGCCATTTAATATGCCAGGATATTTCCATTTAATATGCCAGGATATTGCCAATTAATATTCCAGGATATAGCCACTTAATATGCCAGGATATAGCACCTCAGTATGCCAGGATATTGCCATTTAATATGCCAGTTTATTGCCCCTCAATAAGCCAGGATATATAGTAAAAGAGCACTGGAGGACCTCCTGGTCAGATAAACCAAACATAAAGTAATCCCTCCGATTTCAGCCTGTTGAAATAACAAAGTGGAGCTTCCCTCAACGCCAGGCCATCCAGCCCGTACAATAGGAGAAAAAAAAAGGAACCAAAAACGGTTTGCGGAAGGAGCTCACAATCAAAGCAGGTATGTGAAAATAAGCCAGAGTTTAATGCTTACGTAAAACAGGCTAGTACAAAAAAGGAAATGAACCACACAGTGAGAAAGACGCCTTACGCGTTTCGTGCTTCAAAAGCACTTAATCATAGGCACCGGGAGACAGCAGCAAGGAGGTAAGTACTGGGGAAGGGGGGGGGGGGGGGAATACTGGGCCGTGCATTACCGGCCAGGTGGCAACCCTAATTCCTACGGAAGAGGTAGAGGTTAAATTTAAGCATGCATGGGATAAGCTTAAGGCTACCCTAGATTTAACATAAGGCCAGGGACTAATGAAAGTATTTGGAAAATTGGGCAGGCTAGATGGGTCGAATGATTCTACCAACACATTCTATGGTTCTATGTTTAAAATTGAACTGATAGTTTCCAAAAACAAATATTTTTTTCTAGGATGAGCATAGGCATTTGTATTGTGAGTCTCTATTTTCCTATTGCCCACACAATGATTTTTGCTTACAACCAATAAAGTTTTGGTTAAACTTCTGGCAGACTGGGGATCAAAAATCTCTGATGTATAAATTGTGCGATAACGTTCATTTAACGGGAAGACAGTGGGGATTATTTATAAATATTTGGGCAAAGTCCATGGTAGCAACAATGGAAATCCATGGAATATTCTTTTTAGCGGTTCCATTCCAAAAGCTCCACTTTTAAAACAGATTGTTATACATAATCTCTTGCGCCACTATGATGTAGAAGATGTCTAAATCTTGGTGCTCTCTTTTCATCACACAAGATTATATTCATAAAAGAGAGAATTGCAGGGAATGGGAGTATTTTTCCAACTCGCTTACTTAGGCCTTCTCAATTGCCTGCAATTCTCTCTTTCATGAATAAAACCCAAAATGTATGCTTTCAATGATAATACTTGAGGCAATTTGAACACAAATATTGTTGACTCGCAAGCCTGGTGCTGGGTCACGGTGCCACCCTGACGTTAATCCACAAATACAAATTACTTTAGTATGAAAGTGGAATTTATTTTCCCAAAGGCAACGTTTCAACCCGAACTGGAATTTTTTTCAAGGCTTGGTAAAATCTCCAGTTGGTGTTGAAACGTTGCCATTTGGACAATAAATTCCAATTTCTTACTGAAGTGCTGGTCTTTTGGTAATTTTTATTTGTGGAGACAATTTGAAGTGCAAATGAATATTATTTGACTTATTTTTTTGCAATGTATTAATCAGTTAACAATCTATCAATAAAATCTATTCAAATATTTTTTTTTACATGTGTTGTCCCTAATTTTTCCCAAATCATGTGAGAATAATTCTTTTTTTAAGGACATGGAGAAAGATAAAAGCACCATGTTAAAGTAACAGAATATTGTGCTTATTGAAAAAAAAAATTAAATGTGCCAATTGTTGTTTACATTGTGCTTTTGTACAATTTAGTATACACTGCACTTTGTTTTGTAATGGTGACACAAAATGTTCACACAAAAAAAGTTTTGGTTTTTCATTTTGCATGCCAAACCATTATGTTTCTTAATGGGAGTACTGCCAATATTAAATGTTATTCTCTTTATTGAATCTAAATATATTTTCATGGTTCTGGAGTTTATAAGATGTTTTTAATAACTTAGTTGCATTTAAACTTCTACTTAGACTGTAAGGCAGGGGTGGTTCTAGGTTTTAGGGACCCCACAAAAATAGCTCTACTTAGTTGCTCACCCCCCCTACCTGTACTCTCTTCACCCCAGTTTTTATGTCTGACTCTCACACTGGGTAATATTTGCACACGCATGCAAGGTCTGTGTGTAGGGTAGCCACCTGGCCAGTAAGTCTATGGAGGAAGTAGCATGGCCGGTATTTTTTTGTAGAAAAGGTGGCAACCCTATCTGTGTGTCATTGGCAATTACAGTTCAGGCCTTGTATGCTAAGGAAATCAGTAATGCAGTACAGAGAACACTGCCACTGATTATGTAATCCACACGGTCTATGGGCGACAGCAAATGTAAGTGGGCAGCAATGTCATGACATAATGCACCTTATGCATGCAATGTGCCTATTTTATCACGAGACACCACTGGCTAGGTCAGGGACAGACAAAATGTCCGTACAAGGACATCAGTGGCAATGTTTGTGACAATGTCTAACACATTTTCACCATGAACAATATTGGTGTCTACTCTTACAGAGCCACAACTTTGTTAATTGAGATGCTGTTGAGCCAACCGTACAGCTCATAGGGGAGAACGGATCAAATTGTGAATATTGTTAACTTTACACTTAAAAGTTGTGGCAGTAATGCTTTAGTCTGATTTTTCTCCAGAAAACATGAATTGCTGTTTAATTAATTCAGTTAATAAAGTATGAGACCCTTGGCCCCTTGAAACCTCATGCACTGTTAACACATCCTAATATGAAACGAGCAGTGGGAAATCCAAGACCTTTATGGTTCTTTTTCTGCCAAATTATCCCTCATTCCTGTTTAAAAAAATAATTGGTTGGTGACCACTTAGTAATATTCTTCTCTAAAAAGTGTAGGAAATGTTTCCCCTAACGATGAGCCTGATTAAAGAAAGCATTTAACAGTGGTTGGCAAATTACTTAAAAGAGGGAAACATGAGGGGAAAAAGAATATCAATCTCTTGAGTTTCTGTGGCTGATGTTTGCTCTAGTCAGCTCATTGCATCCACATTTAAACAATCCTTCTGAGACCATAAAAATTAGTTGTAGCCCGAGGTGCTAAATTTAGTGACAGTAAAGCAAAGTGCATATTTCTGGTAATGTAGAAAAATATGCCAGCAATATTTATTTTAATCGAAAATAATGACAAGCGTTTACAAAACCAGAGTTTTACAATACATGCAGTAGAGTGTTTTAAAAGAAAAAGTCCCCTGACAGAAGAAGCTGGTTTTGAAGGACTATTTTTTTTAAATAAAAAGGCTATATAACGGGTCCTAAATATGTTTTAATTATAATTAGCAGTGTGGTTAATAGTTTATTGCTGCTCTTATAACTTATTCAGTAGGTTGAACTAGATGGACTTGTGTCTTTTTTCAACCGGAATTACTATCTTACTATGATAATTAAATAATTAGCCATATTTGAATCTATACAATTTTTTAATTATTTTCTCGATTCACTGTTATCAGCATTTCAGAGATGATATTTGAAAAAAATAGAAAGACAAAAAAAAAAGTCACAAAAAACCCCAAACAATTACTTATACTAAAAGACAAAATTCAACACATACAAGAGAAATTCCTTACACTGCTGTAGGACTTCAATTCTTAACACTGTATTATTGTATAGTATGTAGCCACAAGTAAACCTTTAATATAGGCCAATACTAAAGTCTAAATAGTACACTGATACTACAAACTGATACTCTAGTTCAGTCTAAAGACAAGTTGATTTTATTAGCTCTATGTGCTTTAATAAAATAGAAGCTATGTTTACTGTTTGTTTTTTTCCGAAATCTGTCATTAAAGTTTTTTGGACTTTTTTTTTATTATTTCAGGTAAACCCTGTTATAACGCCAAATGATATAACACAATAGCTGAAGCCATCAGGGTACTGGATGGCGATTTAACTTCCTGTAATTTAAAATTGCACATCAGTATGCCCAAAATTGCTCAATCTCCCTGAGTCTTCTATTAGGAATAATGAAAAAACTTTTGCTTTTATGGCAGTGATGTCATGTTTAAGTATAGTGCACATACAACATGCCTCTCCATAGAAATACATAAGGATCCCCAATGCAAATGTGCACATTGCTGATATCAATAGCATGAACCTTGGGTATCCCCATGGATTGCTATGGCAGTCCCCTGGCTCATAAAAAGTGCCAATGACACCGTTTGTAAACAACTAGTTATGGAATGATCGCTCTCGAGGAAAAAACTGTAAAAGATCACTTTTAAAATTAAGTATTGCTGTTTTACTATGCATCGATTTGCTTATTTTTGTCAGCCTAGAGTTGTCCTTTCAATTTTCTACTGCACTATAAAGAGTCAAACATAATAACCAAATTAGTCACATTCTTGCTGGGTTCTATTGACATTCTTGTCATGTAGTATTTGCCTTGCAACTCAGAATAAGAACTTATCTTGGCCTCTTGACATCTACAGATTTGGCAGTTTGTGCTGAAATGACTGAACTGTTGTCAGCCATACCAAATCAGTAGCCAATATTTTCCAAACGATGCATGTATTCCAGATACAAAGTTCAGACTTAATGGTTTGCTGTCCTTTATTTATTCTTTTTTTGGGCACCGTTTGGATTAACGTGTCAGTAAATAAATAAACAATCTGGATTTATATACTGCACGGCGAGATAGAGGAATCATTGAAGGGAACATGGTTATTGGATTATCCTCTGGATACAATATATCATCTGATGTGTCTGCATTTTTTTTTCTCTCTCTTTTTTGGGAAAATGATTTGAGTGCTGTTAGGATGAGTTTATGCTGATTTGGGCTGCATTGTTATGCATGGCTCTGCAGAATTACAATGCATGAAATCAGCTTGTGTTGAGACTGCAGTTTCCTAGTTAAAGAAATGTATTAGTAGGCCTCATTGCTTCCACCTGTCAGCTGCCTCTGGAAACTGACTTGTCCACAGAATCGGACTTACAGGAAAGAAAATAATAATAGTAAAAACACCACTTATGTTTAAAAGCTATTCTATTTTATTTTTTTTAAGTGACATTTTATATATGTCTGCATGACCAAAAGATTAGATTGTAACTGCAGCAATTCCTTGTCAAACCAAGTTGTAGGATTTATTAAGTAGCTGGGTTGTTTATTAATCCACACACCTGAGTATATGTTAAGTCATGCACATAAGAAAGCATACAGGGCATAGTTGCCAACATCGGCCATGTTTCCAGGGACACATATTTGTTCCACATGCTGCAGGAAGAGCAAGCAAAGTGCAGCCTGAATCCAATTAATTAATCATGGTAGGTCTTATGAGATCTACACCCTGATTAATTCATTGGATTGTGTCTGTGCGTGTATCAATCCTACATACTGCCAGACTGCACTTTGCATGGTCTTTCTGCAGCATGTGGAACAAATATGTGTCCCTGGAAACATGGCTGATATTGGCAACTATGACAGGGTCAGTAATTTAGAAACGTGGAAACACACCTGTCTTGTAAGAAATTAGAACTGGTTAGTTAGCAAGAAGGATTACTGGTAATTTATTGATGGAAGCTTATAAAAGAAGCATAATTCAGGGTTGCGCTGGGTAGAATTATTACTGCAGATTTGTGTACATTTTATAACATAGTAATGTTGAATTTTACAGTAATACTCTCACAAGGTGTACAGAGCTGTAGACTTTTTCTTTCTACACATGTGTACCTCCATGCACGCATTGGCATCTTTACACACAAGCCAAAAGGGGCAAATGCCCAGGGTTCAAGCACACTGCAGGGGATCATTGCTACTTGAGATCTTGAGCTTCTGCGTCTTTTACTTCATATTCTCACCTACCAGAATGGATGAGATAATACTGGTTTAATTATTATTTATTTATTTATCTTTTCCCCACTCATTATTACAACCCTTCATTATGGTATTGCCAAGGTTCCCTTAGCTCCTTCCAACTGTTTCTCCTTCACCCTACTGGCCATCAACTCTGTCCCCTGCCTGTCTTTTACCCTATTGGTCAGCTTCTTTCAGATCCCCCGGGCCTGTTTCTCATGCAGTTTAACTTGCTTTACCTTGGACTGGCAGGCTTCCAATTGTTACCTCCCCCATTATTCAGATTTCCTCTGCCCTGCTACAATAGTAAGAAGATCATTATACTTATCCATTTCAATGTCAGAGGAAGCAGTACAAACCCATCTGGAATGAAAGGTTGGTATTCTGTTATCAGAAAAATATGCAAACTATGGGCAGTGTAAGACTAGCACTAATGTGAAATGTGGTTGTGTCTGTGACTGCCATGACAAACTGCAGTGAAGATTTGCACATGGGCATGGGTGGGGGGGTCGGTTCGCCTGAACATTTGGTTTAGGGGTTTTGGAAAGGTGTGGCGGGTGCAGGTGGCACTCATTGAAAAGGGGGCAAGAGTGACACTTCAGTTACATTGTGATTGGTGCATTATTTTGTGAGAGGTAAGATTATGATATATTGTGGTGAGGTCAGTTTAAATTAGGGAGAATATTTTGGTGGAATGTCAGACGCAAAGCAATGTTTATTTGTGGGTCACAATTGTTGGAGGTGCATTCAGTGACACTTTGTTGTGGGAAATGTCTATTGGTGGCACATTCAGTGTGTAAGAGAATGGGATTTGCTTTATACACCAAATTAATGTTTGGTTGGCAACTATTTATGAGTAACTTCCATTGTTTCTTGGATTTTTTTCCCAATATACCATAATTTGCTACCTTGACCAAAATAGTGATAATTGTTACAGGTTCAATATACAGTAATAGTAGCTAGACAATCACACTGAGATTACAAAAGTAATGACGCTACATTGTGAAATGCCATGTATTAATCAGATAAACACATACATGTAAACCTTGTGTACTACATAAGTGAAAGTAAAAAGAGTTTATGGCTGAGCATTCTACGTCATGTCGTCGCTAAGGGGTTAAGTGGCCTTAGTCTGACTGGTTAAATGTAACCCACAGTCAAAGTGAAAGCTGGCTGCATTTACTGGAGCCGCACCTTACTAGAAGTTCCAGGTTCGAGCACACCTCCGTGAGAGGTGAAATATTGCTATCTTTTTCGTCAGGGACCCACACAGTCTGTAAAGACCCTGATCAAGGTCTCTGCCTCTGTGTTCCTGGCTCCTGATAGCTCTGTGATCAAGCTTAAGAACACAAAATTTCCATTTTGATGCTTTTATCCTGGAGGACAAAAGCACCATCTAGCATTAAGGGGTTAAAGATAGTCTTTAGTTCCCCTACAGTATTTGGGTTGCCATGTGTCTAGTTTTGACATGGACAGTCCAGTATTCAGGAAACTATCCAGGAAAACATAAAGGCAGCATTTTGATCTTTTATTTGTGGAGTCCAGTATTTTGTCAGAGGAATCAGACAAGCCTAACCAGCATGGCTATGCAAGGCTTTTTGCAGACTGAACTTAACATAAAATGCTGTATTTCTGTCTATACTTATTGAATATCACCTGCTTTGTTAGGTCTGTTATATATTTAGTGTATTGAATTCATTTTCCACACAGTATTCTCTTACAGGTGATACTTGAAAAAATAGAATATCGTGCAAAAGTTCATTTATTTCAGTAATACAACGTAAAAGGGGAAACTAATATATTAGATAGACGCATTACATGCAAAGCAAGATAGTTCAAGCCGTGATTTGTCATAAGTGCGATGATTATGGCTTACAGCTCATGAAAACCCCAAATCCACAATCTCAGTAAATTAGAATATTGTGAAAAGGTGCAATATTCTAGGCTCACAGTGTCCCACTCTTATCAGCTAAGTAGGCCATAACAGTTGCAAAGGGTTTATGAGCCTTTAAATGGTCTCTCAGTCTGGTTCAGTGTGGAAGAAAAAGGTGCACAAGCAGGAAAAGGCCATTCAAATGTGTTGGGGACTTTCACAAGGAGTGGACTGAGGTTGGAGTCAGTGCATCAAGAGCCACCACACACAGACGGATCCTGGACATGGGCTTCAGATGTCGTATTCCTCTTGTCAAGCTGCTCCTGAACAACA
Organism: Pelodytes ibericus; assembly: GCA_036172795.1. NCBI lineage: Eukaryota > Metazoa > Chordata > Amphibia > Anura > Pelodytidae > Pelodytes > Pelodytes ibericus. The sequence goes on from CM069863.1 coordinate 93,011,564, forward strand.
AACAACATCAGAAGCGTCTTACCTGGGCTAAAGAAAAACAGACCTGGTCTGTTGCTCAGTGATCCAAAGTCCTCTTTTCTGATGAGAGCAACTTTTGCATCTCATTTGGAAACCAAGGACCCAGAGTCTGGAGGAAGAATGGAGAGGCACACACACTGTAAGATGCTTGTAGTCAAGTGTGAAGTTTCCACAGTCTGTGTTGATTTGGGGAGCCATGTCATCTGCTGGTGTTGGTCCACTGTGCTTCATTAAGTCCAGGGTCAAAGCAGCCATCTACCAGGAGATTTTGGAGCACTTCATGCTTCCTTCCACAGACAAGATTTATAGGGATGCTGACTTAATTTTCCAGCAGGACTTGGCACCTGCCCACACTGCCAAAAGCACCAAAGCCTGGTTCAATGACCATGGGATTACTGTGCTTGATTGGCCAGCAAACTTGCCTGACCTGAACCCCATAGAGAATCTTTGGGGATTTGCCAAGAGAAAGATGAGAGACATGAGACTGAACAATGCAGAAGAGCTGAAGGTTGCTATTGAAGCATCCTGGTCTTCCATAACACCTCAGTGTGTCGGATATTAATAACCATAAAAATATGAATACAAGTTATTAATTATGAATCATTAAAAATATGAAAAGTGTATGATTCATATATATGGGTCCGACTAAAAATACCCGACTAAACCCGACTAAAAATACCTATATAAATAATTTGTTATGTATATAGAGAGTTTGGATGACGTTTTTACAAAAGTAAATACAATGCAACAATTATTAAAAAAATAATAATTAATTTATTGAATATAAAATCAAGATCAAACTATAAGCAAAATAGCGTAACAACAAAATACAATATCAATAGATGTTAATCATAATCCACATGTATGACTTATAACAGAGGTGAATAAAATAGAACATTAATTATGCAGCTCTGTAGCTATATCAACATGCATGTAGTATAATTTAATATGCAGTTACGTTTTTGACCACAAAATGGCTGCATTTTATTTAGATACAACCTACATTGATAATGATTAGTAGTTACAATTGTTAATGAAAGTACACAATAATTCCCTACAAATTACCAGCATATACTCTGCTTAATCACCAGGCTAAAACATATAGATCCTAGAAACTGTGGGATTTAAGTTTAATTTACCCAAATATATGTGCTAATTACATCCATAAAAATGGAGATTATGCTAGAAACAAATTACCGCATTTATACATTACCGGCAGAGGTTGGTTTGCAGTTGAGACTCCTTCCATTGAAGAATTGAGTGATGGGAGTTACTCCTGGGCCTTACCTCAATACTATGTGTATGGAGATGTCTATTGTATAGTGAACATGTGCTATTAAAAGCCTCATATTCCTGAGTTCTCCCCAGAAGGAGAGAGGCTCAGCCCATTTCTAAAACATTCCCATCTCTCACCCCACTAGTGGCAGCTCTCCCCAAATCCGTCCCCCCGCTTCTTTCAGGTATCTCATTCCTCCTGCTCTACACTTCCAGTATCAACTTATCAACCAAACCTTATCTCAGATTCACACCCTGTTTCTGTAACTTCTATCCAATTGAATGTATGGGTATGTTTAATGTAAATGAGATGATGTCATGATTTATAGCTAGCTATACCTGTATTGTGAGTATAATGTGAGAAAGTATATATGTTGAAATCAGTGACGTCCCGAGGGGGGGGCGGGGGGGGGGCGGACCGCACCGGGTGACACCTTCAGCGGGGGTGACACCCGTGCCGCCAGCACCCCCCCCCCCCCCCCCCGCACCGCGCTACTTACTTTTTTTTTTCCCTGGCAGCCGCATCGCCTGGATGTGGCCGCCGAATAAAAAAAAATCACAGTGACCGGATGTGACGATACGTCACATCCGGCTACTGTCTTTCCCTCCTCCGTGCAGGACGCGTCCATCGGGCGACACGGATCAGCTATTAGGTAAGTGATGGGGAGAGGGGGGGAGGAGGGTGCACTGGATGGCACTCTATTACTGCGCACTAACTGGCACAATATTACTGGGCACTGACTGGCACACTATTATGGGCACTGACTGGCACACTATTACTGGGCTATGACTGGCACAATAATTGCTGGGCACTGACTGGCACAATATTACTGGGCACTGACTAGCACAATATTACTGGGCACTGACTAGCACAATATTACTGGGCACTGACTGGCACAATATTACTGGGCACTGACTGGCACACTTTTACTGGGCACTGTCTGGCACAATATTCCTGGTATCTGACTGGCACAATATTACTGGACACTGTCTGGCACACTATTACTGGGCACTGTCTGGCACAATATTACTGGGCACTGACTGGCACAAAATTACTGGGCACTGACTGGCACAATATTACTGGGTTCTGACTGGCACACTATTACTGGGCTCTGACTGGCACAATATTCCTGGGTTCTGACTGTCACAATATTACTGGGTTCTGACTGGCACACTATCACTGGGCTCTGACTGGCACAATATTCCTGGTATCTGACTGGCATAATATTACTGGGCTCTGAGTGGCACACTATTACTGGGCTCTGACTGGCACACTATTACTGGACTGTGACTGGCACAATATTACAGGCATCTGACTGGCCCACTATTACTGGGCGCTGAATGACACAATATTCCTGGTATCTGACTGGCACAATATTACTGGGCTCTGAGTGGCACAATATTACTGGTATCTGACTGGCACAATATTACTGGTATCTTACTGGCACAATATTACTGGGCTCTGAATGGAACACTATTCCTGGTATCTGACTGGCACAATATTACTGGGCTCTGAGTGGCACAATATTACTGGTATCTGAAAGGCACAATATTACTGGTATCTGACTGGCACAATATTACTGGTATCTGACTGGCACAATATTACTGGGTTCTGAGTGGCACAATATTACTGGGTTCTGAGTGGCACAATATTCCCGGTATCTATAATTGTACAATTTTCAAACACTGAAAAAATTGTGGGTGTTTTCTTACATGTTTATTATGGGGGGGGGGGGGGGGGAGGGTTGCAACACGCAGGGTCCGCCCCGGGTGCCAAATGCTCTAGGTACGCCCCTGGTTGAAATGTATAGAAGTGTTAATATAATTTCAAATTAGAGTAAACAGGCTGATAGCTTCCATGCCATGCCGCATTGAGGAAGTAATTGCTGCAAAAGGGGCCCAAACCAAGCATGCTTATACTTTTCAGAGGTCCGTTATTGTTCTATGTACACTCCTTGTTTTATTGATTGCATGTAATATTTTAATTTACTGAGATATCATCGCACTTATGACAAATTACGGCTTGAACTATCTTGCTTTGCATGTAATGCGTCTATCTCATATATTAGTTTCCCCTTTTACGTTGCATTACTGAAATAAATGAACTTTTGCATGATATTCTAATTTTTCGAGTATCACCTGAATGTGAACTCTCCATGCTTACGAGATGATGTATGTTTCATATCCCAGCCTCTTTTTATCTCTAGCTTTGTTGTTTTTTCCCCTCCATTTCTATTGTCTGTCGGATGTTATAGACTCACAGCCCTTTGAATCACTGTACACGCTTATCGACAATGAAGTCTTGTGTTCAGAGATTCCCAGAGGTAATATGCAGAACTTCCTCTCTCTCATTCGTATTATAGCCGGTGACAGCATCATTTCTCACACTTCACAACTGCTAGAGAATCCTAGACTAGAGGAATTCACAAAATTATCATTATTAACATGAGTTTGAGTTTGAGTGTTTATGTAGGAATTTGAGGAGAATAAAAATATTGGGGGTCTATTTAATGACCTGAGTTAATTTTAGTCCCATAGATTGCAATAGAAATATTTGAGTTAAAAAAACAGTAATTAGCGATGTTTTGTGTCATTGAATCATTGTATGTAAAATAATTTTCACAGCAATAAGAGACATTTCTTAAATAATTCAGTTTGGTGCAAGACACAGTCTAGTACATACTATCTCCAACAAGTGAAAGTTCTAATAAATTATATTAAATAAAACTATTGTCTTCAACACACATAGAGATAATTTATTTAAAGATACAAATGATGTATTGATGTTATCGCAGCTTTAAAATGTGTCCTTAAAAAAGGTTTAGATCTTTTCATCCTGTATACAAAATTATACATAGATTTTTCTCAATCAGCATTCTATACATCCATTTTGTCACTTGATCCAATGACCCATGTCCCTTTAATTGGCAAAGCTGCATAGTTGGACGGAGTTGAAACCACAGAATGGGTGTAAACATGAGCATAATTCAGGAGTTTTTTAAGTGACTTTTTTTTTGGTATTCTTTACTTCTTTTGACCAACAGGAGTGCAATAAAAAAAGGTTACTCAGTGTCAGAAAAAAAAGCTAAACAATATACCAAAAACAACCTTTATTTGTTCTACAAGTAGGCATTTCTTACATTCTTGCATCCACTCCCCTTCTTCCTTAAAGAAACACTCATGCATTTTATATTGCAGGAACAAGAGCTGTTGTTATACACTGCAGGACAGGTTGCACATTATTAACACAAAATAAATAGTCTTAAGCTAATAAGTGTGATGAGATTTTGTGACTCAGTACACAGACCAACATGACAGTTGTAGCCTCGACTACCAGGCTGTATCTTTACCATACAATAGAGACACATGGCACAGACGTAGTGGGTAGAAAAGGCCACAGCCATTTTATTTATAACATATGTCATTGCCTCCAACCTTAACATAACACATTGTAATAAATACATATAAATATACAAATTAGGCAATGACAAACCCACATATTCACACATATGTCATAAATGACATGAACCTCAAAATTAACATAATTTACCATTAACTTTATTAACATAGTTAACATAACACGGAACATGTCCCACACCAACTTGCTCCCAAGGGGTCCACCTTCCATTGAATCCATTGCCAGGCAGACCTTCTGCCCAGCCCACCAACAGGCTAAGAGCTCCAGCTTAGCTCAGAACCTCTCCCGTAATCCATTTGCACTATGGCTGACTCCCGATCTTCCAGCCATAGACCCCCCTAAGGAGCAAGTTACCGCCAGCTGTGACAATGCATAGTCCAACAAGATCCATCTAATGCAACGCTGTATCTGAAATATAGAAGACAAGCGGCAGAAACCAGAAACAACAAGTATACACCTAATAACCCCAAAACTTTAGGGAGGGCGGGAAAATTCTGGTAGGCCAAAAAGTTATGAGATTTTTCAATATTGTACAGCCTTAAATATCCTCTGATCCCCTCCCCCAACTCCTCCCCTAAAAACTTACCACCAATGTGTGCAGCCTTGCTACAGCACAAGCTGTCAAGGCCCTCCTGCACCTAGGCGTCTCCAGGGGCTGCATAATGTTCCTGAGGGATTCTAGTGGTCCATGTTCCACATAGTGAGATCCAATAAATGTTATGATTCTGAAGCACTGTGACTTTTAGCTGAGTGTTCCAAAACACAATAGGTTATCCTGCAAAGCAAATTATATTTGTAATACAATGTTCATATTATCCATTTGCAACATTTATGATGCTTTTCATTTAGTCCTGATCTACAAAATAAATACTAATTTCTATTGGCTTGGTGGGACCGCAGATGTAATTTAGGATGTAATTATGTTAAAAAATAATTAGCATTGCCTACTGATAAAAGCAGGGTTATAGTTGCAGCTCCAGCTTGTTACAATGGTTATTGCTATTTTTGACTGTTTTAATCAGATTTTACATTACTCTTGGGGTTTATCATGTCATGAGCCTTTCCAAAGTGTTTTATGAACAGGGTTAGGATGTATGGTATGCCTGAATTAACCCACCTTATGAATGCATTAATTAAACATACACTAAAACAATGCATTTTATATAAAGAAGATAAGCAATTCTAAAATATCTACTTGGTATGCTCTAAAAGGGTCTAATCCGCAGATGTTCACTCATTCCAAAATGTAGCCCATAATTCTCAGAAAGTTCCCAGAATTCCCAGCATTTCTCAGATATTTTTAAAGACATATATGCAATACAACTTATTAATGTGTAATACAAAGGCAGGTATGCCAGTGAGTTAATGCTTATGCACTCTCTATAAAATCTGTTCCAACCTCAGGTTTGCAGGTTCAATTCCTGGTATGGTCAACTTAGCCCTTCATGCTTATGAAGTAGAAAAACTATTCTCTTTTACTATTTCCTCATTTGTTCTATACTTTGAACGCAAATCCTTTCTAGAAACTTGTATGGCAGTGCATCCTCTAATTCCATTAGAACGCTCTTTTTTTGTCAGAGACGCTCAACCTAGAATGAATTCAGCCCTTTATGCTAATCATGAGCCAACATTTTATTTGATTACAAAATTATTTATCGGTCGAATTTGAGAATTGTAAAATAAGAGAGATTATATTGATAATGCAATGATTACGATGTACTTGCGACTTAAAGACAAAACCCAAATTCGGGAAAGTCACACCCCAGCCAGGCCAATAAAGATGACCGTTAAATTAACCTTTGAATATAAATGTTATTATAACACAGAGTTAGTTCAGAGAGTGGAGAGGAAAAAGGGCTACTGAAAACACTTTATGCTTTTCAAGCATGTAACATTGATTGGCAATGCACTGTTCTCCACTGTGTGAATGAAAAGGTAACTTTACCTATGTAAGTGTGTTAGGCAGGGGCGTGATTACAAAATACAAGGGGCGTGATTGTAAAATTGTCACGCAGCCCCATGACCGCTTTGCACATCACTACATGATACTACCAGCACAATACCCCCCCTCTTCTCTTATGTCCACCGTGCCACCTTGGTCCACTTGTAAGTGCAGTCGTTGCCACTGCGATTGGACCTGCCACCCCAGGTGGCCTAGGGCAACCCTTTCAACCCCTGCACTTACAAGAGGTATGTGGCTACAGCTGGAATTGTGGAAAATGGGAGTGTATTGCACTGGTGTTTTCATGTGGTGATGTGGTGCTATGTGTTAAGGGGGCCAAGGTGTTTACCACCAAGGCCCAGTTGCTTATAGTAATAAGAAATTAAAAATTAAAGAAGCAGCAATAACTACCAAATTGAGTTGTTCCTACAACTCAAAAGTAAAAGTGAAGATAGTATAGTAGTGGTGACAGCGCTTAAGAGAAAATAACTATTAAGAAGATACAACAAAAAATCTGAAAAAGATGAAAAAAAGACTGGTGGGAATATGAAATAAATAATTTAATCAGAACAATAAATACATATAGTTGGTACTTAAACTTAAGCAGGAGTCCTGGCACGTTTCCCCATCAGACTTCCTCAGAGGGACTCAGTTCTCAGTAATTAGACTACTTTAGAAGAGAGAAAAGGAAAAAAGAAAGAAAAGGAGAAGAGAATGTAAGCTCTTCTAACAGCTGTTGGTGATGAACAGTAACCGATGATTGAATGCCAGTGGCAAAAGTATCAGCCTGAATTAGTGGGAAATCGTTAAATTTGGCCTTAATGTGAGTCAAATTTGGCTCAGGTCTGGGCATTATAATTATAGCCCATAGTGTGGTCATCAGCAGTGTCTGAACCCTTGCACAAAGGACATGCTTTCCCATCTATTGTTTTCATTATAAGACAAATACTATCATTGCTAGAATGAAAAACATTAAATGTTTGTCTGTTAATATCAGTATAATTGAGCATTGTCTTATTCCTCCCAATTGCAAAAAGCTGTGAAAAGAAACGGACAGCTGGTAGCTTAGGTGTGCACATTAACATAAACTTACATATTAAATACAACCGGTCTTTAAAAATGGTCATTATGTATCAAGGTATTCTATGACAGGATGCAAATAAAATCCCATTTACTGTTACTTGCTGATAGCATATTACCTACATTTTAGAATCAATTATTTGATCTCACAGGATTCTGTCCAAAGTATTTAGCTTATTACTCTAAATAGGAAGTTATGGAATAGGATTTAGAATGAAATATAAGATATACCGGCTTTAAGTGACTTGAAGTATCATTAAAAAGTAGGTCATCATTTCTGCCTGACACTGTCTGGCTTTAATATTACAATTGTCTATTGGAAAACGTGAACTTTCATTGTGCGGTTTCAATTATTTCATGCAGACTAGTAATATATATATATATATATATATATATATATATATATATATATGCTAATTGTCTCTGTATGCAATTAATCCATAATGTCATATGGTTTTAACATATATTATGAATATTTAAAAAAAAAAAAAAATTTAAAAATAGTGAAACATTTCCTAAAGATTTATGGTTATAATCTCCAGTTAGTTTCATAAAATAGATGAAAAATAATGTCCATGAAACCTGAACTGTTCTGATTCGATACTGCCATCCTGGTTAACTGGTACACCAGATAATAACTGCTGGTAATAGTTTTACCTCATAAGGATGAAAGGCTGAATCAATCCTACTGGGAATTGAACCTGTAACTCTTAGGTTGAACAGATTCTACAGGTAGAGCATTACTGAGTTATGGAAATTTGGTTATACAGGCTTTGATTATAGTGCACAAATTGAGCTAGCTTGCACTATGATCTAGGTGCAACTATGACCTTCCATATGTTTCTACACTACACAGCAACTCCGAGAGTGTTGAGTGTGCATTGTAGTCCATGAGAACATGTAGTGCCTCAGTTGGATATCTACATATGGAATCTAATTCTTGTTAGCTTGTTGATTGAGTTTCAGAATGCATAGGTGCTTTATTAAAAAAAAAAAAACACATTACAACATATTTGTATGTAGTTATGATCTTATCAAGTTTCAAATGTAATTTACTGTTCAGTAAACACAGTTTTGTAGATTAGAATTTGTTTCGTTATTTTTGTAATGCCCAAGGGAGCAATTAAACATTTGCCTGACAGATGGCTTTGTCATCCCTGGGACCAGGAAACAGAAACCAGTAGGTGTTAGTGAGTGTGTATGCACAAGAATGCTTCTACATTGACTGATGTTATTTAAATTATATATAGAGCACTCAATGAAAATTTGTCACAGAGTTACATATACATTGTACATAAGAAAATGGAAAATAAAAACATGATAAGAGATGCTCCACTGGTTGTTAAATACTTGTGAATGTGTTTCCATCCTAAATTGATACAAAACTGTACTGTAACTAATTACCATCTATTAAGAATCGGAATAAAAACGCTGAATAAGATGCCCGGGATTTGCTTTCAATCTTATAATCATGCCGTTACAGAAGAAACAAAAAAGGTGTATATATAAAGGTGCTATGCCTAAGACCGACCATGACCCATTTAGTGGTATTTTTCATGTTTGTTAGTAAGGTCTAAATAGGTTAATAGTCTTTAGAAATGTGAACAAAAAAATTCAATTTTTAATGTTATTTTTCACCATCATATTCCCCATTAAGTTGTATTCTAATTTAGTAGTATTTAGAGCAAAGCACAGATAATAGGATGGGACAGAATTTTACACATAGAGGTATAAAAAATTACACAATTTTATGCCTTAAGAGTCAGTTAATATAGCTTAATAAACTAGCCATGCCAAAACATTGAGCATTTATGAGATTAGCTTTCCATTTTGGCATACCTAGCACATTGGCTCTTTTTACAGCATGAATTATTTATATATCTGCACAGTCTCTATTTCTCTTGAGATTTCTTTAGTTTTTTTCTCACAATTGTGTCTTTCCGTGTTTCTATGTATTGTGCCAGTTGGTAGACATCAGTGTGTATGGTAGTTTAGATGGGTGTAATGTCACACAATTAGCGGGTGTGGTGGTCATGTGGAGGACCAGAAGCACCCTGAATTTTGATCCATCTCTTCACCATTCCCCATTTTATTTTATATATCATGCCATTCTTGAGTTTACAGCAGTGATATTAAAAATGTGTGCCTAGATCAGTAGAAGACAACAGGGATGACAGGGTGCAGTTCTAGATAGAGCTTGGACAGAGGTTCTCAAAATAATTCCCAAGTAACAGATTTTCTGTATTTCATTACAGGAATAAAGGTGGATCAATCAATCAGTTTATCATTTTGGAAAACTACGCTTTTGGGCATATTTAACTACCATAATTGAAAATCTCTGATGTATGGAATGTTTTTGTGTGAATGTTAACCAGCATTTATAATATTTTTGAATACAATAAAAAAATGAATTATTTACGTTTTTTATGGCTCAAAAGTGTTTCATTACAGATAAGGCTGCTGAAGCTAATTATCTTATTTCTTAATTAAATATTTAAAAATATGAAGTTCCCCCTCAAAGGGAGGTGACCTAAACATTGTTTGCACTGTGACAGTAGAGAATGGAAAAATATCAAAAATGAACTGTACATTGAGTTAGCAGAATTGCAAGTAAATGCATACATTACTAGAAACAAATTTTATTTTATATATATAATAATAATTATGTTTTGCGCTACTTATAAACTAAATCGAATTTACCACAATTGAAAAAAGAAAAGAAAATCTAAAACATACCTAATATGGTATGCAATATGTGTTCAATGTGTAATGGTTCACAAACAATACTTGTTAGCAACAATGGAAAATCAGAGAACAGCAAGCATATACTTGCCACACTGCTAAAATAGTTTAAAGGAAAAGGAATCTCTGAAAAACAAAAAGAGAAATAGCAAATAATGAAACATGGCACTGATTAATGTGCAAAAATGCATGAATAAAATAATGTGACACACAAATTAATTAGAATAATATAGTTATTAATAGGTTATCAATAGAAGACAGTACATGTGAAATATATAAAAATAGAGAGAGAGGTATAGAACCTTAGAGGTATAAATGGGGTCTCAATATCTGTAAAAACAGCACAGATGACAGTAAAGGTTATTGTACCCAAAATGTACACATATAGAGTATTCTTAAAAATGCTATTTAAAAAACACAATATATAAGAAGTATAACTATTAGTGCAGGGCTCGACAAACCCGAAATTGAGCCTGGCGCTCGGGTGCCTTTACCCTAATGTTCCCCTTGCCGCTGCTATCCCTTTTTTGCAGCGCGAGGGGGGAGAGTCTGTGCTTATTGCACAGACAGCAAGCTCCTCCCCCTCGAGCAACGCGTGTGTGAGTGCTGGGTGACTTCTCTTGACAACCCAGCACTCAGCCGAAAGAGTAATGAGGATCGTCTGCAGCCGATCTTCATTGCTCTTTCGGCTAAGTGCTGGGTTGTCATGTGACGACACCCAGCACTCGCAAGTTAAGAAAGGGGGGAAAAGAACTTGTGTATGTGTGAGGTGTATATGTGTAAGGTGTATACGTGAAGTGGGGTGTATATGTGAAGGGGGGTATATATGTGAAGTGGGGGGGTGTGTGTGTATATGTGTGAAGTGGGTTGGTGTGTGTGTGTGTGGGTGTGTGTGTATATGTGAAGTGGGTTTTTGTGTGTTGTGTATATGTGAAGTGGGTTGGTGTGTGTGGGGTGTATATGTGAAGTGGGTTGGTGTGTGTGGGGTGTATATGTGAAGTGGGCTGGTGTGTGTGGGGTGTATATGTGAAGTGGGGTGGTGTGTGGGGGGTGTATATGTGAAGTGGGTTGGTGTGCGGGGTGTATATGTGAATTGGGTTGGTGTGTGTGGGGTGCATATGTGACGTGGGTTGGTGTGTGTGTGTGTGGTGCATATGTGACGTGGGTTGGTGTGTGTGGTGCATATGTGACGTGGGTTGGTGTGTGTGTGTGTGTGTGGTGTATATGTGACGTGGGATGGTGTGTGTGTGGTGTATATGTGACGTGGGTTGGTGTGTGTGTGGTGTATATGTGACGTGGGTTGGTGTGTGTGTTTATGAATTGCGTGTATGTTTGCGTGATTGTCTGGCTCCTAAAAATGTTTGCTGGCTCCTAGAATCAAATTACATTTGTCAAACCCTGTATTAGTGTGTTGTAAAGAGTATATGTCTCGACCAAAACAAATCAATAATGACAAATGGCGCTTGTAAACAGCAACACTTTTTAACAAGGGGTAATTTTGTCAGACTCAGTAGCATTCCAACGATATTGAGACCCCATTTATACCTTGTTTATATGTCTATGGTTCTAAACCCATCTATATATATAAATATATATATATATATATATATATATATATATATATATATATTTCACATATATTATTTTATATATTATTCGTTATTAGATTTTTGTACAAAAAAAGCAAAGAAGAAAAATGTATTTTAGACCAATATACAAGTCTCCATAATAAACAGTATAAACATTGAGACGACATAACATAAACATGACAAACATTTGCAAACAGTCAAGTAAATCCAGGAATACATAATATAGGTAAAGTGATTTTGGTGTCCCTATTGGGACTACATTTGTTTTAAATGTGTATATGGTGTTAGAGTCCTCACCTTGTAGCTTAATATCTACATTACACATGTTCAGTTAACACTAGTCCATTTATAAAGATGATGTCATAAACTAGACACATTTAACCCCTCCCCGCCCTCAGACGTATATACTTGCAGACCATGCAGACATATGTATAGTTCCTATCAAAATGAGCAGCAAGTGTGCTTGGACAGCTCACAGAACATTACTTTGCCTTGAAAAAAATAAATTCTCCAAAAGCCTGTTTGGAGCTCTACTGAGGCACATGATTGCTCTGATAACCAATCACAGTGATGACATGACAATGCTAATTGACTTTATCACCAGTGTGACGATACAGAACCCTTGAGCAGCCTCTCCCGTAGGTGTATCATCATTAAGGGGAACGTTGCTGAGACCGGGGTCAAGTCAGTGGCTATATCTCTTCCAGCATGCTGGTCTCAGTAGTGGGACTTTGCAAAGTGAGAAAGGTGCAGTAGCTGATAGCCAGGGCAATCACAGAGTCCTCTACCCACTGGAGATGGAGGCAGGTATCAACCCGTCTGCCTCCAAATGCAGCCTTTACAAAGGCTGCCAAGAAATAACCTCAATGCTGACAGATCCGAAGGCTCTGCCGCAGGAATGAACACACAGCAAACTCTTGGGATAGACTTCTCACTTTTTTCCCCAAACAGACCAACTTTTATATAGGCAAACAGGGGGGAGGAAACTACACAAAATTAACTCAGGATATTTTAATTACATCTTGCAGGAAGATAATCTGGCAACATCCTGAGATGGCATAGTTCACACCACAACAAAGAATTAACATATTACATCAACATAATGGCATTACAAACAGGAAGACATACAATAGCATCCGTAACACATCCAAATGAACATTGTACACAACCCCTTAAGCATACTACTTTCCTGTGTAAGGATGTCATCTGCAGCTAAGTCTTGGGGGGAGGGAAGGCTGGTCTGGGCTGATCACCTTATACCCCAATGAAACACAGTAATCCATTATCTGTATCCAAACTCAACAGTCTTCAAGGTCCCTAGTACTTGGGGTAAAATGGCATAAAGGTACTGGGAGGAAAGCAGTCCAACCAGACCCCCTTTACTTACCTCCACAAAACAGAACCACTTGCAAGGCCAGTGTCCATAGTCTGTAGGAAGGAGAGTAGCCTTTAGTTCTCTCCAGGAGCCCCAGAGGGTTCCGTCTCAACCAGCATTTAGACAAGTCAATGTTGCACCTTTGACATGAAGAGGTTAAAACCAAATTCTTTAAAAACTGTTTAATTACTTTTTTTTGGATATATGAATGTATTGTATATTTATTCATGATTTCTTTTGGCCTATCTTGCTTCAAATGTTAGCCTTTTACAGTGCAGTTTCCAGTATATAGAGCATACTATCATGTATGTAATAATAATCTCACCAATAACAACATCTACACAGAATCATTATCCCTACAAGTGCTGTGCCTAAGTTATTAGCTATGTCAGCATCTAAAACTGTACGTCTCATAGAAGTATAAAGAATTTGCTGTGCTCTTGTGCCTGAACATGTAATCTGAGAGCTTTTGGCAAGCATTTTTTTCCGTTCTTCACTGCAATCGGATCATATTAGAAAGCTCTATGAGTGTGAGGTGAGAACCATGAGATACACATGAATATGCAATCCCACTAATGCAAGAGAACATTCCCATCTGCTTTTCTGTACCTCTGGTATGGCTGGCATCAGGCAACGCTAGCCAAAGAAAGAGAGTAAACTCTTAATATTACATTTTAGATTCTGCAATATAATTTGCTGACTTCACAGCTTTCTGTATGAAACAGATTCAATATGTAAATAAAATGCATATATTATGTTTGGTGGGGTCTGTGCAAAGGCAATTAGCTATTAAATGGAATGACCTACAGTAATGTTTGCAAAACAAAAATACACTTAGGCTAAAATAGCCATGGTTAAAAAAAATAGTCAAATTTGAAATATTTTCAAGTGTCCAATTTTTGTCTAACTTTTGCTATTAAATTGTCAGTTTATCACAGTTTACTCTGTATTCACATTAACCAGATAATATATAGATACATATATAAATGGATATTCTTATACTGTACATACTGTAAACACAGACGGTTTTCAGAATTGAAATCTCACTTTTTCAGCAAGTGACCTTAACTGTAAACAAAGTACTGGATCGCATTGTTGCAAAAATTAAGTTGGGGTGAACTCTTGTAGGGGCTCATGACATCTGTAGGGAACACATCAAAGCCACTGTTCATGGCAGTAGTGGCCGGTCACTAGTGTCACAGATGGATAATGTGCCTAAATATGTATATATTAGGAACTTCCAAAATAATGTATTTTTTTTTGTTTAATAGTTGCAAAGGATATTAATATAATGGTTTCAAATTGAAAGGTTTACTGATCCTTAAGGCTTTACAGTGCTGGTTGTGTAAACATATCTAACACTAAAAGGGTTTTCCCCTCAGTATGAGCTGTTTTAACTTGTGGAAATGTACATGCATGAGTTAACATTAGGCCTGTGGTCCATTCTGGTCTTTTGAGGGGTGTTTAATTAGGGTAGCTGCTAAATTGCTATGACAACAGCAGTCAATATATAGGGCCCTTCGTTAGTAAGACAATGAGAAATCTTAGTTTCGCCCTATATTTGTAGCGGCAAATAATAAAGACAGACATTAAATATGATAAAATGTATGCTGTATAACATTGCACATCTGCTTGTCTTTCATAAAACATATCCCATTTCTTGCCCTTTCTACTTTTTACAAAGCATCCTTTGCAGTTTACATGTCTGATACCAGACGTTCTTGATGTTTCTTGGAGCAATTGCTAAGCTGCTGTCTGCTCATTTCATTTGTGTTAGAGGTGTTAGTGGTTTCTTACTGTTAGATGGGGGATCACTGCACATTTATTCACTGCTAACTAGAGTTCCTTGCCAGGAACACCTCCAATTTGCAGTAACAGATGCAATTATGGAGTTTAAAATAGTCTAAAAACCAAAGATTGCCTCACACTGGATACTTACAAACATATGCAGCAGCAGATCTTATTTTTCTTGTGTTTGTGTGGCTTTATTATTATTATTGTTTTTACTGATGCTTTGGGTGCTTTGTTTGCTGATTTTAGAGATGATAAAAGGTCCAAGACTCATTCGTTGTTTGAGAAGTAAGACATCACAAGTAGGCGGAAGTCTATTGGTATAGCGTTCAAAGAGCCTGCTCAGTTTACCTGCTGAGTTCTAACAAGCCACTTACTAAGATGGCAAATGTGCCTGTCTGTCAATCTCTGCCCAGGGGTGCCTCCGCATTAAATTAAGCTTGCTTTTGCTGGGAACGGATGAGATGTCATAATCGCACCACATGTTTTATTCTTATTGTCAGTGGACAATTTTTTTAATAATAAATAAAAGCTATAGCTTATATGAAAAAAAAAGGATTTTCTTAAACAACACTTACCTTTAAAGCTTTCTCCCAGAAATTGATTATCCGTAAATAAGAACTCACTCCTAATGAAATAGGAGTACACAACATCTCACTGTAGCCAATTAGAGGGCTCACTTAAAGATGAATGTGTTGTCCATTGCAGAGGTGTATAATGCCAGTGCCGTACAAATACACTTTATGCTTAGCATAGGGGCCTACAGTTAGTCCCCTATGCTTACACATATAGAAGCATGGGGACTAACTGTGCACATGCACACTGGTAGGCACCAACGTTCTTCATGTTGGACATTTATATACCTTTGTGACAGACAATTTAATGATGATCTATGGACTGTCATAGATGCTGATTCCCTTTTACTTATCCCAGGGCATGCACCACTTATATTTGGTTCACACATTGGGCATGCTATGATGTCACAGGCCACCTGCCTAGTGATTAATCTATTATATACAATAATAATTTTAAATTATTTATTGCAGCTACAGAATCTTTTGTTCTGAAATATATATATATATATATATATATATATATATATATATATAACTGTTTTATATACAGGCTGAGTATCGCTTATCCAAAAATCCATTATCCAGAATGATCCATTACATTTTTTGGATGGATCACACACCTGTCAGAATGCGAGTGCACAATAGTTTATTCAGTGTCCAGCCCCCTTAAGCTGCAAGACCTTCCAGGCATGCCCAGGTTCCCCCATGTTCACAAAGGGTAATACAATGTCATGCGTGCATTCCTGACAGGTTCCCAACAATGCCTTGCATCACAGCTAAATAACAGTAAAAGTGATTTATTTGCTCAATACAGTATTTGCACTGATACTACTGTATTCTATGAGTGCTTAGAGGTTTTAATCGATCTTACTGGTGAAAATTATTAGTTATCCAAAATGATCCGTTATGCAAAATACTTCTGGTCCCAAGCAATTTGGATAAGGGATACTTAGCCTGTATAGGATTTTTCTGTCCAGTGGGACTAAAGGCACATTTAGTGCATGCTGTCATATATCTGAATTGGCAGGTGATAATAAATGCTACTTCATTGTATGCCATACTTTGGTGTAAAGGTTTTTTTTTTTGTTTTCTCGGACCAAAAGGTTCAAGTATAAATATAGTAATTTTATGTAGCATATGTTAAGAAATTAATATTCATATACCAAACAGCAAAGTTTAACCCAGACACTAGAAACAAATTACAGCTTCACTACTTTGGCCTAATTATTGCAGTTCCAATGTCAACTTACCACAGTTAAGTGTTTAGTCAATGGAGACCATTTTTTTTTTTTTAAATTGTTAATATATGGATTTAAAACATGGCAAGCAAACAGATAATTTTGACAAATCCCCTAATAATAGTGATATAGGTGACTATTATAGCACTGACCACCTATTGAACGGTAAGATAACTTGGTAGTAACCACTCAGTGAAAGGACGTGTCATTTTCCTATTACAATAGATCAAAGGTCAGCATGAACAGACAAGTTACAATAACAGCATTGACAATTCTCTAGAGTATGTCTTGGCTGCTGTACAGGTAACTAATATTTCATGTCAGAAATATATGGTAACATGTGGTGTCAGACTGCTGGCAAGAGATTGGAAGTATGCGGTCAATATTATAATGCTGACCTGGGAGTTCACTTAAGGAATAACATATATCCCACAGGGGATGAACTTCTATTTTATAATGAACTTGTCTGTATCGGTATATCATGGTTATGTAGTTCTCAGAAACAAATATTCAATAGCTAGGAAGATATTCAAATATAGGCTGCATGTGTCACAGAATGTTTGTTTTGCCATTGACATAAGGTTCCTCTTTGGTGACAATAATTAATGTAAGCAATTTAAATGTCATGGTTCTTACCTTTGCTGCCTTGTTGTGGGGGATGGAACTGAAACAATGTTTCTGGGAAGATGAAAGTCGTAATAAATTATAAACAAAGTCTTTGTTTTCCTTCAAGTTAGAAAGCAAATATGCCTCACCTTTCAATTAGGTCTTAAGGACCTCAGAAAAAAAATAAAAATAAAGACTAAATACCGTATTTATCGGCGTATAACACGCGCCGGCGTATAACACGCACCTAATTTTAAGAAGGAAATTTCAGGAAAAAAAACTTAAGAACTTAAATTAAGAACTTTGAAGCCCAATATGCCATTTTAATATGCCAGGATATTGCCCCCAATATGCCATTTTAATATGCCAGATATTGGCCCCAATATGCCATTTAATATGCAGGATATTGCCCCCAATATGCCATTTAATATGCAGGATATTGCCCCCAATATGCCATTTAATATGCAGGATATTGCAGGATAATATGCAGGATATATGCCATTTTAATATGCCAGATATTGCCTCAATATGCCATTTATTATGCCAGGATATTGCCCCCAATATGCCAGGATATTGCCCCTTAGTATGCTCGTTATGCCACCCTCCTCCCCCAGACCCCAGTACTTACCTCGTTCCTGCTCTGTCCCCCGGTGCTCTGAAGCTGCGTGGCTGTGAGGGAAGCGTTGTGAGCTTCCCTTCAGCCGCGCGGTCAATAAAGTTTGCCATATCATGACATCACATGTTCCACCCCTTTCTCAGCATTTAAATTAAAAGAGAGTTAACAGAGTTACATGTTGCAATAAAGCCCCCTATTAAGAATGGTGGAGAATAAGTACCATAAGTTAAGCCTCAATATGCCAGGATTATTCCCCTCAATACCCCAGGATTATGCCCCACAATATGCCAGGATTTAGCCACCCAATATGCCAGGATTATTCCCCTCAATATCCCAGGATTATGCCCCACAATATGCCAGGACTATTCCCCTCAATATCCCAGGATTATGCCCCTCAATGTCCCAGGATTATGCCCCTCAATGTCCAAGGATTATGCCACCCAATGTCCCAGGATTATGCCCCTCATTATCCCAGGATTATGCCCCTCAATATGCCAGGATTATTCCCCTCAATACCCCAGGATTATGCCCCACAATATGCCAGGATTTAGCCACCCAATATGCCAGTATTATCCCCCTCAATATCCCAGGATTATGCCCCTCAATGTCCCAGGATTATGCCCCTCAATGTCCCAGGATTATGCCCCTCAATGTCCCAGGATTATGCCACCCAATATCCCAGGATTATGCCCCTCATTATCCCAGGATTATGCCGCTCAATATGCCAGGATTATCTCCCTCAATATCCCAGGATTTTGCCCCACAATGTGCCAGGACTTAGCCACCCAATATGCCAGGACTTTCCCCCACAATATGCCAGGATTATGCCCCTCATTATCCCAGGATTATGCCGCTCAATATGCCAGGATTATGCCCCTCAATATCCCAGGATTTTGCCCCACAATGTGCCAGGACTTAGCCACCCAATATGCCAGGACTTTCCCCCACAATATGCCAGGACTTAGCCACCCAATATGCCAGGACTTTACCCCACAATATGCCAGGACTTAGCCACCCAATATGCCAGGACTGTCTTTCCCCCAAAATATGCCAGGACTTAGCCACCCAATATGCCAGGACTGTCTTTCCCCCAAAATATGCCAGGACTTAGCCACCCAATATGCCAGCCAGGACTTTCCCCCAAAATATTCCAGGACTTAGCCACCCAATATGCCAGGACTTTCCCCCACAATATGCCAGGACTTAGCCACCCAATATGCCAGGACTTTCCCCCAAAATATGCCAGGACTTAGCCACCCAATATGCCAGGACTGTCTTTCCCCCAAAATATGCCAGGACTTAGCCACCCAATATGCCAGCCAGGACTTTCCCCCAAAATATGCCAGGACTTAGCCACCCAATATGCCAGGACTTTACCCCAAAATATGTCAGGACTTAGCCACCCAATATGCCAGGACTTAGCCACCCAATATGCCAGGACTCTCTTTCCCCCAAAATATGCCAGGACTTAGCCACCCAATATGCCAGCCAGGACTTTCCCCCAAAATATGCCAGGACTTCCTTCCCTTACTTACCTCGTCGCTGCTGCTGCTGTGTCTCCGGTGCAGGTCCGTCCGTGGCTGTGAGGGAAGCGTTG
Source organism: Pelodytes ibericus (assembly GCA_036172795.1). Classification (NCBI taxonomy): domain Eukaryota; kingdom Metazoa; phylum Chordata; class Amphibia; order Anura; family Pelodytidae; genus Pelodytes; species Pelodytes ibericus. Next base: position 93,031,426 of record CM069863.1, read on the forward strand.
TGCGCTCCCCTCCAGCCAATGCGCATTCAATAAAGTTTGTTTAAAAAAAAAAAAAAACTTTACTGAATGCGCATTGGCTGGAGGGGAGCTGTGCGCCTCTCAGCCACAGGCGGCCCGGCACCGGAGACGCAGCGACGCCGACGAGGTAAGTAAGGAGGAGGATTTTTTTTTTTGAAGCAGGGTTCCGGCGCCCCAGCTAAGATGTGCCCTAGGCAGCTGCCTAGGTCGCCTTACTGGTGGCGCCGGCCCTGTTGCTACTGCTCCCAGGGAGTTAAACTCCCTGTTATCAGCTTGGTGACAACCCTGCAAACACAGGTTTTCATTGTGACGTCAAAGAGGGAGAAGAAGGGAATCATACTTAAACAAAGTTTTAATTTTTGTTTTAACTTCTCTACTGTCTATAGCTTTTATAGACCCCAGTTGGATGGACAACACATTCCATCATGCACAGCCAGCCAAGTGATTGGCTGAACATAATGGAAACCACATGTTCACAACAACTGTGTTGAAGGTTAGTCATTACTGACATGTAACTCTCCTAACGACTTTGGCTGCCCACGTCAATACAGTTCCCATGATGCTCAGCCAGCTAAATTGTTGTATGGTATCATAGGAATATTGCTTCTGGTGGGGTTTTTAAAGGTTAGCAGTCAAAGGAATGAGGGTGCTACTGAGTTTGACTGGGGGTTCCTGACCGTGTTTGGAATGGCTCGGCTTGAAAGGGAATGTGTCAGAGCAACTTCACATGTACATTTAGCACCCTAAACTGTATGCACAAAACTCATTCTTCTTAGGTGTTCCAGAGAATCAAGACTCTGGAGGTTAAATTCAGGATCTTACAGTAGACCACCCCATAAAGTGGGACAGTTTAGGGGTTTGCAACTAAGCCCTTTGTGAAGCAAACATCAATGTATTTGCCACATGTTCTGTAACAGTTGATTGTCCCTGAAGAAAAAAAAAACCATACCACAGTGTTTCTCCCACTTACTTCTAGTAGGCTTTTTTTCTTCACCCCCCCCCCCCCCCCCCCACAGTCCTTTATGAACTGCTAGGAAGGGTTAAAATCCACAATGTATTGTAGAGAATCACTCGTTTTGATAATGTGCTCCCTGTACAGTGTGCTTTTCAATGTCTCTTCATATCAGCACCTACCAGGAGTGCTATTAAAAATTCTGGCTGCTTACTCAAAAAAAAGCACTTCTGAGCCTATTGTACGGTATGTTGCAAAGTTGCCAAAATGGAAGCATTAACCCTATCATTAATCACAACTACTCATTTACCTAAAACATATTTGTGGGCTTTGCATATTCTGGAAATAACAGAACTATTGTCGTTAGTCTACAAATCATTAAATATTCCTGCACTGTTACTAAGCAGAAGTATTTCCCTGAGAGACAAATGTTTGAAAGTGTCACATCTGTCAGACATCTTGTTGTGAAACAAATATTGCATTTATTTTTTTATCAGGATGTAAAATAACGCAAATGCTCTTATCCACTGTTTTTGATGGTTCACTTGGAATTTTATTGTCATTTTTTCGGCGTTTGCCACTGGTATTATCTTCCCCTCCCCTCTAGGGTGTTGACAATTCCGTAAAACAGAGCACACACTGATTTAGATTATTTCTGATAAACCTCAGATATCACAAGCTGCTATGGAAATGTTTAAATGGCACAGCACATATTTGATAAGGGGGAGGGGTATATTTGTGTCATAATACAATAAGAGTTTGAAACAATGTGTTGGTTAAGATGCATAGAGCATAACTGTGGATAATTACTACAATTCAGGGCTCGACAAACCCCGGGCACCAGGTCACCATGGCGACCAGGAAATCAGACCTGTTGCCCGGGTAGTGTGAGCCCTGCTTGGTGCCCTCGTCGCTCGAATTTTATTTTTCTTCTCCTTAAAGGAGCATTAAACATTGTTAAACCCTTGCGAGAGAGAGACCCTCGTTTTTTGCATGGGATCAGCAGAGAGAGCCAGTCACCGACCAGACGGCTGCCTGCTTCCTATGGAAGCTATATTAGAAGCACAAGTGAAAAAAAAAAGTTTAGTTTCCCTTTAATCCAGCGGTGCAAGTGATCAGAGTGTGTGCAAGGACTACAAGATCTCGCTTTATGCGGACGACGTTCTGTTGACGCTGACCTCCCCCGAGGATTCGGTCCCGCAGGTTCTATCACTCATTAAACAGTATATTTTTTTCTCGAATTATAGAGTGAACCTCGGGAAAACGCAAGCATTAGGTTTCTCTCTCTCTCCCTCTCATCTCCAGAAATTATCAACTCTGGGAGACATCAGGTGGTCTAATAAAACGCTTGACTACCTAGGGGTGCGGATCACTCCTGATTTGAGACAGACTCTGTGTTGTAATTATGAGAAGTTAGCCCATGAACTTGAAATCTGCTTGAGAAGCTGGCGTGGCTTGGAAACATCATGGCTTGGACGTACAATATGATTAAGTCATATATAATCCCTAAAATTCTCTTTCTGATAAGGGCTATCCCCTTGAGAGCACCACTCTCTGGCTAGATAAATTTGGAGTGTGCAGAATTTGTAATGTGTATATTCAATTCCTAAAACTAGTGCTAGACAAAGTAGGGATAAGGAGAGTAATAATGACTCATGCCATGAGTATCCATACTATAATGAGTTATAAAGTTATGTATAAGAACATGTTAAAGAAGTTATCAAAGTACAAAGACATTATTTTTTTTCTGTGAAACAAATAGTTTGGCTTTACTGTTCCATTTACAATGTTACTTTAGGCTTGTCTATGTGCTTTGTACTGTATGCACATATGTTTTTCTTTCCAGTGATATATGTCTAGCAGAATGGAGATTTACAGTGCTTGAAAAGATGTCAAACGAAATAGTAAATATATTTATGACTGTCTCCAAGGGGCCTATATATAAACCTGAGTATCTCACTCAGTCCTTTCCATCATTTCATGTTATGTGTTGCATTCCATTGACCAGGTAGCAGAGGCTCCTGAGGCTTCTGCATTCCTTAAACCAGCGCACATATAAACTTTTAGGAAGTATCCATGGTAATAAATGTTATTAAAATCATAGAAAAATATGTTACCTTGCACTCTCCCTTAATCGATTAGCCATATATAGAAATAGCCATCCTGTAATAGTAAATAAATCTACATGCATACCAATCATACTTATTTATTTCATATGTAATATGCAATAAGCAAAAATGTCTAATACGTTTTTTAATTAAATGTACAATACTCTTTTTTCATGTTCGTTGCAAGTTCTTTACAAAAATCAACGCGCTAATATTCTCTTAAAGGCACAGTTCCACTTACAGTGTCTGCAAAAATATTTTTAGAGAAGTATTGTGCCATGTAATAGCCCCCCTCCCCCAAGTTTGATGTTGTGTTCTTGTGTGATCAGAACCATGAACACAGAGACCTGGTCAGGAAATTTACAATGCCACGTCACTGGCGACGTTGTGTGGGGGGTGCCTGAATATGGAACCAGTGCTCACTTTGAACAGCCTATAGCACATTCCAGGGCACATTCTATGCCATCCTCATGGTCAATTGGGCCAAGTCTATGAGAATGGCATAGAACATCCATCCGCGGAAATATAGTTAATATATGATTTAATTTTAGTCTTGAGGCTATCACTTTAAATCATGATATTGCTCTGCTCCAAAGGTGAAGGTATGCCAGACAACTTGCTTTTACTTTCTAGGAAAGAAACACTGCAATCAGAAAAGTGAGTTATCTATTATAGTGCAGAATCTGTATATGAAAAATAAAAGTATTTTTATTTTTGTTTCTTAAACATGCCCTACCCATTATACTTCACATATCAATGAATGATATATTTCAGGGAAAAACAGTTACAAAATATATGCTCTAAAGTTTTTTTTAAAATTTGTTATACAGCTAGCCAAAACACAGTTTTGGTGTTTATGACATCCTTGCTCATGCTCATTTTGTTTATTTTATCTAATATTATTTGTAATATTTTTGCTTTAGTTAGTTTAGCATTATCAGTTCAGTTAAAATACTCAGTACAGATAATGCTGACATGGCAGCTATTGATGGAACACACTTTGTCATACCATTAACATAAATTCCTGTGTGCTCCTTATAGGTAATAATGTGTCATGTCTGCTGTCAGTGTTGCAAGTCCATCCAGTCCATTAGGGATATGTAAAATGAATGTCTCACTTTCATGTGGAATCTGTTAAATGTGATGGAATAATTAAATAACATGATGGCTCTGTGATGATTGCACAATCCATCATAGCTACAATACTACATTGCCTTAAAGCTATCAGAGAAAGCCTTTTTTCTGTTCAGGGAAACAACCGTTTTATCATTTTAGGAAGAATATCAAATCTGTCAATAATTTATATTAATAAGTTCAGTTCACTTTAATTGAGGCCTAATCAGGGATATAGAAACATATACATAAGCATTTTTTTAAAATTATTATTTGGGCTTGAAAGCTATGCAGAATGTGAATATTATGGGTAATTAACACAGCAAGCTCACCTCTTTAGGTTCATTGTAAAGCCTGAACAATTATTTGAGTAATTGCTTAAAAAACTTAGTTTGCTTACTAACAAGTTACATTGAGTAGTGAACCTACAGCCTTCACTCAGTTATTATACTGACTTAACTTACAGCATTTTAAAGGATTACATTCAATGTAATTCTATAAATAGATCACATGTATGTGAGCTGGAATCTTGTATGGGGAAATCCGGGCATGCATGGAAAAGCTATATTGCAGCTGAAGGGGACTGGACACTGAATGAACTGTTGTGGACTTGCATTTTGACAGGTGTGCGTGGGTGTCATTTGCAAAATCAGATTTTTTGTAATCGTCATGTATACGTTGATTGTTGTCCTAAACCTACAGAATGCATGTTGATTATAAGATTCTGGGAGCTTATCCCTATATTTGGAAACTTTACATTATATTTGTATTACACTTGGCTTAATGTAGTTCTTATATTAAGCAGAATATCTGCACCTGGTTTAATATCTGCACCTGAAGCTGTACCCAGAGATGGCTTTTCCCATTTGGTAGGCTGGAGAAGTGTCTAGAATGCCCCCTTTTTTGGGATACCATGACAATATTAATTGGATCTATAGACTTGTGATCACATTTTACTTGTCTTTAATCACATATTTTCTGTTTTGGAACAATTTTATTGGTTTTAGTTTCTGTTATGGAAATTAGCAAAATACTTATTAAGCATCCTTTAAATCCAATACAGTATTTGCTAAACTGTGGGGGCTACTCACTCTAATTTGAGTTGCAGGTGAGATGAGCAATTCATTTCACCAATTTACCTATACATTTTGCAGGGACAAACCTGGTGAGTATCCCCTATTAAACAAACTCAACAGGATTGTCCTTTTTATCAGTCGGCAGCTAAGCAGGGACCATTCCAATTTCTTTCTCTTACAAGATCACTTGATCCCTCACTATCATTTAGTATTTTGTATCAGTTACAAAAACTCCTCCGTTGAGCGGAATTAATATGTGTGCTTGTTTTAACATTTTTTTCAGTCTTTGCAGCTTCCCCATTTTCCTTGTATTGTTCTAGAAAGTCTGCATGATGTAATTAACAGAGGCCATTAGTTTATTCTAATTAACATCTCCTTGTCTGTGACCATGGTGTGAATTCCAAATGGATTCTTATTGGCTCATAAAAGAAAGACAATAATGGGAATTGCAGCCTGAAAATAAAGTACTTTACCTGTTATATTTTATAGGCTTATTTGTTAACTGTCTCTGCTTTCTAAAAAAAAACAACAACAAAAAACAGATGTTCTTTTTGGAAAGTCACAAAAACGTGTTAAATATATGTTTGGACTATATACAATAGAAATTGTACAGCATATTTTTAAAAGGTATAAAAATAATTTATCTTGGTGTTCTTGAATAAGAAGTATCAGCTGATTACAATATTTTACTAGCTTTTAATACATCATCAAATAAAACCAGTTGTGATGGTAGACTCACACAATTGGACTATACTGTATATTGAAGCTTTCATGACCCAATGGCATAGCTCCTTAAAAAGGGGTGCCTAGCATCATGGCCATGTAACACAGGGTCGTGGACATGCTAACTGTGGTGTAGCCATGCAAACCTGGGGTGTGCCATTCCTCATGATGACTCCCCCCTAACTTGCCCCGGAGAATGAAGACTACGTATGCACAGATGTCTTCTTTGTTTGAGTTACAACGCTACTCTGCAAGACTCCAAAGCCCTGTACCCACTGCCATCCCTCGGTGCTAGAGGAAGAAGTTGGAAGGACATTCTGCATTTTTCATTGGTTGCTCACACATGTACAATTGCAAAAATGCTCTAATTTTTCACCTGCGTTACACTAAATAAAAAACTGGGACTATCCTGCGGTTTCCGGGACAGTTGGGAAGTATGCTTTAGCCTTCAAATAATAAAAAAAAAACATTGTTATTGCAATAAATTCAAGTAATTTGGTAAATAATAACTGAGCAAGTTAGCTGTACTAATATGATGCTAACAATGTTAATTTGTAATACACAGCCAAAATGCTATATAATGCATGGTGTTTAATTTTAACCTTAAACAAAAATATTTGTGTACAAACAAGTTGTTTGTTTATTGTGCACTAAAAAATTTACACCAACGAATGTGTTTGTTCAGTCAATTCCCATTATTGCATCCTGCAGTATATTGGAATATCTGTTCACATGAAATGCTGCTTTAACAGAAGACATGCTAATTCAGACAATAAATAACAGTCATGATTACTCAGTTGTTTTGTTTAACTAGTTTTATGCATAATTCAACTTCCGTTTTACACAGTAAGAATACATTAATGCATTATTCATTCAATTTATGAATAAATCTAATTGCTATGCAGATGCAATTAAGTTGGTTTAAAAAGTGAAAGAGAAATAGTAGACCATATGGTCCTTAGTTCACAAAATCAGGGGCATAAGCAGAATTTACACATGAGGGTGCACATACCGCTTAGCATGGTAACATTATAGTGCTGCATTTTCCGCAGTGCTTAGAAGAGATGTTTACACATTCCAATTAAAACCATGAGGAATGTTCAAAGGATGAACACTTATTAATAACAGTATTTCCAATAGACATTTTCATTTGCCTCTCATATTGCCATAATAAGCTTTTGTAGAGAGACACAACAATAGTATAATGATATTTTATTTCTAAATAGGGATATGATGATATATGTGATTTCCAAACAGAACTTAACTCTTTTATTGTGCTATCACTAGCACTTTAGCACTGTGTTGGCTAGCCTTGGCATGACAGGTGTTTGGAAACTACATATCCCATGATCCTCAGTTAACCTTAAGACTGACTGAGGTAACTATAACTGCTGTAGGCTAACAAGTGATTAACCCCTTTGTGAGACATGAAGTGCCTGGCATGTCGTGTGTCTAAATGAAGCAATAAATGTACTATGCGGTTTTCAACTTACATCAAGAACCTGTGGAATTGATTCCTTATGTATTTCATTGATTGAATTGAAGTATCTTCATTGTTTATGTTGCAAATAGGGCACAAGGTATTTGGAATTAGACACTCTAACTATGTCCCTCTGCTTTTCAACACTAACAGAGTGTAATTTTCTTATGGTTATTGTTTCCTTCAGGCAGAGTGTTACATCAGATATTGCCGTCTATGGTTTGAAAAGTGTTCCATGGATTTGTGCAAATGTATCTAAATGACCATTGGAGGCATCAGGCAGGACTGAAATTCTCCATCCAATCTCTCTTCCTACGTGCCTTTGTGTGCGCCATACCAGAAAGGCAACTGACTCTCCAAGTGCTGCCCTACTGTGGACAAGAGCTTTGGAAGCAGTGAATCACCACTACTGTCACTCTGTTGTAGATGCCACCTTGAGTTGCAGTCAGCCATATTACAACAATAACAAACAAAAAAACAATACTTGGGGTTACGATCTAGGGTTAGAGTAAGGTTAGGTTTAGGTTTAAGTTGATCACCGAGGTTGAGGTCAAATGGTCAGCGTAGAGGAAAATTTAAGGGAAAACCTTAGGTTATTGCCCTATAACTTGCAAAAAACAGCAGAAAAACATGCAGACATTGGCTATTTCTAAGCTCAGGACAACATTAGAAACTATTTAGATGGGGCCTGTTTACCATTTGTAATTGTGAAAAAGATTTTTACTGTAAAAGTAAGAAAAGAAAAAAAAAAATTTTAAACTTTTTTTCTAGTAAATTTTTAGATATGATGAAAATAGGGGTAACTTACGAAAGTCCTTCTTATGGCGATAAACCAGTATATAATATGTGTGGGTGCATTAAACGAGAAATATGAAAATGACAGCTGACCACAAAAACCAACTGTAAAAACAGCCTCTGTCTCTAAGGGGGTAAAATATATTAGACTTTGAAACAAAATCTAACAAAACAAAAAGATAAAGAATTGATTCAGGTAGCTCTGAATTGTGCCCTAATCATACAATCATATCATATAATCATATCGATTATATATTCTTCACTCATAATGGTGTACAACAGATGTAAAATAGAGAATAGTGTTCTGCAGTTAACTTAACCAGTATTAATCTCAAACCCCAAACAAAAACCTTAATGAGACTTGGAAAGAGAGACAGAATTTCCATTGGTGGTAAATATATTTCCAAAGGGGGGCGTCTTAGAACCGATGGCTTCTTCCATGTGGGGCTAAATTCGGCCGTCGAATGTAAGACACAATTTTCTGAAGCTGAGATTTTTGTCTCAGTCTCTGAGATTCGCCTTCCTGAGGCTGAAATTCACCTTTTGTCTGATGTAAGGCGGTAGACGTATTGGTACTGGAGGACTTGTGACACTCTTCTGGGTAAGCATAACTCTTAAAACAGTTTCTTCAATTCTAAGACTTTTTTCTAAGATGCAGCCCTAAAAATGGGGTGTGTTTTAGAATCAATGGTGTCTTATATTAGAAGAAATATGGTATATATGGAGTTAAATGTCTCCAGAACAGAAGAACCCGCTACAATGACTAGAAGTATCCGGTCTGCCATTGACCAAATATCAGGAGCTGAGAGAGCCAATTCCATGAATCGAATATGGCCGAAATTGCGCCAAAGCATACCTCCTAACATTTCAAAATGTGAAAGTGGGACACTTTTAAAAAAATTTTTATTGCTCTTGCACAACTCATCCAATAGAAGAATTTGCACCTTTACTGTGAGTTTTATTACATGACTGGGGCTTTGTCATACAGAATGACCGAGCCCCAGCCACGTAATAAAAATCACAGTAATATGCATACACAGCAACACTGTCGTACCTGGTAGAGCCACTGGCCCGTTGTGTTATTGTAGTGGAACCCGTCGAGCAGGAGACAGGACACCCTTGTAAGACAGGTAGTTCTGAGCAGGAGTAGTTCTGAGCAGGAATGAGAGACAGTGGACGATAGGATTCAGGAAGGAACCAATGGGGAGCAGGACGCAAAAGGAGTCAATGGGAAACGGGAGCAGCAAAAGAAAAAAAATAACAAACCACGGGGGGTTCAGCAGGAGAGAAAATAGCAGGTGCTCTCTCTCTGAAGGCACAGAATAACTGAGCACCGTTACAGGTGTTTCAGGGGATTTTATGGGACTGTCAGGGGGCTTGTCCACAAACCAAGGGGATGGGCCAGCCTCCCGATGGGGAAGAGAAAGCCCACACTTGCGTCAACTCTGGGAGTCTGCGCATTCATGCAAGCCTCCCTTCCATCGAAACGCCAGCCCCGCTCCCGCTGTGCATAAGACAGCAGGATGCTGGCCTGACACACTTACACAGCTACACACATAACCACACAGTCACACTTACACATATACACAGCCATATATACAGACACAGTAACACTTCCACACACACAGATACTTACACAGAGTCACACTTACATACACACACTTACACACACAAATACATATACACGGTTACATACATAAACACAGAAATGCACAGGCACCCTTAAACACAGACACTTAGACAACCTTATAGACACACTCACACTTAGACACCCTTACCATACACACACACACACACTCTTAGTCACACTTAGACACACAGTCACACTTGCACACCTACATACACACTTACACATATTTATATTTTATTATATTAATTAAGCTGTTTGTCCCCCTCCATGCTTATTTACCTTCATATACAGGGAGGAGGACCGTTCAGACAGTGTCTGCCTCCTGTCTCTGCAGAGGCAGAACACTGTCAGTTGGCATCGTCTGAACGCTGGAAGTCAGTTGACATCGGGCTCTCATAGTTTCTGGAAGTCTTGCAGCGCAAAGGTGCGGCACTTGCACTCATCTTGCTGTGCTCACCCATAGGTGCGGTTACCGCAGGTGCTGACATGCAGACCACACCTCGAGGCGCTGTTAGGGAGAGAGCTCCCTCAAACAGCGCCTCTAATCCCTTGCGCCTAGGGCAGTGCACCCACCATGGATCGTCCCTGGGTAGGACAGAGCCCCCAAAATGGGACTGTCCCGCCCAAAACTGGACAGTTGGGAGGTAGGCCAATGTTTGGCGAAATCAGCCACATTCAAGAGCCGAATTGCTGATTTCTTTGCAATTCGGTTAAAGCCCCGAATTGGGACATATTCAGCCCAATTCAGGGCTACCATAATAGGCCCACACATCTTCTGTCAAGCTTGCCGCCCAAACAGGAGCATCCTCTTCAGTTTGTCACTAGGAATTAAAAGTACTCATAATGTACATCTGGGTAATGTCTTAGGTGTTACAATCATATTCATCTCTATTCTCTTGAGGATACATAGCTCATGCAAGAATAGCATGTGCCCTTCATGTGCCTGAGGCAAGCACAAAGCATCATTGTTCTTCCTCTATCATTTTGAAAGAACATACAGCTGTGCACTTAGAAGTGTACAGCAGAGTTAGCGGATGGAACTAAAAATATGTTTTTGCTTCTACTTTTCCACATTGGGGGTTATGTATAACCATTCCATTACTGTAAAATGTCAGGAAGTGAAAAAATGTGCAATCTCCGTTCATGATGTATAACATGCCTTTTTTTTTACATCCCAACAACATTTAGTACAGGAGAAGAACCTCCACCAAATATGTTCTTCAACACTAAAAACCAAAGGATATTAATTACTGCACTAGAAGTGGCATAAGCAGTAACAAATACCACGATCAACCCAATCACACAATATCATTAAAAAAAACCTGAAAAAAGTGTAATAGTATTTTAGCATATGCTGTTCCCACCAGTGTGGGGAAAATAGAAGAGAGTCTCTTAGTATAGATAATACAACCTTATATAAGGAACATGTTCAATCCACAGAATGATATACATCCAGGTTAACATGTAAGGAGAGAAAGAAACATATACAACAGTGTAATATGTTTGCCGAAATGTGTATCCAAAATATACTATAATGCAGTCACAAACAGAGTTGCTTAATTCTCGATAGTGCAATATTGATGGATAAGGCCATAGAAGTACAGACAATAAACAGATATACATAGAAAGTATTTTAATACATTTATCCATTCTCATATTGACTTAGTTTGTTAGATTGTAGATGATTCAGCCAGCTGAACACGTTCCAAGTTATAGCAGCAAATTCTAACACATTCTGTAAATTCTACAAAATGTAACATGTTACCCCGAAAACATGCCAGCCAAATTGCCTAAACAGGTGCTTTTCAGCAGTGGATTCTTTACACATGTGCTGGCACAACAATTTAGATGCTGGCGAAGGCAGCGTAGACACCAGACATCTGTCGGAAGGCTGCGCACAGTGTTTGGTGTTATGTGTTATCTGCGCATTTGCCATGTTTGTGCATTGTCACCATAGTACTAGCATAAACATTGGAGATATGCATACAGGTGTTTCTGTCAGAAATGTTGTGCAATTGCACTATAATTATCATCTACTCCTATCTATAAAATTATTTGCGCCAAAAAAAAGCCACAGTTAACTTACTGATATTTTAATTTTATTTATAAAGAATTTTGTAGCCTGCTATGTATATATATATATATTAAAAAAAATCGTCAGTTTTGGATCTCTTTTACTGGACTACTTTTCTCTACAACCCATAATCTGGCATTATATGAACAAAGCAAAAAAAAAAAATAGACTGAAAATTTGCATGTTTTGACCCTTTTTTTGGTATGTATAAAACCCAATCTGATAGCTTTATACATACCGTACAGGAGCAAGAGCGTAAACCTGACTGAAGGAATCAGGATTAAACATAAACCAGCGCTATTATTTATAAATAACCCACATTGTGTTATTCAACTACTTCTTTTCCTTATCTGCTGCCCATGTTATTGGTTTTTAGAATACAGCTACAAAAACAAAAAACAAATGAAAATCTTTAGGTGCTACATATACAAGAACATTGCTTCTTCAAACTATTGTTAAAAATGAAATGACTAAAATAGTTCTGGCTCCTGAATTTTGCTTATGCTGTGAATAAAAATGATTACAAATGAGCCATTGTGTTAGCATAATTAGAAGCAAATGAATTAATTAAGAAAAAATATTTTTAAATGTGTCCGTAATGGTCTCCTGGTTATGACACAACCTGGTGGCATGATATCCAAATTACACTTTTTCAATTAAAATTAGTTCATTTTCATATAAAGCCACAGGTGGTCACACGCAGGAACAGAGGTGACCAGTTCACACACAGTGATATATGATCACTGAATTAAAATGTATATAACAGGTCACCACCTTTTTCAGCACATTTAATCCAGCAGATTTAGGAATATTTATAGATGTCTGGTTGGAAAACATCTACTATTCCCATTTAAGCCTTTAAGTGTATTACAGTTAAGTTCTTATTGTCGCAATACAAAAGTAAAAGACTAACAAAAAAACAATCAAAAATAAGATATAGAATAGTGTAGGTTAATCTGGATGTAATTATGAATCCTAACAGACCCGAGCTATGTTTCTATCCCAATTTGCGGGGGACAAGAGTTGGGAGGCATGTGTAATTGTTTATGTTGTTTTGCACTTATATTAACTTGATAATAATAATATCTCAGTTAAATATAAAGTATATAGAAGGGTATTATGTTTATATGATTCTGTGTATTGGTCTGCCACTCACAGACGTTGTAAGCATTTATTAAGCACTCCAAGACATCACTAAAGCATGATGCATGGCACAGTAAAAATGCACTTCATAAGAATGAACCTGTACTTCTGAAAAACAGTCACTGCGCACTGATTATAGCGTGCAACCCTGATATTGTAACGCTCGGAAGCCGCACGCTACAAATGAGCGAGAGAGATTTACTATGCATCAGTATTAACAGGTCCCTCAACAGTCCTCCTACATGGCTCACTATATAATGATGTGAGTTATACTGTACCACAGTCAGTATCGGTGTCACTATATAATGATAGGAGTTATGCTGTAATGCTGTACCACAGTCAGTGTCTAGCTAAGTATATAAAGATGTGAATTATGCTGTACCGCTATCAGTGTCGGGCTCAGCACAAATTGATGGACGTTAGGCTATACCACTGTCACTATCTATTCTTTCCTCAGGTGCAAATGAAGCTTGCTACTGCCCCAACACCTGGGCTAATGAAAATAGTTTTTGCCCCATGGGCTTTGCCAGCTCTCTCCCCTGATTGTCAATGTAGGAACTTTTGGAAAATACATATAGGTTATAAAAAAAAAACAACATTGTGGATTCTTTTAATGAATGTACAGTTTACAATATGATGCAGTACTATTGATAGAAAATACAAATCAAGCCAGTAAGGTAAATCTACATCCAAGCAAACAGCAACATAAATAGCACCATTTAACATGTCACTATTATACAGTTTTAAAGGATGTTGTAGTGGTACTTGATAGAGAACTCAAGTTCTATCAACTCTGTTAGATAAATTGCTAGCGAATGTGTGTATTGCAAGATATTATTCCTTACAGGAATGTCATGTTATACCCATGAAATATACCTATGAATTGTCATATTTGTAAATAGGTGCCACTGTTATGCCACTGTTAATAGGTCTTGTGAAGAGTAGTAGAACATGTGAGGGAGGGAACATAGTGTTTAGTTAACTTGTAAGGGAGGGGACACACCCACTTGACAGTACCAGCCGAATCAGAGAGAGCAGTATCCTTTTCCTATGCATTTTGCAGGGCATTGTTCCAGGGGGCAGACAGGCACAGGGAGCCTATATCTCAGACCTCACTTGGAGTACTGGAGACCGGATCTCCAGAAGGATATTGATACTTTGGAGAGAGTTCAGAGAAGGGCTACTAAAGTGGTTCATGGGTTGAAGGATAAAACTTACCAGGAAAGGTTAAAGCATCTTAACATGTACAGCTTAGAGGAAAGACATAACGGGAGGATATGATAGAAAGATTTAAATACATAAAGACAATCAACAAAGTAAAGGAGGAAAGTAAATTTAAAAGAAGAAAAACTACCACAACTAGAGGACATAGTCTTAAATTAGAGGGGCAACGATTTAAAAGTAATATCAGGAAGTATTACTTTACTGAGAGCGTAGTGGATGTATGGAATGGCCTTCCATCAGAAGTGGTAGAGGTAAACACAGTGAAGGGGTTTAAGCATGTGTGGGATAGACACAAGGCTATCCTAGCTATAAGACCGGGAACGGGGGACTAATAAAATTATTTAGAAAATTGGGCAGACTAGATGGACCGAATGGTTTTTATCTGCCAACACTCTATGTTTCTATGTAATCCAGCTGCACACAGAGTTAGGGGACAGGACTTTGACAGAGATCCAAGGGAACCAGAACCAGAAGTCCAAATAGGTAAATGCACTAGTCCCTTCCTAACATTTTAGTCACATTTTAGTCAGTTGCCGAAAATTGCAATCGATTTTAGTCATTGTTTTAGTCCTATTAACTTAGTTTTTTATTTAGTTATTGTTTGTATGACTAAATTAACTCTGCTTGAAATTACCTGTGAACTGGACCACAAAACATCGATAACCCCCACAAGCCACCAGGATTGTGTATAATAAGTCTGCGCCAGAGGGAGGTGGGGAGAAAAAGAGGGGGTAAAAGGAAAGAGGAGGATACAGGACAAGGGACAAAGCTGCTCTGAAGCCATCATTTCCCAAATTGGTATTCACAAATAGTTTGAGAGGTCAAGATAAAGTGCAGGAAGTTGAGAAGGAGGGTGTTTAGGGTATGGTGAAGGGGTGGAATTAGAGTGTCCAGGAAGTCAATGACCAATAATAACATCCTATTATATATTGTAGGAAATCTATCCTTCAACAAGCTAAATAAAGGAAAGGCGATGATGACATTTGTCTCATCATGTGATAAACACTTTAATAAAGATAATGACAAAATAAGTGACTTGTATTACATTTTTAAAATGTGTGCCATTCACAGTATACTTTAAATCACAAGCATTTTCAGTTACTGTTAATATTTTTAGAATAGTAGAACACTGGCTTTGGTTAAAGCATCGACCCATGGATCTTTCTTAATTCATTTTATTCATAGAAGATATCCTCCTATCATACAAATACTATAAATAAACTATCAAATAAAAGTGCTATGTTTAGAATATGCTTTGGTTGCTAAGGCAACCTAGCTCTGAATTTGTATTAGAGCATACATCATACTTGGTTATAATAAATGATCCTGACTATTAAATTCCCAATTTGTGAATACAAATGTTTGGTAGGGCACAATTGTGTTGTACAGTTTATTCTTCAAACCACCTTAAATCACAACAAAAGGCGGAGAGCCTGCACAATACTGCAAAATACGGTTAATAAATATGTAAATAATACTGTACTTTACATAAATAAACCAATGAAATACATACTTATGTACTGTATTTTTCGCTCCATAAGACGCACCTGACCATAAGACGCACCTAGTTTTTAGATGAGGAAAACAAGAAAACCACTCAATATGCCAGTCTTTTGCCACTCAATATGCCAGGATTTAGCCACTCAATATGCCAGGATTTGCTAGTTTTGTACCACCCTCCTCCCCCCATTCCCCAGTACTTACCTCCTTGCTGCTCTCCGGTCGTTAACTCTTATAGGTGTTATTTAAAGGCCTGCTGGACAAATAAAAAAGTTAGATAATCTAATAGTGGAGAAAATAACTAAAAATACATTGAAGGGGGAAATTAACATCATGGCTGACTTTACCCACTTGGTGACAGGACTATTTTTTCTGTGTCTTACCCTTGGTGACAGAAGCTATTGTAACACTTCTGTGGTGTTTGTGTTTAGCTGTAATATTCCTCTTTCTCATTAAATGTACCCACACATATTATATATTGTTTTTATCAGCATACAAAAGATTTTCATAAGATAATATTTAATATAAAAAAAAATCATAAAATATTATGAAAACTTTAAAAAAGTAATTTGACCATTGATTGTTTCCAAAGCTTGATTTAACACATACTACATAATACATGGTGTGGAATATGATAAACTTGCTTTTGTACACATAGGATCTCTTAACAGTACAATACATTGTATAATGACATCACTAGAGAAACGGGAAATTCCATTTGAATGAAATTATTCTCATTGGTTTCTGCAGCAAAAAAAGAAAAGGAAAGGAAATTCACTCTAAGCTATTGTGGGCAGTCCTGGCTTCTTGCAAACTGCTGTAATTTCACAATTTTATCTAGCTGTACGTATTTTACATAAACATGCAAAACATGCACAAATTCTCCAATACAGCTGAATAGGAGACGTTTTCCAACTCAGCTACTTTAGCCTTGAGTTTGGAATTCCTGTGTCAATTCCCTGCAATTCTCTCTTTAATAAGTAGACCCTTTGGTGTCATGGAATAGTCATGTTTTTCACAGGGTCTTAAGAATTGCCTCCTGCTCAAGTGAATAAATTAGTAAATATTTGTATAATTCAAAGCCATAGCAACACATAGTGTACACTGTACCTGTGCTTTATATATCTCGCTAGTGACAGTAACTAAACTATACTTAGCAGTACTTACACACCACCAAAGGTTTGCACTTCATCCTTTTCTTCATATATGCAAAGTGACTAAGCACATAATAACTCTTGTTACTTCCAAACATTCAAACTGGTATCTATTATGCTGTCAAAGTTCATTCAGGATGTGTTTAAAGGTACATGGGCTAATAACCGTCATTACACTTTCCCTTTCATTTTCTTGGCCAAGTTAAATACAGTCCCTACAGATCACAACCAGTTTTTTTAGACCAGGTAAGAGGGATTTCTCATGCTATGTAAATATTATGAGCTGAATCAAATTGAAATGCAAGCAGCAGGGGCGTTGCTAGGTCTTCGGATGATCTGGGGCTAGAGCCCAGATGAGCTCGGTCACACACACGCCGTCTCTCTTTCTCACACACAGACACCCTGAGACACACTCACACACATACACTTATGCAAACACCCTTACACATACACACATACACTTATGTAAACACTCTGACACACACACATAGACACCCACACCCACACACATTGAGACACACACACACATTGAGATCCCCCCCCCCCACACACACACACATTGAGACACCCACACACATTCACACACACTGAGGTTCCCACACACATTCACACACATTGAGACACACACACTTTCACACATTGAGACACCCAGACACACTTTGAGACACCCAGACACACACTTACACACATTGAGACACCCACACACACACTGAGACACCCAGACACACACTTACACACATTGAGACACCCAGACACACACTTACACACATTGAGACACCCACACACTTACACATATTGAGACACCCTGACACACACTGAGACACCCAGACACACACTTACACACATTGAGACACCCACAGAGTTACACATATTGAGACACCCTGACACACACTGAGACACCCAGATACACACTTACTCACATTGAGACACCCTGACACACACACCTAGACACCCACACACAGTCATACATTTCTTCTATTAATTTTTTTTACTTACCTTACAGTTGGTCCATTATCCAGGATCTTCTGCCGGATGTCACCTGACATCCAGCGAGCAGTTCTCACAGTGCGACGGGGGCGGAGCTTGCACCCATCGGACAGTGCTCTGTATGGCCAGGAGGTGTGGTCACTGCAGGCACATGCCTGTGGGCCACACCTCGTGGAGGAGAGGCTAGGGAGAGAGCTCCCTATAGCAGCCTCTCCTCCCGATCGGCCCTCACCCCCACGTGAGGTTAATCCTCCGATTCTGGGACCATGTCGAAGACGGAGGAAAGCTCAGCGGGGATTTTAATTTTTTTTTTTTTAAACAATTATAGCCCTGGAGTCTCAAGGCTAAAGAATACTTTAGCCCCAGAGCCTCCATTCAGGGCTGTGAAGGGGGGACTCGGGGCTATAGCCCCAGTAGCCCACCCCTAGCGACGCCTCTGGCAAGCAGTTATCTTCCAAACAATCTATTCAAACTGTCTCTTTACATTGTTACAATCCCTTTCATTTTAATTAAAATGTAAGTAGAATATAGTTGGTAATTTTACTGCCTCACTGTTTCCACTGAATCGCCTTGCTCTGCATGGAGCATCCTACTAGCGCAATTAAAAAGCATTAAATGTTTAGCTAGCTCAGCCAGTCAGTTTACTCTACTGTGCTCTGTGTCCTATTATTGGGCTTAACTCTTTCACTGTCAACACCCTTGACAATGAAGACTTCATTTTGTACTATAATATGTATAAATGTAATGAAAGTAGACTTAAAGGGACTATTGTTTATACAGTGAATGCAGAGAAAAAAAAAAGATTTATACATTATGTTAGCAGATTTGCATCGAAATACATAGCATATCAGAAATTATTTATTCTGGTGATTTTTTGGAAACAAATTGGCCAATACAACGTCTATAATGACTATATGTGGTTACATATATTTTTATTATATTTTATTATTATATTATGATTTTTCAGCATTTTGGAGACAGTTTATTATTCAAATGATTTATTATTTTATACCTCCAACACCGTGGCTTATTAACAGCTGTAATGAATTATCTTGAGATGCATGGAAACTACACAGAATCACATCTGAAATGAAAATACTTATACATGTTTGATGTTTGTATTATTACATAAACTAAAAACAACCCATTTACCAGATTAATAAGTACAAGGATGTAGACAGAAATCTCTGCTTGGAATAGTTATCGACCAATGACAAGGAATCAGCAGAAGATCCACATTGTTTCAGAAAACACTAAGGTCATTTTTATTATAGGATATTGGTATAGTACAGTGCACCCAAATTCCACTGACCTGTGTGTGCTTTTATTTCTGTGTTCATCCCTGTGTGTCTCATTGGGTGAACAAAAGAGGGAGATAGTGAAGCATAATTTGGTGTATTGAGCCCTCTAGTGGTTATATGTGGATATTTATTTTTCTTAGTGGCAACTGAATTGCAATGCTATTTTCTTTCTTTGAACCTGTGAAACAAAGGGAAATTATGTTTGGTACATTATATTAAACATATGTGCTCCCGCTACCAAGCATTAAAAGAATTGCTGCATGTTCTGTGTGTAAACAGATGCAGCTCATGGGTGTGTATAATCGACCCCCCCCCCCCCCCCCACCACCTGAGCAGCATGCTCACTCTTACCCCCTGCATGTCTTACAATCTCAGACCAGGCACCAGTGCTTTACCAGCTGACCCTCATTTCCAAAAGGAAGCAGATTGATGTGCATTATCTTTCAGAGCTCCTCATAAGGAGCCTCCCAATTCCTCCAAATCATCCTCTAGTCTAAAATCCCTGAAAATGAGTGTCTCCCACATCCTCAAAACAGAATGTACCTGTTATTAGTTTGCAAACTACTATATATACTGTATATGTTTTTTTTTCTCTTTTAGTTTTTTTGTGTATCAATAATTATTTACCCTGTATGCTGTCTTTCAAATCTGTATACATATATGTATGTATATATGTATGTATGTATATATATATATATATATATATATATATATAAATATTTTAATCTACTGTTAAACGTGTAATTCCATTCTGGACTGGGTCCCCAGGTCGTTTTCCATCTTGAAAACGAGAGAAATCTCAATGTATTCTTCCTGGTAAACCACTTTATAAATAAATAAAAAAACCTGTAACTATAATATATATTGCAACATCCTGTGTAGTATATTTTAACACTGTGAGATTTTTTTATTATTATTATAGGCAAGGATTTGTTTATATTTCATTTTTATGTCTGCTGTACCACCAGACTCAATATTGCCCTGTATCTTAATTAACATTCTTATCTTTCCCATGCCTCTTGTATATAGAGCCTTGTGAGTTGCAGGTGAGATGAACATTTCGTCTCTCCAATTTAATTTTATATTGTACAGGGACTAGGTGGGTTTTCCACACTAAGCAAGCTCTCCAGGTTTGTCCATGCACACTGTATGGCTAAATTGGCAAGATGGAATGTTCATCTCACCTCAACTGACCTTTTGGTGAATATCCCCCAAAAATAAAGATCTCTCACCACAATAGCAGTAAGAGACTGTCAGAGACAGCCTCAACAATGATGGTTTTCCGGGATGCATCATGGCTGCTGGTCAGAGGATAAATTGGCATGTACCTTGAAAAGCACGTTAGTTTATGTACCTACTAGGGCCATTGCATATTTAATTTGAAGGGCAAGTGAAAAAAAATTAGACCTTAGTAAGTCTTTTCACTACAGTGATATTTATACAGTCGGATGAGCAAAACTAGGATCTACTGACACCTAGTGGCTATTTTTAATCTAGTGCTTTGAAAATTTGCTGAGAGACCTATCACAGGCGCAGATTTAACAGAAAACCTGAGACACTCAGGGTTATGCAGAAAGGTGTTTCCTTAAGAAATGTAGCGCAATTGCACCATAATTCTTGTATAGTCCATGTATAAAATGATTACCGCCATAAAAAGTCACTGTGCGCCTGTAGCGCCAATAAAAAAAGGATCAAATTATATTTTAAGAATTCTGTCACAGGCCATATATAAAAAAAAGTCAGTTTGCCCCTATTTTATATCACTTTATTGGACTACAATTCTCCACCACTCCTAATCAGGCATTATCTACACGGAACAGAAAGTCACATTTTTGCCCTTTTTTCTTTCTCTAAAACCTATTCTGACGTGTTTATACCGGCGCAAAAGCAAAAACCTTATTGAATGAATCATACATCACCCCCACTGAACATCCTCCCCAAAGGAACACACTGTACATGTTTTGCATTCAACAACACTTAACCATAATCTCAACATACGAAAGCCTGAAGACTGCTGTACAAGGATGGCTAGGAGGGACAGACTTTACGCATTTTGCATTCAACAATGTTTAACGAACATATTATGATCACGTGTTGTTGAATGTGAACTTGTAAATGCATACCTACTAGGGTATATATAATTAAAATATACATTTAACATACATATATTTCTACATTTTAATACAAATGTATTAATTATAATTTTATTTTTTAATTTTGGAACTTTGGCATGTTTTAACTTATGTTTGAAATCGTTGCATTTCTGTACATTTCCAATGCATTTTGGGTAAATTCGGCTAAGGCAATTCTACAATAGCAAAAGTGACATTTCTGGCTTTTTTTTGCCATTTGGGCCATTTTCAATGTTATGTTTGGATTTTATAAATTCTTATGATTAAGCGTTGTTGAACACAAAATGCATAAAGTGTGCCCATCCTCACCATTCTTGTACAGCAGTCTTTAGGCTTTCTTATGTTATTGGATATTAAATACATTTTGTACCACGGATTTTTGTGTGCCGGATCTTAAACTGAGTATGGAGACTCAACCAAAACAAATGGACAAAACCTCTCTCAAGTTACAGTCTCTAAGCTCTCTAAAGTCTTTCTCAAAGTTAAAATATATTCTAGCACATCAGTGTAATATTTGCTATGCAGGCAATAAAATCCTGATGTAATTGTCTCCTTTGCATACTCCTAAAATGTTAAAGATGCTTGTCATTGATTGAAGTTAAATATAAGTGGGGCCTTTGTGTTCATTATCCGTCACTAAGGACAACAAACACCTTACTATCGAAGATATTGCCGAAATGCCTGCTTTGGACTTCTGTTGCCACCAGTTCCACCTGACTCAGCGCGAGTTGACAAAAATTCAACGGAGACTCAAGTGTCTGCGGACTTGCCATGACCTGCCCTCCTGTGCCTATTGCTCCTGACAAGCGAGCACCGGCTACATTTCTCTAAATCGTGCCCGAACTTCCGTGACATCCGGAGGTCTTGCGATATTTTGGCAGGGACCCACAGGGTCTATTAAGACCCTGATCCGGTCTCTGCCATAGTGTTCCTGGCTACCGATCACCTTGTGATCGGTGGCCAGGAACAATTTGTGACGTTTTGCGTCATGAAGGGGTTAATTTACCACAAAGGCGTGGAACATTCTGTAATTATTGTCATGTTAACAAGATCTGGCCGAGAATAGCCCAAGGTCCTGAAAACTATCAATCATAGTACTGAGGCTGGACAGTCAATATATATAAGGTCACATTTTTTTTAGAAAGTTATATCATAATTATATTGTTAATTAGATATCAGTTCTATTATTGAACTAATAGTACACAAAAATACAATTACAAGACAAAACATACATTACCTAGTTGCCACGTCATTGAGAAAGATTTAATAATTAAATATTAATACTACATTTAATTTTGAATGCTTGTTATCTGGGTTCAAGGTTATTAATCAAATATTAACTTTAACTGAGTCTAATTTATTACTGAGATACTGTTTGCGTTTTAAGCATGCCCCAACATCAATCTTACACTCGATTTACAGTTTTTGCAGATGGAAAAATTTGCTTTCCAGAATATGGATACCAGTTATAAGTTTGTTAATGGGTAATTTAGGCAAGTTAAAATGCTATAGGGCTACCTCTTTAAACTTTAAATTCATTTCACATATAGAATATATATGAGAATATCCGACGGTGTTCTGTTTGACCACTTTGCAACAATTACATACCAGGTATGTCATTCACAAACAAGCCGTTTGTGACAATTGACATGCCTTGCACGTCATGCGGTTAAATGACCATAGAAATTTGTCAAAAGTTGCTTCCTATGCTCACCGTGTATAGCTGCAATGTCTCGATATCAAGGCATTGAGCAACACCCAAATTCGGCATTAGGGTGCAATCTTCTTGTCCTGACACCAAAAATTATTTTAATCAAA
The DNA here is from genome assembly GCA_036172795.1 of Pelodytes ibericus. NCBI lineage: Eukaryota > Metazoa > Chordata > Amphibia > Anura > Pelodytidae > Pelodytes > Pelodytes ibericus. The sequence continues at coordinate 93,054,654 of CM069863.1, forward strand.
AATGTTTTTAAACATTGCTAATATTGGGAATGTAGAGAAAAAAAATGATTGAAAATGATCTATTTAGATAGGTGGCAGAGCTCACTATGATGGTGAGAAGTTGCAGCTTCCTGGAGCTACTGACAGTACCTGATAAAAAATCAAAATCCTTGAACCACACTGGTCAAAATCAATTAAAATATCTTGGATAGATCAGAGGACAAGATGGTAAAGAGAAACAAAATACTGGATAGACCCTGACCAGGTTAAAAACTTGATATCTAATCCTTTCTAACAAGACCTACTAGGCCGCAAACCAGCAGTTCTGATTCATCGTCAGATGATTCGGATGAGGCACAACAAATATTGTCACCTCAAAAAAGACAAACTTGCACCCCAGTTGTAACATATGCAATGAGGGATGATATCAAGAAGTTCTTCCAAGACTGCCAGGCCATGTGGAGGGCAGCCATGAAAATTGTTCAAGAAGATATCCTGAAGATTCAGAAGAAAGTTACAGACTTCAGTCATCCTCTGCAGAAGTAATACAATATCAAACTAAAACCACTGAACTCACATCAATTATGCAAACAGAGAATATTTTTAAGCGGGTGGTGATGCTGGAGGCCAAGGTGTGACATAACAATGTGCAGGTGGGGTGTATCCCAGAGGCGGTAGGGCCCACCACCCTCTGGCCCTACCTGCTGCAACTTAATATTTTGTGTCTGTCAGCTAACTTCATTGGATCAGCATCACTGTATGTGTTCAGAGAATGGAAGGTTCAAAGAGCCCCACATGAGGCCCCAAGAGATGTGATTTTAAAACTGGCAAATCGACAAGAGCATTTTAATCACCACTTACCGCAAAGCAAGCCAGCTTACACAAAACGGCCTGACCATTTGTATATTTGTCGATCATCAGTCCTCCACAGTGCTCTGGAGAAGATCAATGCTCCTGGTAACTACTCATCTACGCTCATTGGTGACATGGGACCCTGAGTGCCTAAATTCAGGAGTCACGTTGCAGATAATGGAGACACAGGGCCTGATGCAGTGTAACCACACTCACCTGGAGGCTTGAGGTACGGAACTGGAGAGGAGTACAAAGAAGAATACTGGACCAATAGCAGAATTGAAGACAAATATGAGCAAGGCAAAGCAGAAACCAAACTGAGGGTAAGAAATACAGGGCTAAGACATTAATACAGGTCAGATGCAGACATGGTACAGATAAAGGGCTTTGCTACAGAACTTAAAATTATACACAAACACTGATATAAACATAGAATAAACAAAGAACAGGCTAAGGTAACATAAGGTAACAGAAATACAGACATAAACTAGCCTAGTACTCTGAGATAGTAAAAGATGAGGGTTTAATATACCTGATGGGCATAAGAGGCTAAGCTTGCCAACCAGCGTCAAGTTACCTTCCTAGCACTAAAACATGCCTCAAAAAAAAAACCTTGGACTGACAGACTTAGAAAAGAAACACACAGAACAGGTGGGACACATTATATAAGAACAGTGACCCAAAATGGGCGATGGCAAGGAAAAACAGATCACATAAAATAACAAGCAGCAACGAAAACCAGGAATGGATCAGAGCAAGAGAAAACAAGGCAAGATAAAAAGGGAACAGGAATAATTGGATACAGACTGGGTGAGCAGTATGCACATACTTTGCCCCCTTGCACTGTGCTGGAAATAAAATAACTGCTGCAAGGTGCGCCATGTGGATGACTACCCGAGCACCAGGTCTAATTTCCTGGTCACCATGGCGACCAGGCACCCAGGATTTGTTGAGCATGCCAGAGGAGAAAAAAAAACCTTTAACCCTGCTGGTACTAAATGTAGGGGAATATAAATACCAGGCGCCCAGAACTGCATGTCCCATTCATTGGGCGATACGAATCACGCATCCCTGGATGGCATATGTATTAGGTCAATATTTCAAAGAGTCTTTTTCAAGGTTCTGTGAGGGTTATTTATAATGGTCACACGTTCTAAACGTAGTTGCTCCTCAACAGACCTTTATAAATAACAAATTCTTTGTAGATGAAATCTTGAAAGGTTTAGAAAATTTCAGAAGGTGGCCTTAACTTATGTTCCACTGTTGCTTTAAAATATTGTTTTGATCAAAGAAGAATGCTCTCATTTGTGTTTTCATAGATGTAAATACATGCACAGTGTTAAAAAGATGTTAGCATAATTTTGAGACATATTATTATGTAACTATCAGTTTGTTCCACTCTCAGTTTTATGCAGTATTTGTATTCTTTGATGTAGAGCATGGGGTTTGTTTGATTTTTTGTCTTAGTAAATCACTGCATCTTCAAAGACTTTTCCTGAATAAACAAGCACACATGAATATAATGGGTGTCTTGCCTCAGTTAAACAGATAATTGGACAAATTACTAATACTTTGCCTTTTGTTTCTACTCTTGGTATAGATGCATTATCTGCAAATGATTTTTTTGTTGTTTTTCTTTAATCCTGGATTGAGTATGATGTAGAAATATGTTTTGAAGTCTTTCAAACTCATGCTATCTAGAGCTAGATTTATTATTATTAGACAATTAGGTTTATGTCTGGAGTACACAGCATGTATTAAGCTCTATATACTCTTGTTAGTTATTATGTATCAATGAACTTTTCTATTGCAGACTATGACTTTCAATGCCATGAGATAAATTAACCCATTGCGTTTCTTGGGTCCAGAAGTCAATGAAAAAAGTAACAGGTTAATTTTTCCAATTAAATTTATCCCATTCTTGGAATTTCTGTGACCTAACACCAATTATATTAAACCTTTTTACGACATATTGTAAAAGGTTTATTGGATCCAAGTTGTGCAACATAGCACAATAAAAATGAAAGGACAACTGATAACAAGCATGATTGTAGTGAAGTGCTTTCACAAATCAAAGGTGTGCTCACACTTTTCATGGTTCACTGTAGCCCCAATCTGGATTACACTTTGCAACACAAAACCACATAATTACAACGCCAAAAACAGGTGTTATATCTAATTTGCCCATATGTGAAGAGGATCCAGCAATAATAGTTGCTGGCACCGCAAAGAACAGCTACACCATTGAAACGCGTTTCTCTGAGATAGACTATGTTTTGTCAAGAGGACACTAAAAGCTAAACGTGAGTCGAGGCTGTAGCTGTTCTATTTGTTGCCCGGAAACTATTATTATAAATTCAGAATCATAATCTTTTGATAGCAAAAAAAATGTCTAATAAGCTTATCCAATTTATACATTGATCAGCATTGTTTGTGCAGCACATAAGCTTTACTGTGTATGAGTAGAGGAGGCAATATCTCCCTAGGCTGCTAATTTATTCCTCCCAGTGTTTATGTATAAACGTCCAGGGCCGGCCTTAAGTGTTCCGGCGCCCTGTGCGGGCTCCCCCCGTGGCCCCTATGTATGTGTCTCTCTCCCTTCCCATGTTTGTCCCTTTCCTCTTCCTCGCCATGTCTGTCTCTCTTTCCCTCTGTTCTGTCTCTCTCCCCCGTCCTCTGTTCTGTCTCTCTCCCCCGTCCCGTTCTGTCTCTCTACCCCCGTCCCCTGTTCTGTCTCTCTCCCCCTGTCCCCTGTTCTGTCTCTCTCCCCCTGTTCTGTCCCCCCTCCCCCTGTTCTGTTTCTCTCCCCCCCTGTTCTGTCTCTCTCTCTCCCCCCTCCCCCTGTTATATCTCTCTCCCCCAGTTCTGTCTGTCTGTCTCTCTCTCTCTCTCTCTCTCTCTCCCCTCCCCTGTTCTGTGTCTCCCCCATCCACTGTTCTGCCAATATCTCCCCCTCCCCCTGTTCTCTCTCTCTCCCCCTCCCCCTGTTCTCTCTCTCTAGCCCTGTTCTGTCTCTCTCTCCCCCTCCCCCTGTTCTCTCTCCCCCCTCCCCCTGTTCTCTCTCTCTAGCCCTGTTCTGTCTCACCCCCTTGCCCGTGTTCTGTCTGTCTGTCTCTCTCTCCCCTCCCCCTGTTCTGTCTCTCTCCCCCCGTCCCCTGTTCTGTCTCTCTCCCCCTGTTCTGTCCCCACCCTCCCCCTGTTCTGTCTCTCTCTCCCCCCTCCCCCTGTTCTCTCTCTCTAGCTCTGTTCTGTCTCTCCCCCTTGCCCCTGTTCTGTCTGTCTGTCTGTCTCTCACCCCCCCCCCACCCCACCTTTGCCTGCAAAGGTGGATCCAGGGAGGGGGCGGAGCTAACTGGCTCAGCAGTGTAGCTCCGCCCCCACCCTGTGAAGCAGAGCAGAGTCTGCTTTACGGCGAGCCATGGGCAGCAAGAGAAAGTGCTGCTCGGCTCCCCATGTTTAATGCAAGCATGGGGAGCCGAGCAGCACTTTCTCTTGCTGCCCGCAGCTCCCTGTAAAGCAGACGCTGCTCTGCTTCACATGGTGGGGGCGGAGCTACACCACTGAGCCGGTTAGCTCCGCCCTCTCCCTGGACCCAGCAGAGCTTGCTTAGCAGAGGGCTGGTGAGGGGGTATCTTTTGATCTCCCCCAGCCAGTGCCTCTACCGGCTTTTTTTTTTTTAACGGGCAGGCAGGCTCCCCCTGGGATGTTGCGCCCTGTGCGATCGCACAGGTCGCACACTCCTAAGGCCGGCCCTGTATATGTCCATTTTATGTTGCTGCTGATTGACTTGGTAGACTGCAGAATATTGTCAAATCTATATTAGTGAGTCCAACAACACATATAGCATAAGAAATGTAGCAGTCTTTACCTGTTTGTTTTGGTATTAGTCTGTTTGTTTTGAGCAGTAATATATTATTTTAAGTTTATAATATTAAAGTTGTTGGTGAACAATATGCTGTATTTTTTTACTCAATGCGGGCCATTAACTAAAAGATGAGTTGCAGGTGAGTTGAGGTGAGATCAGTTTAGCTATACATTGTGCAGGGACAATCCTGGTGAGTTGGCTTAGCGGGGGAAACTCACCAGGTTCATACCTGCACAAAGTATAGCTAAAATGCTGATATTAAATGTTCATCTCACCTCGTCTCACCTGAAACTCACCTTTTAGTGAAAAGACATCAATGTGTAAATTAGGGCATTGGAAGTTTTTCCTCTATGACTTTCATTGCCTGATTTCTTTAGGTTCAACCCCTTTGTCCTGACCATATTAAAACACCTATTTGGCTGTTTCTGCTAGTTTTAAAATCACATAATTCAGACAAAAATCCATACTTACTTGGGTCAGTTATCTGGAGAAAATCTGTCATATTAAAGTATTTTAAAATGCATATTTAACATGTTGCATTGCTTAAAATATAAACAAAACATGCAGTTAGATGAATGTGTGAAATTATTTGCAAGAAATCAGGTACGCCCCTCACTGAAGTAATAGTCAATTTTCTTTTTTTTGGCTTACGAAACCAATGAGAATCATCCATCTATTTGAATGGGATTTCCTGTTTTAGTGATCATCAGACAGTGTGTGCTACACATTGTCAGGTCCTCACTGTAAATTACCATGAAAAGATAGTTCCCTGTCACTGTGCAAATCAAAGAGAAAGGTTTGCTTACTTTTACACTAATAAAGATACAGCTAGGTAAAAATAACCTAATAATTCTATTACGATGGGCATTGCAGTCACTATCATTGCAGTCCTTTTCATTGCAGTATGAATATGATGGGCACTGCAGTCATTATCATTGCAGTATAATGTGATGGGCATTGCAGTTGTTATCATCGCAGTCTGATTATGATGGGCACTGCAGCCATTATCATGGCAGTATGGTTATGATTGGCACTACACTCATTATCATGGCAGTATAATATGATGGACATTTTAGTCATTAGCATTGCAGTAGCGTTATAATGGGCATTGCAGTCATTATCATGGCAATATGATGATGATAATGGACATTGCTGTCCTTGTCATTGCAGTATGAGTATGATGGACTTTGCAGTCACTAGTATTACAGTCATTATCATTGCAGTATGATTATGATGGGCATTTCAGTTCTTATCATGGCAGTATCATTATGATGTACATTGCAGTACATTTCAGGGCAGTATAATTCTGATTGACATTGCAGTCATTATCATTACAGTATCCGTATGTTGGGCATTGCAGTAACAATCTTGGAAGTATGATTATGATGTTCATTGTAGTACATTTCAGGGCAGTATGATTATGATAGACATTGCAGTCATTAGAATTGCAGTAGCGTTATATAATGGGCATTGCATTCATTATCATGGAAGTATGATTATAATGGGGATCTCTCTGTCTCTCTCTGTCTGTCTGTCTTTCTCTTTCTAAATGTCTGTCTTGCTCTCTCTCTTGAACTTTCTCCATGTCTGTCTTTCTCTTTTTCTCTCTCTTTAGTGCTCTCTCTATGTCTGTCTTTCTCTCTTTCTCTATGTCTGTATCTCTCTCGCTCGCGCTCCTCGTCTTTATTTCTCTCATTCTCTTTTTCTATATCTGCCTTTCTCCCCTCTCTTTCTCTATATCTGTCTGTCTCTCTCTTTCTCTATGTCTGTCTTTCTCTCTCTCTTCTCTGTCTGTCTTTCTAGGTTTGACTTTTTTTTACACGCAAAGCCACATTTACACACATACATACACAGGTACACACACAACCACAGTCACACCTACACATACACACACACACATACAGTCACACTTACACAAACACAAACACACAGTTACACACACCATTAAACACAAAGCCAGCCTTACACAAATACACTTACAGACAACCTTACAGACACAGTCACAGTTCCACACACACAGAAATCACTCTTGGTCTCTCTTACATAGACATAGTTACACACATCTTTACACACGCACACACAAACATCCTTACACACATACATAAACACAGAAATACACAGACACCCTTACACACTTAAACACATAAAGCCTTACACACACACGATTAGACACACAGTCACACTTACACACATACATACATACACACGCAAACCCTTACACACACAGTTAGACACCCTTACACATAATTCAGCTGTTTGTCCCCCTCCCTGCTTATTTACCTTTATATGCATGGAGAAGGACCGTTCAGACAGTGTCTGTCACCTGTCTCTGCATAGGCAGAACATTGTCACTTGGCGTCTCCCAAGAGCCTGATGTCAGCTGACATCCGGAAGTTGCGCAGCACGAAAGGCCAGAGCGTGCACACATCGTGCTGCGCTCACCCCTCAGTGCGGTTAACAGTTTTACACTGTGGATGAAATTATTTGGTGACAAGAAAGAAAACAGGGAGGAAATGGGAGTTAGAAGTCCAAATGCTGGCAATTTCCTAACAGATTAAGTATGAAAGTAAAACTACGGGGATTTATCAAGAGACTTTCAAACCTAAGGCCAAAGTAGCCAAGCTGGAAAAATTTTCTCACTTCTGAATCACATGATTTTATTAAAATCTTTATGGATCTAATTAGAGTTGTTCTGGTATTTCACCCTCTGTGAAATAAGCCACTAAACATATTTCAAAACCATGGTAGTTCTATTGTTGTGCTGTTAAACTGAGTTCACTGACAGCTGAGTGGCAGAATATTATACATTTATGTCCTTAGTAGAAGAAATATAAAACACTGTATCTACTTTGAAGAATTTACAACAAGAATTAAAAAAATGTTTAAAAAGTGTTTTTATTTTTTTATTTAATAGCATAATAAGGTCAACTTGAGTGGTTGTCTTTTAAAGTGAAATTTTACCTCCTCACACTATTCTTAACTTTAAGTAAATACACTTCTATGTATTGCCTTACTCTTGTTTTTATACAGTGCAGTGGAATCTGGTTAGCATATGTATGATTGTGTGGCCTTACAAACCTTTTAGCAGTAACACATTTGCTTTTGGGGAAAATACTATGTGTCAAACAATGCTAACTGTGTATATTTTCCCACAGATATATATTCTCTTGTTCTGATGGGGGACTCAGGATCGAGGCGTTCAACGCTAGTTTCCAGGTTGCCTATATTCCGTCGCAGTATTGGCCGAAGACAAGACTCTCTTCCTTCCTCTCCATCTTCCAATAATACAGGCGGATTGCACAGCTCCTCGCCCTCTAGTACGAATTCCAGCTCAGGTAGTACCGGGAAACGCCGAAGCATATTTCGCACTCCATCTTTAAGTTTCCATTATAAAAAAGATAATGATCACAAATGTGACTCCACCAGCCAAACAACAAATATTTCTAATGGTGCTCAGACAACAAGCCACGGCAGCTCGCAAAAAATAGATTTAGAAGAGCAAATTAAGACCAAAGGCAGGAGCTACATTGGGGTCCCTAGCTCTTGCAGAAAGACAATTACAAGGTCGCATACCGAAGACTTTGAGAAGAGGAAAGAACATTCCTCTAATAAGAATGTATTTACAAACTGTTTAGGAAAGGGTGAAAAGGATGACTCTGGATTTGCAGATGAACCCAGCAAGCAATCTACTAAACATTCCACAAGAAAGCTGCTTCCTAGATCATTTTCAACCCATTCCAGATTTTCTAAACCTGTACCTACATCTCAATGCCAATCCCCGTCAGTGGTCCAAACTTCTGACTGTTCCCAGACCATTCGGACACCATTTGTTGAATCTTCAGTTGTTAAGGTTGCATTACCCAATGCTTCTGATCCAACTGAATACACAGAGACATCATTACAATCTCCACTTATTTCTACAGATCATACAACTGCCCCACAGACACCCTCAGATTTTGTATTCATGGATGATTCTGCCTCTGAAGCTGATTCCTTGCCAAACAGTGGAAATCAGCGACCTCACAAACAGCATTTTTGCCATGCTGTCTCTACCTCACAAACTTTCCCTTGTCCAGTCTCAGTAGCTATTCAAGTGGACAAGGTGACTGAAACTGTAGAAAACACTTCCCAATGTGATGGCATGACGATCACAAAACTCAAGACTGAGACCTGTGAGGAGAGAACAGTTTCCAACACTTCCCTAATATGCTCCAGTCCTTGTCAAACTAAAGTATTATTACCAATTTCTGAACTCTATACGAATGATATTCCAAGCACTCAAAATGGTACAACACAAAGGCATGTAGATGTACCAGTATTTCAAAATGGAGCATATTCCCTCTCGACAGAGAGCTTTCCAAAGAAATATGAGCCAGCATTAGAGCACTTTGCGGTAACAGCTGAAAGGCCGAAAACCCATCGTTCCATATCAGAATCAAAAGGCATTTGTTCTCCTGAGTCTCACACATCTTTGATGCACCATGGCCTTGCTAGAGGTACACTTTTTTTTAATGCAAATTATTTTAAAAAAGATAGTCCATCTCAATACGCATTGGTTTTTAGTTTGTTAAACCATAAGATTTAATGTTTTTGACAGAATAATTGATTTTACTTTTTTCGAAGTGGTAAATCCTTTATGCAAGTGGGGAATACACCGCCATAATAAAATATACATAGAACAGACGGTTCAAAGTTTTGCCTTACTAAACTATTATGTTTGAATACCATCATCTTTCTTTTAAGTTAGGAAAAATTATGTATATTAATTAGGTAGCTACATCAGTATTTTTCACTAATGAATTGTACCCTGTGGCAATGTAAAGAGTTTCATAAATCCAAAATATTACCATTTATTAGAAGATCAAGTCTGTTTTCAGCCTTAACTACAAATGAACCAGGTGAATAGTTTGATGTCCTGGTTAAACATTTGTCATATGAAATGGCTTGATTTTTAAATAGTCTAAGAAATAATAATATAAAAATGTATGTTATTGTTTATTTTTTAGACTTTAATGAAGATGCCTTAATTCTCAGTTAAAAGCAGTGACTGTTTTAGTTGTTGTAAGAACAGAAGTTTATGCTGTTAATGGAGATTAAAGAGGCAGTTCCACCTACAGTGTCTGAATTTTTGTTAGTGCCCATCTTCTAATGTGTTTAGTGCCCCTCACGTGAAGAAATAAAAACAGATCTCTTTTAACAGTTTTTTTTCCGTAGCTCTTCCTGTCTCCTAAAAAATGCAAATAAGGTGTACTACATGTATTGCTGTTGTTATAGTAACAGTCATGCTTATCTCGCCAAACCTTCCTTATTGGATGTCACTGAATTTACACTGTCAAATTATTTTCAGTGTAAACATGTACAACATACAGAAAATAAGCTACATGTTATCTGCCCCAACACCCTATTTGATCTTTTTCATTGAATGAATCAGAGGATCTAAATGTTAATAACTTAGAGCACATAGGACCTTAATGCTTTAAAGTCTACAAATATCATACATTGTACATATATTGTTACCATTAATTGTACCAAGGCTTAAAAGTATTATTAGACTTTAGGAGCCCAACAGACCAATTCAGGAGCAAGCTTAGTTATTATCAAGAGTCAGCAAAATGGTGCTTCCATAGGGTTCTATGTAAAACAATAACAAAGGTAGTTTTACCTTAAAATTTTACTTAGAATTGTATGACCCATGGTTCTTACCCTCAGTGGGTATTTCATATAAATCCTGGTTTCTGAAACCTAAAGGGACTGTATCACCCGAACATTGTTTTTACTGTGCATGTAGCGCACAGAAAATAATTGAAAATGATCTATACATTGTATTGGCAAAATTGTAAGCAAATGTCTAAATTAGGAGAAAATGTGTTTTAAATATGTCTTTGGAGTCTCCTGCATATGTCCTCACCTGTGGCACGGTATGCAAATTACACATTTCCTACTGAAAAGCAGTTTATTTGCATATCGTGCCATGGGTGATGTCATAAGAAGGAGACTCCACTGATATTAAAAAAACATTTTTCTCCCAATTTAAGAAATGCTTGCAATTTTGCTAATAGAATGTATCGATCATTTTCAATCCTTTTTTTACATTTTACATTCATAATTAAAACAATGTTTTTGTGGTACAGTCCCTTTAATATTTTCCTTGTCTGGTATATGACACTATTCTAACAAAAACTGACACAATTACAGCAATACTTATTTTACCAATATGTGTATATAATATAGAAATAATAGGTGTATAGGAAATATTGATTGTTTATACTCATACATTTCTGCTTTTTGTCAGTTAACTATGCCAGCAGTTTTAGCCCATTCCGAGATGGGCGGTATTCTGAGAGGCGTTTGAGGTCATCCTCCGAAGGAACGGCGGGAAGTAGCAGAATGATGTACAAACCAAGGGAAGGAAACACAGAGGAATTAAATTGCTTACGGAAACAGAGAACAATTTCAACATCTTCCAAAATGAATAGCATGGTAAGTGCAAAACGAGCCATTTTCCTATCTGGTCATATTCTCACAAAGTGGGCTGTGCTATTGTCTTGTCCAGGAGTTTGCTGTACTAAACTTGTAAACAAGACTACAGGCCCACATTACTACAGCCCACTGCAGCATGCAATAAAGCAATATCTGATCCAGAACATGATATTTCTTTTACAGATAAGAGAATTCAAAAGAAGTAATAAGAAAATAAGACAAATGTTTCCAAAAATATGTCTGAGAAACCAAACCAAATATACTAGCTATATAAGCTGAGCTCCCTGACATATATAGGAGATTACCTTTGCTTTGTTAAAGTCATTTTAGTATCCACTGGCTTGAATAAACTTTTCATTTCAATCAAAATGGGCACTGAGGATTTCTAAAGCATGTCAAAAAGCTACGAAGCAAAGTGTATTGGACCTGCTTTACTAAATGGCCTTGGGGAGAATAATGCATTTATCTTCGTTTAGCAGTTTAAACTAGAGGAGTCGGCATCTTCCTTCATCATTAACACATACATAATGGTTATATACTATTCCCTAAGTACACAGTTCAGTTCACCAGTTTTATCCAGTAGCAGCAGCAGTTAACATGCATTAATGTGTAGTAAATGAATATATTAGGCTGAAAATATTATATGTCCCACTTACATAGTCCCTGAAATCCATAATATTGAAATATTCATCCAGAAATTAGACATGGAAACTTTTATATGACTAAATACAGAGTTTATTAAAGAGTGAACAGCATATTTTCCCTGATTCGCTATAAGAAACTTGCCAATCCTGGTTTATCTAATATATGGATATACATATAGTTGTGTAGCTAATTATAGAAAAAATGCATCACTAGAAAAAAATACTAAATGTATAAATTAGAGATAAGGGTGCTATACTGAAAGGAGTGTCCTCACAGCACACAGTAAGCCAAATATACAAATAAACAAAAAAAAAGGATAAGCCAAATAAAGGCTCAAATATAGTGTTTTACTTGTGAAAAAAATAAGTAAACAAATGCAGTTATAGATAAGGTATTGTACATACTCAAATAGAATAACAGCAGTGTAACAGGCAAGGCCGAACCTAGGGTCAGAGATGCCTTTTTGCAGGTTTGTTTTGGGCGCCCCATTGGTGGGCGTGTTTATATTAACCCCTCCCCTTCACAAATGTAAGTTCTAGAAATGCCTGTTTCTGTGGCAACAACTCTGCCTCTCATATATAAGCTCAGACACACACATGTAAACCTACCACTCTTACATGCACATTCTGACACTCACTCTGACACACCGCCGGCCTTAGGTCCCCCCCCCCCCCCCCCACCCGTATCTACCCTAATTTCTGTCTGTCTCCTCTCCCTTCTTATGCCTCCCCCTCCTTCCCCATCTCTGTTCTCTCTCCCCCTCCACCCCCATCTCTGTTCTCTCCCCCTCCTCCTATCTCTATTCTCTCCCCCTCCTCCCATCTCTATTCTCTCCCCCTCCTCCCATCTCTATTATCTCCCCCTCCTCCCATCTCTATTATCCCCCCCCTCCTATCTCTGTTCTCTCCCCCTCCCATTCTTACTTGCGGGAGGGCGGCATAAGCTCCGTTTGTTAAAGGAACATTAAATGTTGTTTAACCCTTGCTTCCTTGAAAGAAGCAAGGGTTAAACAAAACATGTCCTGGTACAATTAAGTAAACCCGACATTTAATAGATACACGTGGGTTTACTATCTGCACATGTGAGACACAGCAGTTCCTGGTTGTTACATGCTGACAAACGTCAGCACACGCACAGCTAATCAGAGCGGGGGCTCGCCCCACTCCGACAGCTGAATGCGAGGGTCTCTCGCTGCTAGCTCAGTAAGTGATCTTTTGGTCTCTCCAGCCAGCTCCTCTACCCGCAAACTTTTTTTCTTTTAAGGTGTCGGGTGCCCCCTGAGCTGTTGCGCCCTGTGCACAGGTCGCACACACCAAAGGCCGGCCCTGCTCAGACACACACATGTAAACCTGCCCCTCTTACATGTAAATTCTGCCACTCACACTTTTGTGCAGTCCTGTAACTCTCACATGAACATTCTGTTACTCAAACAAATGCAACTTTACCCTCTTGCTTTCCTACCTTGTCTGTCTCTCTCTCTTCCCCCAATGCAGGACTGGCTCATGAACTTGTGCAGGCTTGGTTGAGAATTAAAATGCTGCCTCCTATACACCTAAGGTTACACATAAAGTCACGCAAGCAGATACATAATCACACAGTCACATATCTGCACACACAGTTACATAGACACACAGTCACACAAACATGCAGACAGAAACACACACATACAGTAAACATGGAACTGTGCATGAATTCATATCTTCAAGCTCCCTTTTCATTTGAAAGTGAGAGCAGGTCTGTATCTGTTGAGCCCCAGACCTACTCAAATAAGATGCTTGGCACAAGTCTCACACCACCTTGTCTGCTGTCTCTCTCTCTCTCTCTCTCTCTCTCTCAATCTGTGGTCTCTCTCTCTCTCTCAATCTGATGTCTCTCTCACCCCCCCTTTTCGGCTGTCTCTCTCATCCCCCTTGTCTGCTGTCTCTCTCATCCCCCTTGTCTGCTGTCTCTCTCATCCCCCCTTGTCTGCTGTCTCTCTAACACCCCCTGTTTGCTGCTGTCTCTCTCATCCCCTGTTTTCTGCTGTCTCTCTCACACCCCTTTTCTGTTGTCTCTCCCATACCCTTCATGACTGTTGCTCTGTATCCGCCCCCTTTTTGTGCCTTAGGGAGGAGCGAGCAGCATCCGCTCTGTGTGTTAAACACACAGAGCTCAGTCAGAGCTGCTCAGTCAGTGCTGCTCGCACTCCCTGGGCATAGTGATGACGATGCGCAGGGTGGACGAGCAGCACTTACCTGTGTGTTTAACACAACAGAGAGCGGATGCTGATCACACCTCCCCACTCAGTAATAAGGTGCTGCTCCTTCCTCCATTGTTCCCTTAAGTTGGAGGAAGGAGCCCTTTAAAGAAAAAAAAAAAAGCGGCCAAGAGCCACAGGGCACAACAGCACCTCTTGGCACGATTCTTTCCCCAGTACCCTTGCGCCAGGGTGCGGTACACCCCAATGTTTCAGCACACACTAGTACCGTTGTCAAGGTTGTGTAGATAATTATCAGACTCTAATCCTAAGAATCGCTGGTATTACAGCAAACTACAAATCACTTTTGATTTATGAAGTAATACTGTTCAGAAAATAAATTAACGTATTGCTTGACAAAGAATTAACACAGTCCAGATTATCATTCTCTGGTAAATTGGGACATACGGTATACTGTGTTGCCAACAGAACAATTTGGGAGGTATGATAACTGATCAGCTGATGCAATCTTGAGGCCACCATCACATTGCAGTGAAGTGAATAATGCTCCCTGCTATTTATAGTATTTATTGCCCCCCCTCCCCCCCCCAACTATGACCATGGCTAAGAGGAGCTTGCGTGGCCCTATCGAATACCCCCCTAACCATAACTGAAGCTGGGTGCCAGCCAAATGGCCCCCAAACAGTATAAATCCAGGGCTATTCCCCAACCCCTTGTACAAAATAAATAATCCCCCATGGGGTCTGGGGAGCGGCCAAAGGCCCCCAGACACTATATAATGAAAAAAAAAAATAGAAATGTAGGGGTGAGGGTTGGGAGTGGAGTGGCTTTTTTAAAGTTTTTGAATTATTTTTTTAATGTTTAAATTTCAATTTTCCAGATCAGATCTGGAGAATAGTAATGCCCAAAATTAAAAAAAGAAATACCTGCTCTGAAAGTGGGAATTTCATTTTAAGAAACACTGGCATCTGATTGGCTGACTGTGTAAGCCAATCAGATGACCTTAATCCCAGCTTCCCTGTTGGCTGGGTTTTGAAAAACATTCTATATTCTTTTTTATAATTCTCAAAGTTTATTGAAAATACACTTTTGTATTCAATACAGAAATTCAAGTTATATAAACATGTGTAAGAATTTTGTAAGCAGATCTTATAGCTCAAGGAGAATTGATGTGATAATAATAGGATCTTACCCCAATGGGCATCTATTAAGGCAAGGTTTTAGGTAGTATGGGATGGCGGGTGTTTGTTCAGTAATTATAATTTTGTAGATTTGTGAAAAAAGATGAGGTGTGGAAGTTTTTGAGAGCAAATCCATTCAAAGGTTGTCAAAATCTTGTTGCTGTAACGACCATAGGAAATGTTTTATTTGGTGGTATAAAGACACATAATGCAGGGGTTTAATTATTCCATATGAAAGGGTATGGTATATATGGCGGTAAGTCATCATATAAATAAAATAAGGATTGTGAGAAAGTGAGAATAGTAGACTGTGGTAAGTGAAATGCATCCATCACATCTAAGTTTTGACCATATCTTCTAGGTTGGGTCAATCATTGGGTGGGTCCGGGTCAGAGTGGATCTAGCCTGGTCTGAAATCCAAGCTAATTCTGGTATGGGGATTGAGAGCAACACCTGCTCCAATTAAATCCAATACTTTTAGATTGATTTTTGCAAAATCATTTTCAATGTGCAATTCATAAAATGTACCACAAGATGTCAGTCTACACATGCAGTCTATGTCTTCTAGTGAGTTCTATTATTGTTTGCTTTATCTGGATCTTGTGCTGTCAAAGTAAATGCTGTTTGGAAATAAATTCTGGCAGCCTATTTATAGGCACAGCTTGGGAAACTTTTTTTTTTACTCTGTTTAAACCGTTATACCTACCTTATAAACTCTATTATTTACAAAATAACTATTCAGTTTGGCAGTTGAAAGGAAGCCGTTTGAGACTTTAATTCCACTTATGTGGAATTAATAAGTGGAATTTATGTGGAATTTTTGGGGTAAAACGATGTTGAACTATTACTTTTAAGTTGAATGAAAGTTTTTCCTATTGCATGCTGAAATCAGGGAACACCTTCACCTAATATATTAAAGGGACAATCTAGTCCCCAAACTCACTTGCAAGTTGAAGATTCGTCTTGTATACTGCTTGTATACTGCTTAGGATTTGTTCCAGTGTGATTTGATGCAGGCAATCAGAATAAATCACATTAAAATGTTAAATTTTTTTTATTTAACACAATCAATAGGGGGATTGCCCCAAGGCTCCGTAAGGAACTTCACCCCCCACCTTTCCTTCCTATTTTTTAACATTTGACTCAAGCCCTCTCCAGTGATTACACTGCATGTTTACTGCAGGTGTGGCAGGACTGACTATATAGACACTGAGCACATAAAGTTTTGTTTCATTTAGTCACTTCCTGTGCTGCTAGAATAAAATACATTGTGTGGACTCTAGTGACCTTGCTCTTGTACAAAGTAGGATCTCTTAACAGTGCAACAAATTGTCTAGAGAGACATAATATTCCATTCATTGGAATGAAATTATTCTCATTGGTCCCTGTTTCATGTAAGTTTTTTTTATATATTTTAAGCAATGCAACATGTAACACATGCATTCTAAAGTACTTTGAAAGCAAATTAATATGCATTAACATTTGGAAGATGCATTTTGGGCACTAGACAGTCTCTGTAAGTAGCATTTTTTCTTAAAACTTCAGATTTCCTTAAGGCTCCATGAATACAGAGATTTCCTAAAAATAATACCGGCCATAGCTGTGGGCGGAGCCACAAAAGGCGTGGGTCACAACACGCACACAGAGACAGTTTCACACAGACAGTCTCACACACACACAGTGAACTCTCACACACAGTGACACTCACACAAACACAGTGACATTCTCTCACACACACAGACACATACAGTGACATTCTCTCTCACACGCACACACACACACACACACAAACCAGTAATTTTGAGGATTTTTTTTAAGCCAAAAAAAAAAGAGAAAACGTCTCTTTTCTCTCCTAATTTGCCCCCTCCCTTCTGTATTACCTGTTTGCATGGGAGGGGGCATTCCTGCTGCTGCCTGGTCTGTGCAGCACATCAAACTTCCCCCAGCAGATGGCCAGGAAACAGTGATGCGCAATGCGCGAGGGGGGTTAGCTTTCAGTCTGTGCACCTCGCACAGACTTCTCCCTTGAGCTGTACAATGGAAACAAGAAGAAAGCAGCATGGGGGCCATGTGGATGAATATCGGGTGCCAGGTCTAATTTCCTGGTACCATGGCAACCTGGTGCCCAGGATTTGTTATGCCTTGTTTGCTGCTCACCTCTCCCTTCTGCCTGCAAAACAAATACAGGTCTTAAAATGACCGGTATTTTAGTTTTACTGGCACTGGCTCCTAGCTCTCAATTACTGGCTGTGCCAGTAAAATACCGGCCAGGTGGCAACCCTATTAGAAACAAAGGATTTGTGAATATGGTGCTCTTTAGTGATTTTGGGGCTACAGCAAAAACACTCTAGTACAGCCACCTTAAGGTGTACCAACCAAGGTCAAAAATACAGGGAGGGTGTGCAAAAAACATGCAAAAGACTTATCTACTGGTCTTTAGTAGATATATTCTGAAGAAAAATTAATAAAAAGGAACTTATAGTGTAGTAGGTCAGCTCAAATGGAGATATATGGTACCCCCCACAATGGATGGGACTCACATGTGATTGAGCCTAATGGATCCAGGCTCAGGGATATAAAAAATATTGTTGGCAGTCTTGATTCTGACTAAAATTCACTATTATAGTCAGTCCTTTCAGAAACAATCCTTGGTGACTTGTCCTCCTGTGCGTGATGACATCAGGGCGCGTTTTGCATAATGCTTCATTCAGGTGATGTGTGTGCTGCTCCTCTTCTCCTCTGTTTTTATAGTTCCTGGTGTGGCAAGCTCTGAGGTTCCATTGTTGTGGCTTAACCCCTTCCCGACCTTATGACGAGTTGACTCGTCATAAGAGCCGCAGCATTAGCGACCTTATGACGAGTTAACTCGTCATGCAGTCTAGCCGGCAGTGCGCTCCGTGGGCACCGCCAGCTAGTCTGCAACGGGTCCAGGACTAAGCCTCGCACCCGAGGCAAAGCTGCTGGACCCGATCGGTGCATTTCCGGGCATGTGATCGCGGTGATTGAGTGATCACCGCGATAACATGCAAATTAGATGGCAAAGTCAGTGTGTTCACACACTGACTTTGCCTCTAATTCACTCTCTGTGCTTCACATTCTTATAGTGAAGCACAGAGAGTGACCTGTAAGTAAAAATAAATTAATTAAATACACAGAGGTAAAAAAAATAAAATAAAAAAATTAACCCTTTCATTGCTGATCACAGTTTTTAACTGTGATCAGTTTCCTTCCACTTTATGGCCCTCATTTAGTTTTTTTTTAACATATTTTTTTATTTTTACAATTTATAAAGTTTTTTTTTATAAATAAAGGTCATTTTAATATATTTATTTAATAAAATGTAACCCCTGCATGCCTGTTGCATGATTTTTACTGATCTGACATTGCACTCTTCAGAGTTTTTTTCTGTCTTTTTTGTTATGGGGGGCTTGGGGACCAATATTTTTCTTTTTTATTAGTTAGTTAATTAGGGGGGATAAGTGGGTTAGTGTTGCACTAGTTATGTAGCTTATTATTGGGAAAATAATGGGGAAAAACTTTTTTTTCCTCAAAAATGTCCTCTTTTATATGTATTTTTTAATACTAAAATGTAAATCATTTTTATGTATAGGGTATCAAAAGAAAGCTCTAACTGTCCTTTAAAAAACAACATATAACGTGTATGGGTACGTTAAATGAGAAAGAGGAAAATTATGTTTCAAAAACCGCGTATTTAAAATTGAAAAACGCTCTGGTCCTTGGCCCAGGAAAATCCCTGGTCCTTAAAGGGTTAATTGAAGTAATATTAACCCTTTTGGTGCGTAATACTATTTAAACAGCTATTTAACGCTATTTGTCTGACAAATATATTCATATAAAAATGCACAAATAAAATGCATAGGTTAAACAATTGTGAGGTGTAAATGTAATATTATGTATCTAAAAATGTATGTATATAAACAATTGTGAAACTTCAAAAATCGAAAAATGAAAAAATATACATAAATGTACAAATCAGGTAATTATTGTTAAAAATGTATTAAGTTAAAAATTAATGATTTAAAAATGACCGGTATTTTAGTTTTACTGGCACCAGCTCCTACCTCTCAATTACCGGCTGGCAACCCTATTAGAGATTGAGTTACAAGATATGGCTATGGTTGCCACCTAGCCGGTATTTTACCAGCAGGCCTGTAAATAATTGACTTGACCCCAATGTTAAGTCTATAGGAGCAGTACCATGGCTGGTATTTTTTTGTAGAAAAGGTGGCAACCCTAGAAATGGCCATGTCATTTTTCCTGTACCACATCAGGATTTAAGTATCATCCTTCTATGAAACAGAAGTCTTGATTACATTACCTGTGCTGAGATCAGCATTTTGTCATAACTATCATGGTGGGAGTTGACCGTAGGAAACTATTTGGATGGCTGTAATAACCTTCAAAAAGTTATTTCTAAGTACGGCTTAGCATTTTGGTGGCCAATGACCCATATTTAAATACATATCTACTACCGCCTACCCTACCACACAAGGATGAGTGGGCACAAAGGTTGGATACAAGAAGGGCTAGCATTTACTTGTTTACTACTCATCAGAGATAGAGAAAGGGGGGGAGGTGCACACTGGCCTTCTTGTTACTGAGGGATTTAATGTGTTCTTACTTCCGGGGAGGAGGTTTGCTTGTGTGTTCGTGACCTTTGCACCTTTATAGACCACCTCTGTTGTACTGTTTCATTTTTGTTTGTGTGATAACAGTAGGCACATGCAATGTTATAGCAAATGCAACTATTGATTTAATTTATAGAGGGCATTTTTTCACCGTGCATTGTGGGTTTAGAACTCTCTATACTGGCCTTTACCTCAAACTTATGCAGTAATAAAAAATATTTTTTACAGTGAGGGAAATGCAATTAAAGCCAAAGGGTTAGGCTCCAAAGTAAAACAAATAACCACATTTCTTAAAAGATTTTATTTTTCATTGCATTGCCATTGATGAGGTGTGCAAACCAGGCTCTTTGTTTTGTCCTTTTAGTATTTGTCTCTTGGCACTAAGCCTTTAAATGTCCAGTTTCACAGTTCACATTTCACATGAAATAAAGTTGACAGCATCAATTTCAAACCAGTCTCGCTCTGACCCGCTATAATTTCTCCATTTTCACTTGACTTGGCATCTTTGTATGTGGGCAAGATTCTGATGTTAAACAAATCACACGGAAGGAAGCCAGTTCTTTGCTAAAATGAACAAGCGTATAGCAATATCTGTAAGTGGATATGATAAATAAACTCAACTAGAAGAATTATTATTGGTTCAGTAGTTCATTGTGGAGCTTAAAGAAGCAGATAACAAGTAGAGAAATTTAGACAATGCCAATTATCAGAAGGCAGTTTTGTGTTATGGATATATAATGACCAGAATCACATTATATGCTAAAGTGGCAGTTCCACCTACTTTATTTTTGTTATATTGTACATGGTTTTATATATATGGCAAATGCACTTAAGGGTCTACTCAATATAAATAGAACTGCAGGAAACTGAGATGGGAATTGGCAATGGAATAGGAGAATTATTCCACCTCAACGACTTTGGCCTTAAGTTTGAAATTCTCGTCTCAATTCCTTGCAAGTCTATTGAGTTCAAGATAAATTGTGGGATTGAGTAAAATACTGTGAGATAAACAAAACAAAGTGGTAAACAATATCTCAGGCTGAGAAAGGATGGGATGAAATAGTCTGCCCTATAAGGTTGTACCTATGCAGGAAGGGCTCACCATTTATTTGTACCATTAAAGAGAAGACCTCTCCATTAAGCTGGTCCCAAACATCAGGGCGTTGCAGAGCCAAAATGCTTGGAAAAGCCTCCTCTGCACAAGTAACACAACAATCACAGATTTTGGCCTATCATAGACCTTGGCAGTGTGGAGTGCCTGGTATTTCTCTAGATACAGGGAACCAGGAACCCACATATTGGCATATCCTGAATAACAAAGGTGAGAAAAAACAGGCACATCTTAGGATGAATACAATACCTTGGGACTTCACTCTTACTGCATCAGCATTCTCATAATCGTCCTTCAAAGAAACCGGATTGGCGAAACATGTTGGCATTTCTGAATGAGGGGCTGTGTGGTGGGAGTTCCAAAGTCACAAAGTGTTTTTTTCTGTCACGTTACGTATCCAGGAGTCAAAAAGCCTGGATGGGAATTTTCTACACCAATTCCTTGTGCAAGAGTCTACTGCTTAATACAGTAAGCAGTAGTCTGGACTTTTACTAGAGCCAGGTGTATTTGCCTCTAATTTAAGTGAATGTTCCATCTGTCTATGCCCCAATATTCGGATACATCGTTGCTCTGTAAGTTATTGAGGGTTAAATATTTATATAAAGTGTTGGGAAGTTTTAAAAAAAGGCATTATTCTTGTCTCTTCCATTTAATGGTAGTTGTGACTCAATTTTTAGATCCTATCACTTTTGTGTGGCAAATATTGAACCTCTACCAAACACAGATAGGCAAAGTACAAGGTTTACGGTCAATAGAACATCAATAAATTGTCAACCACAGTAAATGTCTGCCATGAGCAAAGCAGCTGTGGACCCCTGCTACCAAAAGATATCCAACACTATTTAGACACAGAAGTGCAGTGCATGACCAGCACATTTGGAGCAAACTCCCGCCAACATTGTACATTAGCACACCGTATGATAGCACCACTATTAAGCATGCTCACCGTTTGCCCCCCTTTTAAATATCGTCTTTATTCACTTTTTTGTTTTCTATGTCATGTAAACTTTTGAGACAATTCAAGGCTATTAAAACACTCCAAGTTAGTGTACCTTAAAATATCTTTATGTTTATGTGAACCACTACTCTCATTCTGTATTTGATTCTTTGAGAGGGAGGGGGAATACTTGTGTGTTATAGCATTGTTTTACTGAAGCATTGTTTCTTGCATTCTATTTTAGCACCTTTTTGTTCACTTTTTTGGGAGGTTTCTAGTTTTTTATGTAGGTACCAGCCCAACAGAATGAGGATGTGAAAAGATCTGTGGAAATGTTGCATAATACTGCCTTGACTTGACCAAGGTATACCTGATAATACATTCCCCCCACCAATAAAGAGACAGACAACTGAGTGGCTAGAAAGGTCGCAGTCTTTATTGAAATGCTGCAACATAAATTGACAGCTAAAATATAGCTGAAATAAGTAACGAATATTACTGTAAACCAAATATGGTTAAAACTTTATAAATAAATAAATAACCGGGCATATACAATTATATATATATATATACAAACATTATATACATATACATTTTATAACCATAAATATAAACAACATGAAACAATACTACTGAACCTTAGCGGTAGCGTGTGCCTTATCCTAGACCATCTAGGATCAGGACCCCGAGAATCTGGCGCAGGCGTACCACATGACTCACGGCTACTGACGTCCCTGTTTGCACAGTAGCCATGCCTCACTCCCCAGGGACAAGCCCATGGGGAGCCCGTGCAGCTAGCTTCCCACAGCTACTGCCCAACCGGGTTGACCATACCCCAGATGACCAACTCCCTGCACAAGCGCCAAACCTCGGGGACCCCCGCCATGGCCAATACGCGTGAACCCTTACGCGTATAGGCTCCTCCAAACAGCTACCGCTTTCTCCAAACTGGTCTGGATCGCCAGGTTCCAAACATCCAGACCCACAGTGTTAAGATGGACCCCATCTCTCCTATATAAGGAAGCATCGGTCCCGTTAAGGTCAAGATGCCGAGCTACAATACCATTATTAAACACCACAAAACGAGAGATGGTTCAGTTCCGTTTTTTACGAGCACGTTCAATGCCCTGAAGACTCTTCGCTCCACGCCATGACATCCTGGACACCATGTTAGCCCAAACGATAATCAACTCGGGATATTGGAGCCACAGTCGAAGCATGTCCACTCTCATATGACATATCAACTCCCTCAACGGAATGGAGCAGAGGTAATTGCCACCGAGATGTAGAACCAACACCTGAGGTGGGCCCCACCTGGCTACTGATTGGGATATCAGCTGCGGCATGGCAGCCTATCGTAATCCCCTTACGCCTATCGAACGCACTTAGACTCCCACAGGACCTAGGCCCAAATGCTCGCCGTTGGGGCGTAGTTCAGCCCTCTTGGCTGCCCAAAATTGAATGAATGCCCTAGTATCCAAGCTCTGCAACTCTAGCAACCTGCAAATGAATAATATAAACAGATAATTGAATTATCTCTCCGCCAGCCTTTATTTTCTCTTATTTATTTTTTAATTTATTTATTTATTTTAACTTATTCATATTTTTTATTGCACTACTAGACAAAATTCAGACTAGGTGTGTTCCAATTTACGTACGAAATCTAGACGATTCACACCACCCAATTAATTTCACCACCACATCCCCTAATCCCCAGCATGCTGCTTCAGTAGCCGCCCCTATCCTCAATGAATGAGACCCAAACAGCAGTGGTTGCAAACCGAGCGCCAAGACACAGAGCTGACCCGACGCTGGGCAGTAACAAAGTGTGGCAGCCCGGTGGGCGTGCATGGAGAAACTGACTAAAGCAAAATACCGGGCATGCAATATAACCAGGTAAAGCCACCATAGTGACTTTCAAACCACCCACACTGGTCTGTTTTGGACTTACGAATCATTGTACATATACTATCCTGTGCGCATTTTGACATCCTCCAACAAAATACCCCCGTGCCTGTTCTTTGTGGGGGAAACAAGTTTGCTGATTCTGAAGGCACCAACAAAAGCCCAGGAGAATGCCATGCTAAACAACGGAACCGCGCAACTTGACCTACAAATGGATGCCGAACTTGTGAGCAAGCGCAATAATAACTGATATGTCACTAGGTGCCCTGTTTTGGCCTGTTTATCTCCTATACCCCTTCAACGCCATTTTAACTAAAAACTCTTTGGTCAAATCAGGAAACCCACTAAATTTTAAACCAGGCCACTATTGCAGACATTTTCCTATTAATGGCCGGCACAGAAATGTTGTCTGCAAACATTTTGTCCGTTAAACCATAACCGAATAATGCTGACCCCGTCCACATCCAACGGACTGCCTGGAAATAGTAGGAAGGAACGCCACTGTTCCCACACCTTTTTATACGCGGCCCATGTAGCAGGTACCAAAGATGGTGTATCAAAAAACTATTTTCCGTCCGCGATTTTCCAAATCCATTGGGGGACGGGAGTGGTTTCTCCGTCCACCCCGGGCACCAACAACCGGAACTGCTCCCATTGATGCCGAGATAAAGAGTCAGCCACATCCTTCTGTATCCCGGGAACATGCACGACTTGCTCCAGAAAAGTCCTCCGTAGACAAATAAGGACCAGCTCCCTCAACAGGCGTATCACCGGGGGGGATGCAGCCGCCCCGTTGTTAATGGCTTGCACCACCCCCAAGCTGTCGCACCAAAACCTGACCTTCATGTTTTCCAACTGATGGCCCCATACTATCACTGAGACTATGATCAGGAATAGCTCCAGAAAGGCCAAGATTTTTGTTAGATCAGACTGGAACAAATGCCGAGGCCAAGAATCCCAACACCATTTGTGTTCGAAATTGGCCCCAAAACCCACCGCCCCAGAGGCGTCTGTCCAAAGATTCAATTCCTTGTTGGTAACTGCCCTATCAGGGATCAATGACCTCCCATTAAATGTCCTAAGGAAAGAATCCCAAACAGCTAGGTCAGCCCTATGCTCATCCGTCAGTCGTATGTAATCATGCGGCGCCGGCACCCCTACTGTCGCTAGCGACAAACGCCTGCAAAAATTCTGCCCATAGGGATGATCCTGCAAGCAAAATTTAGCTTACCCAGAAGAGACTGCAGTTGTCTAAGCTGTAATTTACGCGCTCTTTTTTAACAGCCGGCACAACCCTACGAGGTCAACCACTTTATCAAGGGGAGGGCGGCATTCCGTGGACATTCTATCCCCAAAAACGTTACGTGGTAGCTGGACCCACTGTCTTGTCGCTAGCCAATGGGACCCCAAATTGCTGCATCACATTCTCAATGGTGCGCAGTAGCGTAAGGCACAAGGAGGAGTCGGGTGGGCCAACACACAAAAAAATCATCCAAGTAATGAATGACAGATGCCGCACCCGACTCCTCCCTGATCACCCATTCTAAAAATGAAATAAACATCTCGAACAGTGAGCATGATATCGCACATACCATTGGCAAACATTTGTCAACATAAATGCCACCTTCCCACTGACAACCCAGTATATAAAAACAAGAAGGGTGAACCGATAAAAGCCTAAAGGCCGCCTCTATGTCAGTTTTTGCCATGAAGGCGCCCTGACCCATCCTGCGCACCCATCGGGTTGCCTAATAAAAAGAGGTGTATGACACTTTGCAAAGTTCATCGTCAATTCCGTCATTCACAGACCTGCCCCTTGCGAAGGACAGATGGTGGATAAGGCAGAACTTGCTCTGTTCCTTTTTGGGTACCACTCCAAGGGGAGATATACGCAATCCAGGAATTGGGAAGGACGAAAATAGGCCTTTCATCCTGACCAACAATACCTCTTTTTGCAACCTGTCAAACACCACTTCAGGAAATGCGCAGCTGATCTAAAAATTTTCGGCACAGGTAAAACCGAGTCGAGTTTTGCTGCGATAACAATACCGTACAAGAAACCAGCCAGCAGCAAGGCAGCTGCCTCCTGGTCCGGGTACCTATTGAGCCAAGAGACCATTGGCCTTACGGCCTCTGGTGTCGTCCCCTTTCCCACCAGATGGGTTAAAAGAACCCCCTTTTTCTTGGTGTCGCCGTTTAAAGCATTTGAAGGCTGGGTGACCTCCCCTACAACCGGAGCAGTCATGCTTAAATTTGCATGAACCGCCCCTCTTGCAAGTAGAGTCGTTAAATTGCCAGCATGCGCCCTTATTTGTTGCCGAGGCCGAAGGTCCTGAGGTTGATCTGCGGCTACTGTCAAATTGCGCCCGGGAGACATGACCCTGAGCCATATCACAATGTCCTTGTGGTGCCACTGAGTGGACTTGCGAACCGCTAAGCGCTGACGAAACTGTTCGTCGCATCTAAGCCAAGCTTGTCCCCCATACACCCTTTACGCTTCGTGGATGGAGTCCAAGGTAGCAAAACAAACCCGTGCATTGCTCTGGGTTTGTTACACCAATCACCCCAGCCAAGATTGCAAAGGCTTGCAGCCAATTTGAGAAAGTCCGAGGGATGAGGCGGTCCCGCCTCTTCTCCTCGTCTTCCTTCTTATGATCATTCGGCTTGGAAACTTCATCAAGATTACATTTTTCCAGGGGGAGCAGGGAGAATGTTTCAACAAACTCGCCCTTACCTATCTTATCCCTCACTTCTTGCATTAGGTGCGCACCCACGGGGCCCTCGTAGCAAGCAAAATATATATATATATATGTCCCCCTGGCAGCGTCCGATAATCGGACCGTGTCTTTCCTTTTCCACCTGTATCTTTTTGGGATGTGTCCGCGGCCGGGACGGACAAACCCATGACAGCCGGTGTGGTGGGCAACGTTGGTTCCCAACGACCACAGCAGATGTCACACCTACTTCTTTACTGTCTTGGGGAACACCCGGGACCTGTGCCGCACCAGAAGCTGTGGACGCATAAGCACCCCATACCTGTGTCAGGGGGAGGGGGCCTGTCAATGAACTTGCCTCCACCACTTTTAGCATATCCTTCAGCTCTCCCACCAGTTGGGAAAGTGTAAGGGACTCCCTCTGAGGTGTGTGCAAATTCCCCACCCCTTCCACCCCCCCAACTGAATCTCTCCCCACTATAGTGTGTTGCATTTGAGTGTCGTGCGCTGATTGTGAGATAGTAAAAGGGTAAATATGAGACTCACCACCGGACAAGCCCTTGACCTGCAGAACTGCCGTGGGTGGTGGAACAGGAGAAGCCCTCGGAGACTGCGAGC
This sequence comes from Pelodytes ibericus, assembly GCA_036172795.1. Taxonomy (NCBI): domain Eukaryota; kingdom Metazoa; phylum Chordata; class Amphibia; order Anura; family Pelodytidae; genus Pelodytes; species Pelodytes ibericus. Next base: position 93,081,787 of record CM069863.1, read on the forward strand.
ACAGCAACGGGCTGACATCGGATGATCCTCCCCTGTGGTTCCGGACCGAATGCAAGGGAACTGTGGACCTGGCTGAAGACTCCCTTGATGAGTGCTGCCTGGACCGACTCGTGCCAGCAACTTCTCCTCTTCTTCTTGAGTTGCTGCGCTGACGTGGGTTAATGGGCCTGTAGAAAGGCAGCTGGCCTGTTTCTCCTCTTTGTCCCCTGCGCACTGCTGCTCTGCATTTCACCTCTGCTTCCACCCCTCTGTAGAGTAGGGGAATCCTCGCCTGATGAATCCTCTTCAGCATGATGCCTGCTGCTGCCAGGCTGTGGATACCTGCACCCTGCACTACTATAACCATGGGCTTCCCTGGCATCCCCATACCGAGAGGCCACGTGGTGGGATAATGTCTGCCTAGCCGCTGCTCTCCTGTCATAGTGAGAGGCAGCTGATACTAATGCAGGGGGAGAAGGAGAAGGAGACTGCACATGAGGCCTGCTTACCATGCAGCTCTGTCTTCTCCTCTCCCTGCTAGCAGGCAGGCTGGAGTGGGGGAATAACCATGATTTTACCCTGCTGCATCATGGCTAAAGTGGGCTGGGGGTCTGGAGTCCCTAGCTCTAATAGGCCTAATAGGGGCATTAGTTAAAGCTGGTGTGAGGCTGGACACAGTGTGTGCAAGGTGTAACAGCTCACCCACTCTATCTATCAGCCACTCTGGAACATGGATGGAAGCAGCAGTCCTGTGCTGGGCCAGGAGGGCTTCCATATCAGCAGGTAAGGAACTTGTCATTTTACTTTAAACAGGAAATCATTTCTGTAAATCCTGCAATATATAGCCTAAGGCCATCCCCTCTATCCACTCATTGCCACCCCCCTGCCGTGCCCTTATTGGGCTCTTGGCTTAACTGACAGGTGAGGGAAATGACAGGAAACCTTTGTCATGATGGCCTTACATATATTGCATTATTCCAGGCCAGAACTAGAGAATTCTCCCTAATTTTTTGTAAATTGTATTACCGTATTTGCTCGATTATAAGACGACCCTGATTATAAGACGACCCCCCAAACTTTGGATATTCCTTAAGGAAAAAAACTAAAAGCCTGAATATAAGACTACCCTATAGGAAAAAAGTTAAACTTGTATATATTCACATGTAAATTGCTTTTTTAATAAAAATTATGATATCAAAAAATGTATTTCTAGTTTTTATTTCTTTTTATGTGCCAATGCTGCCTTTCTCTTTCCCTTGCCCCCATTTTTCTCCTCTCCCCCCTCCCCTTGCCTGTCTCTTAACCCCCTCACTCCCCTTGTCTCTGTCTCTTAACCCCTTCCCTCCCCTTGTCTCTGTCTCTTAAACCCTTCCCTCCCCTTGTCTGTCTCTTAACCCCTTCCCTCCCCTTGTCTCTGTCTCTTAACCCCTTCCCTCCCCTTGTCTGTCTTTTAACCCCTTCCCTCCCCTTGTCTCTGTCTCTTAACCCCCTCCCTCCCCTTGACTCTGTCTCTGCCCCCCTCCCTCCCCCCTGTCTCTCTGTCCCCCTCCCTCCCCCTGTCTCTCTGTCCCCCTCCCTCCCTCCCCCTGTCTCTCTGTGCCCCTCCCTCCCTCCCCCTGTCTCTCTGTCCCCCTCCCTCCCTCCCCCTGTCTCTCTGCCCCCCTCCCTCTGTCTCTCTGCCCCCCCTCCCTCCCTTCCCCTTACCTTGATCCCTGGTGGCTAGTGGGGGCAGCCGGGGGATGTCTGCACGATACTTGCAGACATCCTCCATGCTGCCCGACACGGCAGTCTATTATGACGGACAGCTGTCCGTCATAATAGTCTGCCGTGTCGGGCAGCATGGAGGATATCTGCACGTATCGTGCAGACATCCCCCAGCTGCCCGATTGTCCCTGGTGCCTAGTGGGGCAGCAGAGGAAGTCTGCGCGATGAGCGCAGACCTCCCCTGCTGCCGCCCGGCACGCTCGCCGGGACTTCTGTGACGAAAGCGGAAGTATCCGGCTTCTTCACAGAAGCCCCGGCGGTCGTGCCGGGCGGAAGCAGGGGAGTCTGCGCTCGTTGCGCAGACTTCCCCTGCTGCTAGAAAGGGGGATCCAGGTCCCCTGCAGCTCTGCTGGGGACCTGGATCCATGTCTTATAATCTGACCTCAATTTGAGGTCAGATTATAAGAGACCTCGATTATAAGACGAGGGGGATTTTTCAGAGCATTTGCTCTGAAAAAAACCCTGTCTTATAATCGAGCAAATACGGTACTTACTTTTGGTGGCAAGCATCCAACTGCCCCCATTCGTTGGGTCCTCTTAGACATCTATTCTCGTACTTTACAGGTTCAGTTCAGTGCTCCCTGCGCTGACAGGCATATCACAGAAACTCGCCTGTCTTTTAAGTTTCAATTGAGCAGAGACTGTCAGGAGGATGATCATTAACCTTTAATGCCTTAATACTTTGCTAGAAGGTTAAAATCTTCATCTAAATATGAAAAAGTCCTTGCTTATAATGCTTGAATAAATCCAGTCATTGTTACTAACTGTAATGCTGTCATTCAATGAAACATTTTGTATGGCACCTAATAATTCTTACTGAAGATTAGCTTTTGTCAGTTCAGCCTTTTTCCTTCTGGCCTGGTGAAAAACCTTATGACACACTGGGGTCTACAGTAAAATGTTGTAAATTGGCAAGTGCATTATAAAAATAAGGTCTGTTACTCCAACTAAGTTAGTTTGGCCTGGTTTTTGCAACTCACCACAGTTCAGTTCCCTGAACTCACAGTGTACAGCCATGTCTTGACGCATTTCGCTGGATTTTTGCATGTCAGGCATAAGGAATGTCCTGATTCTTCGGCTGAGGAAGCTGGGATGTGCAAAACCCAGGGAACCACATTGAGAGACGGCTCTACATGACACAACCATCAGGACTGGCTATTATCTCCTGTACTCACTCCAGTGTGGACTGTGCCTTGTGATGCTCATTTTCTGCTAGGAGCTTGTAAGTGTGACTCTATCTAACAGTGTTGCCTAATTGTACCAAACTACTCTATGCATGTATATGTTTAATTCTAGTTTAAACAGCTACTTCTGGACACCTCTGACATAATTTCTGATGTTTTTAAGATCACTATCCATTTGTGATTGTGAGTGCAATAACCCTATATTTAATGACTCATCCAGGTTGTGGTGAGATACTGCACTATCAGTTTGTTTTCTGTGTTTTTATTTTTCCACATACACTTCCTGTGCCTCTCCAACCTGTGTATATGCTATTATCTTCAAGCACCTAAGGAGGGCTAAGGAATGCTGTGCCAGTTTCAGTGTCGGTATTATATTCAATTTTGTTATTTAAGTGTCACATTTTGTTCAGAATTATTTATATAAACAAGTGAACATGTTTTCAAGCTCACTTAGTAGCTGCACAAATAACAGGCAAAGTCCAGCTCTACTTAAAAATGAATTCAGGCTTTATTGTACAAAAAATATATATAAAAGAACACCACAGCAGAGAGCATCTCATGCATTTTACCTTGACAGGCTTAATCATCTCTGTGAAAAGCACGTCAAGGTGAAACGCGTGAGACATTGACTCTCTGTTGTGATGTTCTTTTATATATATCAGTCCACAGATTCATTCCCCCCATTCAGGACCGCAATCTTGATTTTAATGTTGCGATGTTCATCGCCTGTCAGTAAAGTTGGGAGTTATACAGACTGTGAGTGGGTAACATGCTAACACTGCATTTGTAGGTCAAATCAACTGAGCATGTTAGCATCTGAAATGACTACGATTGTAGGAACAATGAATGACAGTCAGTGACCAAATCAGCCTAAATGCTTCTGATAAAGCATACAGGTTCCAATGTAGCTGGAATATAGCATGTTACTTCTAAAGAACAGGTCATTTTGCCCTCATACTAGGTACAATGTAAAAGTACATCTTGCCTTCATAAAAGAATCAGACGTTATATTTAAAGTTTTGTGATACTTTAATGGTCGTACCTTTGGAATATTAATGCTTTAACAATATTATCTTCATTCTGTTCCATCCATAAGACAGATACGGTGATAATCAGGTTTTATTTGCAAAGATTATTCCTTTTGAAAGATTTAACTTTTTGAAGCGTTTGATATTTAATGAAAAATACAACAGCTCATTTTGACAATCTTTTTTTTTTATCATTATTATTGCCACCTTATACATTATGTATTTGTTGCTTGAAAATAGCAAAAGAGAACCATTGCATCAGAATAAGAGCAGATTGTGATGTTCTGATAACCCAGGCCATTGCATTGTGCCTTGGAATAAAAAGCTTTCCGAGCAGTGACATTTTATCGGTCAAAATAACCTGGTGACATTTCAAAGGTTGCACTATCAGATTTCGGATCAAGGAAAACTATTTTTTTCCAGTGGGCATCATTGGAAAAAGATATGTACGCTACCAATACAGATGATAACTATTTCACCCCCTGGCAGGCCGCATTGTAATACTAAGTAATGTATTACTTTCCTGCTGATGTTAGATGCAAGTGAAAGCCGTGGGAATGGACAAAGCAATATGTTTTTTTCAGGCTTAGACAGCATACAGCACAGAGGGTTCCCTTCCTGACACAATATTACACTGTGCCAGTCTATTTGACAGACGCTGGTATTTTTATGATTGTCGTATATCAGGAAAAACACAGGCAGCCTCATGCAAATTTGATGTTTAATAATAGCTGCAGATTTTAGGACAGCTTGAAATCATCGTGATTCACAATGGTTGTTTTGTGTGGGGTTTTTTTTATTTATTTGATGAAAGTCCACAAGAGAAACCAATAGTTTTTTTTTATGTTCTTTTGGAACGTAAAACACCTACAGATTGAGAAGAATAAAATAAATGCCAGAAAGCTTAAACACAACTGAATTGAGGTAATAATGCTGCCTGATCCTTGCCTGGGGTGGCCTCTATCTAGGAAGACAGAGAATCTTGCATGATAAAAAAAAAAAAAAAAACAGGATATTATTACACTGCACAGGAGATGAGCTAATGTCCTGAAGCTTGCTTATTGGAGACCGACAGGTAGTTCTAGGAGTTCAGGGATACTCATTGCCTTCCACCTTTAATCCACCAACCACATCATGTTGGATGTAAAATTGTATTCAGTTGCTTATTTATGTTTTTTGGGATTACAGTTTACTTGGCCAGTAACAGCCTGGTAACTACTGTCAAAAAAACAGTGATATCAGTGCTTAAGTCACAACCTAAGCAGCACTTAGAATAGTGTGTCCCTAAATCACACACAGGGAAAACATATCAAAGTACAGCACACTTTTTGTACTATTTTACTTTGATATGGTAACTACTGTCAATTAGGATTGCCACCTTTTCCTCCAAAAAATACCGGCCTTGGTACTGTCTCCATAGACTTAACATTGGCCTGATGCCAATATTTTACTGGCCTACTGGTAAAATACCGGCCAGGTGGCAACCCTACTGTCAATCTCTGACAGCCATACAGCCTTCAATATATTTAATTTTTATATATATATATCGTAGAAAAAAAAATCATCTTCTTGATCCACTGCCATGCATCATATTATAACATAGTAGTTGTAAGTTGTGCAACTCTAGCTGCCAATATCAAGAGACCAGGTTCTCAGACCCAACTGGGTCCTTTGGTGTTGGGTGACCCTGTGAGGTCCAGTCTGACTGCAACATGTACCCGGTGTACTTCCACATTTAGACTATGTATGTCTTACGGACACACTGTACATACTTTAAACACAGTGCTGCTTGTGCATTGATGGCAAGGAATCCTGGGCGGATCCTGTTTAGACAGGACCACAAAATGGTATTTTTACTTAAAATACTGGACTGTTGGATCCAATTATCTCTTTCTTTAAACAGTCCTTAGTGTTCAGACATTGCTGCCTCCAAACTAAACCTAACAATTTGTATTGGCATACTCTGCAGTGGTGCAATCTTTTAAAAAAAAAAAAAATCATGATGATAACGAACAATTTTAGAAAATGTGCATACCCAGCCACTTTTAAAGCAAATGTTTAAGGAATGTTATGCATTTTCTTGTAATACATACATAAACATATATTTTTTCAGCAATAAACAAAAAAAAAAAGTAATAAACACAAAGTAACAAGATTGCAACTACCTGGTGCAGCCAGTGATGTGAACAAGGGTCCACAGCAGGCAGGTAAAAAAAAAAAAAAGGAGACACAGGGAACCAAAGTTCTCTAATGTCTCCTTCTGCATCGAAACATGAAGAGGTGTAGTTCAGATAAAGTGCGCCGGTGTATGATGTCACAGGATGTCAGTAGGCAGCAGGCAGGACAGGAGCAGTTACAAAATACCAGGGATGCGGCACTTTCACCTCCACTCCCACAAATAGATACACGAGGGGAGGTTACCATGTCTTTGAGTGATTACCTTAGCATGATGGGAAATATTATCCACAACAGTAGGACGGTCAACAGTCAACCATTGCTTCTGTTTGCACATTACCTAGTGTAGACCATATTTCCTACTAGGCTCAGCCCAGCTGCAGTTGGCTGAACCTGATACAACAGGCAATCTACAACAGTAGGAATGCCATGGTTTAGCCATCACCACGGGAGGTGACAAATTAGGTGCATCCCTGAAATATTTCTGTACCAGGGTTCCCCATAATGTTGCTAATTTAGTTTTAACCAGGGGAGGGCTGGCAGCCTTAGGCCTGGGGGGCAAAGCCAGTCAAGTGGCCCATTGCATCACCGAATCGCCTCCCCATTCACGGCCATCTTTTCCTTGTTTTATAACAAATATTGCCAGGATTATGCCTCTCAATATGCCAGGAATTTCCCCTCAATATGCCAGGATTATGTCCTACAATATGCCAGGATTTTCCACTCAATATGCCAGGATTATGCCCCTCAATATACCAGGATTGTCCCCTCAATATGCCAGGATTATGCCCCTCAATATGCCAGGATTATGCCCCTCAATATGCCAGGATTTAGCCACCCAATATGCCAGGATTTTCCCCTCAATATGCCAAGATTATGCCCCCTCAATATGCCAGGATTATGCCCCCTCAATATGCCAGGATTTTCCCCTCAATATGCCAGGATTTCCCCCCACAATATGCCAGGATTATGCCCCCTTAATATGCCAAGATTTTCCCCCCCCCAATATGCCAGGATTTCCCCCCTTAATAAGTCAGGATTATGCCCTCAATATGCCAGGATTATGCCCCTCAATATGCCAGTATTTAGCCACCCAATATGCCAGGATTTTCCCCTCAATATGCCAAGATTATGCCTCCTCAATATGCCAGGATTATGCCCCCTCAATATGCCAGGATTTTGCCCCCCAATATGCCAGGATTTCCCCCCTCAATATGCCAGGATTATGCCCCTCAATATGCCAGGATTATGCCCCCTCAATATGCCAGGATTTCCCCCTCAATATGCAAGGATTTTGCCCCTCAATATACCAGGATTATGCCCCCTCAATATGCCAGGATTTTACCCTCAATATGCCAGGATTATGACCCACAATATACCAGGATTTATCCACCTTTGCCCCACGATACACCAGGATTATGCCCCACAATACACCAGGATTATGCCCCCCAATATACCAGGATTTTGCCCCTCAATATGCCAGGATTTCTCCCCACAAAATGGCAGGATTTTGCCACCATATTGAGTACTTACCCCCTTGCTGCTTCTTTCTCCATCTCCCGGTGCTCTCATCTGCCCCTCTTTGGCTGTGAGGGAAGCGTTGTGCGCTCCCCTCCAGCCAAGCGTCTTCAATAAAGTTTGTTTAAACTTTTTTTTTCAACAAACTTTATTGATTGCGCATTGGCTGGAGGGGAGAGCACAACGCTTCCCTCACAGCCACGGATCTGCAGCACCGGGGGACAGCAGCAAGGAGGTAAGTACTGGGAAAGTGGGTGGGATTTTTTTGGCAGCTGCCCCTGGGGCGCCCAGCATTAAAGACGGCCCAGCGGCCGTTTTTAGCATGCATTAGCGCGGCCTGGGGGGCAATTGCCCCCCGGCGCAGCCCGCCCATGGTTTTAACAATTTGACCTATCATATTTGCTGTGATACTACGTTCACATTTAGATTAGTAATCCAATCAATAAATATCTCTTTAAATACTGGTTCAGCAATGTAGGGTTTGTGGTTCCATGTAGCAGTCTGTCCTTTCAAACTGTCAGTGCGTCTCTAGAGAGATCATGTAATGTAAGATCCTGTTTACAGTTCGTTCTGCTCTGTTGTTGAGATACACAGATCCAGATTGGCATCCTGTGTCCCAAATGCTAAATTCACACATAAGATAACTGTGAAGGTTCAGCTTCAACCTTGCCCCCTTTTTGTACGGCTGCTAAGTGATGCTGTCAACCTGTGAAGAGTTCCTCTAACATTTGCACAGGGGTTGCTATAAGAGGCGACATCAGCTAATGGAAGGACTTCATAGAAAGGGAGAATTTCATTTGTAAATAGCTGAGGCCCAGAGACCGCCACAGGCACTCTGATTGTATTTTAATTAGCACTGTTTGGTATCTTAGGTTGATCACTGTATAAGCAACTGTGTGATATGCAATTTCTCCTAGATCACGTCTTCTAGGTCAATTTCCTCTAAGAAGGGTGGACAGCTTAGAACAAAGGCCCAGCCATGCAATCTATTCTGCTTGATTGCAGGATTCGCTGCTAATCACAACTATATCAGTCATGATTAGCGAAAGAGTGTAAGTCTTTACCCAAAAAATGTGATTGCTTCAATGTGAAAGCTGGTGCATTTTATTTTGTAAATGAAGCAGTCTACATTTCAAATTAGCTGTGTCAGAAAGAAAAAAAAACCATGCTGGATGTAGCATATTAACATTCCAGGCCAGTGCAATTGATGGGAATATCTCTTACTTCATAAGCACTGAGATCAGGAGATTTGGGGCCAAAATAAGTAGTTCTCAGAAGCTTCCAATTTGATTATAAAAGCTGAAGTTGCAAAATATTCTGTATGAGCATGATTTACGGCCAGCTTTGAAAGGAATTTTATGCTTCTAATATGAAATGTGTTTTACTATTTAAAGAAAGGATATAATCTTGGAAATCTATAGGGTTTAAGTATCATAGAGGCACACGTAAGTATAGTGCTTTATTGTGGTGCTAGCCCTATGTGTGCCTATGTGTAATGCAATGAGCAAACCCATGTATAAAGAGACAGGATTTGAAAGGTGAGAGAATCAGGTAAATGCTAATTGGTGGTGTTTCTATTCTCACATAATGGAAACATGTATAGAATTGCCATTATAAATAACAAACTGTGATTGTGCCGTTTTTTATGTTCCCGATACTTTGTGGAAATTATATATAAACTATATCATATTCATAACCCAATATGTTTCAAGACAATTTTGGATATAGTTACGTTCTTCACTGTAGCATAAATGTTTTTTTTTTAAATGCCCAATTAACAAAAATTACATATTTCCAAAAAGTTTCACAATACGTTTGGGGCCTTTTGTTGATATTCAACAAAAGGCCCCAAACGTATTGTGAAACTTTTTGGTTCATTTCTTTTTCGACAAATGCATGAAGTTACCCTATATGTATCTTCACTATTACGAGTGCTGAACAAATTGTGTGTCCAGCAAGAACACGACTGAGCTCCTGGATGTCCTAAAGTGGCCGAGGCAACTGCTTAAGAGGAAGTAAGGTTTGCTGAAACCATGTGGTGATAGGTTCACAGAACCTCCAATAGACAAAAACACTTGGGATTCTTGAAGAGTTTACAGAAGAGACCCTAAGATTACCAGTTAGAGAAGTGAAGTTGTGAATACTGACAATAGCCAAGTTGGAGAATTTTTCCAGTGCACCCGTTTTGGCCTAAATGACCACTGGTTAGTGAATAAATCTAAAATTTTGGAATTGTGGTAAAATACCCTTTCAGTAAATATACGGGTACTTTTGATATCAACTACAATTTACTACAGTTTAGCTTTTTTCATTTTAACAACTTGTCTATAGACTATAAAGGCCCAGGCTTTGTTAAACCATTCCTATTAATAGAGATATCAACTTTCGAACCTTCATGGAGTGTCAGAAAACCCATGACTTTTGTGAAACATATGAACGCCACTTTCCACTGCTTCACACATCGATCCTTGTTGTGAAATCCTTGTCGCCACTCTACACAGAGCATTGATTGCTTGATTGGCTACTTCGATCCGTTTCATACAAAGTACTTCAACATATGTTCACAATTTCTGAGGAAACTTTCTGCTCAGAATTGTTCGATATTATCCCTTTTATGGTTGACTTTCATCGTACTGCTTGATAAAGGATCGTCAACCCTGCCCATGTCTGTAATCCTTGACATTCATTTCCAGAAAGCTGAGCAGTAAATAAGAGCTTGACATGAGTGTCTTTCTTGTACTTTTGTTAAGCAGAATTCCTAATGAAATGAATTGTGGTCTTGTCAGTAGAATTCACAGAACAAAACCTTTCCAAGTGTCTTTATTTAATATGTAACAGTTCTGTGATCATGACTGATGACTACCTAGGTGACTGTATTAACACCGATGCATCAAATCAGCAGGAGCATGCATAATTTCGGCTTTTTCTGAAAGGCTGTTAAAGTAGTACTGTAATTAGGTTTGGATAAATACTAATGAAAATGATAATTGTTTTTTTTTTTCTTCTGTTGAACGCCAGATGAATTTGTATAAACAGGAGATAGGTATTAGCATTAAAAGCTGCCAATCATCTAAATTAGTCATTAGCGTGAGACTGTAGCAATATTTGTTAGGATTCTTTTCTTCTGGATCAGCAAATATGGGTAATTGGAAACCATGAACTTTATAGCTTCTTGATTTCAACTATATGATCTTATACCCCATCAGTACACTTGAATGAGAAGTATTTTTTTTTTTTTCAGAATGGGATGGAGAAGGCCTCCACTTGATATACTTGGGGCTGGGTATTTTTTAGTTGGGGGGAGAATTAGCACTCCAACCTTACATTGGGAATCTAGATTTGAGATTTCCTTCTATCCCCCATTCTACTGTTTTTAGGATGGGTTTGAGACTGGTTACTTCACACTCATTATGTGCTTAATTGCCACTTTCAATGCGTTATAAATGTCATAGCATAGTGTGATGTGTAAACCCTACTATTCTAATCTTGCTCAGCTAGCCTTATTGATAGCAATGGGAGTTGCCATAATTTTAAATGACTACAAGTCACCAACACACCAGTGGAGTTTGCAGTTAGGATCAGGGCCGGCCTTAGGGGTGTGCAGGGAGAGAGAGGCAGAACAGGGGGAGGGGGGAGAGACAGAACAGGGGGAGGGGGAAGAGAGAGAGACAGAACAGGGGGAGGGGGGGAGAGAGAGACAGAACAAGAGGAGGGGGGGAGAGAGAAAACAGGTATGGGGGAGTTAGAGAGAGACAGACATGGCAAGGAAGAGGAAAGGGACACATACATAGGGGGGTGAAAGAGACAGGGGCACCATGGGGGAAGCCCACACAGGGCACCTGGACACTTAAGGCCGGCCCTGGTCAGGATACTTAACTCCATAAATTCTATTTCCTTTCTATCAGTGGGAAGTAGAAAGGGGGGCATCTATTAGCCCCCACCATGTATTAATACGGATCACACTTTAGAAGGGGAAAGAAAAGGGGCACCCATTGGCCTCCATTACTTTGAGCATGGGGCCCCTCTCTCATTTTTATACCCCACAGCAATGACAATGTACGTTTAGGAAAAGATCCTTAGACTAGACTACTTGGCAGATTCTCTAACAATCCGAGAATACATTGTTAATTTCAGTGTAAAAGTAATATATTCTATTCAAGCATTATAAATAGTATATGGATGTGTTTTATTTATTTATTGTTCTTGCTATAGTGTAAAATTAAAAGGAAAAAGACATTGCATGTTTGAAAATTATATAATCTGTATTTCTCAGTAGAAATGTCATTATGACTCATTCCTACATGAATGAGCTCTGCATATATGATATATGAACTAGTACACAAATATGCTTTTCACAAAAATATTTGCTCTAGTATTTATTGTAGTGATGGCATGCATTATAGGTTGCATGTTTTATCATCCCTTTCATTGTTAAAAGCTTGTCATGTTATGTTGATTGGCATATGCTTCCGAATTCGTGCTCCTGGCATTTAACTCCACAAATCATTTCTTTCTTTCGCTGCAGAAAGATAGAAAATCATATTATTGAAAATAATGAAATACGTTTTAACTGGAAAATCTTGAATGCTGTTCAAAAATTGTTAAAGGTTAAGTGTAGGGCTGAAGAGTCATTACAAAAATAAAAATGGAAAGGTCAAATTCAAAGTGGACACAACAAAAAATACCTTTAGCAACAATATAATATTTTAAACAGTTTTGCGAAAGATGTTGGGGAAAAAACATTCCTCTAAAATGTGTATATTTTATAAAACTTGTTTTCAGTACAAACGGGAAAAGGCAAATGATGTAGATTAATTTAGAAATAAACAAAAATGTTTAAAAGTCTATCTGTTCCTGTCCAAATCTGAGATGAATAAATTGCGTATACGCAGAAGTAAGTTCACACTGACACATGCAGTTCAGGTTAAAAAAACTTCGAGGAAATTTATTAGCATCTGGCAAAATTCAGGCTTACAAGCCCTTATAAAGGCTGAATGACATCATCATTGAATATCAGATAATAACAAATAAACATCATTAATTGGGTTAAATGTTAAGTGGCTGTGTCAATGTCCACCCATCAATATGATTAATTGGCCCAAAAACTAAGTGGTTAGCTAGGTGTCCTCCCACCGAGAGGTGGTATTGTTCTGAACATGGGTGTGGACGGATGGCTCAAGCACCATCTTTCCCAGCACGATGCTTACTCGGTGGAAGGGGGGGCTCGGGCATCATTTTGCGTAGTTAGTGATGTCAGTCTCGTGGTCGGGTGCAAGGTTCTTTTATGAATAGAACATTTCATTTGGCCGGTGTTCTCATGGCCTTCAGATTATACTATGTTGCAAATGACAGGAGATTCAGTAATTCCGGGGCTAGTTATATCCTTAGAGAGAAAATACAGTCTCTATTCATTATACTAAATACTGTCAGAAAATTCTGTCATGTAATGTGAACAAAATGGAGTTAGTACAATAATTCAATACAGGTTTCAATAAAGATTTTTAATAATTCTACATCAGTCCCCCCTATGAAATGTTAGATTCTAAAAGATAATCTTTATTTGTTAATATCAGAAGACGTGTTAGCCCAAAGGCACAGAAACCCCGTGGCCGCTAGCTTGGTGTTATTGCAAAGTGCAATCCTGTCCCTTCATCTGTCCCTAGTTGGCTAACTCATCCGTCTGCTGGGCACTCGAACGCTTCACTCCATGGGTATCCCGCAGTGGCTAGCCCACCACATCTCCACACGGTAGTCTTTCCCAAACAGACAGATGCTGTCCCTAAGCTGGTCCCTACCTAGAATTCTTGCACTTTATCAATAAAAGGGATAGTTTGTAGCGGTATACAGGGCGAGTTGATATCTTGGAAATCTTGGTCATCAACTGTGAGATGTGTGAAAGTGGGTGCCGCTTGGTCTACAGTCTTCAAAAGAAGTTTTCTCAGACAAGGGAGGACACAACAAACAAGAAGAGCAAAAATAAAAAGAAAAATTAGTATTGCTATACCAATATGCATTAAAGCCTTTTGCCATCCTGTCATCCAACCAAACCATCTCTCCCAGGGATCCTTTATCCCAGAATTCCTTTTTAACTCTTCAGAGAGCTCATTCAACTTCTCTATGGCTAAGGTAACTTTACCATTAGGGCCTGTGTTTTCTGGAATGTAAGTACAACATGTCATGGTGTCGGGCAAAATTTTACATACCCCTCCTTTTTTGGCTAGAATCATGTCTAAAGCCATTCTATTCTGGAAGGACATTTGGGACGTAGCCTGCAGCTGTTCGGCTAAGCCCTGGAGGGCATCCCTGGTGTAATTAACAAAACGTTGTTGGTTGTAATAAATGTAATTTATCCAATTTAAATTCTTGTTTGCAGTGTCTATGGTAAAAAGTGATTCAAACCCTGCAGCAACTTCATCTCTTGCTTTAAACTCATTGGGCACCCCCCTAGGCACCCCAATGGCATCGATATAAACATGAGGGTCAAAACTGCCTTTAACTGGGGCTTCACGCTTTACTTTGGTTGGTGTTTGTTTGGACTCATGGGTGTCGGGGTGTGTGTCAGAGATAATGTGTATAGGCATGATGGCTTTGGCCAGAGTACACTCCCCCCACCATTCTTTGTCCATTCTGGATCTTAGCTGTAAATCCCCACACAACCAGTAAATATCCCCTAAAGATCTGGTATGGAATTGTAGAAGGTTCATGGAGACAGTTCTGTAGGTGGCACAATACCCTTTAGAGAAGTTACCCACAAATTTACCAATCCCATCATAATTAGCATAACAGGTGTAATTACCTTTATAAACTGTAACACCATCTGGGGGTTTGCAATCCTTGGCTAGAAGGGGATATTCTACTGTCCATGCTTTACATATGGACCTGTTGAATTCGTAATGATAGGCAAAAAGACTCAAAACACATTCTTCTACATCTACTGGCAAGGTTAAAGGCACGGTGCCCAGGTGAGGCCGGGCACCACCACACACATAGCATGCGGTTCTGTTATGCTTATTGGCATTATATTTCATCCATTCTAACCATAGATTAACATCGTTAAAACCTGTTTCAGCGGCCATGGTATCTTCAAATGTGGGGTTTGCAATGGCCATCATGTCTTTAAAGGACTGGATGTGTGGTTTCAATGGATTTGAGACCATGTGGGTGGTCCCTTGCCACTCAGAAGAGTGGCACATATCTTTAAGGTAGAAATGCCCTTATTTGTTATAGGAACCCTTTTTCCAATACATTCCCATTACATACTGGTCTGCATCTGTTGGGCTGGGATGCTCAATATTCAGGATTAATTTCATTGGTATACCTCCTCCAGGTTTTCTTAGGGTCATTCTTTGGAGAAGGGATCTACCATGATCATCTACTTTAGATAAAACACTTTTTGGTTTGTAACCCCAGGCAGGCCCGGCATTCCATCCTGCCGCCCCCCAATGGTTACAATTGTGCCCCCATTGTTTGTCAACTACACAAACATAGGGGTCCTTTGAATGAGGGATATCTCTATAGATATTCTGAATCTGTGACGTGGGGAATGGACATTCTACGATGTCACAGTAATCAAAAGTATAAGTAGCCACACGGGTACATGATGAATTATACCAGAAGGTGTACCCACTGGCATCTTTGGTGATGGCTACTTGTTGGGCTTTGATTAAACTGATTAAGGAGATAATATACCAGAGGTACATGGTTGTGTGGTACCGGCTTCCTCTGGGGCAGGAACTTTCTTACAATGGGAAGCGTGGATCCAATGTGGCCTGCCGGCCAATTTGACGGAGGTTGCGGTGATCAGGAGAACCTGGAATGGTCCGTCAAATCTTGGTTCCAGGGTGTATTTCCGCACAAATTTCTTGACTAGAACCCAATCTCCGGGAAGCAGGTTGTGAGTACCTGTATCCAAATCGGGATAGAAGTTACTGATCAATGTTGTGATTCCGGGTGCTTCATAATACTTCTGTATGAGGGCAGCCATCAAGTCTTTTGACAGGTGTGCAGGTCCATGTGCCCATTGGACAACTGCTGGATATAAATTTTTAGGAAGGCAGAATTTAAAGTTGTTGTAGTATATTCCGTCCTTTAGGACAGCCCCTCTCTTCTTCCATTTCTGGATTTCTTCGGGGGTAATTGCGGCTTGCTGTTCCCGCAAAATTCTTAGATCAGTAGGAAGGGTCTGTAGGGTAAAAATAGGAACTTCTTCTTGACCGGACACTTCTTTATCCACTTCCTGCAAATTTCTTGCTGCTTGCTTAGCAGCCTGATCAGCCAAATGGTTGCCCTTTGCTTCATCTGTATCCAACTTCCCATGTGCCTTGACTTTCAAGACGGCCACTTCTTCAGGGAGTAGGAGGGCATCCATTAGTTCCTTGATTGCAGAGCTGTGTTTGACTGGTGTACCGGCAGTGGTAAGAAATCCTCTCGTCTTCCAAATGAGGCCGAAGTCATGTGCCACACCCAGGGCATATCTTGAATCTGTATAGATGTTGGCACGTTTTCCTTCAGAGATTTTGCATGCTGAAGACAGGGCTTGTAATTCAGCTTCTTGTGCAGACATTGCTGGCGGTAGAGATGATGATTTGATAACTTCATCTGTTGTGGTCACGGCATATCCTGTGTGGTATTTTCCTTCTTCATCAGCATACCTTGAACCATCCACAAACAGAGTGAAGTCAGGATTTGTTAATGGATTCTCATGTACAGTTGGAAGATGTATTGTTTCCATTTTCATTTGTTCAAAACAGTCATGAAGTGTCTCTGGGTCATAGTTATTCACTATGACCAGGTCTTGGAATTCATTTTCCAGGAAATGGCGTGGCCATGCTTCAAGAAGGTCAGTTGTTGGGTACTTGACAATGCCATTTTCCTGTAGCTTTGATTCATCCATGGTGGCCCATAATTTTGCCATGGGCCCAAGATCATTCCATGATTTTGTTTTCAACTTGGTAACAGGGACATGTGGAATAGCAGTATCCCAATGACGGTACAAGTAATTGAGTTCTGGGGGTAGTTGGATCAGGACCATGCTATTGCCTTCAGAATCACAATAGAAGTCTTGGGCAGTGAGTTTCACCTCCACCCAGTGGTAGAGTTCATCTTCATAGCAAGGTTCAGGAGTGATGTTTGGCTTGTACCATGTGGTACAGAAGGCATATCCTGGACCCTCACAGAGAGGTGTTTGTCCTTTATAAAAGGTTAAATCAGGATGCATTCTCTTGATGGTCCCAGTGAGAAGAAAAACATAGGTTTCATCCATGATAAACCCATAGTGGATACCCCCCTCAGGGAGTGGAAGAAGAGTGGATGGATTAAGAACTTGACATCTGTGTATGGTAATGTTGTCAGGCAGCAGGAGATGACACTGTAAACGTAGGTGTCTAGCGGGAGACACATGCTTGAGCTGAACTTGGTTGATGATGGCAGAGATGTCATGAGGGGCCAATACAACCAAGGGGTGGCCAAGGACCAGGTCTGCAGTTCTTTCAATAAGTTCCCTTGCAGCAAAAACAGCTCTAAGACATGAAGGGGTCCCACTGGCCACGATATCCAGCTGGCAGGAGAAAAATCCAATAGGCCTCTGGCGGCCTCTTAAATCATTTGTTTGGGTAAGTACTCCTGTAGCATGGCCTTGTCTTTCAGAGACAAATAATTTGAAAGGCTTGGTATAGTCTGGCAGGGCCAGAGCAGGAGCAGATGCAATGGCACGTTTTAGAGTATGAAAATTGTCCAGTGCTTTATTGGTCAGGCAAAATGGGTCTGACTTGAGTGCATCATAGAGTGGTTGCATAAGCAGAGAGGCTTCTGGGATCCATGCTCTGCAATAGGAAATGAGGCCTAAGAAGGCATGTAGAGATTTTGAGGTCTTTGGAGGTGGAATATCCAGTACGGCTCTTACTCGGTCCCGGGTGAGATGTCTGGTACCTTGAGATAGGCAATGACCAAGGAAGAGTACTGTGGATTGACAGAATTGCAGCTTGAGACGTGAAGCTTTGCATCCTTGTTCTGCCAGATAGCAGAGGAGACTAATTGAACAGTCTTCAGTTGTAGGTATGTCATCTCCACAGAGTAATAAATCATCCACATACTGGAGGAGTACAACCTCTGGATGGTCTGTTTGCCATGGTTCAAGGATGGAGCACATGGCTTTTGCAAATTGACTTGGAGAGTTTTGTGCCCCTTGAGGCATGACAGTCCATGTATACTGTTGCATTTCATGAGTGAAGGCAAACAGATATTGGCAAATAGGATCCAGTGGAACACTGAAGAAGGCATTAGCCAGGTCAATGACTGTGAAGTATTTTGCAGATGGTGGGACGCCAGAGAGCAGAGTGTGAGGGTTTGGCACAATAGGGGTGTCCAGGACAGTTGCTTCATTGACAGCACGGAGATCCTGAACCATTCTGTACTTCTCTGGTTCACCTTTTGGAGTTTTCTTCTTCACAGGAAATAATGGAGTGTTGCACTTTGATACACATTTTACAAGAGCACCCTTCTCCAAGAGTGCTTTGATTTGAATTGAAATAGCTGCAGCTTGAGTTGGTTTTAAAGGATATTGTGGTTTCCTTGGTAATTTTGCTCCTGGAATGAGCTTTACCACCACAGGCGGGAATTCTTAGGTGACCTATGTCCTCTGGGCCTGAGGACCATAATTTGGCAGGTACCTTTGTTTTTAGTATATCAGGAAAATTGGACCTCTGTTCCTTTGCTTCCCCACGGGGTTCTTCTAAATGCAGCATTAGAGGTAGGGAGCACAAGGCTGAGGTGTCTGATTCGGATAGAGGAGTAGACAATTCCACTTGTCCATCTGGGGTGAAGGTGATAGATGCCTGCAGGTGTGAGAGGACATCAGCGCCTAACAGGTTAATTGGGCATGTGGAAGATCTCCTAGGAGTCTGGGCAGATTCCAGACCTCTAGCAACTAAGATTAAGGTATCTAGAGAGACTACCTTATATTCAGGGCGTGCAGCAATGATTCCCTTGCGTATAGAGTCTTTTACACCTTGGACAAATGCACCTGACAGCATTTGTGAATGAATCTTGTCAGTAAGGTCAAAACACAAATCTGTAAACATTTGAAACAGTCTTGCATGAAACCTTTCCACTGATTCTCCTTTACTCTTGTATAATATCAGTAAGGAAGCGTGAAAAGGAGCTGCATTAGGGTTAAGGGAGTAAGTGGCGGCCATGTTGGATGTGGGCACATCCGGGGCAGACTGGGCCGGACTGGGCATGGCCGGGGTCTGAGGAGTGGCTTGGAAAAAGGGGTAGGGGTAATTTGGATAGGGCCAGGACATGGGGTATGGTAAGGGGTATGGCCAGGCCAACTGGGTGGGGGCTAGGGCGGAAACAGGGGAGGGCAGGACAGCTGGATAAGGATTAGGGGAGGAGGTGGGAACCTGGTCTGTGGGAGGGGTGAGTAACGGAGAAGACAGAGAAGGATTAGTAGATATGGGTGTAGGAGGAGTAGCCGGAGCGGGTGTAGTAGGATTGGCAATAGCAAGGGAGGAGGGGTTAGTAACGGAGAAGACAGAGAAGGATTAGTAAATATGGGTGTAGCTGGAGCGGGTGTAGTAGGATTGGCAATAGCAAGGGAGGAGGGGTTAGTAACGGAGAAGACAGAGAAGGATTAGTAAATATGGGTGTAGCTGGAGCGGGTGTAGTAGGATTGGCAATAGCAAGGGAGGAGGGGTTAGTAAACTGGGTGGATGCAAATGGGATGGTAGAATTATCAACAGAGAGAGAGCGTAGAGAAGGAATGGTGGATGTAACATTTAGATTAGACACAGAAGGTAGTGCAGGGATGGATGAGGATGATGGGAATGTTAGGGATGATGAAGGGGAGAATAAAGAGCCATCAGAATTCAGGACCGGGCAAACAGGGGAAGTGACGGGATAGGTATTGGGAGGGTCAGGAGTGGGGAACATGGTCAGCTGGCTATCACTTGTTGCTGACTGAACCTTGAGAATGGACATCCCCTGGGCACCATCTTGGGGCGTTGGCTGAGGGGATTCCCCAGTAACACAATTCTTGTAATATACATACAGTTTTACACCTCTATGATTTATCTCTTCCTCAACCCAACCTTCCTGCTGAATAGCCTTCACTACTCTGTACCATGCTTCAGCAGTACGCAATAAATCATTATCTGTAAGCTTGCCTTTCTTCTCTGTCAGTAATCTACGCCAGCTTTCCGGTTGTAATCTACCACATGAAGGCACAGCAATTTTACACACTTTAGCAATCTCTTCACCCTCTCTATCTTCAACTAAGTCACACGCGAGCCAGCCCCTACTGGGCTTACTCGCTTCCTGTCCCATATCCCCCTATACAAAGCGTCCCAAGTATAGGTAAAGGAAAATGAAACAGAACGTCTACAGTGCTCGACTGCCACTAGGAAGGGTGGGTCCCTCCTAAGTGCGTCTTCCCAAAACGTAGACCAGTCACTGAATCCGTGTACCCTAGGTGGTAGCCACGGATTGGAGCGGGGTGAGAAGTGTGTGACCAATCACTTCTCTCACAAAGAGAAATAGAAATAAATAATACAGAAAATAGAATAAAGATAAAAAATGAAAGTAGAGACAGACCCAGGAGTTTGAATGACTCCCAATTAAGACAACATTTAAGACAACATTTCAATTGAAATACAGTGCATGCAACACAGTTCAAATAAATTCAACAGTAATCCCTTTCCTTTACTCTTGTGGCCAAAGCCACCTCCCTCAACCTCGTAGTGTCCCCGCTCGGAGAACGATTTTCGTAAATCTCACTACCAGCGGCCGCGGAAAACAACTAACACCGGCCCGAGATCCACCAGCCTCCCTCATTACAGCAGTCCACTAAGTGTGGCCACCTCTATCCTCACTCCCGTAGTGCCCCTATGGACCCACCCATAAGTCTCACTACCCGTGGTGCAGGAAGACAGCAATGCCTGCTCGAATCCACCACCACAAAAATAAAATTCGGGAATGCCACCAGCTTCAGCGCTTCGAAACTGGAGGGTACCACCCTCTGCAAGCAGAGCAAGGTGCACAATGAAGCGGCTAGCTAGGCTATCAAAGTGACACCACGGGGGAATCCCCAGGAAGCAATGAGTCTACACCCCTCCACAGATTCCCCACCCTCTCTTTTTCCTTACTACTGTTAGCTAGACAGCACCTAAAAGAGAGAAAACAGGCAACGAGGACCCCCCAGGACAACTTCCACAGGTCCACCCCCCTTTTTCCATACAGTCTTGGCCACGTGACTCCTAAAAGGGGTAAAACAGGCAACAGAAGACCCCCAGGCAACCTCCCACGGGTCCACCCCCCTTTTTCCAAAAAGAGGGAAAGAACAAAACTAACTAAACATAAACCACTAACATACCCAGGCAACAGATAGACTAAATGCAGGTAAACAAATGAGTAACAAGACACCGGGCAAGATATTACCTGTCTTTGATGCCCTCCCGGGAAGCAGTCACAGACACGTGGACGGGTCAATCAAAGGGGCTGGAACATACCGGTGGCTCCTGCAGAAGTCTCTACCGTGTAATCAGAGGTGATCAGTCTCCCTTCCTTCCCCCCCGATTCCTCCGTCCAACAGCGTCTTCCTTAGGACGGCTTACCGGCCAGAGGCCATAGCCCGGTGCCCCACGTTGGGCGCCAAATTGATGTAGATTAATTTAGAAATAAACAAAAATGTTTAAAAGTCTATCTGTTCCTGTCCAAATCTGAGATGAATAAATTGCGTATACGCAGAAGTAAGTTCACACTGACACATGCAGTTCAGGTTAAAAAAACTTCGAGGAAATTTATTAGCATCTGGCAAAATTCAGGCTTACAAGCCCTTATAAAGGCTGAATGACATCATCATTGAATATCAGATAATAACAAATAAACATCATTAATTGGGTTAAATGTTAAGTGGCTGTGTCAATGTCCACCCATCAATATGATTAATTGGCCCAAAAACTAAGTGGTTAGCTAGGTGTCCTCCCACCGAGAGGTGGTATTGTTCTGAACATGGGTGTGGACGGATGGCTCAAGCACCATCTTTCCCAGCACGATGCTTACTCGGTGGAAGGGGGGGCTCGGGCATCATTTTGCGTAGTTAGTGATGTCAGTCTCGTGGTCGGGTGCAAGGTTCTTTTATGAATAGAACATTTCATTTGGCCGGTGTTCTCATGGCCTTCAGATTATACTATGTTGCAAATGACAGGAGATTCAGTAATTCCGGGGCTAGTTATATCCTTAGAGAGAAAATACAGTCTCTATTCATTATACTAAATACTGTCAGAAAATTCTGTCATGTAATGTGAACAAAATGGAGTTAGTACAATAATTCAATACAGGTTTCAATAAAGATTTTTAATAATTCTACATCAGCAAATATATATATAATGAACAAAAATTAAAATTACCCTTTTTAATGACTTAGTCACTTTATAAATTCATTTTTTTCATGTTTTCTTTTAACTAGGAAAACTCCAAGCATTTATACACTTACTACCCCTAGAATCATCTTCTTGGTATGGTCTGTGGAATTGACCATACCTTCTAACTGTCCTACATATAACCAGGATAGTCACACCTGAGAATGAATTCTGCACACGCAGTAGCCAACCACTTCCAAACAATTAACTCCCTGAGCCCCACATTACTGAGGAAGTTGGGAAAGTATTTTTTTTCTTTCATTTATTAAATGAAAGGCCACTTTAAGTTGAAGGTCATAGTATCCTATTGGGCTAAAATTCACTATTTAAAAATAGATTTTTATTATTGGTAATATTATAGCCAGATGTAATGCCATACTTGCTCACTAATACTAATCCTTTCATACAGACTCCTAATATCAGTGCAAAATCCGAAAATAAATGATTCCCCCCCCTCCCCCCTCTGGTATATTAGTATAATTTAATGTTTGGTGAAATTTACCTTTAAGAATGCTATAGAAATTGACACACATTATGCATAACATTATATTTATTTTTCAATACAGGGCACATTCTTTGCACTTCTTGTTTATTTTCGTTTATTTCGTTTCACCTTGACATTTCTCATTTGATTAGGTGGTTGCAGCTCACAAGCGCAGTCTCCTTACTCCTTAATAAAGTGAGACAAGTAGGGATGGATTTGTATTTGCCATGCTGATAACACTAAAGTCACCATAATCCCATTTTAACAGCCATTTTGCCCGCATTGTAAATGATTTGCCTGTGAGCTCGGATAGCCACAAGACATAACAGCTCAGAGAGCACATCTTTCTTAGACGCATAAATATTAAACCCGGCTCATATGAGAACAGTTTTTTCATGAGGTCGAACAAAAGACGGAACCATTTCAGTCTCTTAACTCAGTGTTTTATAAACTTTCCTGCAAATAATTTACATGTTTTTGCCGTTGGAGCACTGGATGTCTTTGTATTCCGCATAAGATTCCAGACTTAAAAAATAACCACTATTAGTTTGTTTGTGAATCATGAAGTCGATGACAGCCTGGAAGGATATATTTTTTGTTTGAAGACATAGAAATTCCTAATCTGATGAGGCAGGCTAATGTCAGTTTGCGGCATTTAAATATTTAACTCCCTGCCGTTTCTTAATCCACAGGGACACTTTTATTTGTTAGCTTTTTATTTTATGTCTAATAAGGAAAAAGAGAACATAAAAAATAAACAAACCGTTCTTTTTCTTCTCCGTTGGACTTTTTCGTAATCTTCTTGTTGTTCTCAGGTTTATTCAGCCAGCACAGATGATCTCCGATGACTGATCATCCTTCCTATCATATTTTGGCTTGTTCTTTAATAAAACATGCCCATCCTGTGACTTAATCCTCGCTTTTAGCTGCTTTTTTATATGTGCCCCCAGTCCCTATCTGCATTCATTGACCTTAGCATCAGGCAAGTGATTGATTAGTTTTCCTTTCCAAAGCACAAACCTTGATCGGCTTAACAAGACTCTACCTCTGTTCTACAGGGGACCAATTTTTACTGACACTGCCCTTCTCTAATCTGTCAGATCAAGCAGGTAGACAGCAGTGTGAGATGGAAACAGCATGAGGTTAAGACTACAATAGTAAAAAAAAGATATTCTACAGCAGGGAGCCCTCCATTGTAGGTAAAAGCATCCTCTTGATTTATATTAGTGAGCCCCTTTTGGATGCTGGGGGTGGGGGGGGTTTATAAAGGAGCAGAGCTCAGTGTGCGATGTGTTGATTTCCCTTGCTATATCAAAAAAGTTACAAAACTGACAATCTCAGGGACTAAAAAATAAAAGATAAAGGAACTCTCCTGTTTTTAACTCTCTTCTGTTAGATGCCTTTTTAAGAGGAGAGTTCACAATTAAAGTCACAATCCCTCTGGTCAATGAAACATTAATGTTGGTTTTCACTCAAAGCTGTGAATACCTACCTGCCTTTTCTGTTTGCTGTTTAACCTTTTTGTTGTACTGTAGCAGATGCTAGTAGGACCCTTGTCACCGTTTATTTCATGAACATGTTTGTTTATAGCTATTGTTTAGTTTACACAACATAATTGTTATTAATCTTAACACAAACACAGGAAGCTTTAAAAGGCGGGGAAATGTTATTCCTTTTAAACTTTGTTTAGTTTTGTTTTTTCATGCTATAGGACTATAGTGTAGGGCTTGAGAAATATGTGTAGACTTTACGACCAATTATGGAGTCAGTCTAGTTATTTTTTAGGAGCCAGGGAAATGGAATTCCCCTACAGTTATATAAATCAATCAAAAATGGCAGCAGTGGAGATTTTAGGATCAATGGCTCCCAGGCTAATGGAATTTGTCAAACTCTGTTTCAATCAATCCAAACAGGACTGTGTTTGACTGCTTATCAGACCACGATCACATGCAACCAATACCCCAAATCCCAATATTAACATGAGGCAGATTACGATGAATGTGGTAGGGAATCGGCCACAACTTTAATAAACACTCTGAACACCTTAAAAAACTTAAAATGACCATTGGCTGCAGGGGTGAACCACTGCAGGCAGATATAAAATCCCAATAACCACAAGTTTGGTTCCCATCAGTGCACTAGGCCCGTGAGGGAGACAGGGATAACAGAAAATGTAACAACTTTGAGGGCAATGAAAAGTAAGTTACCTTTTGATGTGTGGCAGTCATGGCTTCTTTTTTTTTATTTAAAAGGGGCTCACAGTGGGCATCCCCACCTAACCTACGCCATATGTATACGCAAGATAGAACCCACCATTGGATCTTTCTCCAACAGTGGATTCCGTCATGCACATATGTAAATATTAAACCATTTTCACTACAGCTAAGCTCAAAACAGGCACAGGTATAGTTTACCAAAGCATTTTATAGAAGAAACAGTTATGCTATAAATAAAATGTTTTGTTCTTGTTTTAAATGGCATTACAAATTACCTAAACAATCTTAGTTATGCCAGGCATGTTCGCCATTTTCCTGTTAAACTAAATGTTCTATATTTAGTATTTAGCAGTGTTGAGAAGTATACATTTCACAAATGATGGTATTGTTACTTTAAAATAGCTCACCAATCCATATTTCTATTTCTCTTGCTTTAAGTTGTACTAAGATTGCAATTGAATATTCACACAGTATCTCATGCCCTTTATATTCATTTTTTCCACTTTACCTGGCAGCATGAACACTTATTATTGTCAGTATGAAAGATCTTGTCAGAAAAAAAGTCTTATTTTAATCTTCAAAGATAAGGTTGTTTGAGGTTTACCATTGATTTAAAGTGATAAAAGTAGTTTTAGTTTTCTTTTGTAAGAGTTGGAGCACCTATTTACAAATCAAAGACATGTTATTAAAATCAGAGAGAGGACAAACTAGAGGTGACTGTGCATAGCGATATATTTTTGGAGAATTATATATAAACACAATCTGCATATACTGAACCAATGTGTATATCTGTATTACATCTCTGCTGCAGTGCCATCATCAAACCGATTCAATGAGTATGTGCTAAAAGGGACCAAAGCCTGAGGGGAATGGCAACTCCCTCCAAAATGCATACATTACTTCTGAGAGAAAAAGGCATGGACAATACATTTTCGCCCCTGGGGAAAAAAAACTAATTATTTCAGCTCATAAGAACAATTATTTTTTTAATCTACATTTTAACCTTACTGTTAAACTTTAACTGTCTTATTCTTATTAAATATTCAAGCTGCTGTTTGGGGTTACACCTACAAATAACTGAATAATTCTTTTGAGGTAACGTGTTGTGCCTTTAGCTTGTCTTAGCTATAACTTACTAAGTATATCATAAATTCTAGTAGCAATGTATGATAGTGACTGCAGTTCAACAGACTTACAACATACTATATAAACCTCACCTTAATACATGGTGAGCTGATTAGTTTCTCTGTGTGCCTCCATCTTATCTCATTTTCTTGAATTTTTCTTTCAAAGCAAATGTAATCTGACGTTCACCCTAATTAGTGTCATTTTTTTCATAGTGCAAATGCCATTATCATTAACATCACATTATCCAAGGCTAACATTAAGGTAAAACACAGAGTTTCATTTGTTGAAGTATATCTTCGCTATGATATTTTATAGGTTACATTAATTTAATAACATCAATCCATAATATACTTCAAACAACTATACGTTGTTCACAAGTGCATATATATATATATATATATATATATATATATATATATATATATGTAAGAGGGGCAACGATTTAAAAGTAATATCAGGAAGTATTACTTTACTGAGAGGGTAGTGGATGTATGGAATAGCCTTCCAGCAGAAGTGGTAGAGGTAAACACGGTCAAGGATTTTAAGCATGCATGGGATAGACACAAGGCTATCCTAGCTATAAGACCGGGAACGAGGGACTAATAAAAGTACTCCCAAAAAAAAAAATGGGCAGACTAGATGGACCGAATGGTTCTATACTTTTTATGTTTGTTTTAAACTTAGATTTAAGTACATTTTTTATTGCTATGGGATTAGTATATCCAACAAATGGATATGCGATGGACAACTACAGAGTCACTGTTAAGGTACTATTGACTTCTCATCATTTTCCATTTGCATCTGTCCATATGCACTACATGGACAAAAGTATTGGGACACCTGGCCATTAAAACAGAGAATGTTATGACATCACATTCTAAAAACATAGACGTTAATATGTTAATATTAATGAGTTGTTCCCCCTTTTGCAGCTATAAATGCTTCTACCTTTCCGTGAAGGCTTGCCACAAGATTTTGGTGTATTTCTGTGGGAATTTGTGCCCATTCATCCAGTAGAGCATTTGTGAGGCCAGGCACTGGCTTGGATGACTTAGCCTGACTAGCAAATTCCATTTCAGTTCATCCCAAAGGTTTTTCGATGGGGTTGAGGTCAGGACTCTGTGTGAGCTAATCAAGTTCTTCCATACCAAACTCTTACTATTATTATGGATCTTACTTTGTGCACTGGGGCACAGGCATGCAAAGCTGAAAGCATAGCATTGTCCAAGATGTCTTGGTATGCTGAAGCATTAAGATTTTACTTCACTGGAAGTAAGGGCCTAGTCCAAACTCTGAAATACAGCCCCATATCATTATCTCTCCTCTACCAAAGGTTACAGTTGGCACAGTGCAGGGAGGAAGGTAAAGTTCTCCTGGCATCCACCAATCCCAGACTCACCGTCAGTCTACCAAATAGTTGCGCATGATTAGTCACTCGTAAGGTGGTTTACACCACTCAATCCAACTTTTGGCATTGCTCTTGATGATATGAGGCTTGTATGTAGCCGTTCGGCCATTGAAACCCGTTCCATGGTGCTTCCGCCACACAGTTTGTGTGCTGATATTAATGCCAGTGGAAGTTTGGAACTCTTCAGCGATTCATTTATTTATTTTATTATTATTTTATTATTTATTTCTATGGAATCAGCAGTGCATTGATGACTTTTAGGCACCATCCCCTTGAGCATTCGGTAACCTGATCTGTGACTTTATGTGGTTCACACTTTGTGGCTGAGTTGCTGCTTTTCCTAAATGCTTCCACTTTCCAATAATATCACTGACAGTTGGCTGTGGAATATGTAGCAGGAATGACATTTGATGAACTGACTTATTGCAAAGATGGCATTCTATCACAGTTAGGTGCTTGATTAGCTGTGAATGGCAAAGAACGGAAGTGAATGTTTAGAGAATCTGATTTTCTAGTTATCCACTTTTCTTTGACCCAAACCTAGTAATCATGTGTTGGCACTAAGTGTCTCAATGGAGCTATTCACTGAAAGGTAAGTTGAAGTGAGGTAAACTTTTTATCTCACCAATTTATCTACACATTGTGCAGGGACCAACCTCGTGAGTTTCCCCCACAAAACAAGCTCAGCAGTTTTTGTCCCTGCACAATGTATAGCTAAATTGGTGAAATGAGATGTACATCTCACCTTAACGCACTTGATCTCATCTCAGCTCACCTTTTAGTGAATACCCCCCAATCTGGGGAGGCTGTACAATTACAAATTATTTTCTTGGTAATTATGTGTACGCTGTTTTACACATAGTTATACTGTGCCCATGCATGTGTAGTATTTCCTCAATTTAAAGCTAATTGTCAGAAAGGTAGAGTGAAGAATAATGTGTCCAGTTAACCAGATTTCCTGTATAATGTGAATGTGTAAAAATAACAACTACAGAAAGAAAAAAAATGTTTTCACGTATTCCATGTTGCAGTCTAATTACACATTCCATGTTTCAAGTCTTCTGCACCATAACCAGTGAAGCTTGATGCATTGAAATGTGCCATCTCCTGTGTCCAGTTCATTTCTTCTTTTTCATTATTTAGTAATTGCCTTTTTATTTTACCATGTATTCCTTAAGGGGGATTTTCAGTTCTTTTCCATTTCTTAACCCCTTCACGTCGGATGTGCTTTGGTCCTTAGCGACCAAAGCACCACCATGCATCTGTGTGTTCCTGGCTGCCGATCATGAAGTGATCGGAGCCAGGAACACGCAAGCAGGGACCCGATCAGAGTCTCTGTAGACCCTGTCGGTCCCTGCCCACGTCCCGGAAGTTCAAAGTGGCCTCATCTGACACTGGGGATCCCGCTGCAAGTCCCTGCAGTGGGGTCCACACACTGCTCATCGTGTGTGTGTGGGGGGGGGGGGGGGGGGCGCGATGAGCTGTTTAATGTAGGATGTTCTGTGCCATCCTACTAGCCTCTAGGCACTAAAAAGTAGGACAGCATGGAACGTCCTACAAGCGGGAAGAGGTTAAAGAGATTGAGCAAACATTATCAAGAGAATTTTCCCATCTTTTTCCTTTAATGTGAACTAAATGGCATATTGTTTTTCCCTCGTTCATACTAACTAGTTCCATATTTATTAAGTTGAGGGATTGTGGAAACAAACCTAGGAGATGCTAGTATATAAGTGACTGTCTCACTTTACATTAAAGAGGGACTAAACCCTCAAAGAAAACATCTGTCTGCTTAAAACTGATTTTGAATAACGTTCCTGTGGGCACTGATGAAAAAAGGGAAATTAGAATGACTAATTACTAAATAAGAAAAAACGGACCCAGAAGATGGCACAAATGGATGCATCAAGCTTGGAGACTTGAAACATGGAGTGTTTAAATGCAACATGGAATATATGAGAAACATATGTTTCTGTAGATGCTTTCTTTACACATTATACAGGAAAACCTGATTAACTGGACACATTATTCTCCACTCTACCTTGCTGCCACTTAAAACAGTTTCTGGCAATTAGCTTTGAATTAAGAAAATACCACACATGCGTGGGCACTGTATAACTATGTTTAATCCAGCTTATACATAATTACCAAGAGAAGGAAATATATTCAAAATAGATTAATTTACCATCGAACAACCTCCTCACATTGAGTCACTAGGTACCAGCACATGAATACTAGTTTTTTGTCAATGAAAAGTGGATATCTAGAAAATCAGATTAGCTAAACATTAACTTCTTTTCTTTGCCAATCACATAGATTTACTGTCTGCCATGTATTGGAGGCGTGGCTTCATGACTTGGCAACACTGATTGGTCTGCATGACTGTGATGCAGAATATACCTCCAGCAGGGGAGTAAATGATCTTGTTCTAACCCTCTATTGGTTGTGTGCAGGAGGATTAACGAGCACAAATACCAATCACGGAGAGAGCTGGGGTGAATAACTTTTCAATGGCGAGCAGTCCATGCACCATTCAAATAACAATTTAATGAGGTAGAGGTTGCCTGACCCTTATGGGATTGCCTTGCATCTTTTTGGGAGTTATATTAAATGGTTTAAAGGGGGTGGAGAGTGCAATTTATTTTGCATGTTAAATTAATTATGCAAGAAAGTTACCGATAAGAGAGGAAAATCATGAAGGGGTGGGGCTGCATCTGTGCGTTTTAAATGTATATGTGTGTTTATAGCTATATGTTATCTATATGCTGTATAGAACACTTTGTCTGGATATATTACTTTTCCCATGAATCAACGTATGTAAAGTTGTACTGACCGTGCTAACTTGCTTTCATTTTTCAAAGGTCTTCCATGGTAAACAAAAAGGTGAGCAATTGTGTGGTCAGCACTTCAGGAAATACATTTTCACATAAAATTTCATCCCCCAGAAGCCATTGGCTAGAGTGACGATGAAAATTGTATTGTTTTAAACAGAGGAACCCATAAAAATACTGCTGTGTAAGGCTTGCTATGGTTTTATAGAATTATTTGAAAGTCCTGCAGCAGTGAATTTGTCAAGCTGTTTGCAGTTCAGCTCGTTTAAACTACATATTATTCTCCACTGAGTGCATTAGCTCACGGCTGGGAGAAAGGTCTTCACAATTCTTAAGATTGGAGATAGCTTAGTTAAGGAACCTTTATTATTTCTTCATTTTCTGCTTCATTTTATATTCTCTTTATCTCTCCTCACATGATTAAATAGCATGTCGCAGAGCTCCCAAGAATAATTGGGATGAGCAAAAGCATCACTAATAGGAAAAATGTGCTGCCTGCAGCAAATACCTTTGCTTATTAGTCAAACTGCCACCTTATGAGAATACGATTAATTTCATAGGGAAAGAAAGACACGTGACATACTGATGTACTGTAATATATTCCTAATTTGTTCTGGAGAACGGCATCCACGGTCTACCACCTAAAGTTTAGTTTCACATCTTGACAATTATTATCGGATGCCTACCATCTCAATGAAAATAATTGTACCCAGTGCAGAAAGTGAGAACATTACTAAACATTTGAATTGTGAACAACAGTTGTGACTAGTAAAAAGAACTGGTCCACATCCTTTTTTGTGTTTCCTTTTGTGAAGTAGAAGCTGGAATGTGAGCCAGAAAAAGGATGCCGACCCTTGAACTAAAAGTGTTGGGATGTATAAAAAAAAAAAGCCGCAATTGCCTCTGGTACAGGATTCGTTTATACATATCTCCCACTGAAATGGTCCATTCTAATACACATTGTTTGGTGGTCAAAGTGCTAGAAAATTGGTGCTTAAAAAGCAAGCGAAAAAACGTTGAGTTAAAAAATGAATTTTGCTTCTTTAGTTGAAGGAAAAGTTATATATAAAATGCACTTAGTATCTTATATATGATAGTTTTTCCCCCCTCACCCGCTCACAGCCTGTCTCTTGTGGTGACCCACTGACAGCATCGGTATACATATGCAGGAGTGTGAGATGCTTATTTTGAAATGAAATTGGTATTAGTTAAGAAGCTCTCTATTGATTTTTAGTGCTATGATTAGAAACATGACTAGATGACAGATAAGTAATCAACTGCACTACTGATGCATTATATCTTGCCTGTATGTGTGAAAGAATATATTTAGTCCTTGTATAACATTTTATAGTCAGAATGTAAACAGAAAAGTTTTATTACAATGAATGTGCAATGATTGTTATTAGTAAATATTTGATTATTTAGGCCTGCCTGTCAGCTCAGTATATAATTAAACAGAAACTCAAATAAATATTCCCCTTAAGTATATGTCATGTCCTACAACACCTGGTGCAATAGCTCAGTTGACCAGATTTTGAAAATGAAAAACCTCTCCCCTCCATGTCTAAACTGGGACACCCATTAGACTCTCCCTCCCCCATGTCTGCTGTGTCTCTCTTTCCTCTCCCCTCTATGTCTAAACCGGGACACTGATTAGCCACTCCTTGTCCCCATGTCTGCTGTGTCTCTCTTTCTCCTCTCCCCTCCATGTCTAAACCAGGACACCCATTAGCCTCTCCCTCCCACATGTCTGCTGTGTGTCTCTCTCTCCTCTCCCCTCCATTTCCAAACCGGGACACCCATTAGCCTCTCCCTGTTGCCGTATTTACCGCAAGGCATGAAACCATGCTGCCTGCTACTAGCAACCAGGGATCAGGGTAAGTCCTGGGGCGATATAATGGGATAATGGAGGCATATAATGGGGGTCATGTGGCATGTAATGGGGTGATGCGGTAATGGAGGCATATAATGGGGGTGATGGGGCATGTGATGGGGTAATGGAGGAATATAATGGGGGTGATGGAGACATAATGGGGTGGTGAAGGCATATAATGGGGGTGATGGGGGCATGTAATGGGGTGATGGAGGCATGTAATGGGGGTGATGGGGGCATGTAATGGGGTGATGGAGGCATGTAATGGGGGTGTTGGAGGCATGTAATGGGGGTGATGGAGGTATGTAATGGAGTGATGAGGGGCATGTAATAGGGGTGATGGAGGCATGTAATGGGGGTGATGGAGGCATGTAATGGGGGTGATTGGGCATGTGATGGAGGCATGTAATGAGGTTGATGTGGGTTATGGGGCATGTTGTGCGTGTGCAGCGCACAAGGGCAGCACAAAACCAAGATACACCACTGGTTACACATAACAAATGACAATTGCATCTTTTTTTAAAATTCCCGACACTTGCATTGCAGGAGTTTTTATACCACATATTTATACAACTTTTTATCCAAAACCGGGACTGTCCCTGTAAAACCAGGACATCTGATCACCCTGCAATTGACTAATCTGCCAAGTGTAGAGTGTGTTCAAACCTAAGTACTGCAGGTAGCTGGGAAACCGTAACATCCACATGAGGTTCTTGAAAACCAGATAATATCTAAATTTACTCTTCTCGGTTAAACACTTTCCAGTGTCTATATTTTGTACCTCACCTCTTTTTTCAGTTAATACTGTTTGTCAACTTGACCTCTGTGCTGAGCTGCTTATTAACAAGGTGTTTTTGCCCAGAGAACAGTCACTCACTGTTTTTCTTTTTATCTCTGTAAACTCTAGAAATTATAGTGTGTGAAAGTGCCAGCCATTCAGTTGTTTCTGAGACACTGGAAGCACCACATCTAGCACCTTCATACAACAGTCCAAGTTGCTTAGTTAGGCTTTCCCATTCAATTGTTTGGTCAGTATCTAGACACCTTGGCCATGTATACAGTTGCAGCGGCCTTTGTTCTATTTCCATTAATGAACAAGAATACCCAAGGGTGGTTCTAGGTTTTTTTGGGCCCTAAGTGGAAAATCAAATGGGGGGTCCCATGTCAGCTATATGCCTTTTCTCCATCACTGTCCCCATTGGTTAAGGATTGGAGTGAGTGGGCAAGTAAGTGGGAGCCATAAGCCCCTAACCTTACTTTGCTTGTATGGTTGAACCACACCTTAGTGTACCTAAAAAAGTGACTACTGTGTGTGCAAGTAACTACTGTCTAATCACGGATTATCAGTGTTATCCAAAAACCCCTGTCATGAATTAGGAAGTTTAACCAAGCTATAACATAAGAAACAAAAAAATGTGCAATACCAATAAATATCTGTAAAAATGCTTTGTAGAGGAGCAATGAGCAGAGAGACAAAGGATTGGTATCTGTCCTGTTTATAATGTCGTTATATTCTGTATAGCTTTATAACAGGATGTTGTACTAACCCTGATGTGTCCTACCAAGATAATATCACTTAGTATGGAAATGATGTGTGTTTCATAATAAAAGTAAAGTAGTAAAAGCATATTATTTTATGATTAAAGAAAACATTGGGGATATTACATTAATATAGCCCTGTTAATTATGCATGGAAGGAAATGGTTTTTAAGGTTAATGATTCTGTTAATTTGTGTTTTGTGTGCAGCTAGTTTTGTAACACTCAGAATCTAGTCTAGTAAAATACAGGAACTCTGCAGAGTATGCCAGCTACACGATTATACAGTTTCCTCAGTCTATAAGTCCCCCAACTGCCCAACTTTACGTGCAATTCTATCAGACACCAGAGGAGAGCAAATGCTGGCCATGTGTGGCCGTGGTTAAATAGCGTCTAAGGCGCTGATTGGTCACACAACTGCAGATGCGCAGTAGAGCTGATACTGCCCATTCCAAGCTACACTCCCTGAATCGTCATCCAGGCATCATGTTGGGATATATGTGACTAGAATAACAAAAAAAAAAATGCAGAACATGCATTAATTAAGATTAATATTTAGACAACTGTATATAATACCTACAGTGAATACATTTTATGCACCCTGTATTCACTTACAAACTGTTGTTTTCTTTTACATATGGTATTCTTGTGTTTGCATGGTCAATGGTAGTGAGAGTAAGTGGTTAGTAGGACAGAATCATTGTTTTCAGTTAGAAAGCAATTCATGGAAACCCACCCAAGAATTCACAACATAATTTTGATTCCTATGTCTAGAAGGACAGTGCTCACTCCCTAACCTAAGATATTATTTAGTTTACCAACGCCATATCTCTAATTAACCATACACGTATGAACTTTGTTATACCGTATTTGCTCGATTATAAGACGAGGTTTTTTTCAGAAAAAAAAATCTGAAAACTACCCCTCGTCTTATAATCGAGGTCTTCTTATAATCTGACCTCAAATTGAGGTCAGATTATAAGACATGGATCCAGGTCCCCAGCAGAGCTGCAGGTGACCTGGATCCCCCTCTCTAGCAGCAGGGGATGTCTGCGCAACGAGCGCAGACTCCCCTGCTTCCGCCCGGCACGACCGCCGGGGTTTCTGTGAAGAAGCCGGGAACTTCCGCTTTCGTCACAGAAGTCCCGGCGAGCGTGCCGGGCGGCAGCAGGGGAGGTCTGCGCTCATCGCGCAGACTTCCTCTGCTGCCCCACTAGGCACCAGGGACAATCGGGCAGCTGGGGGATGTCTGCACTATACGTGCAGATATCCTCCATGCTGCCCGACACGGCAGACTATTATGACGGACAGCTGTCCGTCATAATAGACTGCTGTGTCGGGCAGCATGGAGGATGTCTGCAAGTATCGTGCAGACATCCCCCGGCTGCCCCCACTAGCCACCAGGGATCAAGGTAAGGGGGAAAGAGGGAGGGGGGGGCAGAGAGACAGGGGGAGGGAGGGAGGGGGGCAGAGAGACAGGGGGAGGGAGGGAGGGGGACAGAGAGACAGGGGGAGGGAGGGAGGGGGACAGAGAGGGAGGGGGGACAGAGAGGGAGGGGGGAGGGAGGGGGGCAGAGACAGAGTCAAGGGGAGGGAGGGGGTTAAGAGACAGAGACAAGGGGAGGGAAGGGGTTAAGAGACAGAGACAAGGGGAGTGAGGGGGGTTAAGAGACAGAGACAAGGGGAGGGAAGGGGTTAAGAGACAGAGACAAGGGGAGTGAGGGGGTTAAGAGACAGAGACAAGGGGAGGGAAGGGGTTAAGAGACAGAGACAAGGGGAGTGAGGGGGTTAAGAGACAGACAAGGGGAGGAGGGAGAGAGAGAAAAATGGGGGCAAGGGAAAGAGAAAGGCAGCATTGGCACATAAAAAGAAATAAAAACTAGAAATACATTTTTTGATATTATAATTTTTTATTAAAAAAGCAATTTACATATGAATATATACAAGTTGAACTTTTTTCCTATAGGGTAGTCTTATATTCAGGCTTTTAGTTTTTTTCCTAATGGAATATCCAAAGTTTGGGGGGTCGTCTTATAATCAGGGTCGTCTTATAATCGAGCAAATACGGTATGTTCCATTGCTCATGTGGCTTTCATTTTAAATATCACTGTAATTATCTATGTGTACTTACCTTACAACTGTATAAAACAGGTGCTCTAGTGATATTTAAAATAAATGATTATGTATAGTGCTGCAACCAAATTAGACCTTTTCACCTTTAAAAAATAGTGACAAAGTGCATAGTGGTGGCAAACCTTATTACCCAAATACATAAGAAGACAATTAAATACGTATTCTTATAACTGCTATAATTTTATATAGGTATATAGTTTGAATATAGTGACATAGAAGTTATTATTTGTCTTTTTATTTGTTTGGTTAATAAAAATACTACACACTGTGTCACTTATCTTTTCATATACAGACAGACAATAATATATATAACAAACTCTCACTAGGTTCAGGCTGTATGATAAGCATGCCCATATCATTATCAGTGCAAGGAGGATGACACCAGACCTTACTTCATCCAGCACGATTTGGTAGCAAGACTATACTTTGAGCTGTGAGTGTGAGCTAATTATCTAGCCATTGAAACGGCTTAGTGAGCTAATATATCAAGTGTGGAATCAGTTCTATCCTTTAGGATTGTAGCTTTAAATAATGTAAATACCCCAGTATGTACTTGAATACAATAGTGAACCTTAATGGACCTTTACATATTTTATTAGTACAGTCAAACTCACTAGTTGTGTGTGATTCTATCTAAGGTGAAGTTGGTCTCTGCAGTATAACTAGTGACATCAGAAAGGAGGTCTGTGACATCAGATTCCAATTGATATGTAACCTTTTTATATCTAGTGCCCAGTAGACAGTGGTTAGTTATCTCCAGGAAAGAGGTAGGTGTCTCTGCACTATTAATTTTATAATGAAAGTTTATATAACTTATAAAGCAATTTGTATCACAAAAAAGAAATACTTTCCTTAATTGATTCAAATGTATTACAGCAATTTTTCAGTATAAAATATTATTTAAAAAAACAAGCAAACAAATAGATACATTATTGCACAGTGCAAGTAAAATGGAACTTCATCCAGAAGTAAGCACTACCGTTGAATAGCCCACAAGGGGTATATTGGCGCACACATAATCTTTGTTCACTATTCACTAAATTTAGACACCTTGAAAACCGATGGAATGTACCTGCAGGTTAGACCACTAGTACTTTTAGAAAATAATTATATCTTTTATAAATAACCCCCTCATGTGTTTCATAGTATACAGCATACCCCACAACTTTCCCGGTTCCACTCCTGTCACTGTTCCCAGGCCCTCCTGCTTCCTCAATGTTGGCATTCATATTTTCAATAGATGTATCCTGTGGCATTAGGAAATTATTCTGCATTACTGAATTCCACTAGTACAGCATGACCTTCACTTAGGTGACCTTCGTTGTAATGTAGAAAATAGATTAGTGTCAACTAACAACAGAAAGTTATTCCATAAAACCTTCAAGGGAGTTATAATGCTGGCTTTGTTCTTCTGGCACAGAAGTGATAGCTCCATTCAATGTTCGTACGTGTCTTCTTATAATACATTGAAGGATTAACACTATAGTGAGTGTCCTCCTACTCTTGTGCTGACATCTTCCCCTAAACCACGCATTTTATTTAACAAGATCAAGTTGATTAGCAATAGAATTCAACACTGTTGTTTTTCTGATTGTGTCTATGAAACAAAGAAAATGAGGTTAGCAAATTAATTGTGATTTTGCTATTTCTTCCTGATGTATAATGTTTTACAGGTAAAGGTATTGGACCATTTTCTGTTTTAAATTGCACTGATTGGCTCCAGGCAGGAAAAGGGTTGAATGACTGGATTTTAAAAACTACTGTATACATGCTGTATGTGCAGCAAAAACACGCAGTCTCAATAATCTTGACTGTATGGTGACCCTAAACATCCCCATTATGCAGGTTTTATACCGAACAAATCCTACCCAAGACAATATTGTCCTAGAGTCTATGAAAGGATTTTAGTAGATAGTTTAATTTTTTATGTTGTAGTAATTATTGTGAGACTCTACCAAACAAACTATGATTCATCTGGTAATGTTTAACCTGTGCATTGTACAAGATTTTGTGCAGACAGTTTTCTACTCTGCATTGTGTGCTCTAGCACTGGACATGTGCAGTAACAGCTTCATTTACAAAATGGTAACTGCCTCCCACTAGGTAGTACTGTTGTGTGATGTTAATGGCATGCACGGGCAATCTCATGTATTTTAATACAAGACCTCTAACTGTCCAGAAGATACTGGGATGCCCATTTTTTTTGCACAAAGATTAATATTTCGTGGTGGTGGAGTTCAAAGCTTACAAATGGTAAGTTAAAAAATTAAAAAAAAATTTTTTTTAATTAAACCTTTTTAAACCTTTAAGATTTTTTTAATTTGTACAGTTTGTTTTTAGACTGAAGTGATCCTGTAATATAAATATGTTTTATGTGGCAAATCCACTCAAACTTAGTTTGTACTGATGTGCAATACAGCACATTAATGATACCTTTAATGATATTAATAATGGTTGGCACAGAAAGATCTGTGTTTAGGAGTGTCAATCAAGTTGATAGACAACACAAACAACTATTTTGACAGTATACTGATGTTTTTTTTTCAAAACAATATTATTCCCAATCTGCCACTAGATGGCAGTGTCTCTATAGTAGTAAAATAAAAAATCCATTTGCCATATTTCCTCTGATTACATACATACAAATTTATATGCATAAATGAAATGGGGAAAAAAATCAAACCTGCTTTTAAAAACCTTTTGTTTAATTTGAGAAGCCATTTACTTATAGGGTTATATATAGATACAAATATTAATCTGTCCTTTTTTATTAATTGATTTTAAAAAATGTTTTTCCTAGATGGGAAATAAAATCAAATTTATATGAATGCTGACATGGAGCAACAACAATAAATTTAATGTGACTCATAGGCCACATTGTAAGAGCCTAAGCAGCCTTTGGAATGGGTCACAAATAATCTTTTTGACCAAGGTCAAAGCTTGAGGAAATCATAGATTAATTCTCCCCCTGGCAGTCAGTACATGCAGTACTATGCATGCATTTCTTTTAGATTTGGTGTTTTTAGAGACAGACAAAACTAGCAGGAAACCTAAACTGCTAATAACCTAGCAGTATCTCACTAGGAAATGTGACACTGCACAGCAAGGCCTATCTTGACAAGTAAATTATCCTGACAAGTAAAATTCCACCCTGAAAACTCCATAGTTGGAATATGTGAGTAAGAGACCAGGAAGAACCACTGAATATTGGATAGGTGTTCTTAAACGGTTTTTATGAGGGATTCCATGAATATATTTAAATACATCACATATCTGTTCTTGAAGCAAATTAACCATTTGGCAATCAACATTAGATTTGATGTTGCAGCTGTTATACCTCTACTGACAAATTGACAGTGTTGTGGTGAAGTGATTCTTTATTTCATGCCTAGTAGTTTATTGCATGTACATGCCAGTCCTCTGTTGCAATATAAATATACATTACTGGAAGTGTTACTTCAGATTTTTCTTTTTTTTGCAGTTTAGTATTTTTTTTTTGTCATGGTATCTTGGTAGCTGTTAGAAATGAAGCACCATAATGTTAAATCAGTTTCTATGGAAATTTCCACTTTTTTAACTTTGAGCCAAATTTGCTTTTAATAAATATGCTCCTAATGTTTGTGACGCGGAGAAATCTGTATGTAAGAAGCTGTTTGCTATACCTCATGAATGGTTTCACTCTAGTCTCTAGTCGCAACAAGGAGCCTGTTTTCTCAAATGCTATTTGATTTAAGATAAATGTGTCTTTTTGTGGCTAATTCTTCTACAAGTATAGCTGTTAAAACTGTGAAGTCATTTTAAAGCAGCAAATTGGTTGCAGTAGGAGAACATGTCCTTGGAAGTGTGCAATGTGGTGTCCAGCTGTGAATGTCTGATAAGGAGCCAGAGGTGTCATGTGTAAATAGGTACACTATC
Organism: Pelodytes ibericus; assembly: GCA_036172795.1. NCBI lineage: Eukaryota > Metazoa > Chordata > Amphibia > Anura > Pelodytidae > Pelodytes > Pelodytes ibericus. Next base: position 93,121,374 of record CM069863.1, read on the forward strand.
TGGCTATATCTATCTGCTCCTGGAAGATGCCACTGTTGCTGCACAGTTCTGACAACACTTTTATTTATTTTTACCCAGGATATTTTAACACCTTAAAGAAAACACTCATATGTCATAGTAGGACATTTATTTGTGACACTGGGTGGGATGTATAAAAGGGGCACACATGGTGATAGTGTTTATTAATGGCACTATACTACTGTTAGAGAATGCGCAGGTCCCGCACTTACAAACTGCACGGTGCTCTGAGTTCAACCCATGAATAAAGACTCAAGCCCTTTCAGAGACTGATTAAAGGGACAGTCTAGTCCACAAACACACCTTAGTGCAAGATGAAGATTACTGCTTGTATAGTGCACAGTTTTTTTTTCCAGTGTGATTTGATGCAGGCACTCTGCATAAATCACCTTTTTAATACTTGGCTCAAGCCCTCTCCAGTGATCTAGGGATGTTTACTAGAAATGTGCAAAACTAACATTTTCGTTTCGTTTTCGTCCATTCGGACGGAAATGTTATTTATTTAGTCTAAAACGAATTTCGTTCATTACTGCATTCGTTTCAGATGAAATTCGTTCATTATTTTCGTTTAGTTTCGTTTTATTCGTTCGTTTTATAGAATACGTGTAATACTATTGGCTTTCTATAAACCGAACGATTCGTTTGTTTCATAGAAAGGCAATAGTACTACACGTTTTATGAATGGAGACTCTGTCTCTGTGTAGTGAAAGCCAATAGTACTATTACATTCATTACAAATGCCGAATGTCTATAAACCGAACGTTCGGTTTATAGACTTTCGGCTTATGGAATACATATAATCCTATTGCTATTCTATAAACCGAACGTTCGGTTTATAGAATAGCAATAGGATTACATGTATTCCATAAGCCGAAAGTCTACAAACCAAACGTTCGGTTTATAGACTTTCGGCTTATGGATTACATGTAATACTATGGGCTTTCTATAAACCGAACTAGAGTTCCCATTCATAAAAATTTACTCTGTTTCGGTTTATAGAAAGCTAAGAAGTTGAACGAATGAACGAATGGTTTAATATAAACGAAAATCATTCGTCCATTCTTGCTATAGTATTGGCATTACTATAAATCGAAATAGAGTCGGTTTATAGAATGCCAATAGACTTACATGCATTCCATAAACCGAAAGTCGTTAATTATGTCGGTTTATGGAATGTAGTGGACTATGCTATTGTGTTCTATAAACCGACTCTATTTCGGCTTATAGAATGCCAATAGTACTACAAATGGACGAATGAACAAATGATTTTCGTTTATTAACCATTCGTTCATTCGGCTTTCGTTAGCTTAGCATTTTCGTTATTCGTTTTTCAAACGAATGAACGAAAATGCTATTTTCGGACGAAAATGCTATTTTCGGACGAAAATGCATTCGTCCGAAACGAATGCACATGTCTAATGTTTACTGCAGGTGCAGCAGCACTGATTATATAGACACTGAGGATATACCATTTTGTTTTATTTAGTCACTTCCTGTGCTCTTGGAATTTAATACATTGTGTGGACTGTGATAAACTTGCTATTGTACACAGTATGAACTCTTAACAGTGCAACACATTGTCTGATGACAACATTAGAGAGACAGGAAATTCCATTCATTTGGATGAAAATATTATTTTTTGTTCCTGCAGCAAATAAAAATAAAATTACTTTTACTCCAGTCAGTGTGGGCAGTCCTGGTTTCTTGCAAACTGTTGTAATTTGAAAATTGCATATATCTGTAAGTATTTTATATTTTAAGCAATGCAAAATGTAAAACGTGCATTTTAAAGTAGTTTGAAATAACATTAATATGCATTAATATTTGGAAGATGCATTTTGGACACTAGACAGTCCCTTTAAGCAATGTCGTCCAAATTGTGTTTGGCAGAGGCGCAATATCCCACACACCAATTTTTTTTTAAACATCCTGACACGTTTTGTAGGAGTTTTTACACATAAGCCCTAATGACGCATAATGCATCATTTATAGAAACCTTCCAGGCACAAAATTGTAGGGAAGAAGAAAAAAGGCGCAATTACCAATTGTTCTATATAACAGCAATTGAGCAATTGCGTCCTTTTTATACAGCCCAACAATTTTATTTGAAGGAGAAGAATGTTATATATGATAAGCGCCTGATTCAAGAGCAACCCAGAAGAGTGGGGCTGGTGCAGGCTACAGACTGTTGTCAGGAGCCTGCTTCATACGTAGACAACACCAGTAGTAAACACTATCTCTGTGTGCTCTCCTTGTTTATACTTAGCCCCATAATGATTTCCTCAAAGTCTTACTTGGAATGCATTATAATACAGAGACAGTGAAAAGTTATTTAGTTATACATATTATATATAATGGATACGTATAAGATATAAAATGGATTTTATCATTAGTACAATTGAGTACCTAATTAATTTACTATAATGATATGAAGACAGCAAAAAAAAAACTGTCTGCGCTTCTCACCCTAATAAAGTTGTCAACAAATATATAAACATAATATAAATGAGAAATTTTGGTTATATGAATTGACCAAAGCGCAGAATACACAGAGGGGTCTATTCACTAAAAGTCAAGAATAGTGTTGGCTTGGGAGGTCGACTTTCACTTTAAAAGTCGACCTCCCAAGTCGAATTGGGAGGCTAGATGGACTTCACTGTCTGAACCCCCCTACTGCAGCTCGCCTGCTTTACAGGTGGTGAGTTGCATACAAAAGTTTTAAAAAAAAGAAAGAAAAATAATAACATTAAAAATCCCTGCCGGTATAAACTGGGTCCAGGAGCTTTCTATGTTTCCCGGCACCAATAATCAGTATGGGGACCATTATTATTGGAGCTTGGATCTTGCCAAATGGCTCCCAGCCCCCATTAAAAAATCCCCAAACAGTGATGGAAGGATTATAATTACCCCCCCCCCCCCCCCCCATTTTATGTGATGGTGTACTGGAAGCATTTGGGGATCCCCAGGACCCAGTTTTGCCAAGGGGGAGGGGTATTTCATTTTTTTTTACCTTCTACCATAGAAATGAATAGGAGTGCATTTCATCTATTCAATTTGGCAAGTTTCACCTCATTTTGAAAAATGGTTAGTGAGTACCATTTTGAGAGGTTGAGATGAGGCATCAGAGGGGGTGAATAGACTGCATTGTCAAATAGTTAATAAACAATTAGTTAATGGAGAGTACCTAAAGTGCTGAGTAATTAGTGAGATTACTAAAGAAGACTAAGCTATATCTTTATCATGTGATACCAGAGCAAAAGTGACACATACTGAAACCTTGAATGACAACAATTGGTAATGACTATATGTCTAATGATGCTCCCTGCAAATCACATAATTCTCCAAGCAGGAGAATGGAAATCAGGGTCAGCATTTTTGGTTTTAGAGAGGATGCTTTTAGCTCAAAACTAAGAATAACTTTCTTGTGTTTAACGAGACAATTTGCATGCACAAAAAAGATGGGACAAGCATTCACATAGCGGAGAAGATATATTTCCTGCAGTTTGTAATCTCTATTATAGGGCATTGTCTTTATTGCTTTGTGTTATGAAGAACAAAGCCAATTCCTTTTTGTTTCAAACTGTTTCCTTTTTCTAAACTTTGGCAGTAAATTGATTGTCACAAAATTCAATTCGCAGAAACACAGTTGTGAACCTGGTGGATTGTGACATACACATCATCTGCAAAAGAAATTTGGGATCCAAGAAAGCTATTTTTTCTTCCTCTAGAAATACTATTTATACTACTCTGCATTAAAATTTTTACCTCACAAATTATAAAAAAATGTAATTAAAGAACACCAGAATTTGTTGTTACAGCAGTGGTGGCTAACATTGGCTCTGTAGGAAGAGGGAATTACATATCCTATGATGCACAGTTAAAGGCTAATTGAAAATCATGGAATATGTAGTTTCCAAACACCTGCAGTACCAAGGTTGTCCATCACTGTATTACACAAACATATGTGTAAAATGCCTGGCATCACAGTTCACTTGTCTGTTCAGTTTTATATACAAAAAATGGGGAGCATATGCACCTAAATAAGCATGTATAAAATGACAATAGTTAAATACAAAAACTAAAGCTCAATCACAAAACATGTATTTTCTTAAAGCTACATAAAAAGACATTTCGCGTCTGTGAGCAGCAAGCAGCTTAGTTCTCACGCATCTCACACCAGGGAAAAACATAAATGGAGGCTGAGAAAAATCTTGGATGAAGAGAACCACAATTGCCAAGAAAACTTCATTCATTCACTTTTTGGTATGATACATACATGCTAGGTCTGGGGAAACCGCATAGCGTAATGCGTTTCCATGTCTATGCGTAAAAGCTAACACTCAAAACACATTAAGTTATACTGTTTCCCCAGACCTAGCATGTATTGATCATACCAAAACATGAATTAATAATTTGCACCCTGGCAAGCGTGGTTCTCTACATCCAATGGTTTCCTCAGCTTCATAACACTAAACATATTACTTAATTTTTGTCATGGATGTCACTGTCTTAAAACATTTTATAAATACCATGAAGAAACCTACCCTCAAGGGCTTGTGTGTATTTGTAAAAACAAAAAACACTCAGTGTGACTTGCCAATTGTACTGCCAAAGCATTTCAATATGCATTTGGTGACGCAAAATAATCAATTTTGGCGTACAAAATAGTACAGCTGTGTGCTGTTATTTCTTTCATGCAACCTCAGGGTATTGTTCTGTCTCAGATTAACGCCAAGAGCTGGTAGGCATATTTCAATCACTTGATGTGCTAGCAAACTTTACAAGCTAAGTATACAATTCTAAAGCACCATTGTTTAACAAGATTAGTTTTTTTTTTTTTAAACTCTTATGAAAGAAAGAACATTACTATCATCCAATTGATATGGTAGAGTGGTGGGGTTGGGGAAGGAGGGAAAGAAATATATATTAAAATCCAATTTTCTTTATCAAAGAGTGATTCACTGCATTACACATCAAACTGGTATGCACAGGTTGCCATGGTAACACAATCTTGTCAAATAATGTACGAACAGTGACACTCCTGCTTAATAGGTATTCTTTATTTTCTTCAATCAGGGGTCCTGCCATTTTAGGTAAAGCTTGACGGTTTTTATATCTCGTTTAGTCTAAATATTAACTGTGCACAACCGAGGTGATTCTGGAAATAAAAAGATACATCCTGAATGTCATATACATTCTTATTCCTCATTTAATTGATACACTATTTATGCACAAGGGTGTTACATAGCAAGATAGTGAAGTGATGTGGTGTAGATTGTAAGAATGTAATATCTCAGGCCAGCTACAGTAGCTTGAAATAAGAGCTACAAATACATAATTGTTGTAATGAGTTCATAGTGCTATTTCATAAATGTCAGTTAGCAATAACGCATAAACCCTCTTTTCCCTTTTCTAGCTTTCTAGTTAACCATGTGATTGCTGCTTCTTCTCTTTGTTTAAAGACAACTTGAGCCAATTGTTTTGTATCAAGCATACTCTTTTTTTATATGTTTAAATATGTATGTATATATATATGTGTGCTTGCATGACTTAGTATCTGCAGGGTGCATGATTTACAAATCCAATCTATAGAACCACTGGCAACAGGCCTGGTGATGCAACATTTACAACTTATGTTTCTTGTTACTGATGCGTTTGCTTGCAGTTTTGCTAACACCATATTTTTTGATTTTCTACAGTCACGGTATAAACAATGTTTAGGTGTCTGAGCCCCTTTAAGGCTATGTTGAAGAGGTTTACTTTGGTTCTGATGCTATAACTTCTTGCTATGTCCACCACTTGTGTGAGCCTCAGCTACTGGCCAGGTTGCAGGTGGCGGATAGTGAATAGCCTTCAGATATGTAGGCAGGGCTGTCTTAACAACATCGTGGGCCCCTGGGCAAAACAAGCCAATGGGGTCCCCTAGCCACGCCTCTAATTCCACCCCTAGCCCCACCTCTAACTCCACCCCTAGCCCGCCCCAACAGAAAAATTATGTGTAGCAATGATTAATCACCACAGCAGTGTGACACAGTAATCTTTTTCTAGAATGATGTGCCTAGTGACTTGCTCATGATCATCTTTTAATTGCACAAAAATGCTAGAATAAATAGTACAGCAGTATGTGCAATTAAAAGGTTATCATTAACAAGTCACTAGTCTATATATATTTCAAGAAGAAGAGCCTTTGAGGATATTCATAACAGCTAACAAGTCACATATAACATGATTTGCATACTATGCACATATCATCAATGCACTATTAGCTAGTTGTGTTTAAGGGTGGGTGTCAAACACTATTTATTTGCTAACCATTGCCAAACTCCTATCACAGTTATTTTTTTTTCTAGAATAATGAAACTAGTGACTTGTTTGTGATAATCTCACTGCACTAAATACAGTCACTAGTCACATTTCTAGAAGAAGATGCTATGAAAATTATCATAACATGTCACATATAACATTATTTACATATAGGGTTGCCATCTGGCTGGTATTATACCTGATGTAACAGAGAAATAATAGTAGAGTGCACCTCAATAGTCACACTACTACTAATAGAAAAAGTGTGTTTGGATGTACAGACAAGATAAAACAATAAAAATATTAAGCAAAGGATACTAATGTATTTCTGACTACTACATCACATTTTTTCTTTTGGCTGGCTGAACATCATGAGATGGTAGTTCACAGCTAACCTCTACTTTTTATGTGCTGTTATTTCCCATAATGCTTAGTCAGAACTGCATGGCTAGTCTTATGGGAACTGAATTTAATGACATATGGGGTACTAGGTGTTTAAATAAAATCCTGCTTGCTGCTCTGGACCACCCTTCCCATGATGTTCACCCAGCATCATGGAGTCTTTTGGCTGGCTTAGCATCTCGAGATGGTAGTTTAAAGCTAACCTCTATTTTAAATGTTCTGGTATAAACATAGAATGTGTCGGAGATAAGAACCATTTGGCCCATCTAGTCTGTCCAATCGTATACATACTTTTATTAGTCCCTGGTCCTATCTTATATCTAGGATAGCCTTATACCTACCCCACGCATGCTTAAACTCCTTCACTGTATTAACCTCTACCACTTCTATTGGAAGACTATTCCATACATTCACTACCCTCTCAATAAAGTAATACTTTCATTAGTCCCTGGCCTTATCTTATATCTAGGATAGCCTTATACCCATCTCATGCATGCTTTTATTCCTTCACTGTATTAACCTCTACCACTTCTGCTGGAAGGCGATTCCATACATCCACTACCCTCTCAGTAAAGTAATCCTTTCATTAGTCCCTGGCCTTATCTTATATCTAGTATAGCCTTATACCTATACCATGTATAGGTAAACTCCTTCACTCTATTAACCTCTAGCACTTCTGCTGGAAGGCCATTTCATACATCCACTCCTCTCTCAGTATTGTAATCCTTTCATTAGTAACTGGCCTTATCTTATACCTAGGATAGCCTTATACCTATCTCGAGCACGCTCAAACTCCTTTACTGTATTAACCTATCAATATGCCAGGATTTTGCCACTTAATATGCCAGGGTTTAGCCATTTAATATGCCAGGATTTTGCCCCTCAATATGCCAGGATTTTTCCCCTCAATATGCCAGGATTTTGCCACTCTATGCCAGGATTTTGCCCCTCAATATGCCAGGATTTTGCCACTCTATGCCAGGATTTTGCCCCTCAATATGCCAGGATATTGCCAATCTATGCCAGGATTTAGCCACTTAATATGCCAGGATTTTGCCACTCTATGCCAGGATTTAGCCACTTAATATGCCAGGATTTTGCCCCTCAATATGCCAGGATTTTGCCACTCTATGCCAGGATCGCGAGTTCGTTTTTTTCTAACTTTATTGAAGCCGCACGGCCTCAATGAAGTTTTTTTTTAAAAACGTGACGACCGCAGTTTCCTTCCTCCGTGCAGGGAAGATGCACGAAGGAGACAACAGGAGACAGAGCAACAAGTAGGTAAGTACTCACCACCTCCTTGGTGCTTCCTGTCGCCGTCCATCTCCTCCGTGCGGTCTTCTTCCTTCCTGCACAGAGGAGGCAAACAACGCCACCGGATATGACTTGCTGTCAAATCCGGTGGCAATGACAGGAAGTTGTTTTTTTTTTTCTTCTTGGACCTCACCTAGTGGATGCGGCTGCCGGAAAAAAAAAAAGTAATTTTTTTTTTTTCAAATAATCTCACGGGGCCCCCTAAATGTCAGGGGCCCCTGGGCCATCGCCACAATGACCATGCGGAAAGACGGCACTGTGTGTAGGTTAGCATTGAATAAGGGGAGACCCAAACAAGCAGTTCTGGAATTTTACCATGCTAACAGAGCAGAGGATTGTAACTGGTGCTGTGATTATACTCTGGAAATACTCCATAAGCTCATTGACATCACTGTGACATGGCGAGTAAGCTCCTTTATCAAATAAGAGCTATCAAACCCCACCACCTCTGCTAGTATGCAGGCAAAAGGTCTCCAAATGTTAAGGGAGAAAAATACCCACAGAAAACCATTGGACTGTAGGTTGGATGTTTGCAGGTTTAATAATCCTTATTGATTTAATGGCACACCCTAGATGCTCTAGAAAATGAAAAACTACTGACCAATCTACTGAAAGAGCAGCTAATTGGGGTCATAGCATTGCAGGATTTACATTGGAAAGGTATAGGAATGATAAATTCTGGTGACTATACTTTGCTCAATATGGTGCGCTTTACTTTGCACCTTACAGAAAAAAAGCATTTATTTTATTCTATACACCCCCTTGCTGCTGGTTGGTTTGGTCTGCTCTCTCTTTCTCCCTCTAGCACATCTCCTCCCGATTCACTCTGGATGCTGTTACTTCACATGCATAGAGTTCTGCCTAGGCAGAGATACAGCTTGCATGTTGCAGACTCAAAGTTCTCACGTTCTCATGTTGTGCAGGTAAATGCTGGTCTGTTAGCAACTACTACGCCAGTTATATAATTTTTACTATTAATGGGTAACTAACATGTGCCTCCCACCAGGAAAAGTGAGGAGGATATTTTGGCCCTTACCCCCATCCATAAAAAATCCTGTGGACACCCATGATTAGTAGTAAATAACAATTACAATAAATCGGTAATAAATCGTATGTAAATTGTGTATCAGTTATATACTGCTTACAGTGTTCTAGTTTGTATCAAAAAACATTTTTTTATTCTGCAATAACCAAAAATGAAGAAATACCATATTTTACCTGCAAAAGAAATTACACAGTGCCCTATGTACAAAAACAAGGTCATCCTACTATTTCTGTAGGTTAGTGGTCTGAATATAATTGCCGGTTGCAGAGGGAGTTCAGATAATTCTTGCTAAATTATTTCAATATAAAATTGGTTGAATGATGTTTTCATTCTCGGGAATACAATTATTAGTATCTTTCATCTTTTGTGATACACTGAGGGTGCACAAGAATAGTAAAAATAAAATTACTTTATTATGTAACATAAATCTTTTAAACAGACAATTTTCTAAACATAACGTGTGCGGAGAGAAGGAAAAGAAGAAGCAGCAGTACAGTGTAGTATGTTCGAAATGAAAGGGATCCCCTTACATATATCCCCCAACTCCGATACACTCACATGTTATTGAGCCTAATTTAATCCAGGCTCATAGATATAAGAGATAAAGGAATATGTAGTGAACACTGCAATGTGCTGTTAAGTTTGTCCCCACATAAAGATGATCTCAAGGTGGCTTCTAGTTCCCTTAGGTCAGTGGTGGTCCACTTATGGAACTCAGGAACCCCAGGAAAAGGTAAGGCCAGCAAGGATAAAGACAGTAACACACAGGTAGAGAGTACACCAATTAAGATAAAATTACAGGGCTTCTTCATGTGACATATAATCTATACACATGGAAGTTTTAAAGTATATTATCTTGTAGTTAAAATGCTAAATGCTTATGTCTGTTTTGTTCTTTTGTTTAGCTGATGCTATTTGTGATAGTGATCTTTCTGACTTGATGAAGTCCAAGCTTCCAGCTGCTTGCTTACTAAAACCACAGACACTGTCTATAAATAACTAAATCTAATTTTATTTTCTGGTGCGTTAGTAAGTACAACTGCAAGCTGATAAATGTAAAATCTTTGTCTGCGCATTATTTCAATCCACAGAATCTAATGAACTGGAATGTGTGAAATATAAAACACCCTCCCTCAATCATGACAGAATTTGCCTTTAAAGTGCTGTTGGCAACAAATGAAATTATGTTTAACTGAATGGCTGCATCAAGTTGGCATTTTAAATAGAAATACTTAAAGTAAAACATACAAATAAAATACCTCTTTCTGTATAGGGTGCAGACATGTTGTTTAGAATTAGGCAAGGAAGATCCAACCAATCAGACCAAACATTCTAAATAGCATGTTGCCCCCTGATATAGCTTTTTGGAGCAAAATGGGCTCAATAACATTATGTGTATTTTTTTATTAAGAAATTTCTTTGAAGGCTATCTACATTAGATGCAATCTTTCGATTAAACATAAGTATTTTTATTTTTTTCTACCGGCACAAACAGACAAACACTGGTAGGATCAGTATGCAGAGAAAGACAGACAAAGGGGTCATGAGGAAGTGAGACACATAAAAAGGTGATGGGGGATGGACACAGACAAGGATGGGGAGAGAGAGACCGAGTTTGTAGGAAAGAGGTATTTATTGTGTATAAAGTAAGATGGATGGGGGACAGGAAGGGTGTTAAACTATAGGATCTGCCCAGGTGCCAAGTACATAAGGTTTACCTTTGTGTTATATGATGGTGGGAGGGTACAAATAGCTCTTAACGATGATTAATATCAAGTGATTTGATGCCACCTTAAATCTGACATGACAGCACTGGTATTGCTATTCCACAAGAAATGGTATGTTGGTGTGTGAAATAATATATGTTAACGTATATTCATATATATACACATGTGAATTTATATGTAAATATGGATCGTTAAAAATAACAGGTTCATTGTCAAGGGACCACCATTCAGGCCATGTTGAAAAAATATTCCAATCATCAGTTCTATTTTCAGATATATTTAGCAAATCCTTTTGTAAAATATATTTTAATGTACTTTTTAGTCACAATGTGTGCAATTCTTTAAAATTCGATCAGGCTAAAAGAATATGGGGAATCCTATGCTTTCTCCGTCCAAGTTCCTCCCATTTTACGTGAACCGAATTGACAGTTCATATTCATATATAGCCAAAATGTGCACAAAATGCACTTAATGTGCAATGTGGCTCTTATATCCAAATTTTGTCAATTTTATTAGCATTTAAGTGCTACATGAATAGACCCCCATATTCAATGTAACGAGAATTTAGGTACGTTTTAGCATGTATTTAGTACTAATTATGTATCAAGTCACTTAAGCATGGCAGCATAAACCATGCCATCTTTCCCACCCCAGACATTTATACCCACCTATATATTAACTGTCATCATTTTCACCAAAAGTATATTTTACAGCTGAGTGATTAAAGGGCTATAAATACCTCCCACTCCTACAAATATATATTTACTGCACATTTAGCAGAAACACATATATATCAGATATATCTAACTAACCAAAAAAGGCCAGAAAAAAAACACATTTAGGTTCTATTACATTTACAAATACATACATAACTATATTACATAGAACAGCAAACCAAAAGGATAGCGGGACACTCACACATCTATATATATATATATATATATATATATATATATATATATATATATATATATATATATATATATATATATATATCCACACATCTATATATATATATATATATGTATATATATATATATATATATATATATATATATATATATATATATATATATATACACATCTATATAAATATATATATATATATATATATCCACACATCTATATATATATATATATATATATATATATATATATATATATATATATATACACATCTATATAAATATATATATATATATATATATATATATATATACACATCTATATAAATATATATATATATATATATATATATATATATATATATATATACACATCTATATAAATATATATATATATATATATATATATAATTTCCATGCTTTAAACAATGGAGTGCGATTGTTTACTGTAAGTATATCTCTCAACCTAAAACTGAGAACGCAAATTTTGTCTTAATTTTTCATTTTACAAAATAATCATCTCCTAAGTGCTATTTCCAATTAGCAAGCTCAATTTTCACTGTAAAATATATGAAGTCAACATGTTAGATTAATAAATCGATGGCGTTTGAATGCCAGCCCAAATGAGAGCAGGGGAATGGAAATGAAATAATTAGTACATAGAACCTTCTGTATTTGGCAGTGGCGACAGCATCTGTCCTGTAAGGAGATCCAGCAGGTAGTATTCTCTGCAGAATAAATTTATTTCTGTGCTCGACACAAATGCAGGAATTTTACTAAACTGTTAACAACTTGGGTCAATGCCCATCACCACTGTCCTCTACAAGGAAATGAAGACATAAGCAAACAGCAATTAATCTGTGTGCACTTAAAACATAATTGGTATAGTACCTGCCAGACAACAAGTTAAACCATTAACTCCAGAGTTCCATTTTCCGGAATGATTTGGCTCAAAGATTAAATCTAATAAGAAGAGCTGACCTAACGCATAAGATGAAGCTACAGTGGTCTCTCACAATGCAAAGTATTAGCGTATGCTTGCTGACCAAGTACAAAGACCTGGGGAACTTTATATCTGAAATCAATGGTCCATGTCTAAAGACTGACCAGAAAGCATTATCCTCCCTCACAATGATTGGCTGCTGCAGGTTATGGAACCCACTTACTTAATTTAGCATTATTAAGATGTAGCTACAAAAAGACATAAAGGAACTCAGTCACCTAAACATTTTATTTATTTATTTAGAAAGGAAGAATACATTGAGATTTCTCTCATTTTCAAGTATGTCCTGGGGACCAAATTCAGAATAGTATTACACAGAGTTTCACATTTATTGAAATAAACATGGTTTATTCTGTAACTGTAGAGAATAAAATTTGATCAAAAGTTATACAGTGAAAAATATGTTTTAGATGTGTCTGTGGTGTCTCCTGTTTTTGACATCACCTTGTGGCTTGATATTCAAATTAGTAGTTGCGTGTCAAGCTTCAGGTGATGTCATAAACAAGAGACACCACAGATACATTTTAAACGCATTTACTTTCATTTGATGCATTTGCTCGCAATTTTGTTAACACAATAACGTATTTGCTCGATTATAAGACAAGATTTTTTTCAGAAAAAAAGGGGGAGGGGGGGGACAGAGCAACAAGTGGAGGGAGGGGGGAAGAGACAGAGACAAGAGGAGGGAGGGGGGAAGAGACAGAGCAACAAGGGGAGGGCGGGGGGAAGAGACAGAGACAGGGGGAGGGAGGGGGGAAGAGACAGGGGGAGGGAGGGGACAGAGCAACAAGGGGAGGGAGGGGGGAAGAGACAGAGCAACAGGGGGAGGGGGGCAGAGAGACAAGGGGAGGGGGGCACAGAGTAACAAGGGGAGGGGTAGTCTTATATTCAGGCTTTTAGTTTTTTTCCTAAAGGAATATCCAAAGTTTGGGGGGTCGTCTTATAATCAGGGTCATCTTATAATCGAGCAAATACGGTATATTGGTCATTTTTTTATTCTCTGCCTTCACAGTGGTAGAACCCGTTTAATACACATAGGATCTTATTCACTAAATAGTGAAATGTTTTACGCTAACAATCAAGTTGCAAAAGCAGGCCAAAATAGCTCAATTAGGAAAAATAGCAACTTTGAATAGAACTAACAAACAAGTTGGAAACATCAGGCATTTGGAAAAATTCTCCTGCTTGCTGTCTCCTAAGTACATGCAGAACATGTACTCTGCACAAAATAGCCAATTTTTGAAAAAATATTTTAATCTCAACTATCAATGCCTGATTTTTTTAAAATGTAAATGACAGTTCACCAAAGCTCACTGATTAGTGAATAGACTCTACCATACTGAGATCAGTAATCATACTGTTCTAGCTCCTTTAGCAATATATCACAAAGAGGTTATTGAACAAAAGGTCAATAAGCTGGGTTGTTTCAATATAAATGGAGTTAAATCCATAATGTAGTGTTTAATAGACTTACTTGTTACATGCAATAAACTTTTACAATCCTCAAGACTTCTAAAGTTATCTATTGAGCGCTCAATAAAGAATTAGGTCAGTCGAAGTGTTTTATTATCTCTGGTCACACTGGTCAAGAAAAAGCTGACTAATTTTTCCAATTGAAAAGACCTGAGTTTTTAAGCCAAGCAGAAGAGAAATTGAATAAGAAGATTTGCGTGTGCCTGGCAGCATCTGCTATCAACTAAAAAATATTTACCTCCTTAGATTGGTTGTGCTTTTATGCTCAAGTGGCATATCTGAATCATATTTTGTCTCACAAAATCCATAACATGTCCTCCGGAGTGAATAAGAGGCCTATCTTTGTATTTACATACCTTTGTATTCTTGGTGTTTGCAAAGTAAACCCTTGTGGAATATGAAGGCACAGCATTTTGACTGCACAAATAAAACTGGAAATACAGGATGCAATGGAGAGTAGAATAAACTAAAGGAAACTTGAGGTATTCCAGAACATTCAAATCATTGAAGCTTCAACTGGGATTCTTCTTTGCTGTCGCAATGCCTGACTTGTAAGGATTCTGATCATTAAAATACATTAAGTCTGTGTTTGTTAGTCCGCAACACAAGTGATTGTTATACGCATGCAAGATGTTTAACCCTGCATACGCAATAAACAAATGCCATCATGCAATTTGCCCGCTTGTAAACTCTGTAACCACCATCTGGAAAGACAGATGTGGTGTTTGTGGCGCTCAGTGTTGTGCTGATACATTTGTAAGAGACTCGTATTTGAAAAACGTGTACGAAAAATGGATGCTGAACAATACATTCGATTTATGGACTTTATTCATTAAGCGACGAACTGGGCCCAAATCGTCCCAGATTGGGGTTAATAGCCGAATAGTGGAGAAATCAATAATGCCAATGTTTGCTGAATTTATGTAGAAACTGTGCTAGGGGGCTAAAAAAAAAAAGAGTTTTATGCCAGATCTCTTATTTCTTCACACTTGACACTCTGAATTGGTCCTTGTTCCAGACCAACTGCATTGCAGTTTATACAAGGGTCAAGGAGAAAATACAGATATGAGCAAATGATTGAGCATGAGGCCTTGCATTCTGGCACACAACTAGAACCAGCTCAGTATCATTGCTTTCTGATTTGTAAATACTACACCTATTTGAAAATGGTGGCGTTAGAGACTCATTTTAAAAGTGTCACTATTGTTGAAGCAGAAACAGCATTAACTTAATTTTTAGTAGTGACTGAAGACCTGATTTGAAGAACATTTTGGCAGGCAATGCTCCCTGTGTATTTCCAGCTATAGCTTGGAGGTAACAGTCTGTAAACAGTCCCTGAATCTGATACATGCAAGTCTTCAGAGATCTAAACATAAAACCATGTTGAAGATATAACTATATTCAGTGACTGCTGCATTTCCTACCATCGTATTAGTGTACTTGTATTTCGGTAGTGTGCTGTACCATTTCAATAGGGTTGAAACCTGGCTGGTATTTTACCGGCAGGCTGGTGAACAAAATGGATTGAGGCCAATATTAAGTCTTTGAAAGCATGGCTGGTATTTTGTTTTAAACAAAAGGTGACAAACAAAAATGCTATAGTACCTAGTACTTAAAAGGTTAATGAGGATTATGTATAATAACTCCCACACTTCAAAGTGTTGGGAGAGGAATAAAAAGGAGCTATGGCTGTTTTGCATGTAGTATTTGGTGGAGGTTCTCTGACACTAACCATACACTTTTAAGCTCCTGATTTTTTATACATTGGCTGCGCCAGGGAAGTGAACATCTGCACAACCAGGAAGTAGATTACCAGTGGAGGCGGCGCAGACTCCTGAAAATTTCGGAAAGTCTTATTTATTCATAGGTGCACACGCAGATAGCACCACTATTTGGCACTATCTGTGTGTGCACTGTGGCTATACATATCCCCCAATGTGTTTCGTGGGGTTTTCTTTTCAGACATTTTTGTAGGTTCAACACAAAATTAGAGCTGTATACATATATATTCTGTACAGAACCATATTTAATCCAATACTCTATTTTATGCTGTGTTTGGGATTTTGGGGACTAACATTATCATACATATTTCCTTTTTTTGGGGGTTAGAATTAGAGTCATTGTGAGGTTAAAGGTTAAGGTTATTAGGGTTGGGGGGGGGTCAAAAGATGTATAGGAGAAAATGGTTAGGAAACAAAAAATGCTACTTTTAGTTACTACCCAATAACTTGCAAACAATAACAGAAAAAACATAAACATTGGCTATTTCTAAATTAAGGACAAATATTAGAATCTGTTTAGCATGTATTTTTTTATTTCCGTTTTTATTTGTGTGAAAGATTTTTCATGTCAACGTTAGAAAAAGTGTTTTTTAAAAACATTTCATCAGATTTTTTTCTACTAAATTATATGAAAACAATGGTATCTAAAGAAAGTCCATTTTATGCCAATAAAAACCATGTATATTATGTGTAGGTACATTAATTCAGAAAAGGAAAATTACAGCTAAACACAAACACTGCAGCAGTTAAAACAGCCATTGTCATGAAGGGTACACAAATTTCAAAACAGTCCTGTCACTAAGGGGTTGAGTAGCAGGTGAAAGGTCAGGTTGAAAGCTGCAGGTTGTTCAGAGTGCATCAGCTATGTAAATGCAGATGTAGCCAAATTTTTATGCAATCTTATGTGGCAAGCAAGCAACGATTTCCATGTAAGTAAATATAGATTGCATATCAGAAAACATTATTATATATGTTGCCTGAAAAGGGTGGTAAAACAGCATTCACAGTCTACATTGCATGAATTTCCTTTACAATATGTGTTCATAATCCCTACTACAGAATTAATAGCTGCATACGGTCATGTGTAGTTCTATAATGCTGTTAAACAGAATCACATATTTCTGTGGTGTGGATCTATGCAATTTCAAAATAATCATGCACTTGACCCAAAAACTTGTTTTAGGCTCATGTGGCTGGTGGCCAATTCGCTAATTCTTATCCTATCCTAGACATATGCTTACATTACCTTCTGACAAGCCTGGCCCTGCTCCTACCAGGAAATTAAAAGAAAATATATTTGCATGCATTTCTGAATCCACGGCCAAGAGGACACTGTGGTTTATGTAAATTCACAGCAATATTTTTGACCCTGTGGCTGTATAACTAACTTATCTAAGAAAAGTAAAAGTCTATTAGGTAATTAATAGATTATTTATTAAATTCTAAGAATATCTGTAATAAATCAGCAGCCAACTAGGCATCTTATTATCCTTTAAAAAATGACGACTTTATTAACAACATATATTATCGTTAATTATGGTCCATAGTGCAATTTCTTTTTTATGTAATAAAAAACAGTTCGTTTGAACAGGGTAGTTGTGTTGATTATTAATTTGAGATTTTTTTTAACGTTTTTTTTATTTAACTCTTTGTCAGTTGGAATCACAGTGTGAGATCTTATTGTAAATATGGAAGTTGTTATAAAAGAAATAAGGCATTTTTTCTTCTTCTAAACTCTACTCTGAAGTTAGTTCCAAGGCTCAGTTAGATCTTTCTCTCGAGGGCAATAAATACATGGATCAATACTGTGTTCTAGAAACACAAGAGTCAGTAGTATTGATAATTTTATTATTATGTTTTGCAATTAGTATCTCTTGTTGTGTATTGACTTGATAAAAGACTCTTGGGATAGCCTCAGTAGCTGCAAATTTGTTGTGTTTAATATTGGGTTACATTTTACAACAAGGGACATTCTTCATGTGTATTATAGTTTGTATTCTGTCTTATAAAATTGGCAAAATACAAATTTTACTATTTAAAACAGAGGTCAATTTGATACTTCAGGAACCATGTTATGGCTGTCAAGTAGCCATTTTGAAATTGGACCACTCATCTATCTATCTGTCTATCTATCTATCTATCTATCTATCTATCTATCTATCTATCTGTCTGTCTATCTATCTAAAAAATGGACTATCATAGATACCAATAATACATAAATAATATGTATTTAATTTTTATATAATATGTATGATTAATAAGTAAATAATAATAAATAAATCACAGAGCAGTACTAGCTATCTATCTGGCTATGTTTCTATCTCTTTATTTTGTAAATAGTTCGCCATTTAAAATAAAAAAAAAGGTTTTTACAATATATTAAAGTGGATACATATTTGCAGATATTTCTCTGTGACCTGACAGAGCTGATTGATGTGTGGCATCTGCAATGCTCATCATACCTCCAGTAGGGGAGGAGATGATCATTGAAAACCCATAGTCTGTCCAGAAGGAGAGTATCTTTTGAATGGTGCACAAATAAGCACAATCAGTCTATAGAGCCTTGGCCCATGGTAACCCTACTATAACATTAGGTCAAAATGATCAGGTTTAGAACAATATTAAGCACTTAGATTTGTAATTTCGTCACCTTTGTGGTTTTTAAGCTCGGAAAAACATATTTTGTTATTATTTCTATGGTAAATTACAACTAAACCCCGTTATAGCGCTATCTACTAAAACGTGATTCCGCTTACAATGCCCATGGAGCCATCAGGCAACTGGATCTCTCTATAAACCTCCACATTAAACAAAAGTATTGGGAGATCTCAGAATTCACAACACTTTTGAGTTAAGTTAGAACTTCTATTATAGGAACACCACTACAATTATTTGTGTAAAACTCCTAATTGCCTTCATACCTTTGAGCTTCTACACAATGCACAATTCTGTCCTGAATAAATTTACATTTAAACAGTAATTTTAATTATGTGGATGTATGATTAACTAATTAAAAGTATAAGAACTTTACATATCAAGTATCAATTTACTCAGAGGACAGAGTATAACATAATATTCTGTTTAATTGAAATGTGTTCGAATGAATACGGTAATCAATTCAAGATACCCACTATTATACAAGAAAAGCACACTAATGTTAATTTCTACCCACATGCATGACGTCATGTATTAATGAATTCATTTTACTCAGGAAACTAGGGGGAAAAAAACATATAACATGCAATGAAACATTACATTGTTCACATATTTTATTTTTCCATTTTTCAAATGAGCGTTGTTTAACATATGGAGAATGTTATAAATTAGGGCCATATTTTGAAGCCATTATTATTAGAATATTTGGAGCCATTCATTTAAACAGAACTGACATCTGAACTGCACAAACCAGACATTAGTAGCTGAGTTATGAATATTTTCCAGTTCATTTTTACAACTCAGCTAGTAATGCCTGATTTTAGCAGTTCACTTGTCAGTTCCATTTTTAACAAGAAGCCCCCATTAAAAAACTGATGGACATGGAGTAAAGATATAGCACAGGCAAGGTGTACATGTTATCATTAGTATTATTTTAAAAATATTCTTTAGAGGAAAGTTGACTTTACTATGGTAATTAAAGCATACATATAAAATGACTGTAATCCCAATTATACCTTTGAAAAATCTACACCTTCTATTGCCTGCAGGCTTTCAGTCGTGCAATTGGTGGGTCATTAAAGTAGTTTGGTTGGAATGTTAACCCCTTAGTGACCGAGTGCTATGTTGCATTTGACGTGCCTTGAAGACCAGAATTCCATTATTTTTGTCATACGTTTACTGAACTGTGAATTTATTTCTTTGTGTTCAGTCCACCCACACAAATTATATATCATTTTTTAAAGGACAGATAGGGCTTTCATTTGATACTATTATTTTCATCATATGATATCATTTACTATTAAAAAAATAGAAAATATGATGAAAATATGCCATAAAAAACACTTTTTCCAACTTTGACCTGATTTTTTTTTTACACAATTACAAATGGTAAAAAAGACCCCGTCTATATATTTCTACTATTTGTCCTGAGTTTAGTAATATCAATGTTTCCTTGTTTGTCTATGTTTTATTTCACGTAATAGGGCAATAAACAATATTAGTGTTTTTTTTTTGTTTTCTAACCATTTTCTTCTACAGTGATTTTTTTAACCCGAACCCTAAATTTACCCCAACTCTAAATTTAATCTAACCCTAAATTGACCCCCACCCCTTAATCTAACCCTTGTAATCATCCGAACCCCCATTTAACCCTAATTATTACCCTATTTGGACCCTAACCCTAGATCTAGGTTCAGTAGATCAAGGGTTAGCTTTTTCCATTTATTTATTTTATTTATTTAATTAATTTTCTATTTTTAACTGTAATACCGCCTAACTGCCTGTAGGGGCAGTCAAGTAGCGGTTTCAGAGCGACGGAAGAGATTTTTTTTTTCTCTCTTCCGTCGCTCTCCTCTGGGCATGCTGTATCGGAGGAGCATGCTCCTCCGATACAGCACACACCCGCGATCACCGGGTGATCGCGGTGCCCAGGAGGGCACAGATTGTGTTGCATGATGCCTCTATCGAGGCATCATGCAACACTTTAACACACATAGGCAGTGATGAGCTTTCACTGCCTATGTGTGTTTGCGCGCATACGATCACATTCGCTGTGATCGTATGCGCGCGGGGGGGTCGAGGGGGGGCTGAAAGCCCTCTCAGAGGCTGCTTCGGAGTAGCTACAGACATGTAGTGTTGCGCTAATGAGCGCAACACTACATGAAAACGGAGGACGTATATATACGTCCTCATGGTCCTTAAGGACCATGCTTTTCAGGACGTATATATACGTCCACATGCATTAAGGGGTTAAAGAGACTTTGTCAACCTAAGCATTGCTTGTACTGTGCAGTGAAAAAAGAGTGATTACAACGCTTAATATTAAAAAAATATATATTTTGTGCTGCGACCTCTACAAACCAACCACAGACAAGATGTGCACACACTTAGTCAATAATTACAACACGAATTCTGCGCTAGGCATGATTCACACCACTTGTGGATATAAATACTATAATTATACTTAATTTATGAGTTTATTTTATTTTATTTTATTTTGTCACAAAAGATCAGGATCATACACAATAAAAAGAGCGAAAAATACACATAATGTGAAATTGCATAAATTGAAAATATATCACTGCCCCAGTGTGTCACTCACTTGTTGGGTGAGCAGATTGGCTGCTCGCCAAAATAAGCTCAGGGAGACTCTCCTGGGACAAATGGTATATAGCAATATGGAAAAAAATTGCTCTAAAAAGTCTCCGTTTTAGATTGAGGAGCAGAGAATATTTATTGCACAAAAAAATAAAATGTGCTCCGTCGGAAAGCAGAGGAGGGTTCAGGGTTCCTGCACTGGCATAATAGAAGTCCTCCAACCTCTTGCGATGGTACATGACTGAGTTCTTTCTTCCTTTGTGGGCGGATGCGTCTACTGTACTACGCATTTCGCCCACAATACAAAAAGGCTTTATCGCCATCACCTGATGAAGCTTTTTGTATTGGGGGCGAAACACGTAGTAGAGTAGACACATACGCCCACAGACGAAGAGAATACACGTACCATCGCAAGAGGTTGGAGGACTTCCATGTTGCAAAGGTTTAAAACCAGAGAACAATATATCTTTGATGTGTTCTGCTTATGACATGCAAATAAACTACATTTCAATAGGATTTGCATGCCAAGTCGCAAGGTGATACCATAACCAGGAGACACCACAAGCATATTCTTGCAATTCTGCTAACACAATGTACACATGATTTGTCATACTTGTACTGTGTACGTTGACATGTCCCTCACGGCCAAAATGTCTAATTGATTTGAATAATGCTGTTGTCATTGTCTTACCCAACATTACTAGTGGTTTTGTTATTGTTCCGTTGAGCCTAAACATGATGACATGGAGGATGAGCAGTCATGCAATATGGCTGCTAACACTCAACTGTAATTTTAAATATATGTGTTCATATTTTATTTATTTTCTACATAACACGTTCTTATTTTGAGCAAGGGATGACCTTCACCTTGTACCTGGTGCCCCACTGGCAGTGTTAATACAAATTCTGACTATTGCCATATGTGTAAGGATAATATAAGGCTAGTTTGTATGTCTTAACATTCTTCTGCCTCTCTCACCAGGATGTGTTAAACAATCTGGGCTCCTGTGAATTGGACGAGGATGATCTCATGCTTGATTTGGAGTTTACAGAAGAGCAATATGTTCGGAGAGGTAAGCAAATGTAAACTATTAGATTTATGGTTTATTTAAAACTAGAGTGCTACGATGTATAATTATCACTCCAAAAAATGAGTACATCTGAAAAGTGCTACTATGCTGTAACACTGCATAGTAGTGTTTTTTGTTTTTAAAAATTCAAAAATATAAAGAATTTAAATTCTTTATATTTTTGAATTTTTAAAAACAAAAAGTCAAAACATGTTTAGAAAGCAATTTTTAAACCACATACATTTCAGAGGACAGGTTATGTCACAAGACATTATGGGAGTTTAGGAACTACAATAATATATTTAAATTTCCACTACTTTTTAAACGTTTAGGGACACTTAGAAGTTTCCTTATTTTTCATGAAAACATACATCAAATGAGTTGTAAAATGAATCGGAAAACCGGTGTAGACATTGACAAGGTTAGAAATAATGATTTTGATTCTAAATAAGGCCAATGTTTTTGGTTCTATAATCAGCACATCTATTTCAGCTGTATATATATTTGTCCCATTCAAAATCTGCCATTTGCAGCATTAGCAATGTCTACACTGTATACAGTATCGTAATACACAGTGCTTATAATGAATACACTACCACCATATAACACAAATATCTATACACAAACCGGTTAGTTGCACTTTAACCCCTCAAAAAATGTTCAAAGGTTTTATAACACCAATTTGGTCCCTTTTTTCAAAATACAAATTCAAGGAAAACACTCCCAATAATAACCATAATATACTCCAAATTAATAAAATATATAATACTTTAACATTGATACAGTCTACACACAGATTCAATATAAAAATGTACACATCACAATAAACAAAATAAACTAAAAGACATAAAAACAGAAATTGAGCAGCACTTATGCTTTTGGATTACCTTTTGAAAGGAAACAAAATCTGTCTATTGTGTGGGACCACTGTCTTATTTTATTTTAATGTCTACATTGTTTCTGACCCATTTGATGTTATTTTAATGGAAACTGTTTACTTTTCTTTCAAAAACAAAGCTTTTGAACAGTAGTGTATGTATATATATATATATATATATGTATGTATGTATAAATATATATATATATATATATATTTATATATATATATATGTTGTGCTGATTAAAGAACCAATAAAACTGGCCTTCTTTAGAATCTAAATCATTATTTTTAACCGTGTCTACATCTTGACTGTATTGCCTATTCATTTTGCAACTCATTTTATGTATGTGTTCATGGAAGATGAGAGAATTTCAAAGTGACCTCAAACTTTAAAATGGTAGTGTATATTTTTTTCACTCAAATTATACTGATAAGTGATAACAACATTTTATTTTTTTGTTAACATGCTTAAAAGCAGATTACCAGTAAATGGTTTTGCACACACTCCCTTAATTAAAACACTATGGGATCTATTCACTAAAAAGGTGGTCAAGTTTGACTTAGTTTTGAAATTGAACTCGACCTCCCAACCCAACCACCTTGAATTATTCAGTAAACCCAAAACTTGACCCCTATCTCGACCTCAACTCAACCACTCTCACCTATGTCCAACTTGACCTCCCATAGAAAGCACTTAAAATGCTATTCATTAAACATGAGGAGGGTTTGAGAATAGAGGTCGAGTTGGTCTTAGTCTAAAAAATCACTCCTCTTCTTAGGCTGTCTAGTCCCATCTTAGTCAAGAGGAGAAAAAAATTACACATGCGTTTTTTGAGACTAAGTTCAACTCGACCTCCAGGTTGGTTGAGTTGAACTTAGTCTCAAAAACCACATGTATTATTTCTTCTCCATTATGCTTAATTGGAGGCGAGTTGAAATGAGACACATCAAACTTTACTTCGATCTCGCCTACCTACACCACATCTTGACAAAATTATAAGACTATTTTTTTTTAAGGTTGAGTTCGGACCAGGTGAGGGAGGTTGAGTCTGTGTGATTTTGGTGGCCGAGATTAGATCTTATCTTGACCAGCAGACTTGAACTTTAGTGAACAGCCCCCACTGTCGGTATGATTTATTAGTACATGGGTCCTTTAATACATTATAGCATGTGCTGAGTTACTTAAAGGGAGAGATTCTAGATATATTCACTAACTCTACAGAACATTATTGGCTAAAACCATACTGGGCAACTTCTCTATATCTGTCTAGCAACTGCGGTTTAGCCATGCCCCTTCTTGGCTATAAGGAGAGAGAGATGATAAAAATATCTACTCCCCCCTTGATGGTGGTTGTATACGTAGTTCTAAGTAAGTGACTACAATAACCGTACTAAGTTAAGATCCATTGACGGACCTGCCTCCTGCAGTCTGCAGTAAATCCCTCAAGTTACCAAGAAAATACATGTTTATTTGCCAGCTTTAATATACATTTATTTCGGATCTATAAAAACCATGTTTTTTGTTGAAATATATTTAATACTGAGAATTTGCAAGGGACCATTTACAAATACAGTTATATTTTTCTGAATTTCTATTTAAAACCTTTTTTTAAAGTCTCGAAATCAAGAATAACAAAAAAGACTTATTGAGTAGCAGTTAAAAACCAAAGAACTATTGAACAGGTTCCCAGCAGTAAAACAGAGTCCAAAACCTACAGAAAAGGCCTGAAAGGGAACTATCAATTTGAAATCAGTAAGAACATTCAATCAAACAACTTCTCGATGTGACAGCCAAAGCGACAATGTTTCTCCTGTGGGCTTAAATGTCAAAAGAAGAAAAATTCTGGCAATATATAAGCATTTCCATATCAGTCCTGTTTTTCTATTTACCTCATAATTATTTATCTAATACAAAAGAAAGTTCTGTATGTTAGGCATTATATTGTTGTGTTGGGATTTTACAGTTTCTCTCCAGTTACAGGATTAAAGTGTTAAACTGTTTTAAACAGTCTTTGCGAAGAAAGGGACTGCATATGATTCCCATAAGTACAATTCAGTGAGTTACTGGTGGTTGTTTGGATTCATTAATTTTCCAAGAATAGGCACATAGGGTTTTAAAATAAAAGCTGTGTGTCTTCGCTGCAAGAGGATTTGTGTAACTGGGCAGATAAATGGCAAATTACATTAAATGTAAACAAATATACAATTATGCATTTTGGATATAATAATAAAAATGCAACATATAGTTTAAATGGTGTTTCTTTGCTATACCTACTGATGAAAAATATCTGAGAGTAATTGTAGATAATAGACCTAGCAGTAGTGCATAGTGCCAGCTGCAAAGGCCAACAAGATATTGGGATGTATTAAAAGGGGTATTGACTCACGGGAGAAGATATCAGGTACATTGTAAGACCCCACCTTGAAAATGTGGTTTAATTCTTGGAGCCTTTTAAAAAGAAAAAGGCATTATGGAACTAGAGAAAGAGGAGGGTTACAAAACTAATAAGAGGATTGTAAAGTTTTAGTTATGAAGATAGACGATGAAAGTTAAATGTGTACATGCTAGAGAAGCAGCTTAGAGGGGATATACCGACCACTGCCCTAGTGAGACTCTCTCCGTGTCATCCTAAAAGAAAATGTTGCAGGAAGCGGGCAGTTTTTTTTATCAGTATTTGCTTTGCGACTTCTTCTATTATCTGTGATATGAGGTATGACAGCACAGGGGGAATTACATTCCCTGTGAAAAATCAATAATATATTGATTTTGGCCTCAAGAAAACATGTAACTAAATAAAATATTCTAGGTTATCAAAAAAAAAACATTAAAAATCAAAAGTAAAAAATACTGTGCCTCTTCTCTGGTGTACAGGAGGTACATATAGGTTTACACTGAGCTCAGACTCTCAGCAAAGAGTGATCTGGTTAAAGGTGAGTGCCAGTGTTAGTAGGCACTCGGGAACATCAGGAGTAGTTGGAGTCTGTTAGGTGAAACTGCCTTTATGCTAATGCCGGACAGACCATAGTTTCTACTAATAAAAAATATGGTTCCAGTTCATGATTATATGGAAAAAAATGAACCTCACACTGCATTAGCAGTGAGTAATGGTCATCAACCGTGTCAGCCTTCAGAGTGAGGCATGGAGGATACAATTAAATACATCTTAAAAAGTACTGTACATGCCATTATATCCTCATACTAGGGTCACTGTACTTATATTTCCAATAATAAAAGTGTAAGTAAACAAGGGAAGTTTATTGGCTCTTTAAGCTAAGGAGCATATTGAAACTCCTTATAGCTTTCCCTAAAACATAGTTACAGCTACAACTAAAAAAATATAGAAAATTAAGCCTTTTTTGTCTTGTTTGAAATTGCTATCCACACTGCAGATACAAGACGTTTACCTGCTTCTCAATAGCACTACAGTGTGTGTTTGAAGTGTTTCCGTGATTTCAGATCGTGTTAGATTGAATATCTGAAGCCAGACATATTATACATTTCTAAAGGAAAAACTTATTAAAAGAAAGAAGCATCTTGCAACTGTGCTTATTTTTTAAGAGGGGGCCATACAGCTTGCGCCCTTATTGAAACACCCTTTCCCAAAAATATGCAAGACTGGACATGGACAGGGAAGTCTGAGGAAAACTACTCTTGTTTCATATACATTAGCATCTTTTCAAAGCGCTACAGGTCTTTTAAAAAAATATACAAGACTGGACAGGGACAGGGAAGTCTGAGGAAAACTACTCTTGTTTCATATACATTAGCATCTTTTCAAAGCGCTACAGGTCTTTTTTTGCATACAATGACCCTGCTGTAATACTGTGAGTTGCCACCGGACTGAGCTTCCCACCAGAGACCTGGATAATGCCAAGGGACCGAGTTTTCAGCAAAAGGATGTAGAGGTTTTACATCGTCTAGGGCACTGGTTCTCAATTTTTTTTAGCTCTTGGCACATTTTTTTGTCGTGTGGGATATTTTGGCACACCTGTACATTAGGTAACAAGTGTTGTTTTCTTGCAGCACAGCCACGCAAATGTGAATTGCTGTTGTCGAGTAATAACTGATAATTAGATATACAAACCTCAGCTCGTACTCCCACAGATCCCGCAGCATGCACGCTCCTACAACCACCACAGCATTCACACCGCTGCAGCCATTCACATTCTGGAGCTGGGTGGAGGACGTGACTGGTTAGCCAATAGAAAGTGAAGAAGTACAGACAGGTCTACCTAACAGCCTACAGGAAAGCAGGAAATTCTGTGAAACTGTGTGTGGCGACGATGAATGAGAGGGAAGGTCCAGCTGCACAATTATACAGTGTGGAGTATGTAAACAGAGCACTAACTCCACACTAGCCCAACTCACATTAGGTGGCAGGGGCTGTCTTTCTTGTGGCACAGCCACAAAATTCCACACTACTGTGCCACAGCACACTGTTTGCGAATCACTGCTCTAGAGGTACCAGGCCTTGTTCAAGCATTAGATGGAGCAACGTGAATTAAAATCTTTTCAGACTTAAGAGACACCCAATAATTCTAAGACTTTCTTAGATATAACCCATTTTGATATTTAAAAAATACTCTCCTCCTGGTGAAACTCTGTACCTTGGCATTATGAAGGTGGTAGGGAACCCGGTTCTTTGACCACTCACAGTGTTAAGGCAGATGATCTGGCTTCCAATTGTGTCAGGGCCACCAATGGGATCATGGTGTGCAAGAAAGACCTGAAGATCTTTGAATGATGCTAAAAGATATCCATTTGTAACCAGATAATGACATTAGCCTGTGCTCATATGGTGTGGGAGTATGCATATGGTTCCACCTTGGCAGGCATATAGGCGGATTTAGCAGTCATATTGGTGAAAGTAGAAGAATGTTTTTGACAACAAATAAATAGATTAAACCTTTATTTGACATTTATGTTTAATGACATGCATTTATTTTACAAAGTACATGGTGTATTTTTGTAGAGTGGTGCAAGAAATATTTTTTTATGTTTGATTTGATATTTCAATCTGCAGTATGACTCAATATTCATTATACAAATACACTTGATCCTTTTCTTTTTACTTCCTAAATAAATTGACGATTCAAATTTGCATAGAACTTCATATCATCGAAATTAATTAATTGTGTTTGAAAGTTAATGCATGCAAATCAAACTTTTATTTCCTACTTTGTTATTTGTAAAGAAACCTAGCTCAACAAAGGTTACATAGGGAGGAGAGCTATATTCTTTGATAATTTGATTACTGTAAAAGACCAGGCCAGTAGCTACAGAGTGATCACCAAATGAAAAGGTCTGTGCGTAGGACAGCATTGTCAATTACAAATTAATTAGCTAGTCACTAAATTATTTTGCATTAGGTGAACATGCAGCGCATGGAAGTCTTTCAGTAAATTAGGAACTCCTCTGGAGTCTGTTAATTGTATATAGAGTAATTAATTCTTATTCATTTTAAAGGTGAGAATCACAGCTCACGGCCAAAACCTTTAATGGATTCCCTTTAATTTGTTCCTTTACATATCTTATATCATACTTTTACAGTAGCTTCTGCATTCACACTGTTTGATTTCCCTGATGTTTTATGCTAGACATAAAATAAATATAGGGTTTGACAGAATAAGCAATTTTGGCCATTGCCAGAGTTAGGCACCAGCAATGCTCATGGTGGACATTTACTGTGGTCTGTGGTGGACAATTTAATGATGTTCACAGACCTTGGCATCTTGTACGGGCACTTTGCATTTCCCTGGCCATTATGCCAACAGCACTACTTATTTCCTATTTTTCAGTGCAGTGAACAGCCAGATTATTAAGTGGGATTAGGGAGTCACCATATTAGAATACAGAGGTGCTACATCCTGCTTCATTGGCTAAAGGAATGAGTGCTATAAAAGAAGATGAGAATCAAGTACTGTGAATGCTTATTTTCCAAAAAACAAGAGTCTTATTTTGATTCATGCAGCTAATACTAATTCTATTTTAGGACTGACTCTTCCCCTGCGTTACAGACAGTATCCAGTACACTTTCTATGGTGTAGTATGTCCTATGGTTTCAAGAATCACAGTCGCAAAAATTAAAGTGGGGGGGAAAGGCACATATATATATTATTCTTCAACTAAATAGCATCATTTAGATCTTATATAAATAAATGTTGATTAGAAGAACCATACACTTGGGTCCTGGCATTTCAGAAATGATTTCTAGAGTGATTATGTCACCATCATTGGTTAAACATGCAGTATACACACTTCATTACCATACAAACCGGAACACTTTTTACCATCATTGGTTAAACATGCAGTATACACACTTCATTACCATAGAAACTGGAACACTTTTTACCATCATTGGTTAAACATGCAGTATACACGCTCCATTACCATAGAAACCGGAACACTTTTTACCACTTTGGCCTGCTGTGATTTCTGACTCCTCTGTTTGCTGCCTGCCCCGATCCTTTTGCCTGTTTTTGACCTTGCCTCCTCCATACCGTCTTTGTACCGTTGCTCCTGTTGTGTTTGACCCGGCCTGCTGACTATCCGTTTATCCAGTATTTCCTGCGTATCCCTGCCTCAGTGTGCGGTTGCAATCAGTGTTCCAAGTCCTGGGTGGTCATTTACCTGAGGCTCAACCGTAGGGTATAATACCATTCAGGTGAATAGACACTGTCCTGCCTCCAAACCTGTTGCAGTAAGATACCAGGTCTTCGCATCGCGGATCCTGTCCTCAGATCCTACTCAGTCCGTGACATTATCTCAGGCCCGATTATGGATCCCGCGGACCTGGCCCGAGTCTCGGCCAGACAGGAATGCCATGACAAGATCCTGACCACGCACGCTTCACATCTTCAATCCCTTGAACATAAACTGGATACTGTTACCGAACTATTACGGTCACTCACCACTCAAAGGGTTCTCTGTCATGGGGGCTCGTAGTTCTTCAAGACCACCTAAGATGCCTATACCTGAAAAGTTTTCCGGTTCTCCACGTGAATGTAGAGGGTTCCTAAACCAGTGTCTACTACATTTTCGCACACAACCTGACGCCTTCTCCTCATCCACCGCAAAAGTGGCATTCATAGTTAATCTCCTGAAAGGAGAGGCCTTGAACTGGGCATCCCCTTTGCAGAACTCTCCCCTGTTAGAAGATGCTGACGCATTTATTTCAGCCTTCAAATCCGTCTTCGATGCCCCAGGAAGAAGGGAGTCTGCGGAGACTCACCTCATGGAGCTGCAACAAGGCAAAAGATCAGTGGGTCAGTATGCCATAGAGTTTCGTACCTTGGCATATGAGACAGAGTGGAACCAGAGCGCATTAAAGGCGGCATTTCGCAGAGGTCTTAATGACACCTTTAAAGATGCTTTAACCTATAGAGATCTTCCCGAGGACCTGGAATCCCTTATTACATTGTGTCTTAAACTCGATGCTCGTGGCCAAGAAAGGAGGTTGGATCGTGATAAGAACCCAAGACACTTCCAACCTAAATTCTATCAAGCTACCAAGACTCCAGAACCTGAGACCAATCAAACTAGTGAACCTATGGAGATTGGCCCTATACTACGACTTTCTGATGAAGAAAAATCTCGTCGCAGGAGATTAAATCTATGCCTGTACTGTGGTCAAAGGGGCCATTTTGCTCTGAAATGCCCCCAGAAATCGGGAAACACCAACGCTTAGTGGAAAAAGGAGGAGTCCCACTGAGCGTTAACATCATTAATTCTCCTTCTAATCAGAGACTTTTAATACCGGTCTTGCTCCAGTGGACAGGCCACCAAGTGGCCACCCAAGCCTTCATAGATTCCGGAGCAGCTGGAAATTTCGTAGACCAATCTTGGGTAATTCAACAAAATATTCCTCTGCAGTCTAAAGCCCTGCCTATTTCTGTGTCTGCCTTGGATGGTACCCCTGTAGGCACTGGTATAATCTCCAAGGAAACCATACCTTTGGGTTTAAAGATCGGTCACAACCATTACGAAGAATTAAGCTTTGACGTCCTTTCCAGTCCCCACATCTCCATTGTATTGGGGCTACCATGGTTGAAAAAGAATAACCCTTCCATTGACTGGTGTTTGGGACAAGTTAATTTGTGGGGTCTAGATGGCCAGGACCTTAATGACAATCTGCCTACACTCAACTCAGTTCTTACCCTTCCTCCTGAGGACCCTTGTTCCCGGGTTTCACAGTTATATTGGAACTTCCTAGACGTATTCTCTAAGACCAAGGCCGAGGTTCTTCCTCCTCATAGGAGCTACGATTGCGCCATCGATCTATTACCTGGTTCCTCCCCTCCGGTGGGGCATACTTATGCTCTCTCGGCACCTGAGAATCAAGCACTCGCTTTGTACATAAAGGATAATCTTCAGAGGGGATTCATCCGACCATCTTCCTCACCAGCAGGCGCTGGATTCTTTTTCGTAGCCAAAAAGGACGGTACCTTAAGGCCTTGCATAGACTACAGGGGACTGAACAAAATCACTATAAAGAACCGTTATCCACTACCACTCATCACTGAACTATACGACCAACTCCAAGATGCCAAGATATTCACCAAACTAGACTTACGTGGTGCATATAATTTGGTCCGCATACGAGAGGGTGATGAGTGGAAATCGGCCTTCAATACCAGATATGGGCATTACGAATACCTAGTTATGCCTTTCGGATTATGTAATGCACCAGCAGTCTTCCAGAGTTTTGTTAACGACGTTTTCCGGGACATGTTGTTATCCCATGTCATGGTCTATTTGGACGATATACTTATATATTCCAAGAATATCTCCGATCATAGAAAGCACGTTCAGCAGGTGTTACGTCGTCTTCGAGAAAATCACCTCTTTGCTAAGGCCGAAAAATGTGAATTCGAATGCTCAAAAATCAAATTCCTGGGTTATATTATCTCCTCTGACGGTCTAGAAATGGATCCTGACAAAGTTTCTGCTATCCAAGACTGGCAAATACCACTCAACCTCAAAGGGATACAAAGGTTTTTGGGCTTTGCTAATTACTATAGAAGATTTATCAGGAATTTCTCTAAAGTCACTGCACCCATTTCTGCTCTCACTAAGAAGGGAAGTGATCCGGCTAAATGGTCTACCCAGGCTCTCCAAGCCTTCCAGTTCTTGAAACATGCCTTCATCTCTGCACCCATTCTTCGTAGACCCAATCCAGCTCAACCATTCATTTTGGAGGTTGATGCTTCTGAATCTGGCGCTGGGGCTATTTTATCTCAAAGAGATCAAATCTCCAACAGAGTCCATCCGTGTTCATATTTCTCTAAGACATTTACCTCAGCGGAACGCAACTACGATGTAGGCAACCGTGAATTGTTGGCCATCAAGATGGCCCTTGACGAATGGCGTCATCTCTTAGAGGGTACTCAAATTCCCATCACTATTCTCACCGACCACAAAAATTTGTTATACATAGAAAAAGCTAAGAGATTGAATCCCAGACAGGCCAGATGGGCCTTATTTTTTACCTCTTTTGAATTTTCCATCACATTCCGGCCCGGGTCAAAAAATGGCAAGGCGGATGCTCTGTCTAGACGTTTTGACATTGAAACGGCTCCTCCTGTGGTTGATTCCATTATACCGACCTCTCGGATCATTGCCTCGGTGTCCACCTCCCTCCTGTGGAAGATTACCAGATCCCAGTTCCCTAGACCCACCAATTGTCGCCCTCCTGTCGGTCGTTACTTTGTCCAATCCAACCTTCGGAGACAAGTCTTGTCCTGGGCTCATGCTTCCTCTGTCGCGGGTCACCGTGGTGTACGCAACACTAAGTTTCTCATTGACCGGAAATTTTGGTGGCCTTCCTTGCAATCTGACGTTCAGGATTTTGTTCGCGCCTGCACCGTCTGTGCTAGATACAAAACTCCGAAACGTAACCCTGCAGGCCTGTTATGCCCTCTTCCTGTCCCTAAGAGACTTTGGATGAATATTGCCATGGATTTCGTCACAGATCTTCCCTTGTCTCGAGGGTTCACGACCATACTTGTAGTAGTCGACCTATTCTCCAAGCAGGCTCATTTTGTTGCTCTTCCCAAACTGCCCTCGGCATCTCAGCTTGCAACTGTTGTCATGAAGGAAATCATTCGTCTACATGGGGTGCCCCAAAGCATTGTTTCTGACCGTGGTTCTCAGTTTGTGTCCCGGTTCTGGAGATCACTTTGTGCTCAGCTGGGTATTTCTCTCAAATTTTCTTCCTCTCATCATCTGCAAACCAATGGTCAGACGGAGAGGACCAATCAGGTTCTGAAACAATATCTACGGTTATATGTTGATGAGGATCAATCTACTTGGTCTTCTCTCCTCCATCTCGCTGAATTGTCATATAACAGCTCCTTTCATGAGTCCTTGCAGAAATCCCCGTTTTGTGCAGCCTTTGGCTACGAGCCTACTCTTTGGCCGGACTTGGGATTGCCTTCGGAAGTACCGGCTGCTGACCGTCAGGTCCAGGATCTCAAATCTCACTGGGCTTCTGTTTCTTCGCAACTATCCAGGGCCAAGGTGTTGCAGAAAAAATTTGCCGACAAACATCGTTCTCCTGCCCCCGTACTTCTTCCTGGTGACAAAGTGTGGCTTTCTACCAAGTATCTCCAACTTCGTCATTCCTCCAGGACTTTAGGTCCCAAATATATCGGTCCTTACATGATCTTGTCCAAAATCAACGATGTGTCCTATACCCTACGCCTCCCTTCCAGTATGCGCATCCACAACTCCTTCCATGTGTCCCTCCTCAAACCAGTTGTAACTAATCGTTTCTCTGACGTCCATACGGTTCCCAAACCTGTCCTCGTTCAAGGGCATGAGGAGTATTTGGTACAATCTATTTTGGATTCTCGGCTGCGCCGTGGTCTTTTGCAGTATTTTGTCCATTGGCAAGGTTACGGTCCGGAGGAGAGATCTTGGGTACCAGCATCCGATGTTCATGCTCCGTCCAAAGTTTCCTTATTTCATCGTAGATTTCCTCTCAAGCCGGGTCCTGAACGCCGGTACGGCGTTCATAAAGAGGGGGGTAGTGTAATAAAAAAGAAACTTACCCGCCGCCACGAGGTCCGTGCCTCCGCTGCCGCTGCCCCTGCAGGCAGGGTGGACGGACAGCGAAGGCTCCGTTCAGCATCTCAGCCCTCCAGGACTTCAGACGCGCTCACCACTTCCCCTCGATGAACGCGCAACAAACCGAAACTGCGCGCATGCGCAGTTCCGCTACACTCAGAAAATTAGCATAGCCTTAAAGGGCTATACTTATACTTTTTTGGGGACCTATTAGGGGCGGGTTTTACCGCCCAAATTGTATTTAAACCTTCAGTTGCTACTCAGACCTTGCCTGAGATAGTTCCTTGTGGCTTGATCTAGCGTTTATTCTTGATTATTGATACTTCGGTTTTTTGACTCCTGCTGTGATTTCTGACTCCTCTGTTTGCTGCCTGCCCCGATCATTTTGCCTGTTTTTGACCTTGCCTCCTCCATACCGTCTTTGTACCGTTGCTCCTGTTGTGTTTGACCTGGCCTGCTGACTATCCGTTTATCCAGTATTTCCTGCGTATCCCTGCCTCAGTGTGCGGTTGCAATCAGTGTTCCAAGTCCTGGGTGGTCATTTACCTGAGGCTCAACCATAGGGTATAATACCATTCAGGTGAATAGACACTGTCCTGCCTCCAAACCTGTTGCAGTAAGATACCAGGTCTTTGCATCGCGGATCCAGTCCTCAGATCCTACTCAGTCCGTGACAGTATTCTATAAACCGACTCTATTTCGGTTTATAGAATGCCAATAGCACGAATGGACGAATGATTTTCGTTTATTAACCATTCGTTCATTCGGCTTTCATTAGTTTAGCATTTTCGTTACTCGTTTTTCGGACGAAAATGCATTCGTCCGAAAACGAATGCACATGTCTACTAAACACAAACACTGCATAACCATTAATGCAACCTCTGTCACTAAAGGTAAGACACTGTGAAAATAGTATGGTCACCATGGAGTTAAAGGGTATTGTGTTTCCTCGTGCCACCTTCCATAATTTCCCAGTTTCCGTCTTACAAGGAGCCAAGCAGCCTAAGAGGAAAATCAAAAAAATATTTGCGTGGACCTACAGTGCATCTCAGCAATGTTTTATAGCTTGGCAAAGCTCACAGCTGGTCATAGTACAATACATCTGCAAAGCATGTTGGATTAAAACTAGCCCAAATTTGGGCAATAGTGATTAGTCTATCAAAGTAAACTCAATGTTGTAGCCATATACAACCCAGGTGGTATATTTGTTTAATTGTATTTGGTTCATTTTTTGTACAAATTGAGCTGGATTTGGATCAGAGTGGCCTCACCTCCAAGGTAATGTTGCTGGTTGGATACAAAAAAATGTGTTTGTTTTCATGGGATATTAATATTTACCCATGCAGTTATTTTTCCTCTTTCCTCTAAATTAGCACAAAGACCATTGACCACCTAAAATGTTCTTTCTCACTTGAAAGGAGTTATTTTTATAATTCACTTATTCCTGCTGTTCTCCATTTTATTATAAGTAGCTTTTCACTGTTCTCTCTTTGTTAAAATGAAATAATTATCATAACAAGCTTTTCTTACACAAGCCCATCATTTAAATGTTTCCATTAAAACACATATTCAACATTTAGATTTAAAAATACTAA
The DNA here is from genome assembly GCA_036172795.1 of Pelodytes ibericus. NCBI lineage: Eukaryota > Metazoa > Chordata > Amphibia > Anura > Pelodytidae > Pelodytes > Pelodytes ibericus. The sequence continues at coordinate 93,157,211 of CM069863.1, forward strand.
CACAAAAATCAGGAAAAAGTTATAGTTTTGTAGTAAATTTAAATATAATTTATAGCACATTTAAAGTACAGTTACAACCATACATTTATATGGACATTCATAATCATTGCATAATGATGAACCTTTTCAAGACCAGTGTTGTTATATTTTCAAATGAGCATCCTGCTTGTAGGTATTTCTACCTAGCTTTCTATGTATTGTAAAAGGGTCTGTTCAAAGTGAAACAAATGACAACAAATATCTTAAAATGGATTAATAAATCTATACTTATCCTATTTAATATTACATTCTCCAAAAGGCAGACAAATCATTAAAAACATTTAAACATTTTCTACTTTGGCTGCAGAAGAACACTGATGATGCAAATCTCAGTAATTGGAATATATTTGGGGGGAAAAAGAAAAATTAAACCATAGTGTTATCTGTATAAAAATATAACATTTGTGCATATAGGCTAATAGTATTAATAAAAAAATGTACATTTAAAAGTATATAAATAGGAAAAATATATATATATATAAATAGTTCACAAACAAATAGAAGCAAGACAATAACAATATACATGTTATATGGAAGAAAAAAATAACCTGATTAATCGGAAAAACCTTCCCCACTTTGAAATCAATTCCCTCTGGTATTTATTGGGTGCAGTAAAGTTATTCCCACACTCGTTAAATAAAAAACATAACGTGTGCAGTAAAAATGTCTCACGCATTAAAATAAATGTGCCCCCAGCCCAGCTTTAATCCCGGGGCCCTCTGTTATAACAGGGCAAGGGGCAGTTCACGTTGCCCCCTAAAAGTAATGGGGCAATAGCTTCCCAAATTCAACACCCTTCACTTTTTTGTGAATAGCGATTTGGTTTGCATTTACTAAAGGTGAGTTTGAGAAAAGAGTCTGAGTTGGACTTATTCATGTAACTTTTAAAAGCATCGAGTGAAGGGCAAGACACTAGTAATATAAAGACTAAAAACAATAAACTACCACTGTGGGGTACTACCTAAAGGCCAGCCATACTAAGAGATGTAAATATTGACAGGGAAAGAGGTGTCTATTGACTAAACAGTGAACTGTGGTATATTAAGAAGTGAGTGACACAAATTAGGCATTAATAGCTGAAAAACTGCCAGATAAAAATTGTATTTGCATTTAGGTGATTATTCCAATTCAATTAGCTCTATTATTTCTTACTAATATACCTTTAAGAGAACATGGCATTTGGTTTAATTCAAGATGTGTTTATCAAAGTCTTTTCAGTTTTTTTTTTAGTTTTAAATAAACTGTTCACTGTGCACCTTATACAATGCAATTAATTCTGGACATTATTGACAGCCATAGCAACCAGTTCCCCTTGAATTTTAAATAGAAACTTTAAAGGCTTTCTGTCTGGCAGAGATAGATTTTCCTAGTTATCAGCCACCGAACATAAGTAAATTATCCTATTCAAAGAGTTTTTATGTGATTACATTTGACCAGAAGTTATATCTGCTTGAAAACAAAATAATAAAATCAATTATAAAAAAAATACATGCATTTCACTGTGAGCTGAAAAGCTTGTTAAGCAAAAATTATGTTCTATACCTGAGACAATGAAACATTTTAAATGAAGTACCACACTCTTACAGTAAATGACCAATTGAATAATATAAACTATAGAGGGTATATAAAATACAAACTAACAATACAGAATTTTCTTACAAACGTAACATGTTATGATCAAACCTCAGTAGTGTAAAACATCCCTTGAGCTTTGCTGTTTTTCAAGACAAAGGAGGGTATAGTATAATCATAGCGCACACGCGGATAGTGCCAAATACTGGCTCTATATGCATGTTCGCCTATATATAAAGCAGTCTCAACAACGGTCAGGAGTCGGTGCCCCTTCCACCAGTTCTGTACTTCTGGAATGCACTGTTGCTCAGTGCGTTGGCACAACCCATTAATTAAGAATCAACTCTTAAAAGTGCCTGGTTAAAATTGTGTATACACTGCTTTTGTGTCAGCTAAAAAAAAAAAAAAACATTTTTCTGTAGCTAACATTGTTCAGCATTACTGTAAATAAATTAAAATTAGTTAGGCCCAAAACGCACATTCATTTTGGAATTTGTGGCAAAAAAAGTAGACACCCCTAATCTATGGAATTTATTGTAGCTGTAAACCTACTTGGTTGTCTAATGATAAGCATGTATTTATTTTGGCTGTACATTAACAATGAAGCAAAAACAAACAAAAATAAATACTCTACAAGCAGCTCCGTTGGCTTGTGAAGTTTTTTTTGTGTGACACAGAGCACAACGTTTGTCTTTTAGAAGATCCACAAATTGCTGCATCTGCTGTTTTACTCACCTGCACCCACCCTTCCCTACTTGATTGTTGCTGGTGGTAACACGAAGCCAAGTGGCCAGGCACTCCTATTTGAAATTGGTGCTGTGCTATCTCTATTCAAAAGAAAATACCTTTTCTACAAATCTATAAACACTTATGTTTTTACATGAGCGCATTCTTCGTTATAGAAACAAAAACAAATTTCTTCTCTATTTTTTTCTAATATTGTGGACGGTGAGAGTTCCTGTAAAATCAAATTCATAAAAGGTGCCCGTCCCCTTTCAGTGGTACATTTTGGAATTGAATTTGAGATTTTAAGTAGTTAGTATTACGGTGAGCTAAGTAGAGATAAAATGTCTTCAGTCTTTGTGAAATAAACCAAATGATCTCCATGGAAGGCTGAAAAGATTATCGCCACTCCAACCAACGATGTAGAGGAAAAACTACTTTATTTGAATATGATAAAAACTGAGGGACAAAAAAGGCAATTGAGAAAAGCGCTCACCTAATGCGTTTCGCGTGGGTAGTGCTTAATCATAGGTCCAGAAAGTGTGTCAGACATTTGTTCACTCCCAGACTTTGATGCAGCAAATCACTAAGGTTAACTCTTGACTACAAAACACACAAGATTAGGCAGAAGTTGCCTATAGATACATGATACTAAGCATGCTGGGATATAATTTGGCCAACATCAGGAACATGTAAACACTGCTTTTGAGTATAAGTCTAAGGCTTTCCACAAACCTTGGCATTCCTATTTTTTGTCTATAACCTGTATGTACATATATATTCATAACAAATGTTGTCAAAAGATTTAAAAGATATCATTCAAAAATACGTATTTATAAATTGTTTGTAATTGTACACTGTAATTGCCCTTGAATGCAATATACCTTTGAGGTCATTATATCAGCTATCTAGCATGTTGAATACATGCATGTATACTGTTATTGAGTGATCAGGAAATGTAACAGTTAAAATCAAACTTTCTTACTGCTCCCAGAAAACTCCTTTTTTTCTGAAGATCACAACCTGGCAACAAAAACAAAGTGTCACCTCATTTTTAGCCCTTAGATTAGTGATATTTCTAAATATGCTTAATTATGTTCTGTTCATTAGGAAAAGTTGACAGTGTATTGTGGAGGTATGTATGATTCATTAATAAAAGTCAGTACATTATGATTAGACAGGGTTCATGATTAGCTGCAGTTTGTTAATTGTCCTAGACTCATTACCATAAATCTTCATAGACACTAAGCACGCTTTCTGAGTGTTTCAAGCACTAATATATTAAAAGAACTTAAAGTTTTTAACTTTTTAATTATCCTACTATTTTAAGTAATTTTTCTTCAGCTACTTTTTAACAAACAGTTTAACCCATTACTCTGTACTGCATTTATAACTTGTAAGACAGTTAAGACATTAATGGTATGACAACGTATCCCTCAAGAGTTCCTACTGTGAATATAATTCTGGAACCTAAACAGGAATGTAGAGCATTAAAAATGATTCTGTTTGAAATCAGCTTAGAAGAAGGACCACTGTCTGTAGAGCTGACTTCTCTTACAGGCTTCTGAAAAATAGAATAATCAATTTTTGATCCAGTCTAAAATCCCTGAAAAGTTATCCATCTAGAAAAGTACTTGCAGTAGCTGCTAATATGCCACCGCCTTGTATATGTATGTACAGGTATTCTGTTGTGTGCTTAAATATGTAACAATATGCTGTAAGCATGACATACTTGTATCTGTGTTTTATTGCTACATGCTTAAATGTATTGTACATTACTTCAAGATATAGATCTGTCCTTCATAAAAATATCAAAATAAATTAATCTATTGTACATTAGCATAACATATAGGTTTAATCTAGGGTAATTTTGGGCAAAAAAATGAAGTTATGATTAGTGGAAAAATTACATCAGATGAAGGCATTTTCAAAGAAATGTTTTAATAAAAGAATACAAATAAAGTACATTATTGCACCCTCTTTTCTTGTGTAGCATTATTAAAAGGCAGACATGTTGTTCTGAATGTTGGGTAAGACCTTCCTTCATCTGACTAAGGATGTACTTTATACCAGTTGTATTCTTTCATTAAACCATATTTATTTAAAATGCCTACACTTGGTATAATGTTTCAATTAAAAATAACTTTTTGCTGACAGTTTTCTCTTCAGGGGTGAAACAAGGACCTGTTACATTTACTATTCCAACATCTGAACTCATTTAGCAATTCTTCCTATAAGGTGCATAATCTGAATTCTTCCCTTCTTTTAAAAAAAAATCGTATTTCTGTCATTGTTACTGCAGTCAAAATCCTTCCTAGAAATGTTTTACTATTTAAAAGAAAGTTTTGACAACATTCTCTAATGACAGATGCCACAAGGTCATACAAAACACACAGATTTATTTAAGTGAAAGCTAATAGGGCCCATAGAAGCATTACAGGAATTGAACAGTTCTGTATCACACAGATATCAGGTCAATGTGACATAAAATGCACTGTCTGCCATTTCCACTGAAGCTAACTTGGAAAGAAACAAATGGATTGAACAATGCTGTCAACAAGAACTTGATTTCCCTTAGTAAAAACTCAGTTTAAATGTACATTTGTTCAGTTGCTCACAGAATTTGTATTATGTTTTAAATTGATTCTCTCATTCTATGGTGATGTTTCAGTAGGGGTCTATGGTTACAGTATGAATAGGGAATATATACATTTTAAAACCAGTAACCTTTTATGCCATATATTTTTTGTATATTATTTCAATAATCACCGACAGTTCTGTAGCATTTCTTAATGTATCAAAATAAGATTTCGATCCATGTAGCCATTCATTCTATGACATTTTTGAAATATTTTAAAAGCTATTTCTTGCTGAATTCATCACATAGGTAAACTAACCTGGCTAACATACTTTCATTCCATTGTGTTACACCATGCCTACACATATAATGCAATAAAAGGGTAGATATGCTTACCCATGGCACATAGCATATGATAATGCCCAATCACCTACTTTTGTGGGAGATCTGTAATGAAGAAATAACTAGTACAGTGAAATATCGGTGGAGACATACTATGTAAAACATTGGGCAGATCATTGAAAACTGTCTGATAGTCGGAAGACTGAAAGAGACTGTAGTCTGCTTCTCTAACACAGTGTAAATTTCATGAAGGTCTTGCAGTGACCAACTGGCATATAATTTGATTGTTGATAAATGTGGAAAGGAGTAATCTGCTACACATCCACAGACCAAGTGGTAAGAATTGTAAACTTGCAGTGTTTTACAGGTATTTTCAAGTAGTTATCTGGATTTTTAAAGTTATCTGGATTTCTAAACATTTTTTTGAAGGGCAGTGCAGACAACGTGATAAATTGAAATTGTTTGACATTTTTAATTATTTATAAGGAATGGTGATTTTCTGTACAAATATCTTCTCAACAACACCGACCTATGTATTATTTGCTCTTTAGTTGTGTTAAGTAATAAGTAAAAATGGTGGGTTAGTGTGTAAGAACTTAAGAACTGAATTTCTTATATATTTCTAGCATTGAGTCTAGTGCCTGAATATCTAACTCTAGCTATTACCTTATTACAATTATCAGTGGCAAAGGAATGCTTGGTGTTTACATTTTTTTTTGTCCATTTCTTGTTTGTTACACAACCTGCTTATATGCCATATGACTCTATATATCATATATAGTATAAAAGTTGACTTTTACTTAAGACCCATTAGAAGAACACGGCAAAATGAATTAAGCTGTTATCCATTAAATGAAGTAAGGTTAAAAAGTTAATTCTTCACGCAGACAAGAAGATTAAAAATAGAGAAGAGGCTTTAATGGAAACAATAGAAAAAACATACAATTTGTATTTGGTTGGATTACCTGTTCATTGTGTAACTTGAATCAAATGCTTGGAGCAGCCTTACACAAGTTTCTTACATTTCTTGAATGTTTGCCCATGCCTTCTTCAGTACAGTCCACAACTTTTCTATGGTATTCAGGTCAGTGCTTTTGTGATCGTCACCCCAATACTTCACTTTGTTGTCTATAAGTCATTTTGTTACAACTTTGGTCCTGCTGGAGACCCAATTACAACCACATTTGTAACTTTCTAACTAATGTCTTGAGGTATTTCATCATCAGTATTTCTAGATAATCCTCTTTACTAGTGATGCCATCTATTTCCTGAAGTGCACCTGTCCCTTTTCCATCAAGACACCAGACATCATGATGCTGCCACCCCCATACTTCCCACTGGTAATCTTCAGAGTAAAAACCTCACCCCAGCTGTCCAGGAGAACAGATGCATAAAGACAAAGCTCCTCCCTCGGGTATTTAAAATAGAGGGCTATTGATGGCTGAGTTAAAAAAGGCAGAAACCAAGAACCTAAGACAAGCAAGAATATGGAATGCACAAAGGGTAATCATAAGAAACTAATTTGAGACCTGAAAGAGATCTGGAGGGTGTATGTAGCTGTGGTTTGCATGGTGGTACATGAATAGACTACAGAACAGGGTGTCGACACTAGAAACAACCTCTACAGCCTCACTGATTCAACATATTAAGACAGAAAATCTAACTGATATCTTGATAATCTGTGACCTACAAAGAGAGGTCTCCCTGCTAGATACAAAACTCTGCCATGCTAATATTCAGGTCCGAGGCATGCCCTCCTGCCATACATACTTAATGTGGTTACCCACCTGAGACCCGACTCCGTGATCCTGGAAATGGAGATTACTGGCATATTCCGTAAAGCTCAGCGTGCCCCCACAGAAAGCACTGCGGGACGTTGTGATACAGCTTGTCTCCGCGATTGATAAAATTGAATTTCTGCGAAAAAGAGGCCACATCGTCTTCTGAGAATCCATCATTCAGATTTACAATGATATTTCCCCTGTCAGGATCATCTGGCATCAGACACTGGGCTATTAACGGCCCATCTTCGCCAGCTGGAAGTAAAGTACCAGGGGCTTTGCACAGTTGCTCACAGTGGCAAATGAACATAAAACGCTCTTGATTGACAATCCTAAAATATTGATGCTTTCCTTCAAGATTTGGGCTTACTGCCAAGACCACCTCACTGTACTCCATTCAGACTGACAGTGATAGTAATAAGAAGGATGTATCCATGGAGTACCCTGTTTGCTCAGTCTCAGTTCAGGACCCACTACTACTGAGAAAAGCATAACTTACACTATGGACTATGTATTGAACACTGTTATAGTTCTATGATCGTTTGACCCATTGAGCTATAAAGTAATGCCTGTTACACACAAATCAGATACTATTTTTAATATATAGTACGATCCCCCCAAGGGCATTTAGCCAACTTGGTTCCTGATTGCATGCCTTTTTTTCCAGGCTCCACAAGCCAGAGCTGGAGCCCATCTTTTTTGAACAGCTCTTCCTTGTTGCTGTCAGTAAAATCTTTATTGGGCCACCTTCTTTTTCCTTTCTTCCCCCATCTGACATACCCAATCCCTCTTTGAATGTACTCTTTTTCTCATCTTTTTCTACTTTACTTTTCCTTTTAATGTTTTAAATTTAATGTAGTGTGTTATTTAAAATGTATCCACTTGAGGGCACTGTTTTGTTTAATATCTTGCACCTCAGTATGCTGATTAAATAGTATTAATCTGTCATATATTATCTATGAAAGTTAAGGTAGCCTGACATCATGACCTAGCTCCACACCTTGAGATATTTGTGGCTACTTTAATAAAGTATGACATGCTATATGTGTGAACTCAGTAGATAGTCCAGGATTATATGTGCAGTTTCACTAGTTGTATACAATAATTCACTATTGGAATTATACCAATCTCTTTATACATTGTTCACTTTTATATATTTTTATCATTGTATTATTACTTATATATGACATTGCTTTATCGCTGTAATAGATGTTACTATAATGGTGTATTCTTATTTTATTTATAATTTATTACTGTACAAAATTAATAAAAATATATTGAATAAAAGCCTCATCCTTTTAGCTAATCGTGGTACCAGCAGTTGCTTGGAACCAGATTTGTGGATGTCCACAATGTTTTTCCTGAGATCTTGGCCAGGTTGCTTGGATTTTCCAATGGGCTCCAGGGTAAAACGTTTGTGGTTTCCAGATTAACTCATAATTATGACAATTCGGACAATAGGACAATCAGTAGATCCTAGAAAATCATTATATTCATTTGTGGAATCTTCCAAACTTTTTAAAGACACTTTGGTGTATGTAAACTTTTGACCCATTCTGATATAGCAAATTAAAGCTGAAAGAATTTTGTCTGATGCGAACAGAATAGATTCCTTTATTTGTCGTGCCAAAAAAGTATTGTGAAATTATGAAAACTTGAGTTTGAATGTCTTTAGCGTTGGTGTATGTAAACTTTCAGCTTCACCTATAGATAGGTCTACTGGGGTTACATATTAACCTCACTATCTAGCATTCTACCGATCTACACACAGCTGCTAGCAGTATATGAGCCATGTTCTAACCTCACAGCATTTTATGCTCACCTGTACTCCCAAAATTACATTCTTTGTATGTGGATGAAGAGCCCAGGCCTATATATAATTTATTTTAAAAACACTTTAGTAACATCTGGTTTGACGTACCTAGCTGTCAGTATCCACAGTACAAACCTTCTATTAACACATTATTTTTTGACTTTATGTATCTATGCCCCCCCCCCCCCCCCCACTACCTCTAAATTTTAAGCAGGGGCCCTGTCTCTGTTTATCTAAATTAGTCTTTTATACTCTGTATAAATTTCTGCTACTACAGAAATTTAATTTAATGTTATCCCCTCCCAATCAATGGTAGCTACATGACTTTTCTGGGATACACATTCTCATAGTAATGTAAACACTGAAGTTCTTCACATTTTAACGCCTTAAGGACATGACCTTTTGACCTTGTCTTTCTCTTGGTGACAAGGGCTGTTTTGACATTTCTGGGGTGTTTGTGTTTAGCTGACATTTTCTTCTTTCTCACATACTGTACCCACATAAATTATATGTTGTTTTTATCGCCAAAATAAGTACTTTCATTAGATACCATTATGTTCATATGTATCATATCTTATAATTTTCTACAAGAACCATTATAAAATATGATGAAACAAATTTAAAAAACACCTTTTCTAAGTTTGACCTAAAAAATATTTTACACAAATACAATCATTAAAAAAGACCCCGTCTAAATAATTTCTAAATTTTGTGAGTTCAGAAATATGCTTGTTTCCATGTTTTTCTGAAGTTATTTGGGAGTTATAGGGAAAAAACAAAAAATGTCCTTTGTCGGCAACGTGCCTGACACATCCTTTGTCGCAAAAGGGTTAATAAAATTCAAGCTCTTTTATTTTGAGTTGGTTTAAATAAAATAAAACCTAACATTTACACTTTTTGAATTATATATTTCCTTTTTCTGTTAGTTTATCGTTTTGTTAACTTGAGGGAAAATATGATTTTGAGAGTGCGTTATAACATCTATTTTATGCTGTATTTTCTTATTTAAACTTTAACACGGCACCCCGCAGTGTAACAATAAGACATTACAAGAGTCGAACGGCTGTCTGGCTGTACATTAGATATTGTGGTTTTTAGAGGGTGAGAACAGAGTTTTTAGATATACTCACAGTACAATACCTGGTGGGATTTATATGTCACTGGTTCAATTAGCTAATGTTAGAATCAGAATAAAATATAAGTGAGGAAAATATGTGTGTTAGGCAGAAACTGAACAAAGTATGAAAACAAACTGTGACCTGATTAAACACACAGATGCAGAGTGTGACAAGAGCACTGTTTACTAAAACATACAATCTAATATACTGTGAAGTGCTACAACATGCTACTTTCTAAACTGGCTGTTACAGGCTGCTTCTTCTTTTTCAATTTAATTACGATGAAGTATAGTGGCTTTGATTGCTGTATCCATTCTTAATTTGTATATAAATATATAAGTCTCCGACAAGGCTGCACTCATTATCCACTATGCATCTCATTATACAATGCCTCTGATTAAAATAAATAGGGTATATAGAGCACAGGGAATTTTACAGGTGAATTTTGTAACAATGTACTAGCTGTAGTATCAATGCTTCTGGTCATGGTCGTCACTGGACCAGGGTGATATGTATAAATGGATATATTTGGCAACTCTCTATGTAGCATAGGAGACTTATAGTGTTTTGAAATATAAACCATTTCAAAGGTAGGTTTTCCAATGATTTTTAAAATATTGAGAGGGAGCTGGAATAACCATGTATGTCCATTCAAGAGATATTGGACAGATGGAGAGAAGACTTGGGTGGAAGAGTTACAAAGGTAGTAGAAGGGATTTAGGCCATGTGAATAAGGTAAAGACTGTGTAAGGAAGTGTTGGTTGATAACAGTGGGATAACATATGGGTGAGAATGATGGACTTTGTGTGTTAGGGTCAGTATTTGGAATTTGTTACAAGAAGGATCAAATTACTTGGACTGTATACAAAGCACAAAAAGTTATGAACTGAGAAACTGACTTCATGCAGCTTGGTAGAAATCTTACATTTGAATTAGGTACAGGCAGAAAAAAATTGCATGGAGTTACACTTTTATGGGGTCGATAAGCAAAATAATTTAGGAGGACCCAGAACATGTTTCTAACACTTTTCTATCGCAAACCGTAGCCAATCTCTGTTTAGTTTAAACTTTAAAATAGTTCAGAATAGACAGATTTTTACAATGGATAGCACTATTTAGACCTCCAATATCACTGATCAAACTTTGTAATGTGCTTTCAATGTTAATAGCTGAAAGTTAATAAGCAAATGCTGACAATATTTATCCTCTTAAGTGTATGGAACAGAACTCAGTTGTGATCAAAACTTACCTGTTTCTGCCATGAATGGAAGACGGCGCAGACTTTACTGCACGGATAGCTTGTCTCACAGTTATGCTGAGCAGGAAATGGATTGGTTATCAAGATGCAGCTTAGCAGATAAAGACATGATGCAATCAGGTGGTGATGTCACAATTAAGTTATGTTTATATGAAATAAGGCTGTATGTAGTAGAGAAGGAAAAAAAAGATACAAGCATTACACAGATTCATATGCTAGCACAGGACAAAAGGTGGGAGTGCTGGGATTTGCACCCATGCCTCCTGAGAGACTAGAGCCTAATTCCAGCTCCTTAGACTGCTCAACCATGCTACCAATCAGGGATGCCACTGTTTCCAAAACCCGCACTCAACATCAGCTACGTGAAAGCCTGCAGCTTTAGCTCAAGCAGTTAGGACCCTGCATTACACATATTCAACTGCTAGCACAGGACTAGAGGTGGGAGCGGTGGGATTTGCACCCATGCCTCCTGAGGGGCTGGAGCCTAATTCCAGCAGTCTACATGTGTAAAATTATGGATCATAAAAGGCAACTCTGAATCGTGATTAGTACACTGAAACAAAATGAATTCATTAAAACCGACTGTTTTCCCTTGGGGTAGTTCTTTGAAAGAGACTAGAGTGGCCGTCAATATTGGTCACGAGCAGATACTTTTTTTTCTATATCCCCATAAAAACAAAGAAAAAGAAAAACAACAAACATTTGCTGAATCTCTATAGACCAACTGAATGTAAATAAAATAGTGCTTATGGCATTGTTATAGTTTGACACATGTTTTGGCATATTTTTGTGTATATGAATTTTGTATTATTGTTACTACTTCAAGGTTTATATACATTAAATCATGTACAAGCTTTATAAGCCATTTATGGCAGTCACCTGTTCTTTTATTATGAAGGATTCAGAAATTATTTATAAAAGGTTTTCAAAAAGGGAGAAATGTGGGGCCATATTTCTTCAATGTGCCCTAGAAATTTGGTACAGTGGCTCCAGAATATTAGGTGAGGAGCTAGAGATTGTGTTTATAAGAATTAATATATTCATGTCAAACCTAGAATGCATCTCTTACTAAGGCTAGTTACCTACCTGGGTTTAGACCCAATTGGAAAGTTTCCTGTCAGTGCTGTTTAGTTACCATATTAGAGTCCCAGATGGCTTCATGCCCAATAAATATTTATGTATTTAGTGATGTGTGTTACATAGTATTGTAACATACCTGAATGTGTATACATACAGTGCTATTGACTGGATAAATCAGGAGGAACTTTGAAACACATAAAAAGCATTCTGTCAACACTTGATTAGAAATAATGGTCACCAGAGTACCAATGACTTCCTATTCAGGAAGGAACTGTGTTTGTGCAGTCTACTGGAGTTAGGTTGATAATTTTGAGATAAAAAAAAACACTGAGGCAATTTTCAGTCAATAAAATCCAACTCTAAGTGTCTATCTGAGTCCTTAGGGCATGGTGTGTGTCAAGTGTTAATCCTGTAAGCCTCACAAAACCTTCATAATTCACCATCTTAACTCTACTATAGTGCTGGGAGAAAACAATCTCTCATTTCAAACATTAGTTGTGATAATGTCAAATACAAAGAGTTCATACGGGAACATTTGTCACTGTATATCTTGCTGCACACATTAGCATACTAACCTCCAGTTGTACACGTGTGCATGATATAATTCCAAAGGAAAATATTTACATTGCAAATGAACGGTACTTTTGGATACAATACGCAAAAGATTTAGAACAAAACTGGGACATTTGGTTTGATTTGTGATTAAAGTTCTTCTAAAGAGAGTATATAGTGTTGGAAACTATACGGAATATATACATTTTTAATGTTATTTCTCTAATATTGCAAACTTGTTGGCTGACTTGGTAACATAAATCTTTTGTTTTGAATAACTATTTTTTTGCAAACAATTGAACATTTGTGCCTAACTGTTTTAAAAATAGAATTATGGACCAAACACCCTATTGATTTTAACATTTAAAATTCATTTCTGCATATTTTAATTACTTTTTGTTCTGAAAGTTACATTTGTAGTAGAAAAAGCAATATAATTTTGTTGTTCTTAAAGATAATATTTGTACTTCAGAAACTTTTTTATGTTTGTTCCTTGCATTAAATAATTGGATTTTAGTATATCTAATAAAGAAATGGAGAAGGTATAGAAGCAGTGGCAATTTTTCATGATTACGCTCCTGTCTCCTTTTCCCCCATTAGTTTCCTCCTCACAAATAACACTTTCTTATTTCATTTCAGCCATATAGCTCTCTTTACTAAGTTGTCCTGCCTCATTTGCCCAACCTTGTCAACTTGCATCTTTACTTCCCAGCCTTCTATCCTAGAGGGGCCATTAATGTTGCACACTGTCTTTGACAGATTGGATTACCAAAAGTGTACATTGAACAGTAGCTGTAATAACTACTTTCTCGCCTCTTCACTGCCTGGAGAAGAGCTGTTACTGATTGCTGACAATGCCACATTCCTGATGGATAGGAGAAAATTTAATCTGACATTAGAGATAGTTCAGAAGTATGGCTTGTATCATGTAATAAATAATAAAAGGTAACATTTCAAGAATGTTATTTTCCTGGTAAGTAATTACCGGTAATGTCAACATACCAGTGGTTAGTTTTCTGAAGGGTCCAAATAGATATGTATGTATACTTGTGATATATATTCTGTGTGTGTGATATTAATAAAACATATATTATCAGATGCCAGTTTGGTGAGTATGCACTAAATTGCTTGGAGCCTCCATGGAGGAAATAGAACTACATGAAAAATATAATATTGTTACGTATATTACATAGAGAGAATGGGAAGGATAACAGAAATACCTAGTAATGTGAAAATATCAAGGACCTAACATGCAAGAGAGCTACCATTTACTGTGAGATCAGCTTAGATTCTTATTCCAACACTTTCCTGAAATTATTGAGTGTAGTCAATAATTGTACAATTCTTAAAGGTGAAAAGCCTCCACTGATATAAACGATGAAGGGTTGCACAGTCTGCACTCCAGGATTATCAATCATGTTTCTGTCTCATATTTGAGGAGGCCAAAGGAAATGGTTTAACATTACCCTGGTTTTCTTGAATGTACTCTTGAACTGGTTTATCAAGTTATCATTTTGGAATTTGAAATCATGAGGAACCAGTGTTTACGCCAGTGATTCCAAAGTCACTCCTCAAGATTCCAATGGCATTGCCTTAAATCCTGCAATGTAGGAACCACTGGTTTACACCGTAAATATATGGTTTACATATCTACATAAAAAGGATGAAGGATAAAATATGACTTTGTCATATTACTTTTTTCAGCTTAGTATGATTAGGCTGACTGCTTCCACCCATAATGAATTCACCCCATATATATACACATACACACACTCATATATATATATATATATATATATATATATATATATATATATACAGTGCTGTATTTACCTAGGGCGGCAAATTTTGGGAGGCGGCAGCGCCCCCCAGCACTGAAAAAAACAAACAAAAACCCGGCCCTTTAAAAAAAAAAAGACTGCGCTTGCAGGCAGGGACGGAGGTAAGAGGGGATCGGAAGATCCCCCCTCACCATCGCTCTGCCTGCCAGGCTGCACGGGGAGCCGAACAGGCAGCACAGAGAAACCTTCGTGCTGCCTGTTCGGCTCCCCGTGTAGTGTGACACGGAAGTGCCGACGTCATACGCGCGCCCGGTCACGTGACCTGTCGGCACAATCGCCGGGGAGCCGAACAGGCAGCATGGAGGGACCATGCTGCCTGCCACTAGCCACCAGGGAAAGGTAAGTGCTGATGGGAGTCAGAGTGTGTGTGATGGGAAACAGTGTGTGTGACTGAGTGTGATGAGAGTCAGAGTGTGTGTGATGGGAGAAAGTGTGTGTGACTGAGTGTGATGGGAGTCAGAGTGTGTGTGATGGGAGACAGTGTGTGTGATGGGAGTCAGAGTGTGTGTGATGGGAGTCAGAGTGTGTGTGATGGGAGACAGTGTGTGTGATGGGAGTCAGTGTGTGTGACTGAGTGTGATGGGAGTCAGAGTGTGTGTGATGGGAGACAGTGTGTGTGACTGAGTGTGATGGGAGTCAGAGTGTGTGTGATGGGAGACAGTGTGTGTGATGGGAGTCAGAGTGTGTGTGATGGGAGTCAGAGAGTGTGTGATGGGAGAGAGTGTGTGTGATGGGAGTCAGTGTGTGTGACTGAGTGTGATGGGAGTCAGAGTGTGTGTGATGGGAGACAGTGTGTGTGACTGAGTGTGATGGGAGTAGGAGTGTGTGTGATGGGAGTATGAGCTTGATGTGAGTCTGAATGTTATGTGTGATGTGGGGTCATGAAATGGAGGTGATGGGGCATGTCTTAGGTGTGTAACGTGGGTGTGCAGCTTGGGTAGGGGGGTGCCCGGATTTTGTCTGCCTAGGGCAGCACAAAATCAAGATACACCACGAGTCAGAGTGTGTGTGATGGGAGACAGTGTGTGTGACTGAGTGTGATGGGAGTCAGAGTGTGTGTGATGGGAGACAGTGTGTGTGACTGAGTGTGATGGGAGTCAGAGTGTGTGTGATGGGAGACAGTGTGTGTGACTGAGTGTGATGGGAGTCAGAGTGTGTGTGATGGGAGACAGTGTGTGTGATGGGAGTCAGTGTGTGTGACTGAGTGTGATGGGAGTCAGAGTGTGTGTGATGGGAGACAGTGTGTGTGATGGGAGTCAGTGTGTGTGACTGAGTGTGATGGGAGTAGGAGTGTGTGACTGAGTGTGATGGGAGTAGGAGTGTGTGACTGAGTGTGATGGGAGTAGGAGTGTGTGTGTGATGGGAGTATGAGCTTGATGTGAGTCTGAATGATGGGGCATGTCTTAGGTGTGTAATGTGGGTGTGCAGCTTGGGTAGGGGGGTGCCCGGATTTTGTCTGCCTAGGGCAGCTCAAAATCAAGATACACCTCTATATATATATATATATATATATATATATATATATATATATATCTCCAATACATTAATAAAATTATGTTGTTATATTGAGTCATGCTTGACATATCTTTCTCCGTTTATTATTGGTAAAATAATCATGAGGCTCTCACTGAACATTTCCCTAGAGTCATTGATTCATTCCCTTTTAATGTCTGTGGGAGGTAAAATTCATAGATGATTCATTTAACATAAAACAAATTAAGGGAATTAAGTGGGTTATTAAAATAAAAACCTGTGAACAAGGCGCTCCCAAATTGTGAAACAAATATTAAAAATGCAGCAACCAATTAGTGTTTATCTAATTTAACTCATCAAACACCCGACATGTTGAAATATACAAATAACAAAAACAAACAGTATGCAAAATTGAAGTACTTTTATATAGAATCTACCATGAATTTTCCACAAAAAATGTCACTCACGCATTTTCTTATATTTCCATCCACACGTTGCTCAGGCCTTTAATAGGTTCCCAGCTAAAACTTAAATCACATCAGCCAAAAACTATAATAGTTCTAGACTTTGCCCACATGTGTCTGATATCTTGACACTTTTGAATCTATAACAGCATCCTTACTAGTCAAGTCTTCAATCTCACTATAAATGTAGTACTTCATCCAGCTTTTTTGGTGTAAAACCCCAACAAACTTGCTCATCGTTGTATTGCTATATAAAATACTTTCTTAGTTACCTGAAATTGATTCTGTAAATATTACCCACAGAACTCCCAGAGCATGTATTGTAGTATTGGAAGTATTAGGATATGCTTTACTTATGTCCCTGATATTGTTTTCTCTACTTTATTTATATTAGTACTTGTGTTCATTTGCTTCTACTTCCTACTTGCCAATTTCTCCGCCTGGCACCCTCCCTTCGCAGCGGTGATTGGATTTTAACCGCTCGGTGGGAGGAATCCTCTTCGCAACTAGCTAATGATAGGTTACATGTGTTTATGTATGGATTTGTATTTTTTTTGTCTATTTTTGTTTATGATGTAAAACATCTGTAATATGGTATGGGAAAATGAACCTAAATATTAGATAGGCCTTATTAAGCCTTGCTACCAATAGACATTCTAAACCAAAACCAAACCTAACCTTTTTTCAGCTAGTTTTTCCCATTGTGTAGATTTGCATCCAAACACATGTGCGTTCTGAACAATTAAATAATATGAAAAAAAATTCTTGATTGAAGGTAGAAATTCCAGCCCCCTTAGTAATGAAATAACTTACCACAGGTAAGAGCAGCTACTACTATCCTTGGCTATCGACATGTCTACTAAAGTCAGGTCTGAGATAACATTTATTGAATATGAAATATCAGTATTTTTGTGCTTCAAAATAAAACTGGTTTCCAAAACATTTTAAGAAGATTAAAACTGAAGTTTAGTAAATTAACCCACAGTATATAAAAATTATTAGGAATTTAAAAAATAATCTTTTTTCTGTTCCAGTTTGTCGAGAAGATTCCTACCAGTCAATTGTGTCATGCTCAGCAATGGTACCTTCACAGGTGGAGACAACCAGTGAAACAAAGACACCTAAAGAAGAAGAACCAAAAACTACAGAAACAACTAAAAAGTAAGTTTATTATGAAAAATATTACTTTCAGTCCATATAAAAATAGTACTGAGTAGTTTTATCCACGGCAGGGCCGGCTTTAGGGGTGTGCAACCTGTGCGAGCGCACAGGGCGCAACACCTCAAGGAACTGAAAAAAATAAAAAAAAACGGTAGAGGCACTGGATTGGGGAGATCAAAAGATTCCCCCTCACCAGCCCTCTGCTCGGCAAGCTCTGCTGGATCCCTGGAGGGGGCGGAGCTCACCGGCTGAGAGGTGTAG
This sequence comes from Pelodytes ibericus, assembly GCA_036172795.1. Lineage (NCBI taxonomy): Eukaryota > Metazoa > Chordata > Amphibia > Anura > Pelodytidae > Pelodytes > Pelodytes ibericus. The sequence goes on from CM069863.1 coordinate 93,175,267, forward strand.
CTCCACCCCCACCCTGTGAAGCAGTGCAGCGTCTGCTTCACAGGGAGCCCCGGGCAGCATGAGAAAGTGCTGCTCGGGCTCCCCATGCCTGCATTAAGCATGGGGAGCCAAGCAGAACTTTCTCTTGCTGCCCACGGTTCCCCGTGAAGCAGCCACTGCTCTGCTTCACAGGGTGGGGGCGGAGCTACATCGCTCAGACAGAACAGAGGGAGGTGGGGAGAGAGACAGAACAGAGAAAGGGAGGGGGAAAGACAGAACAAAGGGAGGGGGAGAGAGACAGAACAGAGGGAGGGTGGCGAGAGAGACAGAACCGAGGAAGGGAGGGGGAGAGAGACAGAACAGAGGGAGGGATGGGGGAGAGAGACAGAACAGATAAAGGGAGGGGGGAGAGAGACAGAACAGATAAAGGGAGGGGGGAGAGAGACAGAACAGAGGACGGGTTGGGGGGGAGAGACAGAATAGGGGGAGGGGGGAGAGAGACAGAACAGAAAAAAGGGGGGAGAGAGACAGAACAGAGGAAGGGGAGGGAGAGAGAGACAGAACAGAGGAAGGGGAGGGGGAGAAAGACAGAACAGAGGAAGGGGAGGGGGGAGAAGACAGAACAGAGGGAGGGGGGAGAGAGACAGAACAGAGGGAGGGGGGAGAGAGACAGAACAGAGGGAGGGGGGAGAGAGACAGAACAGAGGGAGGGGGAGAGAGACAGAACAGAGGGAGGGGGAGAGAGACAGAACAGAGGGAGGGGGAGAGAGACAGAACAGAGGGAGGGGGAGAGAGACAGTACAGAGGAAGGGGAGGGGGAGAGAGACAGAACTGAGGAAGTGGAGGTGGGAGAGAGACAGAACAGGTGGAGGGGGGGGGAGAGACAGAACAGCGGAAGGGGGAGAGACAGAACAGAGGAAGGGGAGGGGGACAGAGACAGAACAGAGGAAGGGGAGGGGGAGAGAGACAGAACAGAGGAAGGGGAGGGGGAAGGGAGACAGAACAGACAGAGGGAGAGCGAGAACAGAGAGAGAGAGAGAAGGGAGAGAAAGAGGGGGAGAGAACAGATATTGGGAAGGAGGGGGAGAGAGAACAGGTATGGGGGAGTTGGAGAGAGACAGACATGGCAAGGAAGAGGAAAGGGACAAACATGGGAAGGGAAAGAGACACAAACATAGGGGGGGGGGAGGAAAGAGACGGGGGCGCCACAGTGGAGGCCCGCACAGGGCGCCGGAACACTTAAGGCCAGCCTTGCTCCATGGTATATAATGTGTTGGAAATTTTGACACATGTATCATGCTCTTGTATATTTTATCTATAGGAATTTGCTACTACTAGGCCTTAGCTAAAATGCAACACCAAACTAATTTGCTCATTTGCAGTAAAGACGTTAGAAGAGGCCTGCTCATTTGTGTGCGGGAATGCATAAAAGTTATTTTTCGGTTTCTTTATTGAACAACGAAATTCTGACATTTCATAAAACATACACTCTGACTATATGTTAACTAAAAGCAAATGCAAATGGGAACATTTAAATGTTAATACTTCAACAGAAAGAAGAAAGTATAAATGTTAAAAGAATCCCTTCCTCATATTAAGGGAAAATAAATATACTTTTTATAAACAGTTTCTTTGTTGTGATTGTTCTTATTCGAACTAGAGAAGTTAATATTGTAAATTTGTTAACATAGTTTAGGGAAATGTTTAGGAATGTCAAGATGGAAAACAGATGAAAAGGGGTAAACGGCTCTCAGTGCCAAAGTATCTTATTGCCTATTCTTGAAACAAACAAGAATAATGTAAGAGTCAGTTGGAGCAAAAGATGAACGGTGAAATAATTGATGATTTCAGCTTTTTATCAGGACTGTATGATCATAAATGCACATAGAAGTTCATACTGACTTGGCTGGGAAGCAACACTTCAGGAAATATTCACTGACTTCATTTTAGATATTATTAATTAAATGTCGTTGAGGAATATTCATATAGCTAACCTCTCCTAATTTGCAAGTAATTATTTGCCTGCCTTGAAACATTATTGGAAAGAATAGAGAAGTACTAAATGACATGCTGACACTGAGAGTTATACTGTATAAAAGGTTCACCATGATACTGACTGGGTGTCACAGATATCTAAAAAGGTGTATAAAAATATGGTGCAAATGATAAAGTAGCTGCTTTTTTTTATCGACCACACCACAGGTAATGATGTAATGTAAGCACAATATAAATTATAGAGATGAGCAGTGAAAATAAGAAAAAACAGATATCACACTGCTGTAACCTGATGATCTTTATGGTCTCCCAATGAGAAGTAGATTTGTAGCATTACACCACTAAGCAAACAGCACAGAAGTGTGGAAACACACACACACACACTGTCCCCAATGGGGTCCTTACAGAGCAGAGACAATCCAGTGTCATATAATGAAAGCAGTTATTCGTCTAATTAATAATGTTTGCTTTTGCTACGTGATACTGACCCATCTCAGCTCTTGACGAAACCCCCTAGGTGATAGAAGTTAGCACTCCACACTTTGCTTTCTAATATAGGAATAACCCTTCATAATGTATGATTATAGTTGATGTTTGAGTAAGTGATAAGTAATAGCCAAGCCTTTGTATATTGCAACATGGTTAAGTGGAGGGTCTTGGACAATTTTAAGTGCCTGATTATTTAAATATGGAATGAGCCAGAGCACTGAGTGCCAGTGCAACCTTGAACTGCGTGAGTGGATGGAGTCTGCTTTATACAGGCGCACATGAAGGTAGCACCAGTACTTGGCACGATCTGCATGTGAACAGTACTAATAAATGTGACACCTGGAACCAGATCAAAGTGCTCCCACTCCCAAATTGAAAATGAAGCTAACCAGCCAAGATACTACATAATATATTCCCGAAAAAAAGCAGATCATTATCTGAACTCACTGAAGTATTTGAAATATATTTAATGCAAAATTGTTAAATGTAAAACTTGTGTAACATAGCGGGGTTGGCATAGTTGGGTTTACTCTTGACTATGCCTCAGAGCTGAGGCAGAGTTGGTCAGGAGGCTGGTGTGCATTGACAATGCCAGGACACATAGCCAATCAGATTGAATGCTACCCTAATCTGAAAAGCAGAATGGCCATGTATGTAAATACTTCCTAAAATGGCAAAAAAAAATCAATTCATAGTTCAGTATCACAAAACCCACACATTTGTCTTTATTGGTAGTCTAACAACGCTTACTATAACTATCAAGCATAAACTACTTTATCTTGATTCTGGTGCTAAACAATATAACAAAGAACAATCAACATCTGGTGTGAGAAACATTATTGAAGAAGATAAATTGAAAGACGAGATGAGGAAAAGAGTACAACACTTAACCCTGTTGTTTATTGAACCAAAGGTCACTGCTTAATCTTTCCCATCTTCCTTTTAACTTGGTGTTTACTGGATGTACATCTGCTTGACCTATACAACACATCCAGCCTGGGATAGTGTGTGTTAGTCAGAGGGCAGCATGTCACCCCTTCTTCAACACTGTTCCACTGCACAAGCTGTAATAGAACAGCACTGATGTAATATGAAGGTCTGTACGGAAGCATAACAACCAGTATAATTCATGACCTCAATTTCCTTCATATTTTCTCTTTTAACCTTATTGTAAAGAGAATTAACTATTGGATGTCATTTTTTATGTTTTTTTTTTTTAAGTAAGCAAGCCATGAATAGTATAGCGAATAGAATTTATTAATTCCTAACACAAGCTTGTGAAATACTTTACTGACACTGTCCCCCGGCCTTTAATATGTCAAGAAAACCAAACTTTCTAAAATAAATGAATCTCTTTAAAGCCACACATGACATGTCTACAGCAATATTTACTTATAATAATTCATTCATATCTGTATTTCAAAGTAGAAGTCTTTTGGTGGCTCTGCCTATGAGTTCATGCACATGTGACACATCAGAAGACTAAAATATGGTAGTGTTTTTCATTTAAATAACACCAAGGCTGGATACTTTTTACTAAATTTAAGTTGTCACTTTTGTAAGTCTTTGCATTAATTTTTATAACTGGCCACATGCCTTTAGTTTGTCCTACCTGTTTTATTGTGCAAAGAAACATTTTGTTTCACTTTCCACCTATTTCTTGATCTATGTGTCTGCACCATCCTATTAGTGTAAGGTATAAACAATAAATGTGTAGAGTTTTATATAATGCTACTGACCCCCTGAAAGCCATGGAGGTGTATAAGATATGTTTGAATAAATAATGAAAAACAACAGAAGAAAGTAGTAGTAAAAAAAAAATCATTATTATAGGGCTTACTGACGTGTTAAATAACCAAAATCACAACAATTAACTCTTATAGTCCTATTTCACATAAATACTGAATGTAAACCTGGAATCTACAGCACATAAGTAACAAGAATTTTTAACGATCACCAGAAGTAACTATATCAGTTGAATATTTAATAAGAATTTGTCTCAAATTCTCTTGCTGAAGGAAAATATTGTAGCAATGTTTAAACTATAATCTGCAAGTACATGTAGAAAGCTAACATTGGAAAGTATTAATATGATTAATATTAGTATGCATTTGCACAGTGTTTTACATAGAAGCCCATCACACAGAATTGCTTCTGCCATTTCAAAGGAAGGAAAAGAAACCATGCATTTTAACAACTTCTAGTTTTGGAAGAAAATACACCCTCAGGACCAAATCACTTTTTTTCAGGTCTGGCCTGTAGAGATTTGCAAAAAAGGAAGCAAAGAAAAACAAAAAACCTTTTACACTTTAAGCACAAATATTCAAGGCCTACTACACTGGGGTTGCTATGGTAATATTTCCACGGACATTCTCAGAGGGGAATATAGATAACCATATTGTTAGATTGACATCTCTTGATGGAAAATGAAAATGTGAAGGTAAGTTGTTTACATGCCTAATAAATAAAGTACAGAGTGGAATTTGAAGAAAATGAAAACATACCAAGACAGCAATGCATAAAGGTCACTCTTTTTAGAAGTGGGAATCCTGGCCTTATTATGGTGTGTTGGACCCACAGAGTCTGAAAAATCTACAAAGGCCAGTTTCCACCTTGTTTTTCCAAGTGTACAAGTGTATTGGGGAAAATTAATCCAAACCAGCCCTGCCATAACACAGTGCTTGGGATCCATGTACTCATATCCCAATACTTGCGGGATCGCGATGTGAGTCCCAAGTTCTAGTTATGCAAACAATGTTTAGTTGACAGAGTCCCTTTTTACACATATTTTATAATATTGCAATTTTTATATTTTTTAAAATTTCAAACTGATAGATATCACATCACCTAATTTAGTAATTTGCAAAGGATAAAGAACAAAATATTTACAATACTTTATAGCAGTCATACGATTTGCGGCAAGCTACAGAAGTGAATTACAGTGCTGCGGAATATCTGCAGTTTCATTGTGGTGGTCTATATATTACAAGTACTGAGTACAAGTATGTGCGTGCTAACTAAATATATAGAATGGGCTTAGATTCAGCTAGATACTAATTTATAGCATTCCATTAAAGTTCCCTAGGTGCACGCATTGATTCCATTAAACAATACTGTAAATTTACCATCCCAAAGTCTGCACTGATGGGAAGTATAGATACTGTAATATAAGGAGAGAGAAATTATGTTGGAATCTATCCATATTCCATTATTGTCTCATTAATCAATTGTTTTTAGGGTCCGCAAGTGAATTGCTTTGACTTTTGCAAAGTCAAAATAGTAGACATGTTACCACAGAACAGACCTGTTTTTATCACCAATATATCCATCTTTATAAATCTCATACCCAGTCTTCAATATCAAAATGAAATGTTTAAAGTCGGGGTTTCAGGTGCTGGTTGTTCTATTTAAGCAAACCCTCTTTGTTTCTAAATCCCTAAAATCTTAGCAATTTGTAATCATTAGACAATAAGGGTGATGCAGCTGTGTGTATTTCATATACAAAGGGATACCTGGGGAATTCATTAGGAGACGCACACAGACTTTATCCTGTTGTGTTTTTTTAGTTTGGGTGCGCTGTGTTATCACTCATCATTGTGTTTTATGACTGCTGACTGTACAACTATTGCCCTTGTTTTTCTGAGCTACCTGTTGAGTAGTATCATTAGAAGAATGAATGACACTGTACTGGAAGAAATAGAAAAATGATTACAACAATGGTGGATTATGGAATAGTTCGTAGCACTCCAATTATAGAACTGTTATATATCATACTTAGGCCCAGGTGCTTTTTGCAGTCTCTTGTTTTTTTCTTCCATCACTGCCCAGAGGTAACACAAGATGACAACCTGCATGACATTTCTCCCTCTGGTTGGAATTCAACACTTTCCTTGCCGAAAGATGGAGTGATTACACTTGCACCTTTTGGTGGGCTGTTTTATCACCATTTACTCTTTAGTTAAAATATCTCTCTGTTTAGGCATGTTATGCTGTGGGCGGGTGTCCCGAGGAGGAAATGTGACCTTGGTGCCAATGACATTAAGCACGTAATAGTCTCTGCCATATTTTTATATTGTAACTTTAATGGTTATTGGTTTTAACTGGCATGACTTGATTTTCTTGTATTACAGTTGCATGGCCCCAGTAAGGGCCATATAGCATATAGGTGTTTGGCTTGCATGCTGTGTCTCTGAAGCACTGATGAGGTGGATTTTAACCAAATATGAGTGCACTGCTTCTTGGAATCTATGGGGTATATTTAGGGCTATTTAAATTATTACAGTAACATTTTAGCCACTGATGGAGAATTTTGTGAACACATGACATGATGGACGCATAGTTTTGTGGATTACCTGGGTACTTTTGGGCTATGCATTTAATTGAACTTCAATTGTGTTTCAATTCTAAAGTCCGGACTAAAATGTATAATTAAACTAAAGAAAGTCACTGATTTTAAACTGTATAGCTTGTAAGCCTATTAGTAACACAATATGTTTCAGTACATTGCATCATAGTGAGAATGTTATGTTGAAGGTTCTGAGCTTTGAACAACATTATTGCTAAATATTAACTCCGGTAAATGAAAAAGGTCATGCAGAATTTGATAGTCAGTTAGACAATTTTGAATCCATTCAGGGAATCCACAGATATGTTTGACCATGTCTCGTTCCATCAATCCCAAATTCTATAGGGGTCACTATTCCTGAAATAGTACATAATGTGGAAGATGTGGAAAGAAGTTTTAAAGAGACACTACTGATAGAACATAACATGAGTTTGTTTTTGCTTCTATGTTTTATACTGTATAGAAAAGATATCCAAATGGTTTCCAAAATTGTGAATTTGAAAAGGAACAGCAGAGTTAGAGTAGATTTTCTATGTGATGATCACCTTTACGCACAGTGTTTATTTTATTTTGTATAAATAATATTATTTTCACTAATTTAGTGATTTAGTGCTCCAGTTTTTTGTATCGTAAATGTTTCAAAATGATTGACATTTCTATCAGATTCAAGTACAACAATATAAGTTAACACATTTCAACATACACTAAATACAAATGATAATATTATACATGTACAGATACAAAAAAAACTATCTGAAAATTGTAAGTGAGATGAAGAGGTATACTCACAAAAAGCAAACCAGATAAAAGGATAAAGCAAAGAATGCTATGGCATTAACTATTCAACACTTGTGCATTTTTATGTGGATTAATATACAGGACTACAAATCCACCAGAGTTCTAGTATTTCCCTAACATGCAATCAGACATTTACGTTGTGTGTCACTGAGTAATATTAGGCTGAATATATAATTACCTAGCATGGTAGTTATTTACCCTAGTGCATTCTAACAACTGAGATTCTGCATTGCAATTCTTCAGAATGCATACTCATTTGCTGGTTTGATGACTTAACAATGTGATTGAATATATTTATTATAGTTAGACTGTTGTATATTTTTTAATAACTTGCTAATATCCCAGTGTTGTTATAATCATAATCCAACCATTTGAAATAAATCACTACTTACAAAGGAAAAACATTACTAGATGTTTAAATTATATATATATATACACACACACACACACACATATATATTGAGAAATACATATATTATGATATAATATATGCTGTTATTGTTTTAAATAAAAGTTATCTAGAGATTTGGTGTAAATACCAAAATATACTACACATTAAACCATTGATTTGTGTCAGATAAACAGATATAAAAATACAAGGCAGATAAAGTGACAAGCGCTATATATAATGTGCAGACAAACAAATTATGCAGCAAACACTAGTGCATTTTCCTCCAATTAGCACAAAATAGTGAATATCGTGTAATAAAGTGTTGCGCAGGATATAATAAAATAAATACTTATCAGAGATATATAGGCGAAAATCCAGCCTTTTTTAGATGTATATAAAAGAGAAGAAAAAAATATATACAAAATTGTGCAGTATTGTGAATATAAGGAAAATAAATATCTCCCCCTAAAGAATTGTACTCATACTCTACAGAGCCTATAGGACCGGCTCTGGGTGTATAAGGCGTGCAGACTCTGAGTCCCAAAATCCCCACATCCACTGGATAGATAATCGATGGAATACTCGTGGAGCAGGACACAACAGGAGTGAGAAACAAACGTTGTAGTGTCAAATGTAAACAATTTTAATTCCCCCCCACATATAGCAGCTTACATAGAAGAAGTTAAAAAACGATATCCCATGTAAAAAAACAGTTAAAAACAGCATAGGTAAAAAGCAGGCAGAGTCACCCAGCCGATCATATCACAGTCTCCATCCGTCACTTCATAGGAGCAGGCAGCAGATGAAGTTTGTATAGGCAGCGTTCTGCTGGAGGAGCTGATACTTCCTAGTTGCAAGTCTCGTCAATAATGTCACGCGACGCGTTTCGCCCACACGAAAAGCCCACAAGGTCATATGAGCATGCCTCCCAGCCCAGACTCTGTGGAACAGTTTGATTCAGGACCACTAAAATACATTGGCAAGACCACATGTCAATTTTGGGACACCGATTTCGGAGCGTGTCGGCTCCATATTGAATGAACAAGAAACATCTATCTCCAGACATGTGTGACATTGTCATGGAGCAAAAATTAAGAGGTGATAGTAATGAAAAGCTTCTGCAAAGGCAATCCTAATGGATTTACCGTATGAATACCCTCACACCTGTTGATTTGAATTTATTTGAAAATATTCTTGCATTACACATTTTCATACACAGTTACCAGCACACATACATATTTATCCTTTTTCCCCACTTACCTCCACTACATGTATCAACGTTTACTCAGAACTATTTTATTCCATTTTTTTACTTTATTTATGTCATCTTGTTTCCATTCGTGCACACTAATCAGGTTTTATTACACATTTGTATTTCACATGGTTTTCACTTTCTGATCTAGTGCAGCACATACACCTATTTTCAGCTATTTTTATTCTGTTTTTCCTTTATGTTAACTTACCACACATCAACATTATTTCCTTTGTTTTTGTCCAAGCACACTCATCTGGTTTTATTACATATATATGTTTCATATGTTTTGTAAGTGTTCAGTATATTGAGTGCTGTTCTTTAGGTTTTCACCTATTTTTTAGCACCAATGGTATTTTCTTTTATTATTTCCCAGTTGAACATTACTGATTACTCTAGTGGAGCAATTCCCTTAATACTATTTCACATTAAGCTACAGGACACTCATCCTATAGCTTTAATATACATTTCTCATGATCTACAATATCAGTCCTTAAATCAACCCTGAAAACGCAAAAGTACTGGGTGAGCACACGAACAATCCAGAACTATGATGATAACTGTGTATTGTGTTCTAATGCAACATGGAGTGAAATCGCATACACTTTAATTAATGTGACAATTCCACACTCAATAACATATATCTTACATATGCTGATGAATATGCTTAAAACACCTTGACAATAATATATAAACACAAACTGCATAATATACAGATCAATAATATATAAATCTAGCGATAAGGGGGTGAAGATGGAGTACTCACAAACTCTGCTCCAATAGGAGCATGAAGAAAGCAGAGGGGAAGCTCTGCCTCTGAGAACCAGGTAGACGAATGTGAAGCGGATCAACAGGAAGGTCTCTGAAATGTATCCGAAAATATACCACACTCCAAGGATAATTCAACACACAAAAAGTCTTTACTGGCAAACAACATTCGGTTAAACTGGTCTGCTGTTATAACATGAAATCCGTTGCATGCACCAGCGCCGAAGTTGAGACTTCTGGATTCAGATGAAGCTATGGAAATCAGTCAGAGACAGAATACTACCAATGTGTTTTGTTCCTCAGGGGATACAACCATTGGTTGAACAGGTTGGCTGCTATGACATGAAATTCAAATTAAATTTGGACAATTTCTTAAAACCCATACACCTGTCTAACTATGGTCCTATCTCCCTTCTTTCTGTTGCGTACAAGTTGTTGGAAAAGATTATGCAGTTTTCCCTGTATACTTCTTCTCTAGGAAAACCCATCAATTGTTTTGGCTTCCAATAACATCAGTATGTGGATGACACTCAGCTCTACCTCTCCTCCCCCACATCACTCCCTCTGTCATGTTGCATGTCAGGGACTGTCTGTTGGCTAGCTCTAACTGAATGTCTAATCAAAACTTAATCTCTATAACACTGAGCTGATAATCATCCCTCCCTGGAGCTCCATCCCTGTACCTGAATTTATAATTACTGTAGAAAGTTCTACGATTGTACTTTCCGACAGAGTCTGATGTCTTGCATCTTTGTGTCGGCTCTCTCCTTCCTCTTCCCTGTTCATTCCCTGAGCAGAGCCTGTCGTTTGCACCTGAGGAACATTGCACACATTCGTCCATCTCTACTTTTGACTTCTGTAATACTCTCATGACTGGCCTACCTCTTGTTCATCTTCCTACCATACAGTGTATTTGAAATACGACTACCAGGCTCATCTTTCACACTCATTGATCTGTATTGGCTGTGCCACTCTGCAAAGCTCTCTGGTTTCCAATCTGCTCTAGGATACAATTTAAAATTCCATCTTTAACCTGCAAAACCCTCCACTACTCCACTACCTCCATCTTGCGTGACCATTAACTTCCTCAAATGCTCAGATGGACTAAGGTAACCTCGTCACCTCTTCCCACTTGCGCCTGTGAGACGTTAACCACGCTTCTCCTTTCTTTGGAATCTTACTTCCTCAGAGAATACAGTTATCTTCTTTCAAAAATTTCCTCACAGCACATCTCTTTAGGGAAGCTAATTGCTCATTCTGCTAATACAGCCCCGTTTATTCATTAGTGTAATTTATTTTAGGTGAGATAGGGTGTTTGGCCAGCCCTTGTTCCCGTTTATGTGTAGGGGGGTGGGGCACTTGGCCAGCTCCATGTATTCATTGTTTTACAGGGAAACCTCTGGCCCCATGTATTACATTTTTAAAATTACTTTAGGGGGCTTGGGGCATTTTGCAAACCCTTGGCCCGATATTCAAATTGTGGGTCCCCAATTTGAAGTTGACAGCTGATGCACATTTGGGTCATGCTTTTTGAGGTGGTAAATTAACTGAGAAAAATGTATCATGGTTATATGTGATAATTACCGCACAGTACAGTGTTCAAATAGCGTTTTATGATATTACCGCACTTATTAACTGCGTTAGCGGTGGGTATTGAATTATGCCCTTTAATTTACTTTATTATATCCTAGTCAATAACCACAACCCCATTTAGTTTTATATTTTTTATTATCACATCCTTCAGCACACTTTTTACATATTATTTTACATATATTATATTCTTTAAACATATAAAAAGTGGCAGTGCGCTTCTGTGCTATAAAGTGAAAAAGTGCAATGAGGTATTTTACCTCTGTGCGGATATTACAGAGTGTGTACCCCGTAGGGCAAAAGAGAGAAAAAACGAGAAAAAAGCACTTTTTGTATTAAATTGAAGTTTTGTGTATTAACACCATCTTCTATTCTTTGGAGGTTTTATATCAAGAATTGTCATACATCATTTACTGTGTCCCATACCATCAGGGACTGTGTGTAAGTGTTTTAAAGTTTTTTCTCTCTTTTGCCCTACGGGGTACACACTCTGTAATATCCGCACAGAGGTAAAATACCTCATTGCACTTTTTCACTTTATAGCACAGAAGCGCACTGCCACTTTTTATATGTTTGTTGTTTATCTGTACTGCAGTATTTTGGGATAACTGCTAGGCTAGTTGCTGCTAGTGCTATACCCCTCAGAGTGCATTCTACCTCTCCCATTTCACTTTCTCGATATTATATTCTTTGTTGTCTTGGTCTTAACATATTTAATAAAGGTTATGTTTTTTTTATTCTCTTTATTTGTGCAGAGAAACATAGATACATGTGAGAAGAAAATTACACATTATCATAAACATAAATCAAACAAATATAACCTTTTATATGGGAAATAAACACAATAAATTCACAGTGCTGACTTCTACACTAATCATTTAAAGATTGCGTTTTAATTATTAGAGTGGAAGAATTACTTTTTTACCATGTATACTTTGATCAACCCAAGTAGATATTCCACTTTCTTCAAGCTCTGTTTATTTAGTATATATTGTTATTTAAAAGAACATATGCTTGTTTTCTAACTTTTTGGTCTATGCAAATTATATTTTTCTCATTTACCTAAATAATTGATGTAAATAATTATTATTATTATTCTCATGTTATCAACTATTAAGAGTACAATTCAAATTTTATTGAACAAACCTCCTAATGATAACAGTATTTTTTTTAAACATAAAAAACTTGCAATGTACTATTCCAAATTATTATGCACAGTAAGTTTCAAAACACTTTATAGGTTGTAAAGAACTAAAAATTGTCATTTGTTGTGTTTGCAGCATATTTACTGAAATTGAAAGCTATTTCAAACAAACTTATAACAACATTTTAACTGTTTAAAAATTTTAACAGGTCACGTTACATTTTAACATAGGACCCCTTATTTGATAGCAGCTTCACAAGTCTTGCATCCATTGAACTTGTGAGTTTTTGGACAGTTTCTGCTTGAATTTGTTTGCAAGATGTCAGAATAGCCTCCCATAGCTGCTGTTTGGATGTAAACTGCCTCCCACCCTCATAGATCTTTTGCTTGAGGATGCTCCAGAGTTTCTCAACAGGATTGAAGTCGGGGGGGGCCACATCATGACTTTCTCTCCTTTTATCCCCATAGCAGCCATTGATACAGAGGTATTCTTTGCAGCATGAGATGGTGCATTGTCATGCATGAAGGTGATTTTATTAAGGAAAGCTTAGTTCTTCCTTCTGTACCAGGGAAGAAAGTAGTCAGTCAGAAACTCCACATACTTTGCCCAAAACATGACTCCACCACCGCCTTACTGACGTCGCAGCCTTGTTGAAACAGGGTAGCTGTCCACCTACCATCCACTACTCCATCCATCTGGACCATCCAGGGTTGCACGGCACTGATCAGTGAACAGGACTGTTTGAAAATTTGTCTTCATGTATTTTTCTGCCCAATGCAGCCGTTTCTGCTTGTGAGCATTGGTTAGTGGTGGCCGAATAGAAGGTTTATGCACAGTTGCAAGACTCTGGAGGACTCTACATCTTGATGTCCATGGGACTCCAGAGGCACCAGCAGCTTCAAATATCTGTTTGCTGCTATGTAATGGTATTTTAGTAGCTGCTCTCTTGATCCGATGCATGGATCTGGCAAAAATCTTTCTCAATGTGCCTTTATCTGCATGAACCCGTCTGTGATCTGAATCAGCCACAAATCTCCTAATAGTGCGATGATCACGCTTAAGTTTTCGTGAAATATCTAATGTTTTCATACCTCGTCCAAGGCATTGAACTATTTCACTCTTTATGCCAGAGAGATCCTTTTTCTTCCCCATATTGCATGAAAATGGTGCTCTGCTTTATAATGTGGAACACCCTCCTTTAGTAGTTTTTCCTTAAAATGGGCTCACCTGGCAATCTAATTATCACAGGTGTCCGAGATTGTTTTCAATGATCAAAAGAGCCCTGAGACACAATGCCATCCATGAGTTAAAATGAAAAACAAAATATTTAATCTTTGTGACACTTAAATAGAACTTGCATAATAATTTGGAACAGGGTGTATGTGAAAACGTTCCTTAATTGATTATTCAAGGTAAGTGATTATATTTAGAAATTGCCATTTTAATGGCCGCAGCCTTTAGCATATGTTTTCATGTGAATATTAGTAAAAACAATGTGTACCAAAATGTTGACTTTTATGTGGTGAGATTAAATCATTTATCATGTTTTATTGCCTTCCTCATGGTTTAAGTGGTGTGATTCCAAACGTCTGCCCCCAGACCTTTTCTGTGGGGTTAGATTTAAATTACTTTTGAACAAGACAATTCCATTTTGAGGTAAGTTGTATTAGTAATATCTAAGTCAGCATATCTTAAGTAAAAATAGGAATTATGGAATGCTATACATAGAAACATAGAATGTGCGGGCAGATAAGAAATACTTTTATTAGTCCCCAGTTCCCTATCTTATATGTAGGATAGCCTTGTGCCTATCCCACACATGCTTAAAATCCTTTATTGTGTTTACCTCTACCACTTCTGCTGGAAGGCTGTTCCATACATCCACTACCCTCTCAGTAAAGTAATACTTCCTGATATTACTTTTAAATCTTTGCCCCTCTAATTTAATACTATGTCCTCTAGTTGTGGTAGTTTTTCTTCTTTAAAATATACTCTCCTCCTTTACTGTGTTGATTCCCTTTATGTATTTAAATGTTTCTGTCATATCCCCCCTGTTACTCACTTCCTCCAAGCTAATGTTAAGATGTTTTAACCTTCCCTGATAAGTTTTAACCCATGAACCAGTTTAGTAGCCCTTTTATGAACTTTCTCCAAAGTATCAATATCCTTCTGGAGATACGGTCTCCAGTACTGCGTACAATACTCCAAGTGAGGCCTCACCAGTGCTCTGTACAATGGCATGAGCACTTCCCTCTTCCTACTGCTAATACCTCTCCCTATGCAACCAAGCATTCTGCTAGCATTTCCTGCTGCTCTATTGCATTGCCTACCTACCTTCAAGTCCTCTGAAATTATTACTCCTAAATCCCTTCCCTTAGTTGTTGAGGTTAGGACTGTATCAAATATTCTATATTCTGCTTTTGGGTTTTTACACCCGAGGTGCATAATCTTGCACTTGTCCACATTAAATGTCAGTTGTCACTGCTCTGACCATTTTTCTAGTTTAGCTAAATCATTTGCCATTTGGCTTATCCCTCCAGGACCATCAACCCTGCTGCAAATCTTTGTATCATCAGCAAAAACACATACTTTACCAACAAGACCTTCTGCAATATCACTAATAAAACTATTAAAGGGAATGGGTCCAAGTACAGATCCCTGACGTCCCCCACTAGTAACAAGACCTTGTATCTAAAGGCAACTCTTTTGACATGACAAAGTACGTGAAAATAGCTAGCACTATGTGCTATAATCTTCTCTGTACTAACTATTGTTGATTTCCCTATGATGGTTAATTATAATGTCTTTAAATCAGGAAAGATAAATAGATTGCGAATCTTAGTGTAATATAATTTGAAAGTAATAACCTTATTAATTATTTACGTGTTGTTTAATATTTTGAAAAAAATGTCTTAGGTTGCATTTCTGCAAGAGTTTATCGTGCTTCCTAGCAATAAACTACAATTTATAGTGTATAGGCCTATATTTTTTTCTGCTATAACCCAATGAATATTTTAGGATTAAGGAGTGGGTTGTAGACAGATAATTGCAATAGTATGTTCATAGGCTAAAAACTTGCCATTTGAAAATGATGTTGCAAATCTACATGTACACACATTGCTGATTTTCCCTGATTGTGTTCTAAACATGTACTTTCTTTCTGATTGCAACTTGGTTTGATTACATTTAGGTGATAAGTCATACACTGCAGATCTCTTTGTCTAATTTTTAAATTAGTGACAAGACCATTAGGGGCCCTGGTGCAGAAACTATTGTGGTCAATATGTTTCTGCCATTCTAGTTATTTCTGGATAGAATTTTTGTTTAAATACTGCAGTAAGAAAAATATTGACTTGTAGAAAGAGAACACTTGGTTGGTTGAATATAATGTTAAATTCAATCTATAACAATTGGAATATACAGGGAGTGCAGAATTATTAGGCAAGTTGTATTTTTGAGGATTAATTTTATTATTGAACAACAACCATGTTCTCAATGAACCCAAAAAACTCATTAATATCAAAGCTGAATATTTTTGGAAGTAGTTTTTAGTTTGTTTTTAGTTTTAGCTATTTTAGGGGGATATTTGTGTGTGCAGGTGACTATTACTGTGCATAATTATTAGGCAACTTAACAAAAAACAAATATATACCCATTTCAATTATTTATTTTTACCAGTGAAACCAATATAACATCTCAACATTCACAAATATACATTTCTGACATTCAAAAACAAAACAAAAACAAATCAGTGACCAATATAGCCACCTTTCTTTGCAAGGACACTCAAAAGCCTGCCATCCATGGATTCTGTCAGTGTTTTGATCTGTTCACCATCAACATTGCGTGCAGCAGCAACCACAGCCTCCCAGACACTGTTCAGAGAGGTGTACTGTTTTCCCTCCTTGTAAATCTCACATTTGATGATGGACCACAGGTTCTCAATGGGGTTCAGATCAGGTGAACAAGGAGGCCATGTCATTAGATTTTCTTCTTTTATACCCTTTCTTGCCAGCTACGCTGTGGAGTACTTGGACGCGTGTGATGGAGCATTGTTCTGCATGAAAATCATGTTTTTCTTGAAGGATGCAGACTTCTTCCTGTACCACTGCTTGAAGAAGGTGTCTTCCAGGAACTGGCAGTAGGACTGGGAGTTGAGCTTGACTCCATCCTCAACCCGAAAAGGCCCCACAAGCTCATCTTTGATGATACCAGCCCAAACCAGTACTCCACCTCCACCTTGCTGGCGTCTGAGTCGGACTGGAGCTCTCTGCCCTTTACCAATCCAGCCACGGGCCCATCCATCTGGCCCATCAAGACTCACTCTCATTTCATCAGTCCATAAAACCTTAGAAAAATCAGTCTTGAGATATTTCTTGGCCCAGTCTTGACGTTTCAGCTTGTGTGTCTTGTTCAGTGGTGGTCGTCTTTCAGCCTTTCTTACCTTGGCCATGTCTCTGAGTATTGCACACCTTGTGCTTTTGGGCACTCCAGTGATGTTGCAGCTCTGAAATATGGCCAAACTGGTGGCAAGTGGCATCGTGGCAGCTGCACGCTTGACTTTTCTCAGTTCATGGGCAGTTATTTTGCGCCTTGGTTTTTCCACACGCTTCTTGCGACCCTGTTGACTATTTTGAATGAAACGCTTGATTGTTCGATGATCACGCTTCAGAAGCTTTGCAATTTTAAGAGTGCTGCATCCCTCTGCAAGATATCTCACTATTTTTGACTTTTCTGAGCCTGTCAAGTCCTTCTTTTGACCCATTTTGCCAAAGGAAAGGAAGTTGCCTAATAATTATGCACAACTGATATAGGGTGTTGATGTCATTAGACCACACCCCTTCTCATTACAGAGATGCACATCACCTAATATGCTTAATTGGTAGTAGGCTTTCGAGCCTATACAGCTTGGAGTAAGACAACATGCATAAAGAGGATGATGTGGTCAAAATACTCATTTGCCTAATAATTCTGCACTCCCTGTAATGGCAGTGATACTGGACAGAGTGTATTTCAAGGTCCCTTTTAAAGGGTGGGTTTTATCTGCTGCACTCCTGAATGTGCTGCCTCTAACTGTAACACTGAAGTAACTAAAGAGGGAAATAGCTTATTGGTATTCCCGGAAAGTAAATATTTGAAGATCGATCAACTATTTTGTTGTATCTATAAAAAGCTCTTTATAATCTGCAGTGCTGTACATAGGTGTTGTCAAAATATGCAAATAATATGAGACAGACGAATTAAACACATTAGAACAAAAGATGAGGAGACTCCTGCACAAATAAACTTAAAGTCTAATACCAGGTCTACTTATACTGAAAATCCAGAGCGTATTTATATTAATTCCAAATACAGTTCTCTTTTATCATTCTTAATGTATTGCTGAATAAAATAGTTGCCCTTAGGGCTTAACTATAGGATGGCAAAGATATCCACTTTAATTAAGGTGGACCTGTCACCTTCCTCGCATTTAGCTTCATTCAGTGGCGCTCACAAAGCTATTACTTGTGTCAAGCGGTTTTCAAAATATTGAACTGTTCATGAGATAGTCTATATAGTCATATTAACTGGCCTATCTAATCTGTGATTAATTCAGAAGGTCTGATATTTAATTCATTCTTCAACCTTGCAAAAATATTTTATTCTAAATATATTATATATTTTACATCAAACAATTGTATTAACTTATGACTGTGTCCTAATGAAATAAAGCAACATGCAATAGAGAAAAAATATCATATTTTAATTATATTATAGGTTGAAAGAATCCAAAAAAACGTTTGTATATTTTCCAAAAATGATTGAAACTAAGTAAAAGGAATAGTTTCACTTACAATGTACTAAAATAGGTTTAGGTAAGTACTGCATCATATAAAGTAAAGACAAGGAAAAAGATTGGTCTCAATAGTTGTTCCTCTCACACTTCTCACCGCCTAAAAACTGTCAATAATGGGCCTGGTTCAATAACACAAAATATCACTTATTACTGGTTTTAACTCAGTTCTTTCTTTTGGAATTCAATATTCTTATGTATTATATATATATATATATATATATATATATATATATTTTTATATATATATATATATATATATATATATATATATATATATATATATATTGATAATTTATGAAGGAAGCAGGCAGCCGTCTGGTCGCCGACCGGCTCTCTTTGCTAGTGCACAGAGAGACCCTAGTTAACGTCCCCCCTGCTGATCCCATGGAAAAACTTGTGTCTATTTTTGCGCCAGCCATACGGTCTTAAAATGCAGTGCTACCACCACTTCAAGGAATTCTGGGTAGACATATGCAAATAAGGTTAACAATGATCGCCTTTTTACCTCTATAAGCACTTTACACATGGACCTCTTGGAGCAAATGCCTGCTGTAGAAGACATCCTTTAAACACAGCCCAGGACTAATCACTCATGGACAGTTGTTTCGTCCTTAATGGCTTGTCTGGTGTGTGAAGATCTGTGTTTAATAATGCCTCTGCTACCTCATGATTTTTAAGTGGTGGTGTTTTCCCATCACCTTTACGCTGACAATTATTTTGTTTAATGTGCTGTTCGTGCTGCTCCAAGCCTCAAGCAATAAACCAGTAACCAACCTCATTTTGAGGTGTCCCATTAAGGACAAAACAACTGTCCATGAGTGGTTGTCTGGCTCAGCACCACTGTCCTGGTATGTTTAAAGGCAGTCTAATACAGCTGACATCTGCTCAAAGGGATCTATGTATGAAAAAGATTATATTTGAACACACTTTTTAATAAAAGGAGTGTATTATTTATAAAGAATTCTTATTTGATATGTAAAAATTACTGGTTTCGCAATCTCTGATTTACTCAATTAATTTTCTGAAGTAACTGATCCTGCTTTCTGTGCTGTAATTACCGCAATAACTTTTTCTAACATGTCTGCTTCCTTATTTTATTGGCTTTTCTGCACAAGTCTACACTTTTCTCCATCCATATTCAGATATAAATATTGCTTAGTTATGTATTCCATTATGTGACTCTGAGCACATTTTGTAGCTGGCAACAATTGCCTCTTAGCCTGTAATTACAAGCTAATGCAGTGCCTGCTTCTCTGATATCAGCCAGGATTGTCCCTTGTAGCAAAATGGCATTTTTAAAGAAATATTTTAATGTCAAATAAATGCATCTTCTGAAAATGTGAGACCATTGAGACAATGGGGAAAATAAATAAATCATATAATATGATAGGAATCCAGAATCAATCCTACATTTAAAATGCATTTTTAAATGTTTTCAGGGCATAGATAAAAGAACACAAAGTACTGTATTTCAAACTTTTTATTTGCTTGTTCAGTGATGCCATCTTTAGACTATGAGTGCAAATGGTGAATTGTGTTATCTGTCCAACAAAATGGCTGAAGGTACTGCCACAGCTCTCACCCAGCATTATGTGTTGTGTCCTAGGTGATCCATCACTTAATTTTAAAAACTACTGAGTACAGTCAGAGCAATTAATGAAATAAAGAAAGAAACAGTGGTTTCTTATTATAGGCTGAATATCCCTTATTCAAAAGGCTTTGCGCCTGAAGTATTTTGGATAACATGTAATTTCAGATAACTGACCTTTTTCACCGATAAGATATATTAAAGCCACTCAGCACTCATGGAATAGAGTAGTATCAATGCAAACACTGTATAGAGCAAATAAATAACTTTTGCTGTGATGTAACTGTGATGTTAGGCATAGTTGGGAACCTGCCACTGGCCCGTCAGGCCTGCACACATGCCATTGTATTACCCTCTGTGGCTGTGGCAGTGGTGTATTTTGGTTTTGTGCATACCCAAGACATGCAGCCACGTTGCAAATCTAGGACTCCAGGACGTGCCCTATCACCCACACTGCACACCCAGGACTTAATTCAGGACATGCCCCGTCATCCACATTGCACACCCAAGACATACCCCATCACCCAGTTTGCACACCCAGGACTTACCCTTCACTCCAGGACATGCCCCATCACCCACATTGCACACCCAGGATTTACCCTTCACCTCTTGACATGCCCCATCACCCTCACTGCACACCCAGGATTTACCCTTCACCTCAGGACATCCGCCCATCACCAACATTGCACACCCAGGACTTATCGTTCAACTCAGGACATGCCCCATCATCCACATTGCACACCCAAGATTTACGCTTCACCTCTTGACATGCCCCATCACCCTCACTGCACACCCAGGATTTACCCTTCACCTCAGGACATCCCCCCATAACCCAGTTTGCACACCCAGGACTTACCCTTCACCTCAGGACATGCCCCATCACCAACATTGCACACCCAGGATTTACCCTTCACCTCAAGACATGCCCCATCATGCACATTGCATACCCAGGACTTACCCTTCGTCTCAGGACATGCACCATCATCAACATTGCAGAGCCAGGACTTACCCCAGCCAGGATACACAGTTCCCTAGTCTTTAGTGGCAGGCAGGATGGTATTTGTGCACTGCTCAGGTGCACAGACATCATACCATGCTTCCTCTTGTGCTCCCTGCCTGGTCTGAAGTCCAAGTTCTTATGTATAATTAGTGGTTTATAATAATCCTTATTCCTTCAGTCAGGTTTTTGCTTCTGCACCTGTATGGTATGTTTAAAACAGTCAGAATGGGTTTTATACATACCAACAAAATGGGGAAAACCAGACAGTTTTTATTCTTAATAGCACCTGTTTTGCCTTGATAAATTTGTCCCATTGTCTCTGAGAGAATTCGTAAACAATTACTAGATCAGTTTTTTTTATTTTTGGCACAACAGGAACACATTGGCTTTTTCTGTCACAAATGGTTCTAAACAGAGGGTTAGATAAGAATTATCTAATTCATTTCTACAGGAAACACCTTTACACATAACCCATAATGGATCTCTAGTAACTGTGAACATTAGGTATTCTGACACAATATATCATGATGACATTTTTCAAAAGGCTCTGAGTGGTTATGTTTTTACTGGTTTCATTGATTTGTAATTTTCCCTTTCAATAGTACTCAGTGTGTTAACATACTTGGAACAATCTATTTTTTTTTATTAATGATGTTCTTATTCAGTTAATTACGTGCATCAGAGTGCTATGGCTCAACAGCTAAATGAATAAAATGTTTCATGTGCTCTGTCTTGTACAATAAATAATCAGAATTATTTTGAATTCTACGTGCCCATGGTAATCACTGTTTCGTGAGGCAGTTCAATATCTTTGGGCAAGTTTATTTGAGTTTGCTGCCAGGTTTCACAGAATCAGTTGACTTTATAACCTTTGTAAAGGTGTACTGGTTATACCATGCATGACAATCTGTTAAATGGTATATAACGAAGTATGCTTGCATGGTCAGATGGTATTTAAAAGGCATTTAGAATATATACCACTGAAAATAAAATTGGACTTGATATGTCATTTAAAGGCACACTCTGTCCTCAAAACATACACAAAATAACTAATATGTTTTAACCCCATCACGATAATGCCTTTACATGTATAGGCTCCCAATGCAATGCATTAATGTCAATGCCCGTACATGTATAGCCTGGATTTTAAATAATTTTATCCGCGATTTGCACTATTTTCGGCTTTCCCGGAAGCTTCATGAGTGAAAGTTATCCAGGAAAGTTTTAAAAAAATGGCCACATGGAAGGTTTTAAAGAGACAGGCCAGTGCCAAAATTGGGCGAGGGATGTTTCAGGCTGCCTCTGATGGAAAAGGGGCTGTCTTAGCCTGTAATAGCTGATACAGGACATGGCAGGGAATATTGTGACATGTGAAAGGACATATCACAATCCATTGCCATCCTCCCCCATATTTGGGGGGAAAGATGGGGTAAGTTGGTTCTGATCCAGATAGGCAGACCAGGATCAACCATTATTTTTTGCATTTATTCATGTGATCACTGGGAAAATCAATGCATCAAAATTAATGCAACAAATACAGTAAATGACAATCAGTGCTGTATGACACTGATGTCAATTCCTTCCCTCTCTATCACTGACACATTTGTATCTGGTGTCAGAGAGAAATATACTGTATTCCAGAAAAAAATCCAATTATTGGATTTATATATATATATATATATATATATATATATATATATATATAAATTATAGTATTTTATTTGGGCACTCATTTAAAAAAGAAGCATGTATTTTTTTTAAATGCACACATAACTAAAGTAGCAAAAAATAGCTATTGTCCACAACGGACATAAAAACAAACAACACCAATGTCCTGAAGGGGTTAAATGCATTTATAGTTTGTTTAACTATTGCTGCATGTTTACCTTTTGCAGGTTTCTTTCTAGGCTGGATTCGCCTCCATTGTCTGTCTTCTAGGTATTCCCAGATGTCTCTTTAGAGCAAGGGTGGGGAACCTGTGGCCCTCCAGATGTTTCAGGACTACATTTCCCTTACTCCTCTGCCAGCCTCTTAGCAGAAAGAGCATTATGGGAGATGTAGTTCATCAGCAGATGGAGGGCTGCAGGTTTCCCACCCCTGCTTTAGAGCAAGACATTTGCTCCTAGATACATGGGTCTTGAGAGGGCACATGTGCAACACAGGCATTGGAAGTCCCTATGGACAATGCGCATGAGCACTTACTCTGCGGCTGCAAGAAAGAAAAAAAAAAAGGTAAACAGCGGGGAGCGGGGGGTGCCGGCAGCACCCCCCGCGGGCCGGACAAATGTGCTCGGCGGGCCGCATGTGGCCCGGGGGCCGTAGTTTGAGGACCCCTGGTTTAACCCATTGCTGACATTGGATAGTCAGTCCTGCAGTAAAACGAGCAGTGCTTGCGATCTAAGATCGCAAACACCACTAAAATGGTGGAATAAAGCATCACCGATATCTGGTGCCCAGGGCACCCGCGATTTCTCCAGGGAGTGATTCGTGGACGCCATATTGGAGAGCAGCATGCTCCTCCAATATGGATGTGCCCTGTTGGCAATAGAGCGTTGGAAGTGAAAAAAAAAAATCACTTCCATGACTCTGTTGCTGTTGCTTGACTGTCCCTAGAGCCAGTCAGCAACACTACAATTTAAAAAAAAAAAAAGACTTAATTAGCTACAAATCTAGGGTTAGGGTTAGAATAATGGTTAGGCTTACAATTACATTAGATTTAGCATAAGGGTAAGAGTTAAAATTAAATTAAAATTAGAATAAATTAAGGGTTAGCATAAGGATAGAAGTTAGGGTTAAATTTAGGGTTCGGGTTGGGGTCAAAAGGTCATTGTAGGTGGAACCCCCCACCACTTTTTCTGCAACAAAAATGCAGAAAACATGGACACAAGCATATTTCTGAACACAATGTTATCTAATGAAAGACCTACTTATGGCGATAAAAACAATATATCATTTGTGTAGATACAGTATGTGAGAAAGAAGAAAATTACATCTAAACACAAACACCCCAGAAATGTCAAAATAGCCCATGTCACCAAGAGAAAGACAAGGTCAAAAGGTCTTGTCACTAAAGGGTTAAAGAGGGAGTAATGGACAACATTTTAATATTCCTTGTACATAAAGCCCCTTCAACAGTGGGAGAAAACAGGATTAGGGAGTTTCCATGTTTTTTTGCCAGGGGGCGTGGCTTGTTGCCAACTGAAAAATAGTCAGATGGTCAGATTTCCATGGACAGTCAAATGTATCAAGGTCAGCTGCCTGTTTGTCAGACTGACAAACCACACAACGTTCACTGAAGTATAGGCCAGTGAACTATCACAAGTGGAAGCAGTGCTACAGGGTCCAAGGAAAAAACTGTGTGCATGTCGCTTAGAACAATGGCTAAACTATGTAAATGAAACAATCCTCAAATATACATCAAGACCAAATTGTGTTATAACCTGGCCCAGGTAAATTCCTATAAGTATCTTGTTATGTGGCTAGATCCCAGTTTGTCTTTTGGTCTCCATATTGACATGATCTCATCAAAGCTGTATCCTAGGACTGGTTCTCTGTACAGGAACAAATCTAACCTATTGTGTAGCAAGTGTTAATTCCAGTCTTCGAATATGGGGATGAAGTATACGTTTCCGTACCGCAGACTCATCTTGCTGTGGCAGTTTGTACTCCAGTGCGATTATAACATGCATCACTGCAACATTTTAAAGACTCCTATTCTACCTGAGCAGCATTCTCACTCTTACCCCCCGCACATCCTAAAATCTTAGGTGCATTCTCTTTCAGAGCTTCTTATATGTGGAATAGTCTCCCAGATTCTGACAATTTATCCTCTAGTCTAAAATCCCCAAAAGAAGAGTCACCCAACTCCTAAATACAGAATATACATGTTACACACACCTAAATATACCATATATGATTGTTGTTGCTTTCTCATTTTGTTATTTTTATATCATTAATAAGTTACCCTGTCTCCCCAACTCTCCTGTATAAATATATGTATGTATTTTTTAATCTGCTGTTAAATGTGAAACACTGTATAATATCTTTTGGTCCCCAGGACATACTTGAAAACAAGACAAATCTCAATGTGTTCTTCCTGGTAAAGCACTTTCTAAATAAAAATAAAATACATATTAGGAGATATCACAGACACATTTAAAACTTAAAACACATCTTTTTACTAATTTAGTCGCTTGCTTGCAATTCTGCTTCAACAAAATATATTGACCATTTTTCATTCTTTTCATTCACTGTAAAACAAATGTTCAGATGACCGAGTTTCTATAAGGTGGTTTTAATTTATCACGAAAGACGATATGTTAACTTTTTGACAAGATGCACTCTGGTGACCATGTCAAATTTGCCACTTTGGTTTTGAAATGTCATGTCTAGTGTCCAAAAAGGGCTTATTCAAGCAAATGTACAATGTCTTTCTTAACTAAAGGCTACATTTATCTACCCATCATAAATCAGTTCTGACTAAATTCTTTCTGTTGCCACAGGCTGATTAAATTAGCTTCTGTAACGTGAATAAAGTGTTGGCAATCATCTATTTTGCTCTGGATATTGTGTCCTTTAAACAGTTCACTCTTCAAGCCTTTGATTGTTTTTTGATGAGTGGAAGCTGTAAAGAATATATAAAAATAAATGATTAATTCAGACTAAATTAACATAACATTATCAGTAATAATCAGATTAAAATGGAAACGGATGGCCAGTGTATGAAATATATGAAATATCCTGTCTCCATTGGTGATCATTCAGTGTGTAACAATGATGTCATGTTTGATATTAAGTTAGGTCATTTGTAAGGGACAACTAAACGCATACAGCTGTGTAAATATCCAGCCCTAGATTCATCTATTGGCAATGAAAGTGCTCTGCCAAAGGTTCCACTGATTTTGGGGTATCGAGCTCATTTGAAAGTTAAAATGTTTATTTGCATACAGAATTTCTCTTAATATATGACAGGCCATAAACCGTCTCTCACACAAGCTCAAATGTTAAATCATATTGCTCACCATTGAGTGAATGTGATGTTTAGCTTTGTTTGTTTGCACAAATAATATAAATTATTTTACCCTTTATTTTTTAAATTTAAATGTATGTGGATCCCTGCATATATTTCAATGTCTTTATAAGTAGTAAAACACATTTGTTTATTGTACATGTCAGTATTGTAATTATTGCTCATTTCACCTCAGTATTTATTGTGTATAATTACAGTATATACGATTATCTAGGTTGAATATGTGACTGATTATTTTACCACTTTTAAGAAAATACATTTCTCATTTTGGCTGCTGTTAATACTGTTGAATCCTGACAGAATTAACCAATAAGGTGTGGTGAAGTGACACAAGACTTGCATTTGCTGGTGTGTCCTGGAGTTCACCAGAAGAGGGCAATAAAGAATTAGGCTTATGTTTCATGAACATCAGAAATATAGGATCTGGATCTATAGGATAGGTTTCCTTTTGAAAACAATTATATGGATTTGATGGGTTATGGGTGAATAGATTTGTCTCAGGTTTCTCCAGAACAGGATTTAAACTGGCATATTTTGGAGATCCCTTTAGGGAAAGAGAAATTAATAAGCTGATGTTTTCTAGCGTTAATCAAAGGAGATATAGGGGTAGATTTTCTGATATTACAAATAATGTAATCGTTAAATATATATATATATATAAATATTGTGTATATATAAATTAATACAATCTTTTTCTCAACCTCTTATGGGTGGTACGTGTCTTCCTCAACCTCGGATCCTTTACTAGAGACCCGATAGTTAGATGTTCCTTGCCATGCACTTTTCTGTACAGAGTTCTCTGATGTCGTTCCTGGAATCTGTTGGAGCCACTCTCCTAGAATAGCTGTCACAGGTGCACTCACAACAGATGTGAATAATGGAGCATTCAGGATAATGGCTGGAAGTAAAACAGGCTTCAAATTGTGGAAAAAATAAAAACAAACATAGGCAAGATCAGATGGATCATTGACTGCACCCTCACTGGAACAACACTTACAAAGTGCAGGAAAATAGTGTGCATTAAAAGAGTCCACAAGAAATGGTACCCAGCTGGATGGATGTGTAAAGCAGATAATGTTTGTCCTCCAGCGGCAGCTGCCTTACACATCCATCCAGCTGAGCACCGTTTCTTGCCTCCTGCAAGAAATGTTTCCACAGTAATGCCAACGGTAAGGGCGGAGTGTATATGGTAACGCTCCAATAGATGATAGACTAATGCTACTCCGGTGAAACATACTTGGTTCAACCATAGGAATAATAGGAATCCCCTGATGTTGAATGACATTCCAAATGGGGTCTGGATTACATTATAGTGTGTGGGATCCCAGTGCTGTTAATAGTTAGCTCCAAGTTTCCCCCACGAGCGGGAAGTTCGATAAATACCTTAGCAGCTGTGATGGCAAAATAGATCCAATCATAGAATAGCTGGGATATAGCGGATTCCGTGTGAGATTGGAGACATAACTTGGTAACAAATCACCAGATGAAAAGAACAGTTCAATAGAAAGGCTGCAGATAATAAGCCCATGCTAGAGCAAAGCTGTATGTGTTATGTCTGTAAATATCCCCTCCGATCTTAATAAATATTAGCAATCACCTCATGGGTTTTGTTCAAATCGAACTTTTTCAAAGGCACTTTTAAAAATTCAATGCCCCTGTACCATATCGTCCTATATCTTTTGGATAGTAGAGGTTCATAAGATTGTTAGTTAACTATATAGGGGAAATATTACCTGGGTAACCTTAGTGCTGAATATACTGCACAATATTTGTATCCTGTCTGTTTTGCTTTTCTGGGTATGCTGTGATGGTAATACTGCATTGCTAATTTTGTCTCAACAAGAAAGATAAGTCCACAGTTTTAGGAGCATCCTTTTGTTTGTTTTCTGAGTAGTTTATGACATATGCGTTTTTCGACAGCACCTGCTCATTCGCATATCACACTATAGGTCTGCTTAATAAAGAAAAAAAATTCCTTGGAGTATTTTTTCATCTTGGCTACATTGGCCTAAAGATTGAAATCCCATCTTAATTCCATGCAATCATTTCTTTATTGAGTAAACCCTTATATTCATTTGCATGGTCTCAGTTTATTTAGCTCATCAGTTAAATATTCATGCTACATGTATTTCAAAAAATATAAATAATCCAATTTAATTCTCATTCACGTCTGATACGTGTATTTTATAGAAAAGGCTCTTTCCATAACGGTAGAATTCTGTAAGTATTTTTAACACAAGTCTATTTTTATAGAGAGATGCGTTATTGTAAAAGGGCTTTTGACATCTGTTGCTACATACAGACCTATCATTATATACTAATTTACCTCCATTGGGATTTCTTTTTGACAATGTCCTAGTTGACACGTAATTGGTTTTGCAATAATTTGCTCTGCATTCTTCCAATGTCACTGCACAAAGAAATGCCAGAGTATAATTTCAGCAGTGGCATGAAATAATACCAAATGAAAATTGGATGTCATAATCGAAATGCACCGTAATAAAGATTTCTCCCATATTTTGCATCTTATGGAGATTGGTTGCAGTGATGAATGAAAGGGAAAGTGTAGGGTATAGTTCATTTTTTTATATGATCACTATTCTTGCAATTTTCAAGAAAATAGTAAAGTGGGGAAGAGTTATATCTCCATGTCCACAAATTTGACATTCACAACCATTTTAAAAAGATTCATTTTGTAGCTTTAATAGAGTTTAATCCAATGAACATTGCTGTAAAATATAACATAGTCTTGATGGCTATTTGCTGGAACTTTAATATTTAAGTATTTAGTAACAAAACCTATTCCTAAAACTTGCAAACGTTTAATATTTTAAAAATGGTTTGATAGTGATTCAATTTGTTTATGTCGACATGCAAACAAAAATGTTTGCAACTCAGCTGTCAGTTCACCAAAGTTTACCGTTTAGTTAGTAGATCTGATTTATGTGTTGGATTGTCACCTGGTCTTTAGAAGTGAATCGTTCCTATTAATGGAGTGATAATTTATGTATTTCTTAATGTAGTGCAGTTTAAAGTTATAAAATATTCTTTAAAATCTCATTAAACCCTAAGCAGTCATATCCTGAAAAAAATATTTAAGTGTCTCCTTTATAGTCCAAACGAAGTAATACAAGACAATTCTCTCAGCACTTAATTGTTGTTATAGCTCATTTTTCAGTGTTCTTTTATACACTGACGTTTATTGTATTAATGGCAAAGTGTTTAATGTTGCACTATTAAATGCTAGACACAGTGTACATAATGTACATAGTGGAGGAAAAGGAAGACTGCTTTGCTAATAAATAACATTTGATGGTGGCAAAAACTGTTAGAGGCCCTGTGATAGTTACCCTGTTTCTTGTTTCAATAGATTATCCTGACTGGTCTGCTGGCTTGATTTATTAAAGAACCAGTAGACTATTGTCCTTAATATGAGGATACACTGGCATGTACTTTTTAAGGTAAATGGCAGTTTATCCAATTGTTGATGTTTTTGACGACAGTCTATCTCAGCTAGTGCAGTGAGAGACCTTAGTTTTCATCCTGATGGTGGCATGTGAAAACAAAGGTCTCTCTCTTCACTGGCAGAGAGACATGACCAGACCTGATAGACCCCGATCAGACGCGGGACAAGTCCCAGCATCCAACAAGCTCTGTCTAAGCTGACAGGCAGATCTTAGAGTAAAACCATGTTTGGTTCAGCATACATAATAAAAAGAAACATTTCTAGTACATAGTGAGAATATATTTCTAGAGACTCAGAAGAGAAGATCAAAACTGTATAAAACACTATTTGATTAGGGAATTTTTACACACAAAAAAATATATATTTGGATCAGTGGGTGGTTGACTTCCCTCCTGCAATCAAACCAGTTGGTAGAACATTAAATATGTACTTTACTTATAAAAGCAATACATGTTGCTACTAATTCAGTCTATGATAAGATTGATTGAAAATGGTTGACCAAAAGTCATGCCGCAGCTGTGAAAAAATGCAGAGAAACAGAAGTGAAAGGCAATATATATGAAGTGAAAAATAAAGATCATACATTTTCACCCATTATGTAAAATTGCTTTACATTGTCAAAGACTCTCATGTCTATTTTCACCTATAAAAATCCTAACAGCTTACTAACGTGTAAATGAAAAAATATTTTTTTTTGTTATTAATATCCTTAAAATATGTTCATTTATTTAATTAACTACATATTCCCAGTTACAATGTATACCTCTAAAGGCACCTTCCCTATACTTTCCTATTTTCTGTAGGTCTATAAACATTGGAATGTAGGCATATAGCTGGTTTTATTTCCAGACATTTGCTAGAGAAAATACACATCTAGTATTTAAATTTGATCACAATGACTATTTGCTGGACAAAATAGTAAGGACTACTTACTTTAGTCCTATTAGGAAACTTATAAAGGCTAAATCATTCTGACAGCAAAAGCTCTCTGCAAATACATGAGTTAAAGGTACTATTTATTACATCAACAAATAAGACCTACCTTTTCATCCTAATAGGACATTTACCAAGTCTGAAAAGCCCCAAATATAGATCACCCATATTGATGACGATTCCATGCAAGAGAAAGTAACATGTTGATTGTCTTGAGAGCCATCCCAGCAAACTTTACATATTTAAAAAATGCGGTGCCACACTACACTTAATTAGATGGTATACTCATGTGCATCCTTGGATGGTTTTGCACCTTTCTCGCATTTAGAGCAAAAACGCACACCATAATGCTTAACATCTAATGACCCACCATCCAGCAAAAGAGAGATCTGAATGCTTCAATAGGATTTCTATCAAGTAGAACCTGCCCAGGGTCCACAATCAACGGGAGTCCCACCCACTATAAAGTAACTTTTTAAAATTGTTCAGGTCTTAGCATTTCTGCATGGTTTCTATTGTCCTTAGTTGTATAGCTAAGCTTTTGAATCATGTTCTCCTATTTCATCCTCCCCAAGATGCATGGATTAACATTCAAGCACATAGCGGTTGGATTTAAAGATTGTTGCACGTAAAAAAACTTCTTTGTTTTGTTACCTAATCGTGCATGATCATCTTTCATGGGTTATATTATTTTTAGTGCTTATATATTATTTTAATATATATATATTATATTTTGTTCTTTACTAATTTCCATTATATTTGCACTAATTCCTTTTTTTGTATTTTTCCACGGTTTTGGTCAGGAGCCCTGATTCTACGTAGCAGCTTTTTTGGCAGTCGATTATTATATGCTAAATGCGCATAAAACTTAAACAAATCACAGTCGAGTGTTATCTAAGAAAGTAATTACAGTCACCTCTTTAACGATGTGTGCCAGTATGGTGAACTGAAGCAAATGATTCTGATTTCGATTTAATCCTGAGGAGTCAGGCCTTGTTCTACCTGCAAGTTTTACACTGAACAATTTTCCCATAACAAATAGGAAGGAATTAGTGATAACCCTGCATTTGTTTTAGCTTCTCTTCTTTTTTTTTTTCTTTCATTCTTTCTTTCTCTTCTTTCTTTCAGCTATGTTTAATGTTTAATTGCTTTGGCATTAAAATAGACAAGTTCCAGTTAATGTTTTTGCACACACATATAAACAGCCACCTTCAAATAAGTACAAGAGAACCAAGACTTGTCCAATCAGGGCTACATAGACTTACAGCAAAATATAATTTACAAATTCACTTTGTTTTATTTGTTGGCAACTAAAACACTAAAGGAAATGTCAGACCCTGCACATCCAAAACTTGGGCTATATTCGTTTTAGTGCTTACATATTATTTTATGTTTTGTTCTTTACAAATTTCCATTATATTCTTGTTCTTTTTTGGGCAATCATAAATCAAACAATGTGCATGGGCTTTTCTTCTTCATTGTATTATTTGTTCGTTCTTATCACTATCATACAAGCCACTGTTGAAAAGGAGAAAATATGTATTAAAAGTTTAATATGTTTCTGACATTGAAGGGAGATAGTTTAACAAAAATGAAGGAAGCAAATTATCTACAAATGTTTACTATACACACAATCTTGATATTAGGATTTTGCCGAGTGTTTGTTATTGAAGAATTGTTTCAAGCTGTAAGAAAATCAAACAAAGGCATATTAGAGCTAACATTAAAATAACAATATGTATGCATTTATTTGTTTGCATTTTTTTCTTTTCTTACAATATTTACCTTCAGCATCTTTTCGGACAAAATTAGGGATGCCGCCTTTTCTTCAAAAAACTACCAGCCATGTTATTGTCATCATAGACTGAATATTACCATAAAATATTGGCCAAGCAACCCTTGGACGAATCAGATGTCACTTCTATAGATGCATGGGTATGCATATGTGAGATGTGTACATGTATATGCACATTAGGAGACTCTATACATAACTAGGGTATAGTATGGGAATGCATATCACATTTGGGTGCCGCTGTGTGCACATGTTCTGGGCATGTGCAATTATAAGTTGTGGTGACATAAGGTACCGTATTTATCGGCGTATAACACGCGCCGGCGTATAACACGCACCTAATTTTAAGAAGGAAATTTCAGGAAAAAAAAAACTTAAGAACTTAAATTAAGAACTTTGAAGCCCAATATGCCATTTTAATATGCCAGGATATTGCCCCCAATATGCCATTTTAATATGCCAGGATATTGCCCCCAATATGCCATTTAATATGCAGGATATTGCCCCCAATATGCCATTTAATATGCAGGATATTGCCCCCAATATGCCATTTAATATGCAGGATATTGCCCCTAATATGCCATTTTAATATGCCAGATATTGCCCCCAATATGCCATTTAATAAGCAGGATATTGCCTCTAATATGCCATTTTAATATGCCAGATATTGCCCCCAATATGCCATTTAATATGCAGGATATTGCCCCCAATATGCCATTTAATATGCAGGATATTGCCCCCAATATGCCATTTAATATGCAGGATATTGCCCCCAATATGCCATTTTAATATGCCAGATATTGCCCCAATATGCCATTTAATATGCAGGATATTGCCCCCAATATGCCATTTTAATATGCCAGATATTGCCCCACTATGCCATTTAATATGCAGGATATTGCCCCCAATATGCCATTTATTATGCCAGGATATTGCCCCCAATATGCCATTTAATATACCATGATATTGCCCCCAATATGCCAGGATATTGCCCCTTAGTATGCTCGTTATGCCACCCTCCTCCCCCCCTTCCCCATAGCCCAGCACTTACCTCTTTGCTGCTCTGTCCCCCGGTGCTCTGAAGCTGCGTGGCTGTGAGGGAAGCGTTGTGAGCTTCCCTTCAGCCTCGCGGTCAATAAAGTTTGCTTTAAAAAAAACAGACTTTATTGACCGCGCGGCTGGAGGGAAGCTCACAACGCTTCCCTCACAGCCATGCAGCTTCAGAGCACCGGGGGACAGAGCAGGAACTAGGTAAGTTTTAGATTATTTTTTTTTCCGGCGTATAACACGCACACATCATTTTCTCCCTATTTTCAGGGAGAAAAAGTGCGTGTTATACGCCGATAAATACGGTACTTATGCAGTTCTACATAACCTGAAGTTTGCAATATTTGCACAGATCTCTCGTGCCTCCTTATTCTGGCTCCATGCCAGTAAAGACAGTAAGTGCTGGGCTGTGCCGTCATATCCCTAAGCACTTAGGGGTCTATTCACTAAAAGATGAGTTGTAGGTGAGTTGAGGTAAGATGAACATGTCATCACACCAATTTAGCTATACAGATATATATATATATATGGTGCAGGGACAAACTATGCGAGATTCCCACGCTAAGCAAACCAGGTTAGACCCTGCACAATGTAAAGCTAAATTGCTGAGATGAAATGCTAATCTCAACTCACCTTTTAGCCTCCTTAGTCTTTTCTATAATGTAGCTGCAGGAAAGGGATATATGTGCACTGGAACAGTGCTGCACGGTTACAAATAAATGTTTCTAATTTCTGAGTATCCAAATGTACTTTGTTAAAAAACTAAATTCCCAAAAATGCAGTACTGAGTTTAGTCTACTTTAAAATTCAAGCCTTAGCTCTCCTATAGAATTGCAGTATCAATGCATTGTACATTTTCCTAACGAGACTAGTGTTACAATTGCTAAAAGCTGTGTTTTATTACGTAGGTTGCTAATTGTTGGATAAATTGTACATTTTTAAGAATATTTACAGCTCAGCTGAAGTTTAGTTGTAATGAAATAAATAGACTACACTGATATGGTCCATTATTTTGTATCAAATGAAGATAGATTATACCAGAAGTGGGGCGGTATACATTACAAATATCATCAGTTTATATTATATGTGTGCCCACTTTATTAACTATTGTGCTGGAAACAGCTTTTCAAAATTGGACTGAATGCCACATTTGGAAAAACTCTGGGTGTAGTTTGCCACTTACAAAAATAATATCCAGGTCTCTGAATGAACTCTTATCAATATGCATAAGATTTAACTACAAAAAAAAAAATCACAGCTGCATGCAAATAAGCCTCAAAATGTTATTACGCAGTAATTAATTCTGACTCTCCTTCTGAATACTAATGAAGTCTGTCCAGTTTTCATCGGTGAATAATTTGAATTTGATTAATCTGATCCTGAGATTGTCAGTAAAGTGCCTGATGCTATTCTTGTATGATGAGAAGGATAAAAACAATGCAGTATATGTATTCAATAGAAGGAAGAATTATCTGACAGTAAATCACACTGTTATTTTGACCTCATTGTAGCTGTAGAAATCTACCTAAATAATGTTATCTGCTCCAGACATGATCTACAACAGTTTAATGTGCAGCCTAATGAGAGAGAAAAAATATCTATTGTACCTGGAATCTGCTTATGATAGATGCTTTTTTAACACATTATGCGAGGTCTGATAATAAGACTAAGATCCAGGTCCCCCGTCTATTTTGCTCTAAATTTTGCTACTTGGTTGTCAGTTCAACACATTTCACGGTTTATTCAGTAGACTCTATGGGGGGATCTATAAACATAGTGCACACAGAAATTGTACCCAATGTTGGTACAATTTCAGTGTGCGTCAATGTATAATGCTACAGAAACAAGGGAATTGGGAGCACAACCGTACAAACATTGTACCGTGATAGGATACCTTTACAATAAGTCAGTCTGTGAAATTTAATCCCTCTAGATATTCTACAGTCAACTGTAAGTAGTATTATTAGAAAGCAAAACATTTAGGAACAGCAACAACTCAACCATGAAACGGAAGACCATGTTAAGTCACAGAGCATGGTCACCGAGTGCTAAGGCGCATGGTGCGTAAATGTCTCCAGTGCTCTGGACATTCCATTGCTGAAGAGTTCCAAACTTCGACCCTCATTAATATCAGCACACAAACTGTGCAACGGGAGCATCATTGAATGGGTTTCCATGGCCGAGCAGCTGCATGCAAGCCTCACATCACAAAGTACAATGTCAAGTGTCAGATTGAGTGCAAAGCATGCTCTGGAGCAGTGGAAAAGTGTTCTATGAAGTGACAAATCACGCTTCACTGTTTGGCTATCTGATGGGCGAGTCTGGGTTTTGTGGATGCCAGGAGAATGTTACCTGCCTGACTGCATTGTGCCAACTGTAAAGTTTGGTAGAGTAGGGTTAATGTTAAGGGTTGTTTTTTCTGGGGTTGGGGTAGGCCCCCTTCCATTAGTGAATGGAAATATTAATGCTTCAGCGTACCAAGATACTTTGGACAATGTTATGCCTCCAACTTTGTGGGAACAGTTTGAGGAACACCGTTTTCTCTTCCAGCATGGCTATACCCCAGTACACAAAACATGGTTCATAAAGACATTATGGATGAGTTTGGTGTGGAAGAACATGACTGGCCCAAACACAGCCCTGATCTCAACTCCATCTAACACTTTTGGGATATGATCCTTGCAATGATTGTTATGATAATTCTAATTTTCTAACTTTTAGTCTAAATGCATGCAATGTTTGTGTTTGCTTCTCCGCAATTAACTGTTTAGTGAATGCACTCCAATCTAGATCAGTCTAGATTATGTTTCTGCTTTGAATTCATAAAGTGTGACTTTAATGAAGAACTAGGAGATACTGATTTATAGACAACCTACCATTCTGAGGCAAAAATGTCATGTGATGAGCAATCGCCATAGAAACCACTGCAATGTTTCTTTTGAATTGCACTTATCACTTTGCCCCTAACTGCTCTTCATACATCTGGCCCACAATTATTGGTTGCTTGAATTTGGATGTCCATTTTGAAGAGAATCATTCGTATAAATTATTAACTTCAGTCACAATCATGCTAAGCTCTCATGCGTTGGATGCATTTCACATTCACAGCTTAATAAATCTTTTCTACAGTGGTTTTGATAGGATCTGCAAGGACCCCTATAAGAAAGAATTACCCCCTTTATCTTTTTTTGTACTTATGTGAGAAATAGTTCCAGTCTTGGTATAGATTTTATCACTGTACTCTGCATTTCTGAAGCAGATTAAAGCAGTTGCTTCAGGTGGTGACAGTTGTGGTTTTGTCACATCACAGCAGCTGCTAGGCACTTGCTGCTCTTTAGCTAATGCATTGGGACCGGCATATTATTTATATTTCATTAACTTTTAATTAGCCCATAGCACCTATGTCTAACTAATGCCAGATGGATGCAATGAACAGCAGGGATAACTCTTCAATGATTATTATTTATGAACTGTGTTTAGTAAAATTCCCATATCCTACTGTGCTGCAGATGTATTGACAACTCTAGAAATAAAAGGTTACAGGTTGAATGCTAAAACTGTATTTGTTAATAATATGTCTGTGTATATCAAGGTCACAGTATGACTTTTTTTTTTTTTTTAAAGAGAAGTTAAGATAAATTTGGCACAAAAAACAAAATTGCAATTGTGTATGATTCATATTGCCACTCAGTAGGACTATGGACAAAATTCCATAACTAGCATTTTTATGAAGGGATGGTGGCAACCCTACTCATAATGATGCCTGCGTACTCTTTGGTTATGGCACAGAGGATGTGAGTTAGGCACCTAGTTGCTAGGCCTGTGTGACAGTTTTGTGTTCTCTGGCTAGTAATTTTGGTCATTGGACTTCAATTCCTTGCACGCAACTAGGGTTGCCATTTGACCAGTATTTTACTGGCAGGCGGTTAAAAAAATTGGCTTGAAACCAATGCCAGTCTATGGAGGCTATAGGAAGGCCTGTATTTTTCTGGTAAAAAGGAGGCAACCCTAATGCTAACATATGGTTTTATGAAAGGTTCAAGGGAATTCTATAGAGAGGCTCTATAGAATTTATAGGTAGGAGCAGCCTATCCACATTGGCTGAAAGTAGTGATTCTGTGTAAAGGTCCCCAATACTAATGAGCTCTGCTGTTTCACGTTACCCGGATCCCTTTATGCATCATGGTCTAGTACAAGAAAGCAGGGTAATACTTTAAATTTTATTTTATTTTAATAACTGCCTATTTTACTGTGTTAATATCTGTGTAATTATATGTAGTTACATAGTAATGTAGCTAATTGGGTTCATAAGAAGATATGTGAGTCAAGGTCATAGTTTTTAAATAAACCTCTCTGTATTGATCTCAGTAATGGCAAATTTCATTTGAGTACTCTACAATATAATCTATAATCTATTTCTATAAAATCTATATACTGTGACACTTAGAAACTTTAGTTTTCAAGTCATCCCATGGGTCAAGCCAAGGCTTAATGGAAAGGTTTCCACAGATCCATCATACATGTTTTAATTAGTGGTGGG
Source organism: Pelodytes ibericus (assembly GCA_036172795.1). Taxonomy (NCBI): domain Eukaryota; kingdom Metazoa; phylum Chordata; class Amphibia; order Anura; family Pelodytidae; genus Pelodytes; species Pelodytes ibericus. The sequence goes on from CM069863.1 coordinate 93,213,250, forward strand.
TTAAACATATATGACCTTCAGAAATCTTTAATTTTACATCTCAGGCTGGTGTTTTTTTTATAGAACATTAGGAAACACTATAGCTTTATGATGTAACCTGTTCTGTGAGTGTGCACATCTCGTTATGTAGTATATATACTTGTAGTCATTTCAGCTGTACCACTTAGTATTTATGCTATTTATGCCAGGTTAGCAAAGTTCTTCATTGTTTTTATCTTTAATTATACATACTCCGACTTCACTCTTTTTCAACAAGCACATATCGACAACATGTACTCTAATACAAAAATGGGTATATTCACTAAAATTCAACTTTGTTGGTCGACTTTCATTTTGAGACACATTCAAGTCAAATTCAGCACCAGATTTTGACTGGTTTGAATCTTCCCCATTGAAAGTAATGGGAGGCGAAATTATCGAATTTGATTTAGTCCCAAAGATAGCTCCATCAACTTGCCTCTCATTACTTTCAGTGGGAAAGATTCAAACCTGGGTTTTATTTCTCAGGTGCTCAAAGGTCAAATTTTAGTGAATAGTCCCATCAGACATATTTCCTTGACAAGTGGTTTATACCATGAACATTACAGTGCAAGAAGTACAAGATCAATAAATGTCACGTTACATGCTGTTATTAAAATTGCTCATCTGTTTTTCTACAAAACTCTAATTTCCTGAAGTTCCAACACAGGGCATGTATATCGAAGGTCATCCACAGAGATGATGTGGAGTTTCCTTTGCAACCCACTTCACCATCTTAAGATAATCCTTTACAGTAATTACTTTCACTTCCTACAAATTAAATAAAATTGGTCTGCATATTATGCTCCATTCCCATGGTTTCATTTATAATCAAGTTTCAGGAATATCTGGAAAAAAAAACTACAGTAGGTGTAGGGTTGCCACCTTTTCTTCAAAAAAAAAAAATACCTGCCTTGGTACTCTCTCCATAGACTTAACATTGGCCTGATGCCAATTTTTTACCGGCCTGCCGGTAAATGTCAAGCAGTAGTGCTTTACTATGTTGGGGATGCCAAAGCATCTCAGTGGATGATATTCTTCCTAAGTTGTAGTTTCTTTTCTCTTACTATAGGCTCTGTAATTAAAGCGAGCACACACCAATGATAGTCGGCTCCGCTATTGTCTCTCTTTATTGCCACAGTGATGCTTCATCAAATTGCAGCCCTGCAGTCTTTTTAAATGACTTTGGCATGATGCACAATTAATACACCATTCAAACGCCAATTTTATTGAGTTTGAAGTGACATTTTGCCTCATTAAAAATAGAAAAGAGTAGGCTTTAGTCCTACTTTAACTTTAATTATCACAAGGTTATGTTTTAAATAATACAACTTGCCTGTTCTATACTTTTAGCTCAGTTAGACACTTTACTGAATCCATTTGCCTAACGGGCCAAACAATGTACAGTAATTTGCAAAAGTTTTAGGCAGGTGTAACAAAATGAAGTAAAGTAAGAATGCTTTTAAAGACATGCTAATAGTTTATTTTTATCAATCAACAAAATACAAAGTGAATGAACAGATGTCTTCAAAACAGAAACCATTCTTCTAGGTACACTTACACAAATTCAGGGATTTTTTTGAGGAATGTAGTCAGGTGTATGATTAAACAATTATACCAAATAGGTGCTTATGATCATCAGTTTAAAATGTAGGTTGAAACACAATAATTAACAGAATCAGACACTGCTGTGTAGGAGGAATACCACTGGGTGAGGAACAGCCAAACATCACATAATAAGGTGAAGTTGCTGAAGGCAGTTTAATGTGGAAAGTCATACACTATGGCAAGGCTGAGCAGAGCAACAATACACAAGGTAGTTTTATTGCATTAGCAAGGTCTTTCCCAGGCAGACACTTCAAGGGTTTTCACATCTGCTGTTTTGAAGGAGCACAAAGAAACAGGCAACATTGAGGACCAAAGAAGCAATAGTTGAGTGGTCAAGGAGAATAGTGTGCAGATGGAAGTCTTATCATGCTTACTTTTGTTTGTAAGTGGAATATGTCCAGCTGTGCCATCAGCTCAGAACTGGCAAAAAACAGTGGGATTCTGGCACACCTATCTAAGTTGGTAAGAAGTGGTTTTCATGGAAGACTTGTGGCCAAAAAGTCATATCTCCGACTTGGAAACAAAGATGCAACACATTGTCTGAGACGTCACTAGAGAGACAGGAAATTCCATTCATTTGAATGAAATTATTCTCATTGGTTCCTGCAACACCAAAAAAAGGAAATCAATTTTACTCAGCTAGTGTGGGCAGTCCTGGTTTCTTGTATTTTCACAATTTTATCTAGCTGTAAGTTATTTTATATTTTAAGCAATGCCAAATGTAAAACATGCATTTTAAGGTACTTTGAAAGCACATTAATATGTATTAATATTTGGAAGATGCATTTTGGGCACTAGACAGTCCCTTATTATCATCAAGTCTGTCTGGAATTACATGAAGAGAAAGAAGCAACTCAGGCTCCCTAAATCCACAGAAGAATTATGGTTAGTTCTCCAATATGTTTGGAACAATCTACCTCGGAGTTTCTTAAAAAAAACAAAAAAAAAAACATATACAAATGTACCTAGAAGAATTGATGCGGTTTTGAAGGCAAAGGGTGGTCACACCACATATTAATTTGATTTAGATTTTTCTTCTATTCACTCAATTTGCATTTTGTTAAATGATAAAAGGAAACTATATACAGGTCTATATATGAAAGCATTCATAAGCCACAGCATGTTTTCACACCTAACTAAAAACTTGCACAGCACCAAATATGTTTCAACGTCTGAATTTAAATTTCTGGTTAAACGCAATCTATAGGTTGTGTTTATTGATGTTTTTAACAGTGACAAAATGAAAACCTTTTAGATTTATCAAAGGTACTCCAGCTATTAGAGACCATGACTGCCATCAATCTTAGCAATTTTGGGAGGGGTCCTATATGGCAAGAAGGTTTTTCATGTCTAGAACTTGTGTTAAAGATGAAAGATGTCCAATATTTGTTGTCCTAGTGGACATATCTGAAGCACCTCATACACAATTTAAATCTAGATGTATAAATGTCACAGAAAATGCAGTCAGAAAATCTGTTTGATTCCTATGTTACCCATGGAGCTTTGTTACTGGTGTCCACAGGGCATTGGTCGATATGGTGGTCTGGGCTTGTGGACTGGAATGCAAAGCAGTATGCTTTCTGTGATAGCATCATCCATAACTCAAAAGGATGCCGAGATCAAGGGTATTTTTTGCATGTTTGGTAGGCGTGTGAGAAGTTGAAAAGTTCTTGACATAAGACAGAGGGAGATTTAAAGGACAACTGTAGCAAACACATAAATATTATTTAATTTAAAGATTGCATCAAGTGTTTAAATAAAAATGTTTTAATGAAAGAATATAAATAATGTACCTTATTGAGCCCTCTTTGCTCTGTAAAGCTCTAACAGGTTGTTTAGAATCTTAGGACAGTTCTGCATTCCCCTTGGTTCACATCAAGGAAGACCGATCCAATCCAAGATTCTAAACAAGTTTGTCCCCTGTCAGAGCTAAACAGAGCAAAAAAGGCTCAATAAGATACATTATTTGTATCTTTCATGAAAGTATTTCTATGCAAACTACCTACACTTGCATTTTTTACTCTAAGTAAAGCCCCAGTCCTGTTTGGTTCATAGAAGCAATGGGATTGGTCCATTCTTAAAGGGGCAGTCCCACCAAAAAAAATATTCAATGCTTTATCGTGGAAAGGAATGGAAAAGAAACAGATCTAGCTGATCATTTTTTCCCTGCAACACTTCCTGTCTCCTAAAAACTGCAAACAAACTGCAGTCGATTTATGGTTTTTGCAGTAGCAAAAGTTCTACCTTGCCCTCCAATTTATTTTCAATGTATAACTGAAGGAGAACCATAAATAGTGGTAAAGAAAAAAATAAGTGCGTTTTAGATATATCAAATAAATAAAATGATCTATATATTAGGGATATTCTAAGAGGCTTAGCTATATTCAAAAGATCTTAATGACGTTGGAGAAGAACACCTAGAATCACAGGATTGCTTGAACGAGCAATGCTAAGGATCTCTTCTATAAACAAAACTTGTGATTGTAAATGCCTGCACAGTAAAGATCTATGTCTTTATTGATGGACTGTGGAATTGACAAGAAAACTGCAAACGTAAGGCCAAAGTAGTTGAGTTGGAAGAATCATCCACTTCAGCTATACTTCAAACTCTATTTGGTTATTAATTTTGCAATTCCCTTGTCAATTCCCCTGCAGTTCCCTCTTGTAAAGGTTGTCCAAAGACAGTCATAAGTGAAGTTATGAGATGTCCAGGTGAAAATGGAAAGAAACGTAATATTAATATCTAGGTGTAGGTGAGAAGTGGAGTTATTAAATGGCTTAGCACAGGAGGCTTTGCCATCAGAATCCCGGTCAACTTTATTTAATAACCGGGTGGAAGTTTTCTAATGGTGATAAACTTTTATTTTCCTTTACCAAGTCTGAGCTGACGTACATTTATTGGATGTCTGAGTGCAGAGAGTATTCAGTAAGAGGACTAGAAATATTTTATATTATGAAAAAGCCAGCACAAAATCAATCATGAAGTTTGCTCCGAAGCATTTGTCTCCCACACCAAGATATTTTTTAACTCTTGCATAGAGAAGACACACATTGCTTTGCAAAGCTGAACAGGCCTGTGATGTCTGGTATGCTAATACTACAAATGATTAGAATGCCCACTATTAGAATGCAGGGTTTTATTGAGCAAAAAGATAGTTTAAAAGCCATTATGTGCCAACTTTATATTACTTAAAATAGAAAATATTTTTTTTTTCAATCCTTTTATCATCTTATTAAATCTTTCTTATGACAGCAAAGAGGAAATTACAGTGATTTTAGGGACTGAATCTTTATCAGTAGTTGACAGGCAGAAAATAAATGATAAGAACATACAAACAGTTATTTATAATGGCATTTAGCTGTAAAGTGGCAGTTGTTCACTATTTGATTTATGTTATTATTTTTTTTTTTTCAGTCACAAAAAAAAAAATACATTCTGCAGCCCATCAGGAATTTTTATGAGCTTATTTTTGAAGTATGAAAGTGTGTGAACTCAGTGAAGGGGAATAAGATAAATGTTAACTGGGAGACAGAGGTGTTGTGGATAATGCAATTTTTGCTCTTCTGTTTAGAGGAAATTAATTTCAAAAGCTTAAGCGTGTTTAAAAGTGTATTTTAATAAGGCAGTGAATCTACTTTCTTCTAAACTAAAGAATGTTTCAGCTCTCTGCTTATGTTTTTTTATATGAAAATGCTCTATCACAACGTTATATCCTAATTTAATTTCAACCCTCAACAGGGTTCATGACAGAAGTGAGGACTGAATTCCATTTAAAAGGAGACGTAAGGCTTTTATAAGCCAAGTAGGCTAGCCCAATACATAACCTTCCTATATGTTAGGCGTTAAAACAATACCGTATTTGCTCGATTATAAGACGACCCTGATTATAAGACGACCCCCCAAACTTTGGATATTCCATTAGGAAAAAAACTAAAAGCCTAAATATAAGACTACCCTATAGGAAAAAAGTTCAACTTGTATATATTCACATGTAAATTGCTTTTTTAATAAAAAATGATGATATCAAAAAATGTATTTCTAGTTTTTATTTCTTTTTATGTGCCAATGCTGCCTTTCCCTTGCCCCCATTTTTCTCTCTCTCCCCCCTCCCCTTGTCTGTCTCTTAACCCCCTCACTCCCCTTGTCTCTGTCTCTTAACCCCTTCCCTCCCCTTGTCTGTCTCTTAACCCCCTCACTCCCCTTGTCTCTGTCTCTTAACCCCTTCCCTCCCCTTGTCTGTCTCTTAACCCCCTCACTCCCCTTGTCTCTGTCTCTTAACCCCTTCCCAACCCCTTGTCTCTGTCTCTTAACCCCCTCCCTCCCCTTGACTCTGTCTCTGCCCCCTCCCTCCCCCTGTCTCTCTGTCCCCCTGTCTCTCTGTCCCCCTCCCTCCCTCCCCCTGTCTCTCTGTCCCCCTGTCTCTCTGTCCCCCTCCCTCCCTCCCCCTGTCTCTCTGTCCCCCCTGTCTCTCTGTCCCCCTCCCTCCCTCCCCCTGTCTCTCTGCCCCCCTCCCTCCCTTCCCCTTACCTTGATCCCTGGTGGCTAGTGGGGGCAGCCGGGGGATGTCTGCACAATACTTGCAGACATCCTCCATGCTGCCCGACACGGCAGTCTATTATGACGGACAGCTGTCCGTCATAATAGTCTGCCGTGTCGGGCAGCATGGAGGATGTCTGCACGTATCGTGCAGACAACCCCCAGCTGCCCGCTTTTCCCTGGTGTCTAGTGGGGCAGCAGAGGATGTCTGCGCTCGTTGCGCAGACATCCCCTGCTGCTAGAGAGGGGTATCCAGGTCTGGGGACCTGGATCCATGCTGGGGACCTGGATCCATGCCTTATAATCTGACCTCAATTTGAGGTCAGATTATAAGAAGACCTCGATTATAAGACGAGGGGTAGTTTTCAGATTTTTTCTTCTGAAAAAAACCTCGTCTTATAATCGAGCAAATACGGTAATTTAGGAACTTTTTTTATCATATATTTTCTGTCATGCAGTGTATTAAGTAGAATTTTAGTCAGAATATCATAAAATGGTTACATAGTAATTCACTTTTTTAGTACAACTGTTCATGATTTTCTCACAAATATTTTTTTTCCACCAGTTGCCACAATGTCGTTGTACCTACTGCAAGCTTAAATAATTATCATTCCTTAATGTTTTCAAAATAAACACAAAATAACATGTTGTAGTGCTAAATATGTTTGTTATTTAGTAAATTGGAAAAAAGAATATCTGACTAATAGTGAAAAATTATTTTTATTTTGTTTACTTCACCAATCTGCCTCTCTGTGCTGCTGTGGGATCTTCCATTTTGTTTCTGTTGCTACATGTTTCCTGAGCTTCACAGAAACAGTTCATTTGATATATTTGAATAGAAATGTTGATGAGTAAACATGATCAAAGTAATAAATGATTTATTCATTAAACAGTCTTGGTGAATTGACAGAAGAGCTACAAAATGTATGTCAAAATTGCTTATGCTCTTTATGCACACAGGAAAATACGGGGTTTATTCCCTAAAAGTGAAATGTGGTGAACTGACATGGTGACTGCAAAAAACAGGCATTAATAGCTGAGGTAGAAATGCAGGCAAGTTACTATACTATATGTCAATATACTATACTATTTCCACCCACTGAGCAGTTTAAATAAAATATGCAACAAAATGGATGACTTAGTTGAGATGGAAGCCATTCCATGGGCTTCCTGTAACAGTTCACTTTTTTTTTTTTTTTTTAACTAAAGATTCCTGTTTAGTGTCTGTAGAAAGTGTAGATTTGTACTTTGACCAGTAGTCTAATAAATGTAAGTTACATCCTAAAAAAAAGAAAAAAGTGACACAATCGGGGTATTGCATAAAAACTCCCCCACTTCAAAGTGTCGGGAGAGGAATAAGAAGGTGCAATCGCTGTGTGTTATGTATAAAAGGACCTTCACCAAAGAGTGTTTGGAAGAGGTTCTCCGACACTATTCGGGTGATTTTAAGCACCTGATTTTTTTTTTACATTGGCTGCGCATGTGCTCACGGCATGTGCGTTGTGGTTGTACATAACCCCGAATGCATCTGTATGTAAGTATTCTAAGGTAGAATGCTGTATACCAAAAATAAACATAAAGGTTCCTTTGTAAATTGTGTAGCCTGTCTTATTTGATTTTTAGCTCACTGTAACAAACCTTGTGCCTGTCCCACTTCAAACTACCCTGAGAACTGTACATGCAATACAGCTGTCACTTGCAAAGAGTATGCAAAGGCTTGCAAAGCGTATGCAAAGGCCCTAAACATTGTACTGACTGGGTCCAAGGATGAAATGCTACAACCCCCCCCCCCCCCCAACCACGTCATGATAAAATGCCCACATCCATTATGTTATATCATGATAATTAAAAATACATTTATCAGAAATTGAGAATGTGCATGGAAAAGCACCCTGTCTATATGCCAATAAAGCTCATAGACTAATACTACTGCTACCAGACCTTGACTAAGCAGTTTAATTAATGTATTATCAGTAGGTTCTATAAGAATTATCAAGTGTGTCAATTTAATTCTGTATAGCTCTTTTCTTATTAATTGTCCTGCTTGAGCATGAGTTTGATATATGTCACAATTTAACATTCCACACCCAAATTGGAATTTGAAAAAATCTCTGGTTTGAATTTTCCCCATTGAAAGTAATGGGAGGCAAAATTATCGAAGTTATTTTTGTAGGAAAATGAAATCTATTTGTGTTACCATATGGCAACATAACTAAGGAATTACTGTTTAATCATGAAAGCAGCAACTCCATGCTGTTGTGGGATCCGTATCTTCTGTTGCTGCACGCTTCTGTAAACTTTGCTGGACCTCTGAAACCAATAATTTAATGATGTAAAGTGCAATGATTGATATATGATGTGCGAGGAATGAATGTGATGGCGAACTAGAACATACTGATACATGAGGTAGAGAGCCTTGCTCCCAACCTTACAATCTAGAGGTAGTGGGTTAGATATAAATTGAATTAAATAAAAAAAAAACTGTGTTTAATGTATTATATATATAAATATATATATTTTTTTATTTTTTTTTAGGCAGTGTTTTTTATCATGACTAGCCTGTATTTTTTGGCTTAAATGTTGCAACCTTACTAATAACAAGCTAATAAAGTGTACACATGTACTTGTTACATGAGTTAACAATTTATGCATCCTTGGTTACATTCGCTCAAGTTGGAGTTGGGAGTTAAGTCACAGACAACATACTTCATTAAATCAAATTGTAAACCTACATTTGCTGCATGTCATGTGAAATGATATATCTTACCTATTATTTTATAGACTTATTCAACTTAGTCTTAGTAAGGTTTAGCACACTTTAAAATATCTGTGTAAAAAAGAACTTTCTACAAAATAGTTTTCTTCCATTTCTTATCTCAATACATTAAAAAAAATATAGATTTTTTTGGGGGGTAATATTTTATTTTGCCAGGCACCATTTGTGTGCTGGGGGGTGGGGGGGGGGGGGATGGGTGTCTAAGCAGGGATTTCATCTCAAAGGGTGTGTTTTTTTGCAGGTTTGGGAGCTATTTATATTGTCCACCCCATAGCTGGACAAGGTAGAGGTAGGTAGGGAGTTCATTGAATTTAGTTGATTTCGTGTGCAGGAGGCATTTGGCCAGCTCGTGGCACAGGGGAGGGACACAGGGCCATTGTTTTTAATTTAATTGGGGCTTGAGGGCATAGTGTGCCAGAAGACCCAGAGGCATTTGTTTTGAACTTAATTGGGGCTTGGTAGTTTAGCAGCCCCCTGGGGCTATTCATTTTATTTAATCGGGGCTGTAGGCATATGCCAGCCTGCAGCCCCTATGGGTCCTTCATTTTATTTAATTAGGGCCACAGGCATACAGCTCTAGAGGTCTTATATATTTTTATATATATATTAGTTATATATAAATATATATAGTTATATATACTGACCACTGCCATGGCAACGAGCTGCGGTCATTAGGGGGCTGCTGGACCAAACATTTTTATTTTTTTGGGGTGGATGACTAGGGTACTGGCGATTACAACCCCAGTCTCCTAGCTTACATTTAACAGGGAAATCAGAAATAATGTGTTTTATGCTAAAAACCCTCACGTAATACCACTGCTTTAACGCACAGTATTTAATTGCGGTTGAATCCATTAGGAATAATGTGTAGTATTCAAACTTAAACTTTTGCCGGCCTTAACGGTCAGCATTGAATATACCCCATTATTTGTTGTGTTAAAATTAAGAAAAGTAGCGAACAAGTCCAAAAATGTCCCTATCAACTGTATAGTAACATCAAATCTGTTTGGCAGGTTAAATCATTCTAAAAATATAAGAAATAGATTTGTTAAAATGCCATTCTTTTTTCGCTCTACAAATGTATCTAAAGTACACTTAGAGCTTTTTTTTCCTTGGTCAATATGTCTATCAGTATTCAGTATTATGCAAAATAGCACAGGCATTTATGATGGATATATTCCAGGAAAATCAAAAACTGAATAATCATAGTTCCACCACAATTTTGCTCTGTTGGATGGAAATTTGCATGAAAGCAAGTGGTGTGCATCTACTTTAACAGTACCGTGCAAAGCAATAGCACACACCATGGGAAATTTAAACTACCGGGACCAAATCATTTTAAAGAAAATACCATACAATTGCATAGTTAGAGTAAAAGTCAGCAATTCATACTCTTCTTTTAACTTTTTGCTTTCAAAAGTCTTCATTCTCTCTGCTTTGTTTTCTTCATACAATTGTCGCCTTTACAACTTTCTTTGTCATATCACACTTGTGAAAGTGCAGAGCACTGGTTACCCTAATACAAACTGAACACTAAATCAAAGAGCAGCTCTGAGATAGAGAGTTCTCTAGACATAGGGTTGCCACCTGACTAGCAGGCCAGTACAAAATTGGTTTGAGGTCAATATTAAGTCTATGGATGTTTTGATTTTATTTCACCTTAGTTTGGCAAAATATGTTTCAGCATATTTAATTAGTAATATCTATATTATACAGTCATCCATCATACATTTGATTACATAGTTAATGGTTTGGACTTATAATGGCTTTATATAAAAAGGAAAAGAATAATTTTTGGAAGAGTAGAGTTTTCCTTCTGTGACCTTGTAATTTTCAGTGTATTACTGTGTATGATTTAGCGTGAGATATGCATGGCAATAGGGGGGTCTTATTTATGAACAATTGTAAAGGTTATATGGAGTAATTGCCTGTGTTTACTGGTCTGTGTTATTTGGTCAGTTCAATCACTTCCAACAGAAAGTAGCACCTCCTCAGTACAATAACCATCGTTTGTATGCTTGAATAACAGGACAATGCTGCACTCCCTTGGACCGATTTTAAGATACAAAGCTTTGTTTTACCTTTACATAACTTGTGATATCTTCTAATTAAATATTTAAAAGTGCACAAAATGGTTGAGAGTGATTTATATCTATGCTCATCCTAAATGCTGGAAGCAAGGGCAACGTCAATAATGGGTTATATATGAAGAAAGAAAACCAAAAGAATGTTCCTGGTGACGTTACCAACATTTGGCACATAATTATCAAGACAAAACTGGTGCTATTTCAGGAAAAAGTGTTAAAATAGTAATAACCATATAAAAATGGAATTCTATGGTAGTTTGCTCCAAATTTAGCCCTTTTTTAAATAAAGCCTGTTTTGCCTTGACAAAACTGACCCTTAGTTATGATCCAAAATTGCTCTTCTTGCATCTAGCATAGGTGTGCTATTCATAAACTAGTGCTGTACAAGTATGTTTGTCATTTTGTTTATGAACTATAACTCCCATGTTTCTTGCTGAGATAATACCCATGATGCTGATTTATCTATTATAAAACTGCTTTACGACTTCCTTGTGCTGGATTAACTAACTAGAGTGGTATTGGGTCTGAGATATTCAAGCACTTAAGTTAGATTGCAGTGAATGTTGCTATTAGTATTATTCACAAACTGGTTGCAGAATGGAACTAACAAGCTATAAGGAAGAAAGAAAGGATTGTCTCTAAAAACACAATAAAACACCAGTGCCTTACAAAGAATGTTGCAAATACCACAGTGCAACAAACACTCATATTTATATTTTAATTTCCTGTTATCTTTTTATCATGGTATCCATACATGAAAGAAATATACAAGAAAACATATAGTGCAACATCGTTTCTGAATGGTGTCAGTGTGACCACTTCCAAGTACAGTGATGGCTAAAGTTTTTGGGCCCGATTGCCCAGTTTTTGGACGACACACATTTGCAGTCCACAAAGTGCCAACACCGCATACACACAAACGCTTATACTCATACACACGCACACTCATACACACGCACACTCATACACACACACACTTATACTCACACGCACACTTATACACCACACACACACACGTACTCACACATACTTATACTCATACACACACGCGCTTATACTCATACAAACGCACACTCATACTCACGCACACTCATACACATGAACACTTATACTCATACACATTTATACACACACACGCACACTCATACACACACACTTATACTCATACACACACATGCACACACTCACACAAACACTCATACACACACACACTTATACTCATACACACTTATACACACACACTTATACTCAAACACACACACACACTTATACTCAAACACACCTTATACTCCCACACACACATATACTCCCACACACACTTATACTCATATTTACACACACACTTATACTCATACACACCTTATACTCACACACACATATACTCTCACACACACTTATACTCATATTTACACACACACTTATACTCATACACACACACTTATACTCCCACACACTTATACTCATACACACACTCACACACTTATACACATACACTTATACTCACTCACACACACTTATACTCACAAATACACACACACATACATACAGGTTCAGCTCTCACCGCTTATCTGCTCCATCGTCAAGGAGGTGCAGGCATCAGTGTAATAGACGGGCACTGCCGGTCACCTGTTTCTTCTCCAGATGACCAGGCGCATGTGAAGTTGGAAAGCAAACAGTTAATTGCTTTCCAACTTGAATCATCAGGAGAAGAAGCAGGTGACCGGCGGCGCCCGTCTATTCACTGTTGCCCGCACCTCCCGTACGATGGAGCCGATAAGCAGTGAGAGCTGAACCTGGCCGCGTGCCACAGCTGAGGGCTCGGCATGCCAGTTGTGGCATGCGTGCCATAGGTTTGCCACTGCTGTCCTAGTAGGTAACTCATTTTTACGAAATGTGTCTGTGCCTGTACTTTATAGGACTCTCTAGCCCAGATTTAACGTGCAATAGTGCTATTTACAGGACTGTAGCTGTCTGGATCTATACTGTATTGCAGACTGTTCAGATACCACAGCTTGCAGCTAAAGTTCCAGTATTTTAATCATGACTTTGTCACAAAGTCATTTCATGCAGATTTCCTTTTAGATCTATTCTCATTCCCCCTGGGAGGCTAAAAGGAAGGAAAAAAACCCTGATCAAATTGTGAATAACTCTTAGTGGTTTGGTTATTTGCAGACTCAATTTGAAAAGATTATGCAGTGCTTATTGGCCAGTGTGTTTTATACAGTTAAATTTGCCTCTTTGTTTTCCACATATATTGCGCACTCTCGGGACATTTAAAGCTACTAAAATACAAATAGCCCTTTTGTATTCAAGCAAAGACGTGTTGAAAAGATTAAGGGCTTTGTTCATGAAAGAAAGAACTGCAGGGAACTGAAAAAGGAATTTCAAACTTAAGGCCAAAGTAGCTTAGTTCGGAAAATTCTCCCATTCAGCTAAAACAAATGTCCAACTCGGCTACTTTGGCCTTACGTTTTAAATTCCCTCCTTAATTCCCTGCAATTCTGTCTTTTATGAATAAAAGCCTTATGTGATATTGAAATTAATTTACTTTCAAGCATAATAACCAATACCTAATCAACATATATTTTTTTTATTTCTATTAACTTGCATAATGTTTTTCCACTGTAAATAATTACATTATTCTCTTGTGTCTTCATTGTGACGGTGTTAGGCTGCCTGTAGGACAAATGAGAATTCCTTGGAATGATTTCAAACGTAATCTGTATGTTTAATATTTAAAAGAGCAGGGACTGTGGGAGACAGCTTGGGTTAAATGGATGTTTATCTGATTGGTAATCCAATCCAGATCCTAAATTCTAAGAAATGTTAAATATTCATCATTAAATGGAACATGGTAGTTGGTTGCTTATTAGGTCTTGCTGTTTTTAAACAGGTTATTTGTGCTAATAGCCGCACAGATGATTGGTATGGCATGATATGTTTAGGAATTCAAAGCAAATAACACTGTGGGATGATTACAAGGGAAATGCAATCATTTTAATTTGTATTATTACAATAATGATTAAGGGTGGCCCTAGTGATTTAAAAGATATACTTAAAGGGGCAGTCAACCCATGGTTATTATTTTTTAGAATAAATACATACAGCAAAATTAAATTTCAATACATTTCCTTTTTTATAGCACATCATTATGAATTGCCATTATAGATCTTAATTTGTGCAACTGAACAGGTAAACTGAAATAACATCATTGGTTTAGATAACATGGTGGATACGCCCGTCTTAACAACCGCACAGTGTAAAAGACATGGCTCCACCCCTTTTGGTGACAACAGCACCTTAGCTAGGATTTCATTTTTTTTTTAATAAACAAGGCATCCCTTACTTGTCCAACATTTTTTTGCCCATTCATAAGGTTCTGGCCCCAGCCACAGTAATATTAGGAGTGTGCTCTCACTGCTTGTCTTTATGCACCTGGTTTCCCTTCATGATTTGGTTTATCCAGTGAACCAATGATGTCAGATGGAAACAGTGAGCTAGTGTTTTTTCATGTGTTAAATACTCCACAGAGCTCATAAAGCCTAGGCAGTGAAGCAAATCAAGATTTTTCCAACTGATCCCATCAAATGGTATTACAATCTCAATTTGACAGATGTTATATGTCAGGTTGAAAGATGGGAGATGCTTGAATAAGAGGTTACAGTTTCAAACTGAAGGTACTGTGACTGAGATATTTTTACTATGGTATGCCGCAGAGCTACAAAAAATACCTCTGTGCTGGAGGCGTATAAGTGGAAACTAGAAAAAAGGTCTCTTGAATGGATTAATGAGCATTGCACAACCCCCAAATCTTCTAAACCATATAATGCCAGGCATTGTGGCATGGTGATATCACCATATACGAGCACACAAATACATGCTCATTGGTCACAGCCATGGCCGCCATCAGAATTTTTGGGGTCCCTTACAGAACAAATTATGTGGACCCCCCATAAATACATTCCCAAACCTGACACTCCTTAGTGGTCTAGAGCAGAGGTCTCTAAACTTTTCAGTACGAGGGCCACGCTGTACACTTTTCACGGGTCAAAGAAAAAACATTATTCTAATTCAACTTTTTACATATGTAATACCATATGCATTTTTTTTCCCTTCCTCTGCACAAAGAATTGCACTCACAGATCTTACCCCAGCACCCAGAATTGCACTCATTGGACTCTGTGTCAGGACCCAGTATTGCACTCACTGGATTCTGCCCTAGGACCCAGAATTGCACTCACTGGGCTCTATCCCAGTGACCACCACTTTATTCGTCTGTTCCTGAATGCTGCGTGCCATGCTGCCTTTTCACTTTTCGAAAATACATTTTGCACACAACTAATTTATAAACATATCCTTTACTCTTTTTACACACACTATTACAAATTGTATTGCTGTGGAGTTCTGGAACACAGTCATAAACATCAAACACCCTGAGCTCCTAAAATTGGCGAATGTTAGGGTAGGAAAGGAACAGGGGGATTTTGTGGGACCGTCTCTTCAAAATAGTTCATACCTACCTGAAGGTGACCGTTTCATTGACATGTTTTGTGATGACAGGTTCAGTTTAACAAAGTCACTTTTTACAGGAACTCCATGCTGTCCCATTCTGCCATAATATAGTCAGTACAAATGTAGTGTAGAACTGTAATTTAAGATAAGCTTTGTGAACTGCTGCACTGGATAGTGCATGATGCGCTACTCGGTAAAGTGATCACATAACTATCAGACAGATAGATGTGAAGTTAAAATAATGAAATGTAAATCAATGTCTAGCTTCATAATATGAGAGAATTGTCTGCTTACGTTATAAATCTAGTGCTGACTGAGTAATCAAATAAGAAAGCGTGTGTAAATTGAATTATCCCAGACAGTTGGTTGTTCTTGTTGTTTTTATGTTTATTAAAAAAACTTGCAAGGAGGTTGAATGTGCTTCAGCGATAACAATAATCTAGCTTTGCTGAGAGAATTGAGAATTAGGTGCACACCTATTAACCTCTTCACGCTGGACGGCACTTTGGTCCATAAAGACCAAAGCGCCAAACCAGCTTCTTTGTTCTCTGGGCCCCGATGTCTTCTGGTGAAGCTTAAGAAAAATTTGAAACTGAAAATTGCCCTGTACCCCTTAAATGCTTATGCAAGTCTCAGGCCCACTCAGCGTTCCAACCTCTATTGACCATCAGTTATCAATGACTTAGGCATTAGTTCTATACCCTTTGTATGAGAGCAGGACGGCTGAAACTCTGGACTGGACTCCAAAAAGGTGGCTCTTTTTATGAACTGCAAGGATATACAAAAGTGACATGGTTTATTAAAATACATTCAAAATAAAAATATTAACATCACAAGATCATTTTCACCAATTAGATATATTTAAACCTCTCGGCACATGAACTACAGTAGTATCAATGCAAATAGAAAACTTTTACTGTAATGTAGCTGTGAGTAATATCAAACCCCAAATACATTGGACCTATTTTTATGGCTTATAGATATACAAATTATCTTTTATTTTATTATGTTTATACTTTATAAAATAATTTTCTCACAGGATGTCCATAACGATTTCAAAAAACTATATTACTATAATTTAATTATTTAAAAAAAAAGATTTACCGGCACAAGTTTTTCTGTAGTCTACCTGCATGTCCCAACTGCATGTTGGGACATGCAGGTAGACTACAGAAAAACTTGTGCCGGTAAATCTTTTTTTTTTAAATAATTCAATTATAGTAATTACTGTGAGGGTGGCCACCGAGCAGGCCGGGAAAAAATTGGATCAAGGCCAATGTTAAGTCTTTCGAGGCAAAGCATGACTGGTATTTTTTTGAAAAAAAATGTGGCATCCCTAATTACAATGCTAATAAAAGCGATAGAAGAGATTCTTTATATATGGGGGAAATAGTATAACATTCATTTTCTGCTGAAACTTATGTATTTTACTTTAAATAGTATTGGCTTGTTTAAGACTACAGACCTAGATAATTGCAAATCTTTTTCTTTAAAAAAATGCTATACTTCAAACATTCAGTTAGGTACTAGGACAATGATCAGATGTTTATTAGTCATGGGAAATATGATGGAACAACAGTGCTAAGTAAATACAACTCTGTGTGAATAAACACATCCTAGATGGTTGGGTAATGATGCAAAAAAATTTTTTAGATATCTTATTCCCTATTCATTAATAGGGTTGGCTAATTCTGTAGTGTTTCAACCTGTTTTATAACACAGTTCATTGCCACTCAATATACATTTACCTGTCATTCCCATATCCAGCATTTTCTGACTCTTGCCATATTTTCAATGCAGTATTCATTAATTCAAGAAGTTGTGTGTCAAAACAACTGTCTTTTTTGTGCCTCTCATTCTAACTTGGGCTCCACAGAACATGTGACATACCTCAGCAGGCACACGATAAGTGCAGGTTTAATGGAACATTCCAAATTGCATTCATAGAATTTATTTTTTTGTCATGCCAGTCAGAAAAAGTATAATTTTCAAGGTATTGCACATTAATTTTAGTTGAATGAAGTGATCTCTATCTGTAAGGTCATCCTCATTAATTGCATTTGTTTAATTACAGTACTAATACGTAATGGTGCGTTTATGTTAATGGCTCAAGCATTGCTTTGAGGTTGTTAAAAAAAGATTTTTAGTTTAGCTTTCATGGGCTAGAAGTAAAATATAAAGCCTTCTGCTCTTTTTTGTTGTTGTTGTGCATTATAATTTTGCCATTACCATCAATTAATAATGCACTTAGTGTTTTGCCATAGACGTACTGTAATCCCCTTGCCCCCCAACAGTTAGTGCAATCCCATTGATAATGAACTGCATTGTTGTATGTCCATCATTCTGGGAGTTGCATTCAAGAAAAGTGATGCACAGCAAGCATTTTGAGGTATTGCAAAAAAGAGGGTAGTAAAAAAGCACATACAGGTATGAATGTGAAAAAGGACACTAGGTAGTTATGCAGTGTCCAATATTTGACACTCCAGGTGTTGTTATTACATTTCTCATGAAATGGCTGACTATTCACTAAAAGGTGAGTTGAGATGAACATTTCATCTCATCATTTTACCTATACATTGTGCAGGGACAAACCTGGTGAGTTTCCTTCACTAAGCAAATTCACCTGATGTGTCCCTGCACTATGTATAGCTAAATTCCTCATCTTTCCTGCAACTCACCTTTTTAGAAAATAGACTTTTGCTGAAAAGTTTAATTATAAAAATAGGGCATTCATCAACCAGCTCTAATTTCCCCCCACTAGAGCTATTTCAGCCTTGTATTTTCTGGCTATATGTTAAATTACCCTTTCTTGTGCTCATCTTTTTAATAACCGCAAACATTATTTAAATCAGGAGAAACGTAGAGGTCTTGTTTACACTTACTCTTTCCACTAGTTTCTATTGCTTTTTTAACCAAGTGTAGATTTTAGTTCAGTATTGGCACAGCTAATGGCAGGACTACATCCACACAATTTATTTTGAGATATCACTCCTCTAGGGGCCCACAAAACATTTTGAGGTGTAATTTATAACCTTTGTCCTTCCCAGGCTGAAATGTGCAGAACATTAAATATCAATCTATTTTTGCTAGGCAACCAAGTGAAGTAAGAAGCAAAGAAAACAGTCCCATCAACAATTATTTTATCACCTTATATAGTAGAACAAACATTTCTCTTCCCCTCAACAAAGATCTTTTATCAGGTTTAGTTTCTCCCTTAGTTGATTCAGGTACACATCACATCACTCAAGTTTCATTCCTACTAGATAAAACACAGTGATTTTTTTCTTGGCTTTTTTATTTGCCATACTTTATGTGCCGGAAAAGGTAAATGAAGAAGACTTCAATGGCTTTAGAAGTATCAGTGGTGCTGTGTCATTTTAGCCTGAATATAAATCAACTATGTGTCTGTTGGTCAAGAAAGAATGTTAAAATATATTTTATGTTGAATATATCTGGGAATAAAATAACGATTATGAAGTGACCATAAAGGGAGAGTATACCAAAAATGCAGCAATGGCGAAAAAAATAGCACACAACACTATACCAAGTAACAAAGAAAAGGATAATCCTGCACAAAGATGAACACCCACAATCACAAAGCAACCAAGGGTGCCAATTAAAAAAGCACACTTACTGTAAAAACTGAAGTAGGATAAGAACTGCAACTACCTATCTGTATATATAAAAATAAAACAAATATAAGAAATAGATATGGATGAGATTCTACTCACAAACGATGCTCCAATAATTAATGTGGAACATCATATAAGGAAAGAGGCTATAACAAGCATGGTGATCCCCATGAGGTCTGGTGACACAAGCCTGATATCTCCCATGAAGTCTTGATAAAGAAATAATACCATAGCTTCAGTAAGCAAATGCTTTATTCTGGATAAAATCCAATAAAATACTTAAAACCAAACAAATCCTGTTAATGCCCGTATTGACAAAAAGGCACATGGAGTCTATCTGGTGTAGTATGTATAGTTTTGCTTTCACTTTCAGTATGCAAACTATTGGATTAGAGTCTTGCTCAAAATGTGTTGTATCCTATTTGATTGGGTCATCTGGGTCATTTAACAAAAATGCAACCAGGCTGAAGGTACCACATTTGACCATTGTGCTGAATGAAGGCAGCTTTAAAACATGTTAAACATAATTTCATTTTCAGGTGGGACATTGTCTTAAAGGGACAGTCAAGTCCCCAAACTCATTTTGGTGCAAGGTGAAGATTACTGTTTGTATAGTGCACAGGCTTTTTTCCCAGTGTGATTTGAGGCTGGCATTCTAAATAAATCACATTTTTAATATTTGACTCAAGCCCTCCCCCAGTGATTACTCTAAATGTTTACTGCATAGCACTAATTAAATAGACACTGAGCATATAAAGTTGTGTTTCATTTGGTCACTTCCTGTGCTCCTGGAATATAATACATAGTGTGGACTTTAATAGACTTGCTCTTGTACACAGTAGGACCTCTTAACAGTGCAACACATTGTCTGATGACATTACTAGAGGGACAGGGAATGCTATTCATTTAAATACAAATATACTCATTGGTTTCTGAAGCAAAAAAAAAAGAACAGGATATTTACTTTTACTCAGCTAGTGTGGGCAGTTCTGGTTTCTTACAAACTGCTGTAATTGCTCAATTTAATTTAGCAGTATGTATTTTTTATTTTAAGCAATGCAAAATGTAAAATATGCATTTTAAAGTACTTTGAAAGCACATTAAAATGCATTTTTGGTGATCCAAGTGCCCATACCTCATTGCCCAGCTCATCATATAACCCCTGGTGGTATGGTAATGTAAGAATTTACAGTTCTGATATATTTAAGTGCATGTATGCATGTCAAGGTGAATGGCAATGTTTCTAGCTCTCTATTTACGACAGATCATATTCTCTGCTCCATTAATCTGACTGCCCTATGTCCCCTTTATTAAAAGAAATGAAAATAGCAATATACATTCATTTTTACTGACTTGTCAGTGTTAATGTGATTGATTTTTATGTTATTTTTATTTATTTTTCCATTCAGCAGAAAAATTGAGTATTCTTGAACCATGCCGACAGACTCTTAGTTCTAACAAGGACTGAAAAAAGAAAACATTACAGTTTGACATTAAAATAAGTAAAGTAAGCAAGCAGGGAGATAATAACACCTCTTGTATTTTTCTCTGTATCATAAAAAAACATATTGTCCTTTGCTGACTTTCTCCGTTCTTCCACAAAATAAAATCACTTACAAAGCTGAAAGTCATGACAAGAAACCACGTTTAAACCAATGTCAAACTGATCAAAAAATGTCATATAACTTGAAAGACTGACAACTTATTGGCACAATGGATTTAACAGCTAAATAAGAAGATGATGGTAAAAAGTCAAAATATGTACCTAAATGTTTTATTAAATAGAAAATGAACCATGACCCAATGTTTAAGATCACAAACCAAGCTCACAAGGCCAGTGACACTTTTAGGCTTGGCGGGGCCACCTTGGGTGACAAGTGGTAAGGGGAGTGACATTGTCTGCCCCCACCCTGCCGCTTGAAAGGTCTGATGCATTCATCTGTTGAACAAACAGGTCAGTTGATTCGTCTGGGATGTACAGATTTGTTCACTAATGCTCTACTGACTTTAAAAGATTCATTGACAGATGTAAACATCTGTTCTTCAGCTTGTTATTATCAATTTAGATGACAAAGGATCAACTCGAAAACAAATTGTACTTTGCTAGTTATATGTTCTTTTATCTACCCAATCATGGAGTCATTCATTGAAATTGAAAGAATATGAAATTATGATAAGCATTTCCTCTGCTGAAAAACTTGATTGTCAGGAATTTATTAAACAAACAAACACAAGCAGACAGCACAATTACACAGATACAGAATGCTTAGTAAGCTTTTGGATTCCTAATTAAGTGCATATAAAATATCCTGCATTGCGCTGTCACTTTAAATCAACAGCAGCACCATAATAAGGTTGATGCCAGTAGTTTTATGGACCTATACACCACTAAATGAGTTTGCTTATCAAGCATGGAATGAAATGTTTCTTTGCCTCACTAACAGTGTTTACAATTCGCTCTTCTCATCTGCGGGAAGCCGCAGTGCAGCTGGAGAATGTTCACTGGAGATGGTATCGCTATGAAGGGATGCTGTTGCTGGCCACTCACTACTCAAACAGGCTTTATGTAAAGTGAAGGCTTTGAGAGATTAGCTTGGAAATCTGTTATGTACCCAAGTGAATGCTAAGAAGAAGTCAGCAGATTATTTCCTAACCGACAGATGTGGCATTAATCAGCTGTATTCAATGTTTCTGTTTGAAGTTTTATAAAGTCAAACAATTTAACAAATCGGGTTGTGTCAGAGGGGTACAGTGGTAGCCAATTTTTAGTGGTCTGCTTTAATGTGATTTTGTTTGGGTGGTCTGCGTAATAATAAAATGTGTACAATATCTTGCCACTCTTAGACGTTTTGTCAGTATATTGCTTAGTGTCAAATATGTTGCATTTACTCTTGTCAGTCATTCCCTCCTTCATGTAGGATAGAATAGAGAGTTCTAGAGACTGTGACTCTCAGTGAAATAATATCATTCTATATATAATATAGATGAAGGCTGAAAAAGCAAATTGTATTTTAAAAAATGTATGCTTCTTGCTGTTTTTCTAAATTCTTGGCTTTCCAGAATGGCTGCATTACATCCATCCATTACTATTATTGGAGATTGCAAGAGATCTATAGCATAGTTTATTTAAAGTGATGCTGCAATTCACTTTTGGGAAAATTATTTTTAGTTTTTATATACTTTAACTGCTTTATTTTGTATATGAATTAAAAACCTGGTGGTGACTTAAATCATCCACTAGATTGCAGGCTAGTAGTTAGAAAAAAATGATCTATCTTGTAGACTAGTATTTAGGTAAATCATCTAGATTGTAGGCTAGTAGTTAGGTAAATCATCTATATTGTAGACCAGTAGTTAAATAAATCCACTAGATTGCAAGCTGGTTGTTAGGTAAATCATCTAGATTGTAGACTAGTAGACTTGTATTTAGGTAAATCCATTAAATTGTAGACTAGTAGGTTAGGTAAATCCACTAGA
Source organism: Pelodytes ibericus (assembly GCA_036172795.1). Classification (NCBI taxonomy): domain Eukaryota; kingdom Metazoa; phylum Chordata; class Amphibia; order Anura; family Pelodytidae; genus Pelodytes; species Pelodytes ibericus. The sequence goes on from CM069863.1 coordinate 93,235,897, forward strand.
TTGCTCCACAAACAGGGCTGTTTTAAGGGTAGAGATTCCAGCAATGGGTCCCTTAACCTCTTAATTCTGCCCATATAAAATAAAAAAACATCAAAGCATCCTAAATAGGAATTGTTGATAGAAAAAACACAAACTATTACCCTTCATGTTTCCTTATCTCTTTTTCTTCTTAGTGGAACCTTGAACAGTTGCTCTCTCCATCCTATGTAGCACCATGCTTGGCTCATCGTCTATTTAAAAAAAAAAAAAAAAAGAACAACAGTCAGTCACCATACATTTAAGTAATGTTTAATTGAAATATTGCATCATGTGTAGGCATTTTACAAAAATATGCTTTAATTAAAGACTACAAATAAAGTACCATATTGAGCCTTCTTTGTTCTGTACAGCTCTAGTGGGGGTGCGGACATCTTGGGTTAGATGGGACAGCTCTTCATTCATCTGACCCAAGATTCTAAACAACATGTCTGCCCCCCTCTGAGCTTTACAGAACAAAGAGTCTTCAATAAGGATTTTTTTTAAATATTCTTTCATTATAGCATTTCTAATTAAAATGCAATCTTTCAATTAAACAGATGTTTATTTGTGTTGACAGTTGTCCTTTAATACCATGAGTATATTTCTAAACAGCATGTTTTTAGCAAAGTTCATTGTTAAACTTGTTAGGGTGAAACCTGAGAGAAACACATTCTTAAACTTTATGTTTTTTCGTAAAGATATGAATAAAGCATACTTCTATCAAGGTGGTTTCTGTGTAGCAGTATTGTGTCTATAGATGAAACCAAAGTAAGCTTTTTCAGTCTGGTTGTAAGCATAATGTAAAATACTAATACAAAGCACAGCATGCAGCAATTTGATGTACAGAGTAAAATTTGGAAAGTGATTGCATCCTGATGCTAGCACTCTGTAATCATGTTACCCTCTGGTGACATTGGATGATGACTGACTAATGTATGAAGGTCTGTTAAGTTTTAAGACATTTCAGTGATTTGCTAGTAAGTTAGTGTTTCATATACTTATACTTTACTTTTTAGAAAATAAATAAAAAGTTCATTGAGCAAGAAAAAATATGCAAAAAGATATACTAAGAACCGGGAAAGTAAATGATTTACAAAACCCACATACACTCACACATGCTTACAAACACACTTACCCCATTGTCTTAGAAATGTGAGCAAAAAATGAAGTCTGTTTATGAATGTACTTCTCAATAACAAAGCAATAAAAAGATTACAAACTAACGATTGCTGTAATCTGGTGACAAACTTCAGGACAAATTTTAAAAAGTCTATGCACAGGTCACACATTATGTGTTGCTATGTGTGCGTAGACCGCCTCACCCAGCAAATAGGATCAAGAAAGGATAATTTTCCCTATATCTCTTTAGCCAGTTACAGGACTGCATCACCCTACTAATTGTTTTTCCCACCGGAAATTCTAGTTGTGTAGGCCCCATACTTTGTAGGCCCCATACTGTGTAGGCCCATATTTGCTGAGAAGATCTTATAGGCCCATGGTAGTTGACTGACATAGTTCTTGACTCACCTAAGATTATGTACAGTAGTAATGCATTTGCAGTAGCCAGTATAGAGCCACCAAATGAGAAGAAGATGAGGCATTCTACGACACCAGCCACCAGATCAGTATCTAGTTCATTTTCGGAACATAAAGGACTACCAGAAGGACCTAATCCTCTGTTGACTTATTGGAGAGCTGCTCTGTAATATCTTTTGTGTTTGCATGTTTAAGGAAGCTCCTTTATTGGGTCCACCAATCGTTGGTGCACCCAATAAAAGTTTAGTTTAAATATCCAAGAAAAGGAGATGCACCGATACACAAAATGTGGGAACTTCTCACCATCTGTTTTTCGAAATCCTTATCGGTTTCTTGTGGATAATTAATATGCTTTCCTTTTATTGCTTGTCATGGAAGTATATTTACTGCTCTATGAAAAATAATTGCCTGACTACTGAATAACTTTTTTGCTGCTATAATGTCACACAAACATAAAAAACATAAAAAATATGTCATGTATTTTAGAGAATGTAAATTAGTAATACTTTTCTCAGGGAAAGTTATTGCTTGTATGCTCTTCTTATAATGTAAGGAAAAACATGTTCAGAACACTATATATTCACATACTATTTAAGCCAATGCCATACTCCCCTCCCATGTCTTTTCTTATTTGCATCTGTCACTCAAGATGATAAGTCAGAAAGCTGACAAGACTGCAGAAATAAGTCACAAATCCTCCTAGAATCCAACTCTGAAATTCTGTTCTCTTAAATCTTCACGACTCTAATCAACTTCTGTGTACCTCTGGGCTGTAAATTCCAATCAACAGGTATGCGTCAAACTATTGTAGCTAAGTACTCTACAATCAAAGAAATTGAATTGGTCTGTGAAACCTGTAGCTCTGCCTTTAGATTTATTTTAATTGCAATAATAAGACATTTTGGAAAACCTCCAAATGTTCTCATATATTACTTATGACAGTACCTAAGACAAGCCAAACAGTTTCTAAAAACTCACATAGACGTTATATGATAAAAAAAATAAAACACGTTTTCTGTACTACCTTTAACTTTAATACGAAGTATTTACTATATGTTTCATTTGCTCGAATAAAGTGTTACTTTTTAATAGTAATGTATAAACCAAGCATGTGTTGCACACTAAAAATGTAAGCTAATTTCTATATTGGTCCTTTCAGTTCATATTGGCTAGTTTTCATGAGCAATTTTTCAATTCTGATGACTTAAAGAAATATACTGACCAAAAATAAAATAATAAATGTAAATAGTAAATGCGTATAAGAGGGGCAGTTCCTCCTACAGTCTCTGAAACAATATTACTAAATACACCCATCAGTCATAAAATTCTGACTAATGACAGGTGGCAAGTCAGTGGAGGCAGTGTGATGCTTTGGGCAATGTTCTATGAGGAAACATTTGGTCCAGCCATTCATGTGGATGTTACTTTGACATGTAACACCTAACTGAGCATTGTTGCAGACCATGTACACCCTTTCATGGAAATGGTATTCCCTGATGGCATTGACCACTTTCAGCAGGATAATGCACCCATCTGTTCCGCAGATTCCCCAGATCCCAATCTAATCGAGCATCTGTAGGAAGTGCTGGACAAACAAGTCTGATCCATGGAGGCCCAACCTGACAAATTACAGGACTTAAAGGAACATTAACTTTATATTTCACTTGTGCTTCTAAAATAGAAGCACAAGTGAAATGTTAGTTGTTTCTATTGTGAGGATAAACTGGCCAGTTTATCCTCTGACCAACAGCTGGCATGCCTCCATAGGGAGCAGGCAGCCGTCTGGGCGGCGACCGGCTCTCTCTGCTAGCACAGGGACCCTTCCTTCAGGGAAGCAAGAGTTAAAACAAAGTGCAATGTTCCTTTAAAGGATCTGCTGCTAACGTTTTGGTGTCAGATACCTTCACTCCGTCAGAGGTCTAGTGGAGTCCATGACTCTACGGATGGGGGCAGTTTTGGTGGCAAAAGAGGACCAACATAATTTTAGACAAGTGGTCATAATGTTATGGCTGATCGATGTAAGTACTGTATCGTGTAAAGGAAAGAAAAATAAACATATGTTTTATCGATTTTTTTCGCAACACTTCCTTTTTTGTAAATATAAAGGGCTGCTGTAGCAACAGTCTTGCCAACTTCCTCGTGCCCTCCTTCGCATGTTATATCATAGCACACATAGCTGGCCCAAACCATGCCACCGTGCATTCCAAGTGCTTTAAATAGCTGGGTTCAGCAGAGATAGGGGGAATCCTCAGTAATCGCTAATGACAGCAGTTTTGTACAATGGGTGATTGGTACTCACTACTGGCGTATACCCTAATATGGTGCCTAAACCTCAGTCTAAACATCTCTGGCTCAACAGAGAATGTTTTATGATAAATACAGCACTTTCTCAGAGGGGAGCATGGAAACTGCAAGAGGGAAAGCCAGCCTGCCCCCTGCCTACTTCCTTTCACTGATGTGACTGAACTTACAACCCACCAACGAAATTATTCTCAGTGTAAAACTACAGGATAACTGTAAAAACCATGCATAATTGAACATGTAAAATATAGCAAATGCAGAACCCAAATCGTTTTTGGCTTATCTGCTATGCAAAAATTAAACGCAGCTTTTGCTTGTCTTCAACATCATTTGACGTTTGCCTTCAGTTTAAAGTACATAACCAATTTTGAAGAAAATCAGAAAAATACGCTCTAGAACCAAACATTTTGTTTTCATAGCTGAACTCAGCAGAAGTAACCTGAAAGGCTAACCTGAGTGAGAAATGTATAGTAAGAGCCTTTTGTGATAAACTAATTATAAAATATTGCTTAAACAAAGAATCAATTGACATAATATAAATCCGTTAAGAAATAATAGGTACATTTTACAAAAATAGTTTGAATCATCCATATTTTTACTAAAATGGAAGCTTTAACATGTATTAATCAATGTATTTATTTTCGTTATCCCAGAGTGTATTTTAATATGAAGCTGTTATATTTCCATGTTTCTTGGAAATCTGGAGCAGGGCGACAGTTAAAGTAACTTTAATTTCCAGAGGTGTAAGCCCTTTCCATTAGCTCATAAACTGTATCAATTAATTTGCGGAAATTCCTCTCGGAAATGTTACAGCTGATTGGTTTCAGGGACTGTGCCTAACATTCATAATACGCTTAAGGGCAGCTGTAGAAGAATTTGTATTATTTACTGCTATGTAGTTGTAGAATTTAAATGAAGGCAGATCCGATGTATAATGAATGGTAATACATTTTCAATGCAACTAGGATTTCAGGAGTAAGAAACATATATATATATATATATAAAAAAAAGTTCTTTGTGTTTTTATGACTCAAGAGGCAATCATGGAAATAGTGTTTAAAGTACAAAACAGATAATCATGTGTAATTGCTTTGCAATACTTAGCATTACTATTTAAAGAATTGTTCCAGACGGAAAAAAAAACTGGAGAAGTCAATGCATATTAAAGATGATGGTTAAAAATGCTTTTATTTCTTACAGTTTTTTTTTTTTTAGTTTTTTTTTTGCAATCCTTAATTTGAAAATTTAGCTGTTGCCATTTTTTCTTGGGGATTGGGGCTTCTCAGCATAATAGCAGCTTAAAGGGACTGGATCACCTGAACATGATTTTACTGTGAATGTAGAGAATTAAAAATGATTGAAAATGATCTATACACTTTGTTAGCAAAATTGCAAGTAAATGCCTAAATTAGGAGAAAAATGTGTTTTAAACGTGTCTATGGAGTCTCCTGCTTATGGCATCTAGGGTTGCCATGCGGCCGGTATTTTACTGGCAGGCCGGTAAAAAGGCCAATGCTAAGTCTATGGAGAAAAGGTGGCAACCCTAATGGCATCATCTGTAGCCTAATATGCAAATGAACGGTTTTAATGCCAAATGTGTAATTTGCACATTAGGCCACATGTGAAGTCATAAGAAGCAGACTCCACAGACACATTTAAAACACATTTTCCCTCTAATTAAGAAATGTACTTTTTCTAACACAATGTATAGCTCATTTTCAATCATTTTCTATTCTCTACATTCCCAGTAAAAACAATGTGTAGGTGATACAGTCCTTTTAAGCAAAACAGAAGTTCATATTTTGGGAACTAATCACTGGTCTTACATAAAGATGCTTGGGAATGGCAACATACAACTGGTTTCACTGCTGGAAAAAAAACAATGAAGTAGTTTCAGAAAAAAGGTGTTTCCTGCATATCTCACATCATATAAACTGATTATCTTCCAAAAATGCAAAAGCAGTGGAGGGCTAGAGCAGAAAACGTTGAAAGACATTCTCAAGTATTCCCGGCATGCATTTGTAAGCAAACAAAAAACTGTACAAAGTATAGATTTATCAAACTTAGTTTGAACCAATCCTCTTTAAATAATTAATTTATTTAATTCCCCCCAGGTTTAACCTCCATTTCGCATGTCTTTACCTCATCTCAAACTTGCAAAAATGCTTAGTGAAATGTGGGGTGGCTGAATGGACGAGTATGGCATTTGAGCTCCAAACTCAGTTTAACTTTAGTGAATAGACCCATATTCTTCATTATTCTTATGGTACCAATAATACATTTGACTGAGTTTGTGTTTATAGATCTGCCACTAAGCATGCTGTGGTATTATTTTCATGGTCCATGCCATCATCATCATGTATTTAATAAAGGGAATCTATATATGTTTTAAAATCACAAAGATTCCTTTATTAGATGTAAACAAAATGTGTTTAGGATACAGATTGAATTTAATAATGTCAAACCAGCTTTGGTTTCCATAAATTGCAGTAAGTGTCTGTCCGTCATGGAACGGCCTGTGTCCAAATTTTCTAATATACTAGTGATAGTGGTCACAATGACCCTGAGGTTATGAGGTTTGTAATCTTGCTGCACTGTTATTACTTGTTATGTGACTGAAGCAGACATTATCAATGAGTACTGATGCATTAAATGACAAAGCAGTGCTGGTCTAGCATGTTTTTAACCCCTTGGCGACACAGGACGGACTAGGTCCGTCCTGTGTGCCGAGGCGTTAGTGACACAGGACGGACCTAGTCCGTCCTGTGTCAAAACGAGCACTGAAAGCGGAGTTTTTCCGCTTTCAGTGCTCTAAGGGCATTGTAACGATGCTTCCGTGTGGAAGCATCGTACAATACTAAAAAAAATGCCCGTCGGCATTTCGATCGCTCCGGAGAGCGATCGAAATGCCGGTTTTAAAGGCACAGAGCCTTTAAAACACGTGCATTAAAAAAATGAGCATAGGAAGCGAAATTTTCGCTTCCTATGCTCAGAAAGTGTTCCTGATTGCCTCGCAAGTCGAGGCAATCAGGAACACAAAAAAAAAAAAAGCACGATCTTGGTCACTGAGTGACCAAGATGGCGCTGCCCTTCTAAGGGCAAGAGCACAGGAGGCAGGAAGTTCCTGCTTCCTGTGCTCTCTGGCTGTCACACGATTGCCTCTTCACAGAGGCAATCAGTGACTGCCAGGCAGTCCTCCTGAACATCCCCACTGACTGGTCAGATCAATATTAACTCTATATTGATCTGACCAGTTATGATCTGTCTCCCTCTCCTCACATTTTTTTTAGTGAGGGAGAGAGACAGATCAAAGTTCTAAAAGTAAGTAAAAGTAAAAAAAAACAATAAATACACAACACACAAATAATAAAACAATAAAAAAAATTATTAAAGCAATTCCCTGCGTTTAACCCCTTCCCTGCCACTGATCTTGCATAAGCAGTGATCGTGCACATCAGCGCATTTATTTTTGCTGTTTGTGCATTTTTTAGGGGTTAATTTTTTTTGTACTGTAATTTATTACAGTACTAAAAAGGCTCTTCTAAGAGTTATTAACCCCTTCTTTGCCGTCGATCACTGCTTACGCAATGATATTGACGCCAAAGCAATTTTTATCTGTCTGCATATTTTTATTTTATTTTTTTACACATACCCGCTAGGGGATTACATGTAAAGTAAAAATTTTTTTTTTTTTTAAGCTGCCTGAGCGCATAGCGATCAGTAACAGCGAATTAGTGGCAAAGGCGGTTTGGTGATTTTCTCAATTAAGCTCACCATTCGCCCTGGTCAGATCAAAATTAGTCGGATCAATATTCACAAATATTGATCTGCCTCCCTCTCCTCACTTACATTTTTGTGACGGAAAGAGACAGATCAGTATTAGAGATATAAAATAACATTTTATAAAATTGGCAGGTTTTATGAAAGTCTTTCACTGTGTATTAACCCCTTCCCTGCCATTCATCACTGTGTAAGCAGTAATCTTGCACAGCAACAGTATGTTTTGCTGTCTGCACTGTTTTATGGATTCATTTCTTTGTACTGTAATGTATTACAGTACTAGATAGGCTCTTCTAAGAGCTATTAACCCCTTCTTTGCTCGAGATCACTGCTTACGCACTGATTCTGAGGCCGCGGACTCAGGGTTCGATTTTGACCCTATTCAGCTTTCTGATACATCATCTAGCGATGTATCGGTGGCTGCTGAGCCCTTGCCACAAGTAGTGATGGTGGGTCTACCGATAAAAAAATATATGGTTTGGTGGGGGTAAATTACATTGGTTGGCTTCAAAGATATATCCCATAAAGGACACGGACGCAGGTTGACTACATGTCAAAATTCCAAGTTGGAATTTTGAGATGCGCATCTCACAAATGTTGCCTTCTAGCCAAAAACAAACCAACAAACCTATGCATGGGTGCTATCCCTGTACTCGGGAGATGTTGCTGAACACATATTGGGTTGTTGTTTGGCAGTGACATATACCAGAATCTGTGAATTCATGCCTGAAGTACAATGCATGTGGAAAAAAAACTCCCAAAAATGTACTACCACAAACTTTTACAAAGGCTGGTGGTAGAATTAGTACCTATACAGTATTAAAATACCACCATTTGAAATACCTTAGGATGTCTATTTTCCAAAAATATATGGTTTGATGGGGTAAAATTCATTGGACGGCTTTAAAAATGTTCCAAATGGAACATGGGCGCAGGCTGACTACATGTCAAAATTCCAGGTTGGAATTGCGCACCCCCTAAATGTGGAATTTTAGACCCAATACAAACCAACAAACCTATGCATGGGGGGTATCCCCGTACTCATGAGATGTTGCTGAACACATATTGAGGTGTTGGTTGGCAGTGGCAAATAACAGAATCTGAAAATTCCTGCCTGAACTACAATGTGTGTGGGGAAAAAATGACATCCCAACCCTTTGACATAGGTTGGTGGTAGAATTAGCACTTGGAAAGTGTTAAAATACCACAATTTTAAATACCCTAGGATGTCTAGTTTTCCAAAATATATGGTTTTATGTGGTAAAATACTTTGACAGGCTTCAAAAGTGTCCCAAATGGAACATGGGCGCAGGCTGACTACATGTCAAAATTCCAAGTTGGAAATGCACCCCCCCCTAAACGTGGCCTTTTAGCCCCCAAATAATCTAACTAACCTACACATGGGTGGTATCCCTGTACTCAGGAGATGTTGCTGAACACATATTAAGGTGTTGTTTGGCACTGACACATAATAGGATCTGTGAATTCATGCCCGATGTACAATGAATGTGAAAAACAAATTACTATCCATAACATTGACATAGGCTGGTGGTAGAATTAGTGCATGAAAAGTATTAAAATACTACCATTTGAAATACCCTAGGGTGTCTAGTTTTCAAAAATATATGGTTTTGTGTGCTAGAATACACTTTTTGGCTTCAAAAATGTCCCAAATGGGACATGGGCGCAGGTTTTCTGCACGTCAGAATTCCAAGTTGGAAAACCAAAAAGCGCACCTCTCAAATGTGGCCTTTTAACCCCCAAATAACCTAACCAACCTATACATGGGTAGTATCCCTGTACTCAGGAGATGTTGCTGAACACATATTGAGGTGTTGTTTGGCACTGACATATAACAGGATCTGTGAATTCATGCCCAAAGTACTATGTATGTGAAAAAAAATTACTATCCATAACATTGACATAGGCTGGTAGTATAATTAGTGCATGGAAAGTGTTAAAATACTACCATTTGAAATACCCTAGGGTGTCTAGTTTTCAAAAATATATGGTTTTGTGGGATAGAATACACTTTTTGGCTTCAAAAATGTCCCAAATGGGACATGGGCGCAGGTTTTCTGCACGTCAGAATTCCAAGTTGGAAAACCAAAAAGCACACCTCTCAAATGTGGCCTTTTAACCCCCAAATAACCTAACCAACCTATACATGGGGTGTATCCCTGTACTCAGGAGATGTTGCTGAACACATATTGAGGTGTTGTTTGGCACTGACATATAACAGGATCTGTGAATTCATGCCCAAAGTACAATGTATGTGAAAAAAAATTACTACCCAAAACATTGACATAGGCTGGTAGTATAATTAGTGCATGGAAAGTGTTAAAATACTACCATTTGAAATACCCTAGGGTGTCTAGTTTAAAAAAATATATGGTTTTGTGGGGTAGAATACACTTTCTGGCTTCAAAAATGTCCCAAATGGGACATGGGCACAAGTTTTCTGCATGTCAGAATTCCAAGTTGGAAAACCAAAATGCGCACCCCCTAAATGTGGCCTTTTAGCCCCAAAACAAACCAACAAACCTATGCATGGGTGGTATCCCTGTACTCAGGAGATGTTGCTGAACACATATTGAGGTGTTATTTGGAAATACCCCTTCACATTTTAAGGTAATGTTTACCTAAATTGCAATATATGTGAAAAATTTAAAAAAAAGATTTTTTGCTGCAAACTTTGGCATAGATTGGTGGTAAAATGGCTACATGAAATGTGTCAAAATACCCCAAGTTAAATGCCCTGAGTTGTCTAGTTTTCAAAAATATGTACATGCACCACTTATAGTTCTGGCCCTGTAACATGAATAAAAAAGCACAAAAACATAAAAACATGGGCTATTTCTGAACTCAGGACATATATTAGAAACTTTTTAGCAGTGTTTTTTTGTTGTCTCTTGTACATGAGTATACGATTTTTCAAATAAAAGTCATAAAAAAATTATTTTTTCAATTTTTTTGCCATATTTTATTATTTTTTTTACATCAAATTATATGCTATTATCAAAATAATGGTATTAAAAGAAAGCCCTTCTTATAACGATAAAAACGATATATAGTTTGTGCGGGTACACTAAATGAGACAGAAATAAATTACAGCAAAACACAAACACCTCAGAAATGTTAAAACAGCCCATGTCACCAAGCGTCGGACAAGCCAAAAAAGTCATGTCACTAAGGGGTTAAAGATACCATAGTGATTAATTCAGGTGTTTTTTGACACATCCAAAATGTCATTAAACATTGTGCTTTTTTTGGTTTTTAAGTGAGCAATACATTACAAATTATGAACATTTCCATATGTAGACCTTTTTCTATACAGATAAAGTCACTTTTAAACTATTTAACCCCTTGGTGAATTAACTATTTTTGCTGTGTTTTATCCTTTGTGGCAGAGGCTATTTTAACACTTCTGTGGTGTTTGTGTTTAGCTGTAATCTCCTCTTTCTCATTTAAACATATTTCATGATTTTTTTGAAACTTATATGATGAAAATAATGGCATTTAAAGAATGGCGTTGTGTGAGTGAGTTGTTTGCTGATGTCAACGTTGTGGATCGAGTGGTCCATGGTGGCGGTGGGATTATGGAATGGGCGTATGTTATGGACAACGAACACAGGTGCATTTTATTGATGGAATTTTGAATGCACAGAGATACCGTGACGAGATCCTAAGGCCCATTGTTGTGCCATTGATCCACCACCATCACCTCATGTTGCAGAAACTGCACATTTTAGAGTGGCCTTTTATTGTGGCCAACCTAAGGCATACCTTTGCAATAATCATGCTGTCTAATCAGCATCTTGATATGCCACACCTGTGAGGTGGATGGATTATCTCAGCAAAGGAGAAGTGCTCACTAACACAGATTTACACAGATTTGTAAACAATATTTGAGAGAAATAGGCCTTTTGTGTACATAGGACAAGTCTTAGTTCTTTGAGTTTAGCTCATGAAAAAAGGGGGCAAAAACAAAAGTGTTGAGTTTATAATTTTGTTCAGTATATGTCCTGTATAATTGTGAGCAGATTAATACAGTTCATGTAGATAATGTATATGTCCAAAACATGAAATTCAAAAATATATACAAAAATCTCAATTGCATCCTTCAACAATTTTGATTTGATAAACCACTCACTAGATTAAAAAAGTGATTTGCTTAGTTGAATAATTATTTTAATTATGTTTAATAGGCACAAAGATCAATCTAGCAAAAGGATTGTTTTGTTATCTGCAATAAATTAAAAATATGTTCTCAATGATACAATGTCAAAATGTAATAGTTTCCTTAGCCTTCTTTCATGTGTGCTTGTTATCTGTTGTTTAGGAAGTATAGGGAGCAGATAAGCTATGGTATGTACCGATGTTTGTTTTTCTAGTAGCAAAAAAAACAAAAAGGAAATTATTATGAAGCCAGAGTGGGTTTAAAGAAGTAATATCGAGAATTTCTTGAGTTATGCTAAAAAAACAAATTTGACTGGAATGTCGGGGACTCTGAAACTGTCACAGCATTCTACCCTGCTTGGCTAAAGCCTTAAATGGCTCCCACAACAGTCCAGGCTTCATGTCCGTGGTACAGATTTCTATTCAAGACACTGGAGAATAAAGCCATTTCCCCAATGTCCATTATAGGGAGGTACAAGGCTTTTATGATTCCAGCCTGATAGGTCAGACAGAAGAAATACATATTAAATAAAGTTTAGTGTGCTATTGATTATTTTTTTATTCTAATTATCTCTGCCTTTTTTGCCTAAAGGAGACTCTTATCTCCATCAACTTCCTTAATTTAATTTTTTTTATATGGAGAAGCCCATGTCACCTATTACAGGCCACCAAGACAAATTGAGGCCAGATTATGAGGCCAGATATTAATGCATATAATAGCAGAGTGAAATACTATTGCCAGCTGGTTCTTGAATTTTCCAATATTACTGGATTTCAGAAAGATATTTTTCTTTCCTTTTTAATTTTTAAACATGTTAATCTTATCAAGTACTGCATGACATTGACTGGCAAACATAGGGTAATACCCCCTGACTTTTTACTACTAAATCATGCTTGATATTTCTCAAGTGATTCATTTTCCAAGTGTCATCATACAAAGGTTAATCTGGAATCCATTTAACAGATCCCAGAACAGTAAGGAAGAACTGTTTGTTTTAGTCTGAAATGTTATGCTCGATTGGATACTACTTCTTGATTTAAAGGTTACGAAACATTTACAGTTTCTTGTATTATCTTCTCATATAAATGTACAGTATAACAATGTTTAACCATCTACCCACACATTATTTTTGAAGCATTGAATATATATATATATATATATATATATGTTATTTTCTTAACAGGTTAGAGTATTTTTTTACAGGTTTATATATGTGTGAGTGTTATTGTGTAGGAAGTGTGCACTGTCTAGCTACATGGCTAGTCTAGTGTTTCCTCCTGGCCAGTATTTTACCAGCAGGTTGTACAAATTGACTTGAGGCTAATGTTAATACTATGGAGGCCATAGCATGGCAAGTATTTTTTTTTTCTTTAAAGAAGAGGCCAGCCATATTTTTCAGTAAACTACTACCAGTAACTAGTACCAGTGTCATTCACCAATCACTAGCATCAACAATGGCAGCTTACATAGATGTAGTAACCAATAATAGGAGAGAGAGAGAGAGAGAGGAGAGATATGGATTCCATTCATTCACCTTGAAGGATCACCCCAAATTGAAAATGACCTACCTTTTTATGCTTAATACATTTTCACAGCAATGTTTCCTTGTTGGTGGGGACTTGGGGTAGCTGCACAGGTTAAAAAAATAATAATGTGCTTAAATCCTTCCAGCGCACTAGTCATAACAGAGGTCGTCATATATGTGTGGGCCTCATGGACCCACAAAAGTCCAGGATTTAGGGATTACCCAGTTACGTTTAAATAGAGTATGTAAAAGAAGGGTATGATTCCCTAACCATATTCTCATTGATTTATTTAGTTTTTTTAATTTTTATCAACATAAGATGGGGGAATGGAGAGGAATTGGTACAGAATAAAGAAAGGTTACATTGACAGCAGGATGGAAGGGAGGGGACATCACCACTGATGCAACAAGGTGTATAACATTGCATTTAAATTTGTAAATACAGTACATTATACCTGTGGAACAACAATGCGTGTCTTGCCTTAAGGTCTGACATTGCAGGTCTAATGATACTCATTGCGTGCCTCCTCATGTCCATTGCTCATTAAAAAACAGTTAATGCTATTGGCTTATGTACATAGTTGGTAAAAGATTGAAAATATAAATCAAGACTATTTGTTCTTTAAAAAGTAATAGATACGGACCGCACTCTATTTATTCGTTGGTGCCGAAGTCACAGGAAGTCTCCCAAGTCCTTTAATCATAAAATAATAGTATGAGACCCAGCACTCGGTGTCAAAGAGAGTTTTAATAAGACAAAGGCGACGTTTCAACCCGCTCGGGGTTTTTTTCAAGCCAGGCTTGAAAAAAACCCTGAGCGGGTTGAAACGTCGCCTTTGTCTTATTAAAACTCTCTTTGACACGGAGTGCTTGGTCTCATACTATTCTTTTATTTGTTCTTTAAGAGGCACCAACATTTTCCCTCTTGATGGACAAATGTACATTTTACAGCATCAGTTATCACAGTGCTAAAAGTACAATAAAATGTTCATTATTATGCATTCTTATGACTGTGATTATAAAAAAGAATAGATACTAACCTGTGACCAGATCTGTTTGAAATCATATCATACGAGCAACAAACTGGTTGTATTTTCAGTTCACAAATGTCCATAAAGTTATCGGGTCAACAAAGTTAATTAGTTAATTGCATATTCATTAGTTAAAAAGCATCATGTTCTAGGAAACTAATAGTCTGATTTAAAATGCAAAGCACTAACAACATTTAGGAAGTTGAAAATTAAAAAAAACTTGAGATATATACTTTGGAAATGACTAATTATTATTAATATTTGGAACACTGACTCTGTTCTTTGCATGTTCCAGACTAATCGGAGATGTGCAACTACATATTTCATTTCTCAAAATGGAATACCCATTACTACAACCCAAAAAGCAATAATGTTTTCAATAATTGCATCTTTACTTTCAGGTTATGGTGCTTGACCTGCCCTTAGAAGTAAATCATTTAATTAATCTCCTCTGTGTTCATACCTGAAAATCGTAATGACATCTCCATGCGTGGTGTATAATTAACTCTCACGAGCACTCATTGACCTTTTCTCTACAAAGGATACGGAGAGTTCCATTTTATCCATTGTCATTATCTGCTCATGAAGAACAGAATACTAAGTTTATTTTGAGTCTTGCTGTCTTTCGTCAATACTGATTGAATAATTTGTGAATACTTTAACTTTTTATTTAGCATTTGGGGACAATACATTGTTTCTGTTTTAATAATAGATTGAACAACATTTTTTGTATCTCAGTATCAATACAACTTGGCTTTGTTGGCCTGAGCTTTGCAACTTTCTTTACTTTCCACCACAATTTATTGTTTAGTATAATAAAAAAATCCAAGATTGCCCCATTATTGCAACTCCGGGTCAGACTTGCTAAGTAAATATACATATCGGTTGATGGCACGTAGTCATTTTGACTATCCTTTATTTTAAATGTTCCTTGATTGTTTTAAGGTCTAGTACTCTTGCAGGACTACTAGATCCTCCTCCACGTCTGTTCCATTCAATAGTAGTAACTTTAGTACTTTCACTCACTTGTGGAGGGGCAACTTGAAATATACTTTGCATGAACAGAAAAATGACTACCTTCAAGATACATTTTTAGAACCTGTAGGTTGCTTCTGCAGTACCAATTATGAGAAGCTGGTAACTGTCTCCCTGTACTTATTTCTTCTTAATTGAATGGGCAAGAGTGATTGGAAGGGCAAGAGAGTTGTGTGATGTCACTAATGTATAGCACATGTGCACATGTGGTAGTCCTCTGCCTTACTCCCAGTAGGTCCAGTTGATATATATGTTGTGCTTGAGCTGCTAAGGTCATTGTGTAAAGGCTCAATCCCCTGGTGAAATCTTGCACAAAGTAGTTTTTCAAGTTAATTAATGCAACAACAAACAAAAACACAACAAAAAACATGCATATTAGTTTTCAACTTTACTATGCATATATTTGGCTTTTTGGTTTTTAAGAGTGGAGTGATTTAATTAAAATCAGTCTACTGCAATTGTTAAGCACATAACTTTACAAGCTAGTTATAAAAGCTTGGGACTGCTGCGTGAGATAAGCAGTAGAATACAGGCAGGTGTTGGCATTGTATCAGAAGTGTAGCTGCTCGTAGCCTTTCTCTCAGAGTTTGTTTAAAGGACAACTGCCACCACTCTAATATTTTTTTTTATAAACAAAGCCCCTAACCCCTATCTAGTCCACTGTAAAAATCAATCATGCCTATCTAATATTAAATCACTTGCCTCTCCGGCAAGCACTGCCGTGATGCCCCTGGAACTCTCATGATGCAACATAGACCTTTTTTTAAGTCCGCCCTCGTTTGAGCCATCTCGCTTTACTTCACATGCATCGTACAGCACCTATACCTGCAACAGGGCGGCAGGGAGAGATCTCTGTTACAGCCTTGTTTGATTAAACTGGAGCCGTCACCACCCTTGCACCCGTTTAATACAATAAGAGGTCTCTCCCTGCTGCCCTGTTACAGGTATACTAGCTGCACAATGCATGTGACAAAATAGAAACATAGAAACATAGAAACATAGAATGTGTCGGCAGATAAGAACCATTCGGTCCATCTAGTCTGGCCAATTTTTTTTTTGAGTACTTTTATTAGTCCCCCGTTCCCGGTCTTATAGCTAGGATGGCCTTGTGTCTATCCCACGCATGTTTAAAATCCTTGACTGTGTTTACCTCTACCACTTCTGCTGGCAGGCTATTCCATACATCCACTACCCTCTCAGTAAAGTAATACTTCCTGATATTACTTTTAAATCGTTGCCCCTCTAATTTAAGACTATGTCCTCTAGTTGTGGTAGTTTTTCTTCTTTTAAATATACTCTCTTCCTTTACTGTGTTGATTCCCTTTATGTATTTAAATGTTTCTATCATATCCCCCCTAAATGATAGAATTGCGTACATGAGGGCAGACTCCAAAAGCCTTTGTTGGAATCATCAAAGTTCCAGGGGCATCATGGCAGTGTTTGATGGGGAGTCAAATGCTGCCTAAAAGTAAAATAACTTATAATTTTATATAGGCATAGTTTATTTTTAAAGTTACAGTGGAACAGATAGAGATTAGAGGATTTGTTTGGAAAAAAACAATATTAGAGGGATGACAGTTTAAATCAATATAAGTTTACCTCCAAGTTTTTTATAGTGATTTTTAGTGTACATATCTCAATGTCATTGTTGTCTATATTATTATTAGCCTTTTTGTAAACTGACATTTACTTTACACTGTGGTGAAAGGGAAATAGATTTCTTCATACATGCTGATTTAGCAGAAATAAATGACAGATTTAGTTGATTTTTTTGAACACTTTTTTGAACCGATACATAGTTAGAAAGTTGACAGACCTTCACATTTCATTGTGTTTTATTTTGTATAAAAAAGCCCTAAATGCCAGAAACTGAAGTACGCTTGTTTTTGTGCCAAGGTCAGTTTTTGCACAGTAGTACTTGAAATTTTATAGAAAAGCATTTTTAAAAATCACTGACAACGGGTCTATAATGTTAATACTTGCAAATGTGTTTTACTTATTTTTGCAGCAGTAAAAGGTTAACACCTTGGATTATGGAATATGTGACTTTGAAACTTTTTTTGCTACCATAAAAAGATTTTTATTTTTTAAACTTCCCTACACACTTACGTTGTTAAGTTGTTAAATCAATTCTTTTGCAACTCAGTTAGAGTATTAAATGTTTCAAAAAGACAACATCAGGATGCGTGCTGTATGTAATGGGGAATTACATAAACTAAGTTGGCAACAAAAAAGTAGGGGAAATTACAATAAGATGTGTGCAGTGTATGGAAAGAATTATTCAGTGTTAGGCAAAGGTGAGTCTAATAACATGCCTCCCAATTTCTTCCCCCAACATTAAGGGATGCCGGGGATGCATGCAAACTTTTGGCATTCACAGTATTTATTCTCCAGTGTCCAGGACTGCAAATGAATATCAGGGCTACAAGTCCCAGAAGTATTTTTTCATAACGGGTCCTAACAGATCATTTTCACCAATAAGATATATTAAAGCCTCTCAGCACTCATGAAATACAGTAGTATCAATGCAATTACGGAATACAGCAAATAATTCACCTGCTGTGCTGTAGCTGCGATGTGAGGCATTGTTGGGAACTTGCCTGCACGTGTAGCACTGTATTACCCTTTATGGGTGTGCTTGTGGGGGCTAGATGTGTGCTTGCATTCTGACACGTTTGGGGCAAAATCTTAAAAAAAAAATTGGATCATGGATTATTTTGAATACTAGATTTTTGTATAAGGTATACTCAACCTTTGTCCCTATATTTCATTGTATCTCTCTATTTGAAGCTTTGAACCTTTGTTACAAAGATGTTATGTGAAAGGGCAGACCTGTAATCTATTTTGTTTTATTGTTATTATTTTATCTTTAAATGGCCTATTGTACAAGTTCAGGAAAATAAATTCTATAAAAAAAATGATTCATTTTTCCTTTACTATGTTATTATCATTCCCAGACATGTACTTATGTTGTTTATCATTGTTAAAGGTTGTACACAAGAAGGAATATCATTACGTTCTCCTGTTTTAGAACAATGCATTTTAACCTATCTCTTATTACTAATGTTACACCCATATGTTTCCATCACCAAACAATATTCTTCAGACTAACCTTTAAATGTTGGAAGTTGGCAAACCACAGTATTTCCTAATACAAACATGTCATTCCAAACCTTTCTGTAGGGCAGTAACTTATTATTCTGTTCCTTAAACAGGGTCAGGGTGTTGGAATATAAAAGGCCAAAGGGGTCATGTGGGTATGATCCCCTCCCAGTGTATGATATTCACAAAATTTCAAACAGCCAGAATCTACAAGTGTACAATATTTATGCATTTCTAAACTGGAGAAACACTTGAATTCATCACGGCATTGGGAATGATTTTATACTTCTGTAAGGACCTTTTTCTGCCCTTTGCTGCAAATGAGCATAGCTGAAAAAAGCTAGGTGTTGTTTTACAGAATGCGGTCTATTCAAATAGTTCCAAATTATCTCTGAGAACATCGTTTTGGTGATCCAAATGACCCTTTAAATCAGGCTAACCTCTTCCAGACTTGGTGATCCATATTTCTGTTCCATAACATAATTTTTAGATATTTTAACTAAGACAGTAGTAGCTTTGGACTTGTCCTCATCTCTCTGCCAATAAATGCTTTACTATATATATATATATATATATATATATATATATATATATAACTACTGGATAGATAAACCAAGAAATACCACAAGGACCACAAACCAGCTGCTCAGTCTAAGGTTCCAGAGCTAGGCTGAGTATTTGTGGTAAGAAGATAGTATAGGGCGTACAAGAAAATGTGCATGCTGTTTTTGACCAGAGCATCTTGGGAGTGTGGGGCAGCATTTCTGACCACATGTTATAAGCAATTATGAATATTTCCACTTTGATGACTCACAGTATGTGAATTAGCAGTCAACCTTATCTCAGTGGACTTACTGCCCACATAAGACAACTACTTATGTTAACCACAATGAAACTCAAATCATTTCAAATGTAATTGATGATGTCTCTGTATATTCATTATGTGCATGTTTGTCTCTTCTGGCCATCAGCTCCCGAAACATCATTTTAAATGAAATTAAGTCTAGAGCTCCCTCCAAAGTTATGCCAAGAAATGTCTTTTTGATTATCTTCACATCATTTAATAGTGTCACCTCTCACCACATATTGGGATCAAAAGCATTTATTGCCTCCTGAATTGTTGCTGTTATTCTGTCTCTTACCACTGATTTTCCAAGATTTGTTGGTCGGAGATCTTACTGTCATTTCATTGTATGGATCCTTTTGTTTGAACTGCAAAGCATGGTTTATGCTGAGTGTTTTTATATAAATAAAACATACATGCAGTTAGAGCTGCTATAAATCTACTAAAAGCAAGTCACACTGACATCTGTATGATGCCATAGTAATTTCCCCATTGCCCCGACAAATAGTGCTTCATTGTCAGCAATCCTCATGATTGCGGTTCTCTGTTGAAGCAAGACTATGGGAAGCTGCAGCTATATGGAAAATATCTCAGCTGACAAGTGCCATGTTAGATAGTGAATTGCTGTGTTCTGGTGATTTTTTTTTTTTAAAAGAGAGATGAATGTGAGGTGATGAAATGCAGGGATTTTAATGGGATTTAGCACAACTCTGCACATAATAAAGGGCAGAAGCTGAATTTTTTTCTTCATTTTCAGCACAGTTTTTCAGCATTTTGTTTGCTTTAAAAAAATCAAAGGTGAAGAAGGAGCCAGGTGTTATTTGGATTGGATTCTTTCCTTAGCCACTGGCTGAGAACACAGCAGATGAGTGATTGTTGTCAAGATGAAGCTGTTGCTTCAGGCAGGCAGTGGGAGCACTCACCGCAGTGAATCTTGTACCTGTTTCTATAGAAACCAGTAAAAGTCCCTCCGTCCCATATCTGAACATGCTAAACAACACTAAGTGAACATTTAACAGTCTTTTTTTTTTTTCAGTTTCATTACAACATTTTTTTTTTATATTTAGAGGTTAAAATGACATTATCTGTGGAAAAAAAGGAACAGCAAAAAACATTATTTTGCAAGTGTGGCAGGATTACTGAATTAGAACATTCCTGTGCCACAACCTCTTTCAGATTTTCCTGCACTGTTGACATAGTTTTACTCTTAAAAGGACTGTGTCACCTAAACATTGTTTTAATTGTGGATGCAAAACATAAAAAATAGTTGAAAATGATCTATACATTGTACATTGTATTAACAAAATTGCAAGCAAATGCCTAAATTAGGAGAAAAATGTGTTTTAAATGTGTCCGTGGAGCCTCCTGCTTACGAAATTACACGTGGCTTGATATGCAAATCACACATTTCCCATTGAAAAGCAGTTCATTTGGATATCATGCCACAGGTGATGTCATAAACAGGAGACTGCACAGACATTTAACACGTATTTTTCCCCAAAATTAGGCATTTGCATGCAGTTTTACTAACACAATGTATATATAATTTTCAATAATATATTATGCTCTTTTTGCACAGTAAAAACAATGTTCTGGTGATACAGTCCCTTTAAGATACTAATTTCCCTTTTTCATTAGACATTATTAAACATTTTATAATAGGCTACATTTTTACTCAATATTACCAATGTCATGAGAAAGTCATCATAACATAATCCTATTGATATTTAAAGATTTCATTATTTCTTCAACGTATAAAAAAGAGGATAAAGTGAGTAGCTGGCCAGATTTTGAGGAAATGGAGGGAAAATTGGAATATGAGGAAAATTAATAATTAGTGTCACTTTGATTTGTAAATATTAGTGTGACTGAGAGGAGACACTATTAAAAGTTGTGACGATGGCCTATTGGTGCCTTAAAGTGGCACTGCTAGGCAGTTATCTTAAAGGGACTGTCTGGTGTACCAAATGCATCTTTCAAATGTTAATGCATATAAATGTGCTTTCAAAGTACTTTAAAATGCATGTTTTACATTTTGCATTGCTTAAAATGTAAAATAAATACAGCTAGATGAAATTGGGAAATTACAGTTGTTTGCAAGAAACCAGGACTGCCCTGGACACTAGTAATAGTCAATTCCCCCGTCCTTTTTTTTTTTTTTGCTTCAGGAATCAATGAGAATAATGGAATTTTCTGTCTCTCTAGTGATGTAATCAGACATCAGATCCTGCTGTGTACAAGAGAAAGTGTATCACAGTCCACACAATGTATTCTATTTCAGGAGCACAGGAACTGACTAAATGAAACAAAACTTTATATCCTCAGTGTCTATAGAATCAGGAGGGCTTGAGTCAAATATTAAAAATGTGATTTATCCAGAAAGCGTTCATCAAATCACACAAAAAAGCCTTTGCACAATACAAGCAGTAGTCTTCAACTTGCACCAAGGTGAGTTTGGGTACTAGACTATCCCTTGGAAATAATTATTTTTGTTCTGCTACTTACATCCTTTTGTTGTGGAGTTAGCACTTTAAATTGGTAGTATCGGCAGCAACCTGTCCAGTTGGGGCTCATAGGTCACTGAGAACTTTACAGTAGCAGCCAGACAATCACAGACAAGATGCTTTTTATATGTTTAATTCAGTTTAAATTCACGATGACTATCCCTTTAAACCTGTGATCACTGCTAACTGCTTCAATGCAGGCAAAAACATTAACATTTTTTTTTAAAATTATATTTTTTTATTTACTTTATTTTCTACGCCTTAGATGATTAGCGACCTCGTGCATATTGCCATTACATTTTAAATGTACATCTGTTTCAAGGTACTTAAGTATTTTGTCTTTAATATGTAACTGTTAGCTTGTGCAATTTCTATTCTTTCTAATGCTAAAGTCAGAGTGCTGCAAGGCATACTTCTATTAGTTACTTCTTATTGCTTATCTTGCACTATAAAATATACATTACACTGCATAACTGTTCCAAATTAGCTGGGTAAATAATATTGTACAATTGTTCTTAGCCGTTTTTATGCTCCATTTATACCTTTTTGCAGCCACAGTATGTAGGATAGTTATGTAGGTAAACAACAATTAAACTTTACTTTGGTTTTGAAGTTTAAGAGCATAATGGCTAATTTTTAGAAAACAGTGGACCAAAGTACCATAACAGTAACTTTTTTGTTCCTGGCCTGATCATAGAGTGATAGGGAGCCAGTGAAACATAGGTAAATACCCTATCAGGGTATTTATAGACCATGTGGGTCACTGCCAAAATATTGTCAGACCTTACAACGTCACTTGTGACATCGCAAGTGTGCAGATGTCAGACTGTATTTCTTTGCAACCATTTATATTATTGTGTTGCTGCTGCAGTTTATTGGAGTGGGATACTTCCGGCTTCGGAGAAATACTCTCCCGGTGACTGTTTTAAGGTTTTCTTACCGTGCAGGGTTTGCCTGGTTGCTTCCCACTGAAAGTTTATTCTTAAACTAAAGCCATTCAAAGTGGCCCCATCTGACAGGGAGTGTCCACCATCTCTCAGATCACCCGGTGGGATCCACAGTACAGATCGTCGCATGGCCCACAATGAGCTATTAAATTAAGTACTTCCTTGCCATTCTACAGGCCTTTGAGTCCAGTATTTCTATGGCTTGGAAGTGGTTAATAAAAGCAAAAAAGGAGCAACTGTAAAACAAATCTACAGCTGGAATATTCCATTGGCTTTTATGGTTACTATGCCAATCTTACCTTAAGAAACAATGATTAGCATTGCTAATATCTCGGTCAGTGATATCATTATTAAAAAGAAATCAAAACAGACACGCATAAAAAAATAAAAAGGTAAAAACAGCAATATATAAAGGAAGGCATAAAGGTTTCCTAAAGGTCTTTTTTAAAGGAAAATGACTCTTTTATGTTGTCAATTACGAGGTTCTTTTCAGAAAAAAAATTCTTATAATCGAGGTCATCTTATAATCTGACCTCAAATTGAGGTCAGACTATAAGACTGGGATCCAGGTCCCTTGCAGACCTGCAGGGGACCTGGATCCCACTCTCTAACAGCAGGGGATGTCTGCGCAATGAGCGCAGACCTCCCCTGCTGTCGCCCGGCACGACCGCCGGGACTTCTATGATGAAGCCGGGTACTTCCGGCTTCATCATTAAAGCCCCGGCGGTCGTGCCGGGCGGCAGCAGGTGAGGTCTGCGCTCATTGCGCAGACATCCTCAGCTGCCCCGCTAGCCACCAGGGAGAATCGGGCAGCCGGGGGATGTCTGCATGATACGTGCAGACATCCTCCATGCTGCCCGACACTTCCGTCTATTATGACGGACCAGCTGCCCCCACTAGCCACCAGGGAGCAAGAACAAGAAACAGGTGAGGGGGTGGCGAGAATGAGAAACGGGAGGGGTGGGGCAGAGAAACGGGGGGGGGGGGCAGAGCAACAAGGGGAGGGAGGGGGGACCAGAGCATCAAGGGGAGGGAGGGGGGGGGCAGAGAGAAACAAGGGGAGGGAGGAGGGAAGAGACAGAGACAAGGGGAGGGATGGGGGGAAGAGAGAGACAAGGGGAGGGAGGGGTGCACAGAGAGTAACAAGGGGGGACAGAGAGAAACAAGGGGAGGGAGAGGGGGAAGAGACAGAGACAAGGGGAGCGAGGGGGGAGTCAAAGGGAGAGGGAGAGATACAAATCTGGGGGCAAGGGAAAGAGAGAGGCAGAATTGGCACATAAAAGGAAATAAAAACAAGAAATGCATTTTTTGATATCATAATTTTTTATAAAAAAAAGTAATTTACATGTGAATATACAAGCTGAACTTTTTTCCTATAGGGTAGTCTTATATTCAGGCTTTTAGTTTTTTCCTAAAGGAATATCCAAAGTTTGGGGGGTCGTCTTATAATCAGGGTCGTCTTATAATCGAGCAAATACGGTACAATTCTAAAATTAATGAAAGTACTTGTATAAAAAAAAAAGCTACTACAAACTATAAATACATATGGTGCTTAGACTACACCTATAAATAAGTGAGACAGAAAGCCCAGGAACAAAAGCATGCTATCCATAAGTGCAGCGGCTACATGACAGGAAGAACTTGGCAAGTTTGGGTTAATAATCTCTAGATCACAAAGCTGGGAGGAAGACTTGGGTAATAATCTTAGGGTAAACAGGATGGGAGAGAGTGTTAATTTAAGTCATCAGGAAATTGTTGCTGAACAAGAAGGAGCTTTCCTACCCTTCCTTTACCCTGGTTAGTAGATGTGGTGGATGTCATGGCGTTACGGTGAGAGGGCCAAAAGATCATATACTCAATCTGGTCCTAGGGGGTTGGTAAGAGTTGGTAAGAGCTAGTGGTAGTTTCTTTGGTATTGTGAATAATGATCGGCTCCTGGGTAAAACGGTTTATAAATCTGGGTTATTTATTGGTAGGTTGGTTATATCTACATATTTATATATGGATATACTTGTGTGTTAATAAAGTTATTTATATAGTATTCAATTTATTTTAATAAACGTGGTGGCCATTTTTACCCAAAAGGATGTCAAGTGTCATGTTTTAATTTCAGGTAATAAAGTATAGCATTGTAATGGGTAATTATGAGTGGTAGGTAGTTTAAACGGGAGGGCACTTTTTATTGTACACTAGTAATGATTTGCAGGAGATTATTTCATTTTCTCTCTGGAGTAGTACATATTGATTGCTGTTTTATCTTGCAATGGATGGTATCTTAAGTTCTGCTTTTTCTAAGATTGAAAATGTGATAGGGGGCTCTCTCTGGTCATTGGCATATTTTGCTAACCAGAAAAGACCTGTTTACTGTTTTACTAGGGTATGAGATCATTTATTAAGCATGGCTTGGTAATGTGTAGTGTTGGTTGTGGGTGTATGCACTACTGTAGCTTTATTACATGTATCATTTGGTATCAGTTGAATAATGATCACTATTCACTCTTGTGCTACAACTAATGCATAGAAAGAGCTAGATCTTGAGAATTGTAAGGGCAACTTCAAAGGTAAGAGACTATGTGCAAGCAAACCATTCAGGAGACACTGGTATCCACCAACACTCGTTTTACCACTTTGTCAAAGCAGTGAAGCACTTTATTTTTAACTTCTAGGCTTTTTTGGAAATCGAGTGTTGTCATTTCAAGTCAGTAGTTGCTATATATATATTGATAGATAGATAGTGTGAAAGTGTGATAAATGGATAGATAGAGAACAAATCAGTAGATAGAAAACATTTTTATCATTTTGTACCTGCACGAACCCACGTGTTAAATGTTAAGAAATGCTATTTTGTAGCTAGACTTACATTTCTTCTCTGGTAGTTAATTAACCTCCTATTGTAATTTGATTTTTGTTTTCAGTTTTTATTTCCGTTGGGCTGTTCTGTGTGTGATTGAATATGTTGGAAACATACTTCAGATCAATAGTCTTGGAGATACTTTTATCAATGAACTCTCATGAACGGACTCATCTCTGAATATGGAAGATTTTATTGCAATATTTGCAATTTTTTTTCTTTTACAGTTCTTTGGGCTGCAGCTGTGTTAAGTACAAACAATAGATTAATCATTTCAAGGATACATAAACTGTATAAATAGAGGATATTTATCTTGTTGCAATGCTCACATTACAGTAATATTAATGTAATGTTTCCATATCTGGATTAAATGCAGAATATTTGAAATTGCAGGTTATTTTTCTTTAAAAATATGGGGTATTGTTTACAACCTCACCCCATACTAGAGCTATGTGAACAGATAAAAGATTCAAAAAATATTAGTAAGTGATACTTTAACCCCTTCGTGACGCATGGCGCTTGCATCCCAGACGACGCAAACACCAAAACGTCACAATTTGTCCCTGGCCACCGATCATAAGGTGATCGGTAGCCAGGAACACTTTGGCAGAGACTTACTAGACCCTGTGGGTCCCTGCCAAAAGATTGTGAGACCTCTGGACACGTGCGCGAACCCGGAAGTTAGGGCACCGCGAGCTTTAGAGAAATATAGCTGGTGCTTAGCACCGGCTAAATTTTCCCTGTCAGACTGAGGCCATACAAAGTGGCCTCATCTGACAGATGGGATCCCGCTGCAAGTCCCTGCGGGGAGCTGTTTAACGCTGGACGTACTATGCTCTCCTAGTGTCTTTTAGGCACTAAAAATCATGATGGCATTGTACGTCCTAGCGTCACGAAGGGGTTAAACAACCAAACACATAAACATATATGTCTTAGTTTAAGAATAAATAAACCCATTATTTTAAAGATAGGCTGTCCTAAATGTAAATCTATCTGTAACTAAAGAGAATTGTCAGATCTAATTGATGAATGATGCACATATGCAGTAGTGCTGTAAGTTTGATTGACAGCTCTTACACTCTCCCCCCCCCCCCCCCCCCAAGACATGTCCCCCTGCATGGCATCCTGCATTGCCAGGTGAGGGGGGGGGGGGGGGTGAATGTTGGCAGGTATGCTTTATGGTGTATGGTTCAGCACTATAAATGTTTGGGCTCCTGTCCATGTAAGGTACAGTGTGCTGTCATTCTCAGAGATGCCAAGCAGTGCTCATTTTGATTGATGTATTACAAAAAATATGATTTCCCAGTAATATTCCACAACCTGATTGCCCAATAATGTGTGTCATGAAATGGATTTGAAGATCCACTGTGACGGGTGTTCTTTGAGGGGCCTGGCTGCCAGAAGACTCCCTGTGGGCTATGGACCCTGTCTGTAAATATATTAGTTTGAGGGTACACACTTTGAGGGTGCCAGTGGACCCCTGTTTTCAACTGGACTTCAAATACAGGCTCATTCAGGATGTGAGCCAAGATGTGTACTTTAGGATTTAAACCTTTGTCCCATTCAATGTGTTTTACCCAGGTTAAGATTGTATCCTATCCTGTAAACCCCTGTAATTCTGTCACCTTAGCCATTGTCTTCATGTAAGTCATTCAGTGTCCTGTTGTACAGTAATGTCATTTAGCAAGTTACTTTAATTGAGTGCACTCTGTATGTATCTGATACCTTTGTATCCTGAAAGGTGTGAGGCAGGATTTCCCCATTGTATGTCCTTCTGTTAAACTGATTATATTGTATTGATTATGTGTCTTACTGTGTGTATTGTAATTAGGTTTACGCATTGGTCATTTCTATCTGCATTACTAATGCTGTGATGTCATGTTTATGTGTATATAAGTCTGTGCTGTTGCACAAATAGAGAGTTGTTGTTATTCTTGCTGTACTAACTGCTAGATGTCCTGTTTATTTGGGTACAAAGAGCAACGATCCAGGAAAGACTTGCTGGGTGAATGCTGAGCTGTATTCGGGGGGCTAGGAGGTAATTCTCTACAACGGGCAGAGGGTCTACTACGTCGGGTAGACGGTCCGTTACAATGTGCCACAACCTGATTGCCCAGTAATATGCCCAGCCTGATTGCCCAGTAATATGCTCAGCCGGTTTCCCCAGTAATATGGCACAACCTGATTGCCCAGTAATATGCCACAACCTGTTTGTCCAGTAATATGCCCAGCCTGATTGCCTAGTAATATTCCACAACCTGATTGCCCAATAATGTTCCACAACCTGATTGCCCAGTAATATGCCCAACCTGATTGCCCAGTAATATGCCACAACCTGATTGCCCAGTAATATTCTCCCCTCTTGCCCAATACTCACCTGCTCCATGTCCCTGGCCATATCTTCTGTGCAGTTTTTTTTCAAACATTTTTTTTAAATTTAAGTTTGGGGGAAAAAAGTTGAAAACATAAAATAAAGTTTGAACAAAAAAAAAAAGTTTGTTGCAGTGGCGCCACGGGCTAAGCTCACATCAGCCTGCGTTACGCAGCCCTGCCTGCTTCCAGCAGACTTATGTGACAGGGCTTGCTAATGCAGGCTGATGAGAGCTTAGCTCACAGAGACTGACCTGCACGATGACGTCATGTGACTTGCGATTTCTCTAAAACTGCGCAAAACTGCGCAAAATGCAGGGATGAGAATTCCCAGGACAATCTTGGTTTTGAAGGGACTGTCCCGGCAAAAACGGGACAGTTGACAAGTATGTTACAGTGATGAATTAAGACAAGAGTGAAATTAAGGACTAGGTTACTAGGGACTTTAACTTGTGGCTTGGGGAATGGTGTCGGGAGCAAGGATTTGGCTTTGTTTCTCATGGAAGTTCACTATGGGATAGAAAGGAACTGTACAAAAAAGATGGTTTGCATCTTTCTCAAAAGGGAACAAATTTTCTCAGTGAGCAGTTCAGAGGTTTTGCAAGGAGGTTTTTAAACTAAAAGAGGGGGGCAAAATGGCGATAAAACATCAATCCAATTGCCCCCCAAAACAGGGACACTACCTGTAGTCAGTGTGCTGAAAAATGATAAGCTTAGGGTCATGTCTACAAATGCTCGCAGTTTAGGGAATAAGATCCATGAACTTGTGGCAATATTGGCAACTGAGAATGTAGATTTAGTGGCTGTTACTGAGACATGGTATAATGAAAAACATGACTGGGACATATCAATACCAGGGTACTCTTTATATAGAAAAGACAGAGAAGGTAAAAAAGGGGGAGGGGTGGCCCTGTATGTGAGGGATAGCTTAAAATGTAACGTAATACAAGTTAGTGAGGCGAACATAGAGTCAGTTTGGGTTACATTAGAATTTGGTAATCATATGGTAACTCGGGTAGGTGTGATTTATAGGCCCCCTGGACAAATAGAGGAGTTAGATAATCTACTAGTTGAGGAAATAGCTAAAATGACAATGAAGGGAGAAGTGATCATCATGGATGACTTTAATCTTCCTGATGTGAACTGGAAATACAAAATAGCTACTTGTGCCAGGAGTACGCATATCCTAAACTCCCTACTGGGATTATCTCTAAAACAAGTAGTGGAGGAACCAACTCGAAAGCAGGCCATACTAGACTTAGTGTTCACAAACGGAGATGTGTTATCAGATATTACTGTAGGAGAAAGTTTAGGATCTAGTGATCACCAGACAGTGTGGTTTAATATAAGAACAGTGACGCAGTCACACCACACAAAAACAAAAGTTTTAGATTTTAGAAAAACAGACTTTTCTAAAATTAGATTAGGTGTAAAGGAGTCATTATCAGACTGGAGCAATTTAAATGGAGTCCAGGAGAAATGGGATTATCTAAAAGTTGCATTACTGAAGGCAACAGAAAATTGCATAAGGCTTGTCAGTAAGAGCAAAAAATTTAAGAAACCACTGTGGTACTCTGCAGAGGTGGCTAAAATTGTAAAAAATAAAAAGCTAGCATTTAGTAATTATAAAAATACTCAGAGTGAGGAAGATAGAAAGATCTATAAGAGTAGGCAGAAAGAGGCAAAGCAAGCTATAAGAGCTTCCAAAGCACACACAGAAGAGACTATAGCCCAGTCAGTGAAAAAGGGGGATAAAACATTTTTTAGATACATAAATAGGAAAAGGAAAGTAAAACAAGGATTAGTTAGATTAAAAACCAAAGAAGGATGCTATGTAGAAGAGGATAAAGGCTTAGCAGACTGCCTTAATGAATATTTTTGTTCAGTTTTTACAAATGAAAATGAGGGTAAGGGACCTCATTTAGAGAAAAAGACTAATGAGTGTTAACATGTAAGTTTACAGAGGAAGAGGTTTTACTTCAGCTGTCTAAAGTAAAGACAAATAAGTCGATGGGACCTGATGGGATACATCCAAAGTTATTAAAAGAACTTAGTGGTGTACTAGCAAAACCTTTAACAGATTTATTTAACCAATCATTGTTAACGGGAGTAGTTCCAGAAGATTGGAAATTAGCTAATGTTGTGCCCATTCACAAGAAAGGATGTAGGGAGGAGGC
The DNA here is from genome assembly GCA_036172795.1 of Pelodytes ibericus. Lineage (NCBI taxonomy): Eukaryota > Metazoa > Chordata > Amphibia > Anura > Pelodytidae > Pelodytes > Pelodytes ibericus. The sequence continues at coordinate 93,266,098 of CM069863.1, forward strand.
GGGCAACTATAGACCAGTAAGTCTTACTTCAGTAGTGGGGAAAATAATGGAAACCTTGTTAAAGAATAGGATTGTTGAACATCTAAAGTCGCTTGGATTTCAAGATCAGAGACAGCATGGGTTTACTTCAGGGAGATCATGCCAAACTAATCTTATTGATTTTTTGATTGGGTGACTAAAATAATAGATCAGGGTGGTGCAGTAGACATTGCTTACCTAGATTTCAGTAAGGCTTTTGACACTGTCGCACATAGAAGGCTTATCAATAAACTGAAATCTTTGAGTTTGGATTTCAATATTGTTGAATGGATTAGACAATGGCTGAGTGACAGGCAACAGAGGGTTGTAGTCAATGGGGTATATTCGATGCAAGGTCTTGTTACTAGTGGGGTACCTCAGGGATCTGTACTAGGACCCATTCTCTTTAATATTTTTATTAGCGATATTGCAGAAGGTCTTGTTGGCAAAGTATGTCTTTTTGTTGATGATACAAAGATTTGCTGCAGGGTTGATATTCATGGATGGATAAGCCAAATGGCAAATGATTTAGCTAAACTAGAAAAATGGTCAGAGCAGTGGCAACTGACATTTAATGTGGACAAGTGCAAGATTATGCACCTTGGGCGTAAAAACCCAAAAGCAGAATATAGACTATTTGGTACAGTCCTAACCTCAACATCTGAGGAAAGGGATTTAGGAGTAATAATTTCAGAGGACTTGAAGGTAGGTAGGCAATGCAATAGAGCAGCAGGAAATGCTAGCAGAATGCTTGGTTGCATAGGGAGAGGTATTAGCAGTAGCAGGGCCGGACTGGGAGAAAAATTCGGCCCGGGCATTTTTTTATCACAGCGGCCCACTAAGAAGGGGGCGGGGCAGAGGAGGTGTGTTTTGTCATCACCAATGACAAACACGCTCCCTCTCAAAGTGAGCATGTTGGTTCAATGCTCTTCCAGGGCAGACCATGCGCAGAGCTCTGCTGAAGAGCTCTAGCATGAGAAAAAACCCTGTATTTGTTCTGCACAGTGCAAGCAAATTTAATAACATGCTTGCACTGTGTTTCCTTGCAACTTGTCTCTGGTGTCTCTATAAATGGATACCAAGAGACAAAAATGCCAGGAAAGAGTATTGAGCATGTGTTTGGAGCCTGCTTGTGGGATTGCGTGTGTGTAGAGTGAGCTGATTGTGGTGTGGTATTGTGTAATAAGGTCGGTTTTAGTTGTGTTGTGTTTGTGGTGTAATGTGATGCATATGTGGCTAGGGGCTGTAGAGAATGTGTGTAAAGGGGATATAGCAAGTGTGTGAATACAGGCTATAGTGTGTGTGTGTGTGTATATATAGATGTAGTGTGTGTTTAGGGGTGTAGTATGTGTTTGCTTACAAAGAATCTAGTGTGTGTATATATACACACACACATATATTTATATATATATATATATATGAGTCTAGTGTGTGTTTGAAGGACCCAGAATGTGTATAGGAGATCTAGTGAGTGTGTGTGTTTATAACGGTTTCAGAGTGTATATAGGGATCTAGCGTGTGTATGTGTGTAGATGATCCAGAGTTGGGTAAGGGATCTAGTGTGTGTCTGGAATGTAATGTGTTTAGGGGTGCAGTATGTGTGTGAGGGGTGCAGTGTGTGTGTGTGTATATATATATATATATATATATATATATATATATATATATATATATGGAAGTATTGTGTATGTCTGTTGTGCAGTGTGTTGGGGGGTTCTGTGTGTGTGTGAGGGGTGCGGTGTGATGAGGGGGGCGGTGTGTGTGAGTGCTGTGTATGATGTGTGTGAGAGTGCTGTGTGTGAGAGTGCAAGAGTGCTGTCTATGATGTGTGTGAGAGTGCTGTGTGAGTGCTGTGTGTGAGAATGCTGTGTGTGCTGTGTGTGAGAGTGCTATGTGTGTGTGATGGGTGTGAGAGTGCTGTGTGTGATGGGTGTAAGAGTGCTGTGTGTGATGGGTGTAAGAGTGCTTTGTGTGATGGGTGTAAGAGTGCTGTGTGTGATGGGTGTGAGAGTGCTGTGTGTGATGGGTGTGAGAATGCTGTGTGTGATGGGTGTGAGAGTGCTGTGTGTGATGGGTGTAAGAGTGCTGTGTGTGATGGGTGTAAGAGTGCTGTGTGTGATGGGTGTGAGAGTGCTGTGTGTGATGGGTGTGAGAGTGCTGTGTGTGATGGGTGTGAGAATGCTGTGTGTGATGGGTGTGAGAATGTTGTGTGTGATGGGTGTGAGAGTGCTGTGTGTGATGGGTGTGAGAGTGCTGTGTGTGATGGGTGTGAGAGTGCTGTGTGTGAGTGCTGTGTGGTATGGGTGTGAGAGTGCTGTATAAATGTTAGAATGGATTGTGTGTGTGTAGGGGGGGGGGGTAAATAAACAAATAAAATAACAGGCATTATGTCCGGGGGGGACATAATGCCTGTTATTGTATTTGTTTATTTACCCCCCCCCCCCACACACACACACACACAATCCATTCTAATATTTATACAGCACTCTCACACCCATCACACACAGCACTCACACCCATCACTCTCACACCCATCACACACAGCACTCTCACACACAGCACTCACACCCATCACACACAGCACTCTCACACCCATCACACACAGCATTCTCACACCCATCACACACAGCACACTCACACCCATCACACACAGCACTCTCACACCCATCACACACAGCACTCTCACACCCATCACACACAGCACTCTTACACCCATCACACACAGCACTCTCACACCCATCACACACAGCACTCTTACACCCATCACACACAGCACTCTTACACCCATCACTCTCACACCCATCACTCCCTTCTTACCTTTAGACTGGGAGGCGGTGTTCCCTGGTGGTCCTCGTGGAGAGTGAACTCTAGCCTGTGGGCTAGAGTTCACTCTCGCGAGATCCGGTCGTTGCCATGGCAATGCTCCGGATCTCGCGAGAGGAACCCGGTGGAGCTGCAAGTTAAAGCTCCGCCGGGTCCTCTCCCTCCCTCTCTCCCCGCCGGCGGCCGCATTTGAAGGCATGTGGGCCGGTGAGGGAGATCTTTGATGTCCTCACCGGCCCTTCATGTCAAACAGCGGGGCCGGCGCTCGGATAGTGCCGGCCCTGCATAGACCGGCAGGGGAGATCCTGGGACCCAGAGGCCACAGCTGGGACCTCCCCTGCCGGTCTCGGCCCATGGCCACCGCGGCCCACCGGGCATTTGCCCGGTGTGCCCGATGGCCAGTCCGGGCCTGAGCAGTAGGAAGAGGGAAGTGCTCATGCCATTGTACAGAGCACTGGTGAGACCTCACTTGGAGTATTGTACGCAGTACTGGAGACCGTATCTCCAGAAGGATATTGATACTTTGGAGAGAGTTCAGAGAAGGGCTACTAAACTGGTTCATGGGTTGAAGGATAAAACTAAACAGGAAAGGTTAAAGCATCTTAACATGTATAGCTTGGAGGAAAGACGTAACAGGGGGGATATGATAGAAACATTTAAATACATAAAGGGAATCAACACAGTAAAGGAAGAGATTATATTTAAAAGAAGAAAAACTACCACAACTAGAGGACATAGTCTTAAACTAGAGGGGCAACGATTTAAAAGTAATATCAGGAAGTATTACTTTACTGAGAGGGTAGTGGATGTATGGAATAGCCTTCCAGCAGAAGTGGTAGAGGTAAACACAGTCAAGGATTTTAAGCATGCGTGGGATAGACACAAGGCTATCCTAGCTATAAGACCGGGAACGGGGGACTAATAAAACTACTCAAAAAAAATTGGGCAGACTAGATGGACCGAATGGTTCTTATCTGCCGACACATTCTATGTTTCTATGTTTCTATAGGTTGTACTTTTCTCTCTTGCATGTGCATTGTTATTGTGAACTCTAACATCGCAGTAACTATGAAAAGAAAATAAATAAAGTAAAATCTCTACTGTATAATTGAGAAGCACAGTATCCAGCTAGTGTTTGATACTTAAAAATATCAGATATGTTGGCTATTTCACTGGAACCCTAATGTGTATTAAACGCTAGATACAAATCCATACTTAACTAAAAGGCATGATGCCCAGAACCTCATATTAATTCTAGCTAAATATTTTCTCTAGCATTGCATTTTCCAGGAAAAGGAGGCCTGAATGATAGTAATAAATATTATATTAATCAGCTGGCCTTCAATGAACTTCCCAAGACAAAACAAGATCCTCATGTGTATTTATGATATTGGTACAATATGAGCCAATAACTGAGTTTACCACTGTACAGTGGAAGTTAAACAAATCAATAATGAGTAGTAATATATAATATAATTTGTAAATCCCCTATGACTTCTGTCAGTGCAAAAAATGGCCAACTAGCTCTGTAATATTGTGAATAATAGAACATTTGGCACATTTAGAACACTAGGAACATTTTTTTTAAAGATACAGTATAAAAAGAAAATGTCTCCCTAGATATATTTCAGAAATCTACAATCCTTATTTTTTGTCTGCATCTGCATAAATAAAAATGTGATCCTGATTTCTTCCCAGTCATACCTCAATAACATCTGCCATTTCTAAGAAAAATGTCATAGAATAGGCCCTGTTCTATGACATCAGCCTACCAAATAGGCATGGACAGGTACTTGAATGTGTCAGTGCTGACCCTGAATCTATTCTCTGGGGCACGTTCATGCACCATGTATATTTTGCAGGGCAATGTAACCCTATGACCAGGAATATCCAGGACAGGCCGACATTTAAAGCAATAGTCCCACATTCTGTTAAACACAATTCTGAGGCAACCTAGAGGTTAAAAATGTATATTTTGTAAATTAGTGTGAAACAACTGCTTTATGAATGACAAAAAAGGAAATATGGTCATTTTCCCCTTAAAGGAACGCTGCACTTTTTTTAAACCCTTGCTTGTTTGAATGGTGTAAACCCATCGTATATCTTAATAGATACACGCTGGTTTACTATGTGCTGTGTCTCACATGTGAGACACAGCAGTTCCTGGTTTTCACGTGCTCCGATTACTCTGACTCACGCATGGCAGCTGTCGGTCAAAGGGTCATCTTCTATAAAATCTGCCATGGGCTCTAGCCCAGATCTTTTAAAGACCTAGCAACACCCCTGTTGGGAGCTATGCTTTATTGTGTTTAGTTCAGCCCTTTACACTTTTGGACTCCTTGGCATGTGGCGGACTGTCGGCTATTTTTCTCAGATCATTTTGATTTATGCAGCTATTGCAAAAATTACTTCTGTCTGATTAAAAGATTGTCATTGTTTAAAACTCTGTCCCTCTAACAGAGTTTTAAACAAGAATCACGAGCTCCTTAGTAACATGTTAATCCACACATTCTAAGTATTTACGTAAAGGGAGAAATATATCCATTGGATAGAGATACATTAGATGATGATTTCTTCCTAGATATATTTCAGAAAGACATAATTCAGCCTTATTTTTGGTCACTTTTTCCTGGAATTCCAGCATGGGGTTTTACTATAAATTGATGGCCAATTCAATTTAGCCATAATATTAATCGAGTAGTACATCGTATGTCAATTCCTGGAAGTGATCAAGGCACAGAAAAACTGAAAAGTGCAGTGTATCAGTAAAAGAGCATAACGCAGTAAGCAGCGTGTAACAGAAACATTAGTCCTTAATGAGTTTAATCTATTTTTCTAGTCCCATAGGGGAGAGACTTATCTACAGATGATGTAACATCCTTGGAATAAGAGACACAAGCATATATACAAGGGAAAACAAAGGTCAAACAAACCAAGTATTGTGTTATTGTTAAAACAAATGCTTTGGCCTGTGTAATCAAGTATTGATCAGAGCACAGAACCTTTTTACAAGGTGTATTAACACATTTATATTTCCTCCTAATATCGTAATTACGTCACAACTGTGCAACTTCAGTATATGAAGCAGGTTTTTAAGGTTGTGGTGTGGACAAAACTGACCAATGCCCTCATAAACACAGTCAATCAGTAAAATGTTATCTGGCTTACCAATGCTTAGAACATTTTATCTTAGTTCTCATCTTTTCTGGGACATCTCAAAGCTGAGAAATTGTAAAGAGTCCGAGATGATCTTAATCTGTTGTACATGACTTTCACAGTTCACTGTTAAAAAGAAATGCATTGACTGTGGAGTGTCATTTCTTTAACACTTTAATTTGTGTGCACTGCTAAACCTCTATAGAAAGCACAGATTTGTTCCATTTTTACTACATGCATTGTGTAATAAAAATTTCTTTCTAGATCTATCAAACTCATGGAGACAGAATTAAGGCAATAATATAGGGCTTTGTAGTAAATAATGCTCAATTATTTTTATTTATATGTACACACATATATTTAATAGAGTCTCTGTCATTTCCTTATGACAGCCAGGTACTTAAAGGCAACTATTTTGAGAACCTATCATGATCACTGCATACAAATACATTTGGCACGCTTAAAAGACATTACTATGACAAATTTGAGATGGAATAGTACATCAGTAAAATATATCTGTAAAAGAATCACGTTTCAAAGCAAAATGAACAAATGAACACCAAAAATATGTTTGTTCATGAGAGAGCAATGTTTCATACCTTTGCCGTAGTAATGATAGCTCTCTACTCCATCAAATGATACACGCGAAGCAAAGGTAAACTCCCAGCAGTAGTCTCTGGTCACTGCACAAATACATTTGATGCACATGTAGAATACTTTGTCACCGTGTGCATTAATATTAGGATTAGAGATAGTTAAGCATGTCCGTGTAAGCAAAGTATGGAACGAGAAAAAAAAATGGGTTACTACCCATGGAGAAATTGCCCTAAACATGCTCCACTAGCTCATAAGGTTTTATGGTTTTAACATTAATAGATTAAATTCATTATTCTTACTTACCATGCTCAAGTAAGAAGCAATGTCATTTATTAGTTGATGCAGAAACAATGGTTTGTCAATCCTTTGTAATCCCTGTGGCTCTTAGCAGAGTTCCCCATGTGTAAGGAATTCTTTGTGTAGGTTTAAAAGGGATTCATTACTTCCCCTTGATCAAAAGGATTCTTAATATGAGCAGTATCGATGAAATGCTTTCTCTCTTTCTTTCTCATTATTAGAGTTCTGCATTGCCTACTACTTGTGCCCATATATCAATTCTCCATATGTATTTGCTTCTGCTCTAACGACCACATTTCTTTCTTAAAAGGACAACTTTGGCAAACAATAAGTTATGATTAAAGATTCCATCAACTGTAGGCATTTTCAATAAAAAATACTTTAATAAAAGAATACAAATAATAATATTTTTATTGAACTCTCTTTACTTGAAAGCTCTATCAGGGAGTCAAATGAGTGAATATTTGACCTATCTGAACTTAGGTTGCCACCTTTTCCTAAAAAAAATTACTGGCCTTATCGGTGAGTGGAGCCACAAAAGGATGGGGCCACAAGTGGTGGAGCCACTGAGGGGCGGATCCGCTCAATGTCCCTATCAGATTATGCCTGGAGCTCAATTCTCATTATGCATATATTTCTCACTCGTACGATATATATATATATATATATATATATATATATATATATATATATATATATATTTGTATATCATGCCAGTGTGAAATATATAAATACTTGCACACACACAAAGACTGTATACATGCTCAGAGACAGTCACATAGACATACTGACAGACAGACAGTCACATAGACATACTGACAGACAGAGACAGTCACATAAACATACCGTATTTGCTCGATTATAAGACGACCCTGATTATAAGACGACCCCCCAAACTTTGGATATTCCTTTAGGAAAAAAACTAAAAGCCTGAATATAAGACTACCCTATAGGAAAAAAGTTAAACTTGTATATATTCACATGTAAATTGCTTTTTTTATAAAAAATTATGATATCACAAAATGTATTTCTAGTTTTTATTTATTTTTATGTGCCAATGCTGCCTTTCTCTTTCCCTTGCCCCCATTTTTCTCTCTCTCCCCCCTCCCCTTGCCTGTCTCTTAACCCCCTCACTCCCCTTGTCTCTGTCTCTTAACCCCTTCCCTCCCCTTGTCTGTCTCTTAACCCCTTCCCTCCCCTTGTCTCTGTCTCTTAACCCCTTCCCTCCCCTTGTCTCTGTCTCTTAACCCCCTCCCTCCCCTTGACTCTGTCTCTGCCCCCTCCCTCCCCCCTGTCTCTCTGTCCCCCTCCCTCCCTCCCCCTGTCTCTCTGCCCCCCCTCCCTCCCTTCCCCTTACCTTGATCCCTGGTGGCTAGTGGGGGCAGCCGGGGGATGTCTGCACGATACTTGCAGACATCCTCCATGCTGCCCGACACGGCAGTCTATTATGACGGACAGCTGTCCGTCATAATAGTCTGCCGTGTCGGGCAGCATGGAGGATATCTGCACGTATCGTGCAGACATCCCCCGGCTG